>OY856413.1:603142233-604342233 GCA_963693085.1 Alisma plantago-aquatica
GTGCCCTAATCTCGTGATTAGTGGTTAGTGTGAGATCGGGGTGTGACATACACGACACTGAAGAAACCTGAGATCCACACAACTCCCAATACCTGAAACAGTTAGTGCAAGTAGAAGCCCTGATAAGACTCTAAGAGATCTCTGGTTTGGAATTGAAGCAAGAGTATGGAAATCTTCACTAAATAAAATTGTCTCGCCACTACGTGCCTTAGCTCTATCCAGCTTGAGGACAAGCTAGACTCTAAGTTAGGGGGGTGATAACCTCCCATTTTGAAATATTATCTTACTATTTTTTAAGTTTTCCATACTCTTTCTTAGAAAAATTAGATAGAATACTTAGCTTTCCACTTTATTGTTAATATACCAAGAGACTAACATTTCCCCCTTTTCTTCTTACAGAAAAACACAAAAAAAATTGCAAAAGAACTCAACCGGTCACAAGACTGTATGAAGACCAACCGGTCCCAAGACTGAATGAAATCCAAATGGTCCCAAGGGAGACCAAGCTTCAAATGGTCCCAAGACTGACCAAGCTTCAAACAGTCCCAAGACTGACCAAGCTTCAAACGGTCCTAAGACCAACCAAGCTTCAAAAGATCTCAAGATCGAGCCAACCTCAAATGGTCTCCAGACCAAACGAGTCTCATCAGTCCCAAGATCAAGCGAGGATCCAAAGAGTCTCCAAACTATTCAGGATCCAAATGGTCTCCAAACTGTTTAGGATCCAAACGGTCTCCAAATCGTTCGAGGATCCGAACGGTCTCCAAACCATTTAGGATCCAAACGGTCTCCAAACCGTTCAAAATCTCGTGTACCTGAGATGAGGATGTGAGCCTCTTTAGGCAACCCTGAGGTGGCCAGGGTCTGTTGTTGATATCTTAGGGTGGCCGACTAAACCCTAAGATAGTGATGGTGAGTCGTTGACACGAAAATCAGGCATGCGACTTCTACTTGGTGAGGTACAAGCCAAGTAGTTTCAGGGCAAATGAATAAAAGACTATAAGCCGTGTAGAACATGATTTGAATGGTTGTTACATTCCTTGTACTACTATTTGATGATTTGTCATTGTTGATTATGCTTCTTGTTGTGGAAAGCGATCATGTTGCTATGGACATTTTCTATTTCATATTATGATATGTCATGTTGATAAGTTATAAATGATGGGATTTATATTCATTCTTAATATGAGTTGGATTGCTTGCTATTGATAGTATTGTTTAGTCAATATGTATTACATGTACTTCAGCTTCAGGACTACCGGATGTGTTCCTCGTCCGGCTAGTAGAGTGTCAAAAATATAATGTTGTTGTTATGTATTGAGTCAAAATGCTTAAAACTTGACTTATTACTCATGCAGTAGGATTCTTAATCTGAATTAAGAAGTACTTGCTGATTTGTTCCTAGACATGCTTTAACAGATGTTTTAAAGTTATAATTGGTTTAAGTGATTACCTTATCTGTTAGATTAGATTACAATTGCAAGATAGATTTGACTCATGATATAACTATCTGCTAGACTTTTCAATATTTGCATGTGTCTGTTAAGTTTATTATACTAAATCTGATGCTGATGCATGTACCTAGCTTGAGTGGGAGGTATCCACTCACTGGGGCTCTATATGAGTCTCATGAGGTTGTTTTAAATTTTTTTAGGTATAATACTATCCAGTGGAGAGGTCGTGACAAAGAAGATATAATTATCATAATCAAGATAGATTAAAATGTCCATGTACTCTCTCTTTCCCGTGATGGGTTGTAGATTATGTTTGTTCATCAATGTACATGTATCTGATATAAACTGAACCGCATATGAGAACAAGATTTGACTCTAGATTTAATGGATTTGAATATGATTTGTGATATCTAAATGTGATGTCCTTGATGTGAGATTGATTTATGAGTTTGTGATGAAAGAAAAAGGAAAAATTTATCTATCTTTTTCGTATATTGTTTAATCGCCTTTGTCGAGAATTCATTGTTTTATTTCATAATCTAGGTTTAGGTTTGGGATTATCTCTAATGGTTGGTATTTATGCTGATCAAAAGAGTGTGTCCTGACAAGCATGGTATCAGAGCCTAGGTTAGATGAGTCTACAGGGATAATAGGATCTAGGACTAATTGATAATGTCGATGTTGAATATAACCTGAATGATGTGCATACCGACTGAACTCAGTATCCAGATACTCTGGTCAAGTATCTGGGTATTGAGATAAGCTAGTATGGAACTGACGACTATACTTTTTCTGGATGCCCTGAACAAGTTTCCAGATGAACATAGTTTGGTAGTATAATAAGATACATGATGAAAAAGAGAAGAATGTCGATACTATGGTGAAAGAGAAAAGGATTTTATAATTCAATATGGAACGTATGGAAAACATGAAATTTTATATAAGAAATATGAAAGATTAATGGATTATGAACATAATCTCTAATGAGTTTGAGTTTGAGTCTGAGTATGAAATATGAAATTGTGAGAAAAAGCTATGAAATAAGATGCACACTAGATGATCTTCTTTATAAAGGAAATTGATGAATGTAGATGATAATAGGTGAATGAGTCATAATCTTAATCCATGAGATACACAATCAAATAAAAAAAAAGGATGTGAAAGGTGATGTGAATCAGATCTTGATAAAATGATGTATTACTAATATTAGTGATTCAAATGTTTATAATACTCAAGGAGAGATATGATGATGACATAGGATGAAATATCCATCTAATACAAAAAAAGATGTCATATGAAAGAAAGATAAAATGGAATACTTTCTAACTGGATGTTGAGAGAGATGAATGATTAGATGATATGATATTCTTCCATATCTTTTCTTGGATTTCAGGATGAAATCCTAAAAGGAGAGAAGAATTTGTAATGACCCGTTTTTAAATTAGTCATCTAATTAGGGTTTACTTGGATGATTGTATGCTTAACTAAGTTGATCATTGTTTAAAGCTTGATTAGTGATGGTAATTAATTTTTGATATTTTAAATATAATGAGAATGCTTAATCATACTTTGATTCACAAAATTAGGGTTAAGGTTTGGAATCCCTAATCGGCCCAAATTAGGGTTTTGATGACATATGAAAATAGAATTTGATAAGTATAGTGTCTCACTAAATGCTTTTTAGTATTTTATGTGTAAATATAATTTGATTAAATTTTTTTATATGATTTGGATATCTCAAATGTGAACACTCTTGAAAAATATCAGAATTTTTGAAGAATGTTCTAACCTATTTGTAGGTCGAGTTTCAAACTCGACCGGCCATATTTTTAGATTGAAATAGTAGTGTGGTAATTGAATTTTATCTTTTTATTGGTATATCCAATTGATCTCAAATTTTAATTGTAGTTGTTAAACTCCATTTTAGACAACTAGAAAATTGGTCTAATTTTTGGATGATTTTGGATCTCTACAGAGAGGGGTGTTGGTCGAGTTTTGTGAAGGGCAAACTCGACCGACCATGCTGCTGACTGCAATATAGTAGTGTAGTATTTAATTTTTAATTATATTTTGGTAACTACAAATGATCTAATTTTTTATTTTTCTTATAAACTCAATTTTAGACATTGGGTTAAATTTTCATAATTTTTGGATGAGGTTTGAGTTCTGAAAAGTGTGGTGTCGGTCGAGTTTATAACTCAGCCGGCCAACCAGTCTGAGCAAAACAAAAATATAATGAAGGGCTTGTTTGCAATTGTTCTAAGCACCTCAATTCATCTATATGACTAACCTAACACACAAGGAGCTCTCATAACTCATCATTCCTATCAAACAAATGAAATTCTTGAGAGAGAGGAGAGCTAGGGTTTTGAGAAGAGAAAGTGGTGGAGATGTTGACCTAGGGTTTCTCTATCCAAGATATGATGAAATCAAGTAAGTTTAGCTTCTTTGCATAGCATTTCATGGTGAATCTTCTCTCACATGTTAAGATTCCATCCCTCCTCTGATTTTATTCAAAATCACATAAAATCTCCCCCTTTTCTCACTCTTTCTCTTTAATCCCCATTTCTAGACTTTTCAATATCTGCATGTTTCTGTTAAGTTTATTATACTTAATCAGATGCTGATGCATGTACCTAGCTTGAGTGGGAGGTATCCACTCACTGGGTCTCTATATGAGTCTCATGAGGTTGTTTCAAATGTTTTTAGGTATAATACTATCCAGCGGAGAGGTCGTGATAAAGAAGATATAAATAGCATAATCTAGATAGATTAAAATGTCCCTATACTATCTCTTTCCTGGGTTGGGTTGTAGATTATGTTTGTTCATCAATGTACATGTATCTGATGTAAATTGAACCTCATATGAGAAGAAGATTGGATTCTAGATTTAATGGAGTTGAATATGCACTACTAAAAAAATGGTCTTTAACTACAAAAAAAATTGTAGCGAAAACCTCATATTTTAGAGCTAAAGGCTTTAACTACATATTTGTTTACACATACAAATCATAGTATATGCTCGTATAGATAAAGCCTTTAACTATATTTTTCAAATATGTAGTTAGATAATCCATTCGCTACAAATTTATATATAGCCGGAAGCGTAGCTAGATATTGTCCTTACATATTTAAATATACGTACAATTATAGCTAAATGTATGACTATAATTGCATATATAGTCAGTATGTAGCAAAAAGATGAAGTTAATACATTTTATGTGTAGTTAATGTGTAGGGAAAGGCAATAGTCACTATATGTGTGTGTGTTTTTGTATATATATAGTTGAATTATGCATCTAGATACGTTTGTAGTGTCATTTCTTACACATACATATATGCATGGTTAGATTATTCATATATTCTATAATCTGGCAGTACATAATATCTTTTAGTAATAAAATAATAGTAGTTAGACCAAGTTATACTCATTATGCCAACAATCTTACTTTCATTTATACTAAAATGTCAAATGTACATGGGGAGGGCGTATACCTTGCCCCTATTACACAATGTGTACACAAAAGTATATACATATATTAATGATTCACTGAGGTCTACATGCATCTTGGCAAAAGAGTATGTATCTTTCTCAACCAGTGTCTTTATTGTCTTCTCCTTTTGTTTGATGAGTTGGCGATTATAGTTGCATACCAATCACCTTTGCAAACACGTCATGTTCATTATGATCCGCTAGGGAACATAACCTCTAAGCTAGCATTGTTCTTTTTTTTGCAGGAGCATTTGCAATAGCAGTGGTCAAGAATTCAATTGGCATCGATTGAGAAACATCAACATATCCTTCATAGCCTTCAAACATGGGTTCAACATTTTTCTAAGGACACTTGAATCATAATCTGCAGCAATCCGATGCTTTCTTGATGAGATGCGTGCAAGCGATATTCTTCCCACATGTTGAATACAACTATAGGATGAGAGAGCATAACATGTAAACTTCTCTTAGTGTTTATTCATAGAAGGGAAAAATAGAAACAAACAAAAGACTTTGTTTTGAAAGGGATCTATAGAAAAATGACCTAAAAGTATATAATCTATAGCTATACAATAAAATACTTCCTAATAAATGTTCAAGAATAACATGATATAGGTTCCAATATGAAAAAAGTCAGTAGTTTCTACTCACCACTAGATAGCCAGAGGGCGCCTGCACACTGCTACTCCACCACCGGGTTTGTAGTAACCTAGAAACACA
The DNA here is from genome assembly GCA_963693085.1 of Alisma plantago-aquatica. NCBI lineage: Eukaryota > Viridiplantae > Streptophyta > Magnoliopsida > Alismatales > Alismataceae > Alisma > Alisma plantago-aquatica. Next base: position 603,147,901 of record OY856413.1, read on the forward strand.
TTTGAAAACTTGTAGCATATGATACAAAATAACAAAAATAGTTCCAGCAAACTTTAGGTCAACACTTGACTTCAAAAACAAGACCAGTCTTCAAAATCAGGACTCATCCATTAGCAAGAAAATCATAGGACAAGTACAACTTTAAGCCATGTGCTAATATAGATTTCCTGATTCTCTGGGGGATGTGAATAAGAGAGTGGGGATATGCATTTGTGATGTTTGAATCAAGTTTTTTTTTTACGTCTAAATTACTTAGCTTCTTCTGACTGCTTTTGAGGTTGTTTGCTTGGTTACTTAGAGTCTACTTCCACTGAGTAACCTACAAATATAAATCAATCGACCTTATCAGGGTTCTCTGGTGTTCAGGGTTCTCTGGTGTTCTTTTTGATGTTGCTGAGTGTTTCTTCTATAATGTAGGGTGATGGTAGTGTTCTGGCATACATATTGCTTCTTGTGTCCTTGCAATGGATATCCTCGTATGGAGTAAATTTGGCTCTATTGCTTGGTTTTAGTTCGCTTAGTCACTCAAGTTTGGATCAGATTTAAAAGGATCCTTGTGTTTTGACCTAAAGGACAATTTTCTGAACCCTGGTTAGATTGTATGAAGGACTAATATGGTCTTTTGTAGACTTGGGTGTCTTTGGGATGAGATTTAGGAGAGTGGTGGTCTGCCTTTGGGATGGTTGATCCTTGCTCATTCTATCTCTGGATTTTGGTTCAGATATCAAAGGATACTTGTGCTTTTGGCCTAAAGGACAATGTTATGAATCCTATTTGGATGCTTTGTAGGACTAGTTTATGGTCTTGTGTTGTCATGATCCTATTTGGAAGTGTCTGCGCCAGGCACCGGTGTCAATGTAGACTCCAATAATTTTCCTACTTGCTACAGGTCTGCAACAACTCAAGGTTGTTGTTGCCCTATTCAATATACTATATTTGGTTTTCCTAACAGAATTGGGAGAAAATGTCACCTTCTCCTTCACAACAAAGGCCCAGACAGTTCATACGGGAATCTAACAAGCTTCTATTGAGCGGTGGTTAAAACATATTTATGTTTTTCATATGGTCCTCTTGGGAACCATGAGGCTGCAACTGAAGCAACTTTCACCCTAACACACACACACATTGGCTCTCCACTTTGTGGCCATCTCACAAGAAATGCCATCAGTGAATCCAATGAGGCTATTGTGGGGAATGCCCTATCTGAAGGTGTTGGATGACATTTGGGCATTGACATTCCTTGCTTTTGGCACATGTCAATGAAGCTCATTCTGACCTTATAACCCTTTGAGAAGCAAGAGGTGTTGGTGATGATCAATTATTCCTTCTATGGGTTGAACCCTGGTGCCAGTAATACCACTCTTCTAGAAAAAGTGGATGATCAGATGATTTATAGATTAGACAAAGGTGCCTATTACAAAATTCCATCAGGTCCTTTGTAGTTTTCATTCAGGAATGCAATCAAAATATCAATGGCAACCTCCTTGATAAAAGAGGAAGACTAATTTTCCTTAGCCTCTGAGTGTCCAATTATGAACACCACACTTGAATCCTTAGCCTTCAATATCTCAAGCTTCTCATTAGTCCACTCAGAGCACCATTTACCCATTGCACAACCTGCTCTTGTGATCTGACTTCCTATTGTGGCCTGCTCATTACCACTGTGGAGTCTCAAGATATAAGCAAGTGAATATGGATAATCTGGGATATCTCCATCATCTAAGGCACTACATCTCAGATATCTTTAGTAATCAATATTCAACTATGAGCATGAACAATCTAGTTAAAAATAGTCTAGAGGCGTATTCTATTATCATTTATGTTATCGTGGTATAATTGCTTTGACAATAAGTTGCATTATCTCAGTAAAGAAAGTGAATGGAAGCTCAAGGCTATGAACAAAATCATAAACTCCAAGTACGGAATCTAAAGGACCATAGATTGAAAGAAAAATGTAAGTATCAACTAGACTTTGAAAAAAAATATAGATACAAAAAAGTGGTTATCACACACAAAGCTAGATTCTCTTACCAAAACAAAGTTTACCTTTAGTAGAGGCAGAGGCAAATGTTTTAAGATTTCATCCATAAGATCTTGAAGATTATTAGGGTCGCCCAAGTGAATAGCCAGTTCTGAATCAAATGTCTAGACAACAACTTCTTTGCTGAAAAATTTACCTACCATCAACACAGTAGTCAAGTCACAGTGAAGCTTTCGTAATGCACTTGCCATCTCTGGAATTATTGAATACACCTTACCTCTAGAACATTATACTGATATGTGTGTGTAGATTGACAAAAAAAAAACTACAAGATGAGTCAATTAAAATGAGTTGAGAACTTAGAGGATTAGCATCAGTGCTGCAATTGCTAAATGAAATAAATATGTACGATAGACATATTGCAGATTATAAAGCTCTTTGCAATGGGCATAATTTTGTAGCTTCAAAATGGGAAACATTATTTGTAGAGACCACACGTTCTAGATCCAAAATGTCAAAAGTTCTAGAGCATTTGATGAATTGAACAGTGTGTTGGTCTCTCAAAATATGTGTTGATAGAACAGACGATTCTAGCACATCCTAAGAAATCAACAAAATCAGTTATGGGGAGAGTTGAAGCTCAAAGGAATATGATGTGATGTATTCCAACATAAAAAATCGAGCAAGAAGTGGATCAGCTACAAATCCACAGAGTATCTATGCATAATAACATTTAGATGTTCATGGAATTCAAGGATTTGATTTGCCACCTACCTACAGAGTTTACATGCAATGAATATATGTGCATGCAATGTCTAGCTTCAATATAATAAAGAACACTTTTTCAAACTTTAGAAATATGAAACCTACTATATCTTGCATCAATATGTATAAAGATAAAGTATTCTTCAATGATCAAGAACAATAACCATGTTTATTTCTAGTATAGCTTTTAGATCATTATTGGGTAAAGTGCTATAATTCACACCAAAGAAAACCTGTCCATTTTCTTAAGCATGACAATGAGTGCGTCTCAATACTATGCAAGGAAACAAAAAAATGAAATTATTGCACTTGAAATCATTCAATAAAGTATCAAGTCGTCAACTCATCAAAAGCAGTAATCTTCACTTATGAGGTCACTTAATCTCTTATTTTTCAACACCATGTTAAGAAGTAATTAAAAGAAATGTTTTAATGCATTGGACCAAGGAAATTATGGAGATCAAGAATCCTCTCTGGACTAATTCATTGCTTAAATGGTTGGAACTTTCTTGAATTTATGAAGGCAAGCCGATTTTTTTATTTTAGAATAGAGGAGTAGTCATGTTATCGTATTTTGAGGTTGGTGATTCATTTTATTATGGGATTAGATCTTCCATTGTAGTGCTGGAGAATCATGTGATCTGGATAAATTTTTGTCTCATAGTTTTAAAGACTAAGCAGCGCACAATGATTTAGCTCTTATGGCAGTTTGGATGAATGGTTAGCAGATGATGCTACTGCAATCATGTTCTCTTGACTCATAATTTATGTTGCTTGTTGGTTTATATACCTCTGTGATTATGATCTATTTTTCTGGATTTTAGATTCTTGAAAGTGGGTTCTGTTCAGATGATACTGACTTCTAAAAGTGGTGCTTCAAAGGTGCAAAATCTTTTGCAAAATCAGCTGATAGACAAAGACATAGCAATAATTGAGAAGCAAGGAAGAAGCTAGGGGCGAGCTTCCTATTGCAAGTCATCAGATTGGAGTCTAGCTCACACAACTAACTATGGGATGTGTTTTTTATTACAGTAATATGAAGTGCACCATCTACCTCTGTCTTTGAGAAAATCATCATTCCTTGATGCTCTCTTATATGATGAATATTTCCTCTCTATAGTAGCTGACAAAATTTTGTTCCAAGCAATCTTCAATGGATCTACTGGCTATTTGTTCTTATGTTTTAGTGGAGTTCCTAATAGGTTTAATTCCTAGTTCTTTTTTGCTTGGTAATACAAAAGAGTTTGCTTTGTATTCTATAGTTAAGATCTGAACTATTGGCTCCCAAGCATATAGCAAAATGAGCAGACCAAACAAGAAGTAATTTGCTCTTTCCTAAAACACAGATTGTAATCAAAATTAGACATGCAAGGACAAAAATTTGATAGGAAAAACCAATATTGAAGGTATATTTTAAAATATAATCACAACAAAAACGCATGCATAGAAAGTGAGAACAATGGTAAGACCAGTCCTGGAAGATAAATTTCACCCTACACCTATTATGTGCCTCCACATAAAAAGAATATAGTATGTTAAGTTAGCTGTCAAAAAAATAAGATAACTAAATGTAGTCGACGAATATCTCACAGTTGGTTGTACATGAAGATACATATCAATAACTAAAATTAAAGCGAGAAGCTATGTGCTTGAAACATGATTTCAGGGATATCATGTCTCTCAGGCTACTTTCAAAATAATGGGAGAACTGATGATGAGAAACATGAGTGGTTTACTAGAGATCAGGTAGGATACTATAATAGTCATTGCAATATAAGTTCTAGTTTTGTGGATGATATATTTTTGGTCAGCGATGGGATAGAAGTTGGGAGGCCAATAGGTTGGGCATCAATTCATCTAGGTGACAAGAGTAAGATTCTAAGGAGTTTGAAGGACCAAATACTGAGGTGTCTCAGCAATTCCTTGTCATGCCTCAAACACTAACTTGATCATACTAAGTCACCTTAGATCCAGTTCAACTCAAAATAAAACACGACTTCAAGTGATAATAGTAAGTCCGTAGTGTGCTACGTCATGCATTAAATGCAATACCATTTTTTTCTTATAGATAGAGATTTTTGTGTCTATAGTAAGACCACGATGACTGAACATATATAGTACTTACCCAATAATAGAGAAGATGCGTAGAAACATTTGGTTGAGGGGGAATTTAGAAAACAATGTGGTCCCACCACAAACTATTACTAAGCCATTAACACATTAACAACGAAAATGTTTATCTCTGAGCTTAAACTTTTTTAGTCTTCTCTTCCCAACTAGTTATTATCTTGCTGAGTCATTTAACCATTTCTCCATCCTAAAGCGCTTCGAGCAGCCTAAATAAAAAAACAATAAAGGCAAACCAACAAAACATAACAACAACCACCATACTACTTTCAAGAAGTTGATTTAACTTTATCATGCTTATGCAGTTTGAAATCATGGGGTGGAGACTTTCCTCCAATGTGATTTTGTTTTTTTGTTCAGCAACAAGGTTGTTTCTTGCTTTCACATAGTATGTAGCTAGATAAAAAGGTTTTATTCTTAAGTTGTTGTCTTATGCTCTGTAATGTTATGCTTTTATGGTCGGACAAGGGGTGGTGATGAACACATGTGGTTACTGATGTTGTTGATAGTAGAAGCATATGCATTATTTATGTTTAGATAAATACGTATAAACTCCCTGATGCTGATTTTTCTTCTAAAAATAGTGCATGAAAGAGATGGTGAATGACCTTGTGGATTACAAATATGTTGACATCTATCAGGTTACCCTCTTCTTGGGTAATAAAAAACAATGGCATAACATCCGTTAGGCATCAAAAGATGGTGAGCACCAATTTATACAGTGACATAAATGAGATGAACAAAGACAAACCTTGGCATCCAGCAGGGATGGCATTATTTTTTAATCTAGTTTTACCCAAAAAGTCAAATGGATCTTACATTAACAAAAAGTAAATGGGGACTGTTTAGATTAGGAGTATAGTTAATTAGTAAAATAGGTTACCACTATTGATTCTATTTTAGTTTCTTAAAAGATAATGATTTGTAGAGATACAATCTATGATTCATCTATATATCAATGCATGTCCTTGTGTGTGATAGTGTCAACCCATGTGTGCATGTGGTGAATGAACATGGTGTGTGTATCATTATGCATTATTGTGTGCCTTATGACAATAAGGTATGGAACAAATGAAAACTTATATAATGGATAACAAATTTTGAGTGAGGAATTACCTTTGGAAGAAGACAGGTGAGGCCAATGTTGGGGTGGTTTAGGAATCAATATATTGAGAAGACTAACAAGGAGAGCAGAGAGGCCACAACCACTAATTCGTGTGGCTGAGAGGATATTGAGAAGTGGATGAAGTGTGTAGAACGTGATAAGGATTCTTAGTAGAATTGGGTTGATGGATACAGACAGATCCCAAAAGGTTCATACTTTGGATGCGAGATGGAATTTGGGGTAGTCGCCAGGAGACACCTCTTCAAATAATCCTATTTCAACTAGAAAATAGAAAAAGAAATTTTATGTTATGCAATTGTAGTTATAACGCCTTGTTCTCAGAGTTCCTATACGTCATCTAGATAAGGATCACATTCATTATGTAGTATATAGGATGCTAGGTACATCAGATGTCCAGAAACTTAACTTTCTCCTACATCATATATCTACAACTCACTTGGTTCAATTTCTGTTTGCAAAAGACAGTCAAAGAAATTAATGTTGTTACTAAACAATAAGTTTCAATTTGCACCAACATTTTCAAGTTGCTAATTCTAACTCAAAGTTATTTTGTTTTTGCCTAGGAACCATCCAAATGCAACATAGTAACCAATCATGAGAGATAAATTGGTCTACCAGACTAGAAGGCCATCCATGTTTGTATATATTAAGTTTTTGACACCTCAAAGTGCAAGAAACGTGCTTTATGTCTTTGTATGTTGTAGTTTCATGAATTTCATCTACCACATCCCTAGCTAACTTCTTAAACTCTGAGTTTCATGTTCCTTGTTCATGCATTTCCACCCTATATATAATATTAAAAACATTTAAAGACTCCATCCTCACAAGCAATAAACCATTTTCATGTCTTTTGATGGTGATTATATTATCTATTGTGTGTTTGAGACACAAAATCCATCCTCACAAGCACTTCACTTTGAAAAACATATAGCAAATTGCTATGTAATTTAAATAGCAGATGATAACTGGAGCACTTCACTCGTGGTGATACATACCTCTTAGCCCGTTTCTACCTAAGAATGGCATCAATAACTCGTAGCACATATGGGACACCCTCAGTCTTGATACGAGTGAATGCATTCACTATTTCCCTGGTGGAGACTCTTGTATAAGAGCTAATGTCAACCTTGAAATTCCTCACACCATACACTTTGTCAGACCATTTACCATTACCTTCCTCTGGGCTTATATTGCTTGGACGCTCATCCCTGACAGGCATGTGACAAACAAACAGAGAAATAATTAATATATCATTAAAAACCTGGTAGTGAAGTGAAACATACAGGGGCATTAATAAGGATTTCTTTAGGCAAGACCTTACAGAAGTGTCCTCCAAAACAATTGATCGATACTCTTTCATAGCAATCGCAACCAACTCATCCATCAGTGCACACCATTCTGGCTTAGGAGATACATGAGGGTGCATTCTATGTTCAAGAATGGCGGCTGTGAAGCGCTGAAGGTTGATACTTGAAGCATCACATCTGTATTCCTATCTAATTCCTGCCTAATATCAACTCTAACAATTTTGAGAGACCAAAGGTTGATACTTGATGCAAAAAATCCAAAAGACTTCCATTAGCAATTATTGGCCTATCACCACAAGCACAAAATGACCTATAAAAACGCTCGAGAGGCTGCAGGAACTGTAAAAATAGAAAAATGTTAAACATGTTACTAGAGATTGTGCCAAAGATTGTAATTAATAGTGCAGTTATGAATACGATGTTGCAATATATCAGGTTATTTAGGAAAAACAAATTAGTACTTCAGGATATTACCAAATGAAGCAGTAGTGGATGTACCATTGCTGATGTTCTTAGTTAAGGGCGTCTATAGGAATATAAATATGGATAGTGATAATAGTCCTAGGAAAAGATAATTGTTTATTACCAATTTGTTAGTTTCTACAACCTATAAGAGGCCCCAATTCTATCTCCTATCTGGGGATGTCATTATCTCCAAAAATAGCAAATAACCCAACAACCATCAACACTATGAGGGATCATGCCATCACAAAACAAAAGAAAATTTGTTTAGAGGGTGAGTTATATTAGTAAGAAGATTGTCATACTTGTCAATGTGGCTCCTTGATAGACGTCATACATCAAGTAAATGACAACAAGGATCTAGAGTAAAGAAGAAATATAATGTAGCAGAATAGAGGAAAATCTAATAACAATCATTCTGCAGAGCCATGCTTAAGTGAAGGCACTTCCATCCATCTTTTAGAATATCTAACAGGATCAAAGTCCTGAGTGTACATACCCCTAATCATCAACATTGCAATCTTTGTATCAATACTCAGATCAATTTTTGAGATGTTTTTTCAATTAGTGCATCAATCTTAGTATATACTAGAAATTACATCAAGGTTTCTTAAACTAAATATTATGAATCCTAAATAATATGATAGTAACCTTTTAATATCACAGATCATGTTACCATGAGTGAAAGGATATGGTCCCAAAGCCATATAAAAAGTATACTGCATATATATGATAATTCATACCAAAATTCAGTACCACCTTCTAATGAGAAAGCATATAAGATGAAATGAGACATGGTTTTGATCCATGTTCATATGCTTTCTAATATGAGTAAATGAGTAATCATTGACGAGAGTAACCAAAATGTAAATTAATCAAATTCTATTGCAACCATTTCATTTTTATAGTAGCAACAATACAATTGGAACTATTAAATAAAATCCCTTCAAGGAAACATCTCCTCTAAAGTAAAATTACTTAACTCCTTGATGTAAAACAAGGGTCTGCATTCTAATACAATTCCAAATAATGCAGAAAATTATGACCTACGACAAAGTAATACGCTGCTGAAGGTCATCTTTAGGCACTTGTTATAACACAACACTCCTTTCTAAATAATGCAGAAAATTATTGGGTCTCTAGAAGCCACTCGAACAGACAACAACCTACTCAAGGCTACCTTTGGGGCTCTGTGCTCAAATGTCACTGTGAAGGAATAACTCCATGGACAAATAGGAAGAGATACTAGGGTACTAGCTTGAGTAGGCCGACCAATGCGACCTGAGAAATAGGGAGAGAAAACAAACAGTGGTCGACCATACTGATAGAGTATTAGAATAAAGTAATCCTAGGCAAGAATTCCATTACATGTTAAGGTTTCCTATGCATTATGTAAAATATTACAAAGAATAATGAGATTGTCAAGAGATATAATGAATATTTAACCCGAATATAATAGATTTTTTGCTAAGTCTTGACATGGGTAGGGCATGCATTTCACACATGAATATTTAACCTGAATATAATAGATTGAGATGAACTCTGAAAGTTTCTTACAGTGGTATTGTATCTTCATGCTGATTCTGCCAGCTACTATGAAAGTTGATGATGGTTTAACTATTACATTTGGTCCTCAGTTTGAGTAGTTCTTCGGAATGTTAAATCCCTTTGACCCTGTCTCTATCTATAGTCTTTCTTTTTATAATCTGCATTCCTTAGAGTGTGAGGTTACATTCTAGTGAATATAGGATCTTTCTAATTTCTGTGTGTAATGGGTTCTTATGGTGGTCGGGGATGGTTTGACAAACCCAATTACTTTTCTTGTTTACATTGTGTAGATACAAAAATTGAAGAAAAAATCAATATGCTTCTGGATAAAAGAATTTGCCATTGGCAAACTGGTGTTGCAACAAGGTAAAATGATGTTATAATTATAGAAATTAGGACCTCATCTTTGATTGCTAAAAGATTTATTCAGACTGTAGGGCGTTTTGATGTCCTATCTAGCTATTCTCTGTTTCTACCTCATTCAAGCAGTTGTAATTATGTATACAGAAGATGAGTCAATAAGAAATGCTAGACAAGATTGAAACGTCTTTGTATAAGTATGTCATAAAAGACTTCACTAGAATAAAGGATGAAAGATACTTTTGAGAAAATATAAAATAATATTCCCTTGAGCACAAGATATCAATCCCACATGATAAATCTAGAGATGAGCCAATGAACATTAGAGCTTAAAAAATTAAGAAAGAAGAAACTTATAGAGACTGAGCAGAGATTCATAAATAAGCAATCTGGATAAATAACTAGCATAGGACATGAAAATCCACCAAAATAATAGAGAGCACATCATCATCATATCATAAAGCCAGAAGATAAGATGAAATACATATAAAAACACAAGGACTTTGTTATCTGACGTGAAATATACAACTAAGGACATATTAGATCCATTTATTAAGGAAATGTGACCACTTATCTAGGCATAGATGAACCTAAAAAAATAAGTTTATGCTATCATCAATGGGAAACATCTAAAACTTCTACTTCCCATTCATACAATAGTCTAGAAATTACCTTCTTTTAATAAAAAATAGATTGAAAAATGGGAATGTCTTATGACATTAATCTTTCATAATTGAAACAATAATATCCATACAGAATATTTTAAGAGAAAAAAATCTTGATTCCATTAGTAAGCAAAGATTATAAGAAACACAAATGCACTTGCCTCCATTGTTTCATAGCTTGGATGTGCAAAAATCAAAGTGTCTTCAGAGAGGAAAGCCCTCTTACTCATTCCATTGAAGAAAAGATAATTAGGGAATCATATGATGCACTTTATGGCGTGGCAAAAGGACTAAATATGCATTTGTAGTTTTGTTCATACTCAGAGTCTACTGATGATATCATCTTAATCTCCGTTGAGCACGACCTACAGTCCGAAAGGGGCTTATATCCTACAAAGATGTTAGAATCAGAAAGCCTTGCATAATGTTTCTTAACAAGATTTCCCTTCATTAATCCACTGTCAGCTCATGCAATATTAGCCTCAGGTGGCATGTTTGTAGACTTTCTTCTATGGACTTATGATCATAGGGTTTAACATATAGGGAAATATCATTTACTTGATGAAATCATGCATCTATTTGGTCATCTATGCAAATATGGGGAGATTGGGGACTAAATCTGAAACAATATAGTACTCATCAATGGGCTTTAAGATAAATAGTAACAAAAAAGAATCAGAAAACAAAAGGGAAGAAAAAATTAACTATCAACATAAAACACTAGACTTGGATGTAATAGATTTACTAAATGTTGATCCACACAACTATGCAAAACAAAATAGATAATGGATGTCTGTGAAATGGTTCAGTCACGTGGATGAAGTTCTTCTAAAAAATCATATTGATAAAAAGAGAACATGTGTGATCTACAATCTATAAAAGTATTAAGTATAATCTTTTGGATGTTCTTCAGTAAAGTACATACCATGGACATCTGAAAAAGAGTGTGGATAGAATGGAGAGGTTATCAATGATGAATAAGGAAACCACTTCTTCCAACCATCAAACTTCAGCTTCTAGTCTCTCCGCCATCTCTCTGTGTTGATCAACAAACAGTAGTGTCAACAAGTAGGTGTTGTAATGCATGCTGCCAGCAAATGCACACAATAATTGATGACAATAAGTTGATTCAAGAAGCATGGAGAGTGCAACTAAGAGATGGTGTGATCTGTGAAGGACATCTGACATTATAACTAAGGTGGCATGTGTGTGAAGGTAAGGATATCCAAAACTTCCAACTAAAATAAATAGGGTGTAGAGGAATATATGTTTAAAAGTAAAGCATCATGGAACCCTGACATGAAACTAGCCCCTAAACAAAATATAATCCAAATGCTCAATTGATGTATGGATTACAAAGCTTACCCAACTAGGTGTGCCATTGTGTCAACCCTGACACAAATGCAATACCTGAAAAAAATATCATTTAAATGCTCAATTGTTGTATTGGTTGCAATGCTTATTGCAGCATGATCATTAAAATCATTGTATAATTTTTGCATTTCAATATTAACCAGGTTCAGTTTCTAGATTTAATATAATGATCGACTAAAAGTTCAAAAGATAAAACATGGATTACCCAAGGTATAAATCTTTATTCATTTAAAAACATGTATCTTTACAAAAGGGAGGAAATACTCTTGCCCCTTAGAATGACAATTGAGAAAACAAGAAACAACCAAGCCATCCGGCTCACAAGGAAGTCAGGGGTATAACACCAACTAAACAAGAGCATGTGACTACTATTAACAATTTTCTATATTTAGGGAATAACATACTTTCCTAGTGCTCTTTTAATGTCCTTTGAATATGACAATATCTTAACCTCCACATTTTGTCAGTTGCAGGGTCAATGCAAGTTCTTTCATTCAGTTCTCATCATTCATTAGCCTTTGAATTTTACATGGATTGATATCAGGGAGTAGCCAGATCTTGCCAATTCACACACTAGACCAGGTCTTAGTTACCATTTTTTTATACAACAATGTCATCTTCCCTATGCATTCTAGAGACAATTGAGAATCACATTTTCCCAAACTCCCAATAGTTTATTGATATGAACACCAACATTGTATATATGACTTTATGGTCTGATCAGTAGAAGCAAAATATATATTATGATTATGCTAAAACTGGTGTTAGTGAACATTCCAATATAGGCTACATACTTCTTTTCTTTCTTAGGATGAATGCAAAGTCATAGTACGGATCTAGTTTAGGATTAAATGTTTTGGAGGAGGATTTAGAATAATAGTGAATATAAAGCATAACCCTTCCCTAACAAGGTACATGTTTAAAGTAGCAAAGTCTCTATTTGTTGGGTGTCCGTCTGCATATTTTCGACATACCTGTGTTAGTTTTTCAATTAAGTTTAAAATGGTAGTTATGGCTTCTGAAAATAGGGACTAAAAGAATCATTTGTTTAGTTAAGTGTGCAAAAAAACTAAGGCCACTTGCTAAATAGGTATTATATAATAGGAAATAGAAATTATATCCTCTATAAAGAATCACACATTACTTAATATGACATTTCATAATTTATATACAATTGGTTTTTTAATGAATGACATGAGCTCGCAGAAATCATTTTCAAATTTATTTTATATTAATATCACATGTCATTTTTATGATTTATTACTTTCACCCAAGTATATGCATACATAATCAAGAAAAATATGTCGGATTGAGTTTTGAGATATTCCATAGCATTCGCATGAGACACAATTCCAGATTTTTGTCCATTCAATTGCTAACCATTTTGTTGGACGTTTGGATGAAATAAGTTATCCATCACATTTTGAAAGTTTATGGCATTTGGTTAACGGTACATATGAAGAATAGAAAGTTTGCTAGAGATAAAACATAAAAATAAACACCTATTCCTCAACAAATATTCACAAAGAAAATAAACTAAGAAATGCATGTTGATGAACATTGACCAAGATGTAAACTGACTATTGATTCAGATTGAAAGGATTCAATGTTACCTATCACAAATGATGAGTTAATTATATTAAAAATATAGGTACCAGTCAGGACTTTTTCTGCCAAGAGATGCTACATCTGAAAACATGATGGTTATTTTCTACATAACATTGTCCAAACCAAGACATTACAAAGTGTGTGGATAAAAAAAAGATGCCAGATATAAACAACTAAGCCTACTAGTATTTTAGTATATAGATATTTTTTTATAACTAGAGCGTGCAGACCAAAATTGAGCATAAGTAACCCGGCCTGTGTAGTGCGGATGGTTGAGCACGGTAGGTCCTCCCTGGGGACCTGGGTTTGAACCTCCTGTTGCGTACAGTATTTACCACCCTCGCAGTCATCCGGGATCTGGCATGCTCTTTGAGGGAGGGGGGAGACTAATGTCGATTCTAACTAAAAAAAACTGAGCATAAGTAGTTGTAAACAAAGCACAATTCAAGCAGAGGAGAGAATATATTTAAAACTAAACACAATCAGACTACCACTAAAATGCCACATTATGAGTTATTAATAAGACATACCTATGCAATGAGATAACACACCCTCATCACTTGCTACTACTCATTCATCTGTGCCACAAGGGTTCAACCTGCCCTTGTTTTATGGGTTTGAGACAGAAGACAAAAGAAGTGATAAGACTCTTGAGCAACTGTAACTCTTGTGCTGAACATGTCTTATAATTTTTCATTGTTCATGGGCATCATGTATTCAAGAGAAGATCTAGAATAATAATCACATTAGTATAAGCAACATTAAAGAAAACTTTGATTCTACTATACTTGGACAAGTACCTTCACTCATCATGGTGTTTTTTCATTCCCTGCATTAAGACACAAATATGCATTAGTATATGCTAAACGGTTCACAAAAGTCTACAATAAACATAAGTATTTCCACTGACTTGTAAAATGAAGAGAAGTTCTCAGGAATAACAAAAAAAAAACTTAATATAGAGAAGACGTAATATGACAGAGATACAAAAAATGATGTTTGTGAGAGAAATAAAATTGTAAAATTGGACCAAGTTCTGCATGTACGTTGAACCAATAACATAATCCAACTAATTATGACAGGAACAAATCAAGTAGCAAAATGGACACTTTGATCTGGAGAATGGCATGCCATTCTTCGTACTGTAGTAATTGGAAAATAGGGCCTTGCTTTCACTAAATGATAGCAAGTAGTGTTACAATTTATCGACCGGACAACATATGAAGGTGTTGCAACCATGTTGGTCATCTAATCCTTAAATGTATATTACCTTGGAATTCTAAATTATTTAGATTATTTGTATCCATGATTACCAAATAGGAATCATGAAATCATTTTCACTAGTAAAATCTTGCTTTGCAAATTATTCAGAAACCACAAAGAGGATTTGGATACGTAAAGAGCAGTAAGTGCTATAACAACGGTAAAGTAAATGATAAAAGATACCACTTAATAAGAAAAATTGAATTAACCAAAAAAATTTGAGCAAAATATAAAACAAGTCGTTATTTTCTGGGAAGGGGGAAACAAATGGTTGATAGAAAAGATAATCCTGAAATCAATAGGTAGGATGCTAAGAAAGCAGCATAGTCAGAAGTACAGAGTTCTTTAGTTAGCATACAGAAGGAGTATTTATTGTTTTAATGATATACCCATGCTAAATCTAATTAGAAGAAAGGAAATGTTTGAAAGACGTCCCAATGATGTACTCAAGCATACCTCGTAGGCTCCGTCCTTCCATTACCTCCTCTTCGGCAGTCTGCGAGGTCCGGTGCTATCACAGGGGAGAAAATGGGGATGTTGGGGTGGAGACGAGGGTGATAATAGAGTGAGAGGAACATAGCACAATCTTACGGTGTTGGGGTTGGTGTCAGGATTGTCGGGGTTGGCGAGAATGGGTACATCGCAGTGCACTACGTGATTGGGGGAGGCGATGGAGTATTGGCCGCGGAAAACCAAAAATAGGGGATAACAGGGTGCAAAAAAGTGAATTTTTAGACGTTTAGTTTTTTGAGAAAGGGAGGAGGGCGGGAGAGAGAGGGAGAAGTGTATTATTTTGTATTCAATTGGAAATATGTAGTCAATTTTTAGCTATTAAAATCAACTACATTTCTTTTATTTATATTTGTAAAGAAAATTAGGTTTTCACTATAAATATAACTTTTGTATCTAAAATAAATGTAGTCAAATCATGTTTTTCTCATAGTGATGATTTGTGATATATGAATGTGATGTCCTTGATGTGACATTGATTTATGAGTTTGTGAAGAAAGACCGCCATCAACACCATTGTCGCTGCTACCACCGCCGACGCCGCCGCTCTCCACCACAAACAACGCCTTCGATTGCTGCCACTGCTTCACCATCATCACTTTTGCCTTGACATCATCGCCTTCGCTTCGCTCATCGTCATCATCTCTTCGTCTCCCTAGCGGGTTTGGAACCCGCATGTTCCAAACGGTCTTGAAACCATTTGGACAACAAATAGTCTTGAAATCGTTTGAATACAAAATGATCTTGACTACCACATCATTTTTTTATGGTTTTAATATTTTCAGTTTGATTCTTAAACATGAAGCTTACACAATTCTACAATCCTTTCAAATTCCATTTTTTTTTCTTTTCTAACATAAATAATTTCTTGTTTAATTTTTAGGATGGAAATACCTACGAAAGACGTTGTTGACTCCCACATCTGGACCAGGGAGCAGTTGATAGAGCATCGGAATAAGCTCCAGTGCATCCTTGACTTTTGCAACAAAATAGGAAAAACTCCTGCTGGCTTGCCCAAGGTCATCCACGACCTCGAGCGAGTCAAAAAATGTTTAACAGAAGATCCAAACGAAGAAATTGAAGATCCTTCCTCCATTGATGAAGGTTCAGACTACGCACCAAATTTTGAGGAGGAATCCACACCTACAAAGACAAAGGGAAAAAGGAAGGCCCAAGAGGCCACTGAAGAAAGACCCACCAAAAGGCAGGCACGGAAGCAAGTCCGGCCCTCAACTGCAAGAGAACAAATCCTGACAGAACATGCCACTCCTGCTGCCACCACTGCAGAACTAGCATCATCTGATCTGTATATCCAAAACCTCCAGGCTGGTGACAAAGTGATGCGCCCAACAAAGTATATCTGCTCGAACATACTAAAATGGATGGGAATCTATGATAGAGTTCTTGCCCCTGCTCGATGAGGCGAACCTTTCAAAACTCTGCCTCATCGCTGAGAATTCCTATTTTGAGCCCACGCCGGAGTTCTTCACCTACCTAACCAAAGAACCCGTGGACACAAAAGATAAACTAAAAGATGGAGGTGACCACATGCTACTAACCTCTCTCTATGGAAACAAAGTCATCTTGACCAAGAATCTACTAAATGAAATCTTCATCGACAACCAAGATCAAATAAAGAAAGCTAAGGAGGTAGGCCTGGACCATTCCCAGTTCAACAGGCATACCTTCTGGAAGTCTTTGATGGGGATTCCAAGCTATGAACCAAAGACTCGAAAAGTTTCCAACATACATTCCGGCCTGGTGCGCACTCTACACAAAATCATAACAGACGCTCTATTCCCTAGGATAGAGAGCGAGAATGTTATCATTATTGACCTCTTTATTCTATGGTCCATCCTAAAAGGGTTTCCAGTCAACATCGGACGACATTTGATACACAAACACACATCTTATGCCCTCAGGAAGGAAATATGTGTAAGTGGTCATGTAACATCAATTCTGAAGTATCTTAAGATGGACATACCACTTTCAAGGTGTACTATGATAAATGGCGACATCCTAAAAAACGAGCAGAATCAAAAGAATACATATATATCATAAAGAAGAAAGATGCCAAACTCCATTATGTCTTCTGCCCAACTGTCAAAGCATCCAGGACGTTACTACAGCTCCCCAAGCTAGCTTACGATAAAGACAAGCTACTCTTCACTGAAGAGGATCTTGCTAACCTTCTCGCCTCAGTAAAAGAAAAGGAGAAACAAACAAAAGTAGGGTAGACAGAGCATAGCGTCACTGCCCCAATGACAAGGCCAAAGAAAATTCAGTTACACAGTCATCCAAACTACATGCACAGAAACAACTGTAGTCAGGGACGTCCACATCAAAGATCAACCCAGAGGCAGAACACCCCCACAGTGTAGAAAACATAGTGAATCCAACACCGGAACCCTTCATCTTGGATCTGGATGTTGGGTTCACCTCTACAACCACCCCCACCATGCTCCCACCCTCCATCATTCCTCCGTCAACCACTCTTCCATCTTTTTCCACAATCATATCCACCACAATCCCTTTCTCCACAACCACAACTTCACCCACATCTTCCGCCTCACTCAGTTTTCTTCGAGCATCCCATCCTTCACCATGACGCCTGACCTTACCTTCACTTCCACCACTTTCCTCCCAACATTCTCGATTCCAACTTTTTCACCCGAGATGTCACCACCCTTCTCATCCGCCACCACCCCGATACTACTAGTGACTCCCTCTACAATCACCATGAAATTTGTGGGCCCATCAATAGTGTCTCTTTCGCAAGGCACTACCACCATTCTGCCTAGACCCCAACCATCTCACCCATACATCTCTGGGGTCCCTTTTTCACAAGTCGGTGAGGAATTCATACAACAATTTGACGCTACTTGAAACCTCCTCACCGACCCTTCTAACATCTTACAATCAATTTTTTCTTGTGTGCAGGGACTTGCTACACAGGTATCCAAGCTCGACGAGCGGACTCAGGCCTTACCAAGCATCCTCACAAGCATTCATCAATGGCAGGAAACAGCAACCCAGTAAGTCGACCACGTCAACAACCGCATACAACATTTGCCAGGGTTGATACTTGGGATGAAAGGTCAGCAAGAAGCATTGGCCCAGCAAGTCAATAGGGTCTCTAAGCAAACTCAACCCTTGCCTGAGACCCTTCGCGAGCTTCAGCAACATCAGACTGCACTGAGCACGTGCTTGGATGGCATCGATAGTACCCTCACACAACTCATCTGCCGCTAGGAGGAGCATGCAAACAATGCCTTAGACCAGCTACAAGCCCAAGTGACCAATCTAATAGCATGACTCCTCTCCGCTGAAGCTAGATACACATATATCAAGGAAAGCCACTACACACTGCTCGAAACCCACAGGCACGTGCAAGTGGCACTTGAAGAACAACAAGCTATCCATCAACGATGCAAGAAAGCATCGATAAAAAAGAACAAAGACAAGACAGAAGATGACGAGAACAATGAAGACAACAAATATAATGATGATTCTGAGTCCTCAAAAGACTCAAACGCCGACAGCTCCTCCTCAGATGACCAACCTGATGACCCAGGCAATGCTGGGGAGGGCACCAGCTGAGGGGCTGATAATACAAAGAGGGGAGATGGTGGAGACCACACGAAGGGTAAAACCAAAGACCACCACTCCCCCGATAATAATGGCAATGTCACAATGTCATATGGGGATCAATTTTTTAATTTCTCAGCCATGGGATCCCTGGGGGACACTGCAAAAGATGCAACTTTTGCTAAGTTTCAACAATGTATCATGGAAACCAACATTAGCCCTATCACAACAACCATCACTCTTCAACAATCTGTCCTGGAACAAGCGGCACCCCTCCCCCCAGAGCACAAGGATTCTGAGGACAGAGTGAGTCTTGATACTGAAGATAGACTTGACTCTGATTTTGACAAAGATGAAGATCTTCCACAATATGTGGATGACAATGAGCAGACTTCACTTCCTCCACCATAAGACCTTCCCCCGTCGCCACCTCTCCCTTAAAAGATGCACGACTTGGACGGGGCGGCTATCTCTACTTTAGATGTTCAGGACATCTTCATCCTGAACACTGTTGTAGATGATTCCAAGGACGGGGGGGGGGGGGGGCATCATCTATAATAATACAAAGATGAAGCACAAATTGACACACGAAGATTTCTCCTATGACCACAATCGACAGTGAAGATGGCTATCTTCCGTGTCCTCCTTGCTAATACTATAGAAGAATTCCGGAGCCCGAAGAAACTGCAACCATTTTTCAACGCTTCACCTGCTCTTGCTTTAATCTTATTAAACAAGGACTTGCAGGCAAAGTCTATCGAGCGGCTGTAAACGGGTATCGCGAAGAAGGCACACTACATCACAATGCCTTTTAAAGTCTCCAACCACTGGCTACTAATGATTGTCGACACCAAGGCCCACGATGCCAAGGTGTACAATTTTTGTGCCAGTGAGCTCAAGGCCGGACGAATAAACATTGCTGGTTCAGAAGTTGGCGAAGCAAGATACATTCCTTTCTAGCTTCTCAAAATAATATGGGCTGCCTTCCCATCTCTTCAACATGGTTGGAACCAACCTTGGTTCCAAATCATCAACCCATCAATCCAAACACTGGAAGGTTCAGGGGACTACACTTTCTGTAGAATAAGATTCATAGAAGCACTCAACAGACAGATCTCGATTACTGAGCTACCTACAGAAGACATGCATTCTCTACGGGGACGTTACACCATGGAACTTATCTGTGATAGATGGTTCTTTAGGACTCCACTGTGGCGCAAGACGACATACCTCACTACTTATTCTCTGCTATCCAACGTCCACAAAAGTGACCTTTCAGACAAATATGAAAGGAGTTGGAGAAACAACAACAAACCACCAAGGTCCCAGAAAAATGCCAATGGGACCCTTATACTTTCGATATGGCAGATGACAAGGGGGACATCAATTTGTTAACATGGGCCACCATCAAAAGATCATACAAAGATATGGTGCCCCTATCTGCTATACAACCAACGTTCCCAAACTTTGACCTTACTGCATGCAAGAGTCTTTCCGACAATGAACTCAGACTAATCATGTCTCAGCTTTATGCAGAGAACGATGAGCTTGTTTTCCTTGATGGGAACATTCTCGTAATGGCAGATTCTCTCCGTGAAACTGTACAAATAAAAGGTTCATTATCCGTGAGCGTAATGTGTGCCTACCAATTTCTTCTAGCACGGCTCCTACGTACGATTTACATGGCGTCTGCATACATGAAGGATGATTTACTCGAGTCAAAGAACTTCGGCACCACCGAAGCCCTTATCTCATATCTTCAACATATGACTCCGAAGTTCATTATGTTTCCATTCCTTCATTCTGAGCATTGGATGTTGATGGCAACAAACTTACACAATGGCACTACAGTGATCTACAACAGTTCTGATAGCCAGTTCGATCCAATCTAGAGAGAATATGCTATTACATCAAAGACACCCACGGAAGAAGTGGTGAAGGATTGTGCTGAAAGACTAAACAATCTTCTCGGCAAGCACACAAAGGCGTATAACAAAGAACATTTCCATCGCCCAACCTTCTGCCACCGATGTCCCCAACAAATTAGAGAATCGAATGACTATGGTTTCCACATCCTTTACTGGATGTATACCCTCACTGTTCTTGGTAAACATGTGGAGGACATAAAGGATGTGGATTATCACGCTTTATGTGGAAAGTTTGCAGCAAATCTCCTCCGTTCCTATGGATCCAACAAAGGATTAATAGAACCTTAACACCCTTGCCCATGTACTTCTCAACCTATCACCTTGACACTCTACGGACAGAGTGAGTGATAAGTTTGGGGGGGTACACTGGGCAAGGGTGAGATATTATATTCAAACCTTCCACTCTCCACTCTCCACTCTTTCATTTACCTTTATTCTTTCGTACAATTTTTTATTTTTCTGAAAACTAGTTCTTCTGATAATTTCTTTGGTAAAATAACTGCTTTACATAAGAAAACATTTGTTTTGGAAAAGGGACACCCCTAGCTAAATTAGAGAGAGTAGTCCTCAGAAGCAATTACATAAGTAGCATTTAGGCATGTAATGGCAAATTAATAAATCACTTTCATACTCGATTCTCATACTTTTTCTTCAATTCTACGTCAGACTCTCCAAAGGTTAACATCGTGGCCAAAACAAGCCAAACTCTCTCAAGGATGAGAGGGAACCAGGCGTAATACAAGTCAAGGAACCTCGCAGGTGGACCACCAAGTACAAAAATCAAAACAAGTGCATGTCGGGAAACTCCAAGGAACAATTTTCTTCTTTTCAAAAAGAGGCTTGGCAGCTCAAATAAAATCCCTAAAATACCCAATTTCTAAACCGGCGAGTATATGAATAAAAGCCAGAGTGTTGAATAAAAACATGAGAGTTGTGCCATGCATAAGGACCTATATGAAGAGCCAATAAAGGTCTTTCCTGGACAGTACATTCAGCTCCCTCACAAATGCATATGTGTCACGCTTGGTAGTGAGATCCTAAGGTCTCCAAATATATGAAAGCTGATAAAGGTCTCGCCCGACCGGTACATTCAACTTCCCTCACAAAGGCAAATGTGTCACGCCTGGTAGTGAGGTCCTAAAAGTTTAGATAAACCCTCCCCCTTTCAAAGGGGGAGTTACACAGCAAGCCTTCAACCAACCCTCGTACCCATCTTAGCTTCCGGTAGGATCTACAAAGAAGTATAAAACTACTTAGAGTTAAAAACATGCACAGAATGCGATTAAGGAAAAGGTGGTCCCAATGCGAGTTATGTGACACGGAAGAAACCTGAGATCCACACAACTCCCGATACCTGAAAGATTTAGTGCAAGTAGAATCCCTGATAAGACTTTGGGAGATCTCTGGTTTAGAATTTAAGCAAGAGTATGGAAATCTTCACTAAATAAAATTGCCTCGCCACTACGTGCCTTATCTCTATCCAGCTTGAGGACAAGCTAGACTCTAAGTTAGGGGGGTGATAACCTCCCATTTTGTAATATTATCTTACTATTTTTTCTTAGTTTTCCATACTCTTTCTTAGATAAATTAGATAGAATACTTAACTCTCCACTTTATTGTTAATATTCTAATAGACTAACATTTCCCCCTTTTCTTATTACAAAAAAACACAAAAAAATTGCAAAAGAACTCAACCGGTCCCAAGACCGTATGAAGACCAACCGATCCCAAGACTGAATGAAATCCGAACGGTCCCAAGACCGACCAAGCTTCAAATGGTCCCAAGACCGACCAAGCTTCAAATGATCTCAAGACCGAGCAAACCTCAAACGGTCTCCAGACCGAACGAGTCTCATCAGCCCCAAGATCAAGAAAGGATCCAAACGGTCTCCAAACCGTTCAGGATCCAAACAGTCTCCAAACCGTTTAGGATCCAAATGGTCTCCAAACCGTTCAGGATCCAAATGGAATCCAAACTGTTTAAGGATCCAAACAGTCTCCAAACCATTCAGGATCCAAACGGTCTCCAAACCATTCAAAATCTTAATGGTCTCCAAACCGTTTAGAATCCAGAACGGTCCCAAGACCATTCAAGACTCCTTGGAAGCCTATCAATAGGACCAAAGGGGTCCCCATTTGGGAGGAGATCTTTAGATGCCCGAAGGCTGTCCCAACTGTTCCAAAGCTATTTCAACCCTCATCCATCGCCCAAGGTTTCTGGTCTGAGATCCACACTCCATCCTCAAGCTATTTTCTCTCTCATCGACATAGAAGGTGGGAAGTCGAGGATCCATCACCAAGGCAACCATGTGGTGTGAAGATAGTTTCTCTCTACTCCAAGGGGTCGACCTTCCTCCCTCCTATGTGGAGATGATGTTTTCCTTCTCTCTTCCCACCTCCTTCTTTGTCCTTGCCATGAGCGAGTAGTTCCATACACTAGGGTGCGGGGAGTAGCCCCGCTACCCATGTTTTCATTCCATGCATTGTAATTCATGAGTTTGCAATAGAGAAATTCTATCTTTTTAGTTCAACATTGATCGTTTAATGAATGGAAGTTGCTTGATCACCAACTTGTGTTATCCATTATCTACTAGTGTGAATTGTCTATGTTTGTACTTTTAGATTCGAATATCGACCGCATGTTGGTTCTTGATGTATGTAGTCACCATACATCTGTTCGGTATCTAGGAGCATTTCTCAAGGAGTGGAGTAAACTCACCTCCATTGTTGTACTTTCATACTATGAAATGGAATCAGTTGACGTATGGAAGTACAACCTTGACAGGTCGAGGAACACACTTTGTGAGGGGAGTGATGCAAAGTAAGTGACCATTCGTTTGGGGATGGCTGGCATTGCAACACTTCCACGCTTCTCATAGTTAGTTATCCAAAGGGAAGCTAAGTCTACAAAGATACTAACTGTTTAGACTCTTTTCTTTGCAAGCCATGTTTTTATGATGTATGTTTTGATCCATGTGGTGAAACTCGATCACATACTAGTGGTTTCCAAAAGATTGTCTTCAACCTTAATTCTACTTTCCTTCCATTTACATTACCTTGCATTTTTTAGGTTAATCATTCAATCAACTCTTTGATCTAGATATCAACTCTTAAGTAGATAAATAGAATTATAACATTTTCCATCTTGTTAAATCCTTAACAAGACCGTTGTCCCATGGATTCAACCCTCAAGTATACTATGATAAGACTTCTGCGTACCTTAGCGTACATGGGTGGAGATCTTATTATAGCACACACAAGGTTAAACTTAGAGACTTACTATCTCTAGGATTTTTAGTGGTGCATGCAACTCCACGCGAGTGGAGGCTCCATCAAGGATCCATGGGTAATCTTATGGGTAGATGACTATGCTATTTAATGTAAATTTTTCCTAAAAATTAGTCCAATGGCTGATATACTTGAAATTGAATTAACATGTATAAAATCATATTTGAATTGTACTAGATTGTATTAATATACAAGTGTATTGTTGAATGTTAATGGAATTGAATATAATATATGTTTAAGGATCAATATGAGGTGACCACATATCCTGATTAGGATATGTGTTTAGGAAGTGAATCGAATGTGTCAATTAATCAAAGTATAGTTATGATTGATGAATGAAATGTGTGATAATGGAAACTGGAGTTTCCATGTTTGTGAATAAACCTAATGAACCCTTGATTCATGATTGGATTATTGATGATATGATTCTTATGATATGTTGAACTAAGGAATGACTTCTTGAAAACTCTAAAAGTTTATTATTAAGAATTTTATGAGTAATAAAACTAGAACTTGTATATGATGTTGTAAATGTGATCAAATGCTGAAGTTGAAAGTATTAATACTTCAATTGAATATGATGAGTCTTACTAATATCATCTAAGTCTAATGCATTTATTTTAGTATAATGAAGAATGATCATTGTTGATTATGGGAATGACATTAGTAGTCAATGACAAGGTACACTTAACTGAATATAAGAGACAATATGAACAAGATGTACTTAATGGTGATTGCAAGATAAAGATGAAACTAATGAAGATAGTAAGATGAAGTATTTTATCTTTTATTTTAGTTACATGTGGATTAACCCAAATTAAATGAAATATAATAAGAATTGTACTTTGATAAATGTTATGTAGAAGAGAAGCATTGTATGTAAAATGAATCAAGAAAGATTGGTCCAAATAATGTAATGAATATGAAATGAAAGAAGTTGAGACTACTGAGTATAAAATGATGGAAAAAGATAGGAATTAGTAGATGATTCTAAGAATGTAACTATTACCCTAAAATGATGAGTTTGATGATGCTAGTGAATTACAATCTCAAATGGGGGATTAAGAGATGTACATAACCGTAGTTGAATTCAACTAAAAGATGAAAGTCAAGTATTTGAATTGATTTTCAAGAATGTGTTCTTGAATTATGAATTGTACTCTGAGAATGAACTAATAGTACAAACTTCAATTGATAGTCAACATGTGTTGATTAGTAAACTCATATGAAGAATGTGAAATAAAATAAAAAGAGAACTAAGTCTGTTATGCTTGTATATGCATGAAATTATTGGCATCTATTGAGATTGGATGGAATACGCATATGTTGTATGATACATCTATTCTTAATATGATGAATGATACATGATGTCAATATGATTTTACTATTGCTAGTTCTAATGCCTCTGCTAATATTTGTTAAGAACTATGATATACAATGAACTGATAAGGAATATGTTGAAATTGAATTTAATATGCACTCCTTACATTTTGAGAAACCCTGATAAGGGAAAATATCACATAATGAGATTATGTCTGGGCTGAAAGCCCACTGATGATGATAAAACCCTGATGGTGTAAATGTTGGACAATAAGATTATGTCTCGGGCTGAAAGCCACTGCGGATGATTGCTATGAGATGAAATAGAAGATAGAAATAATCATATGTGTTGCAATATACAGATTTATTGTGCTTCTTTCTTTGATCATTGTCCTTATTGATAAACTTAATCTCTTTCATGTTATTCTAGTTACATGAGAATACACAGATATGATATATGATGTTTTGAATTCTTTTAAGATGAGTAAAAGAGATGAATAACAAGTGAAATGATGGAACATCTAGTTAGGTGCCCTGAACACCGTGAGTTTCCCCTGAGGACCACATTGGGGAAACAAAATAGTTCTCCTTGTTGTAATCGATGAATTATGAGAAGGATTTTCAGAGTGTGGATTGAGACCTTAAAGGTTATACCACTAGGATTTAGGAGTGAGTCATCTGGAGTGGCTCTGGCCCTAAATCCTTTCTGTGAAAGTCTATGTCCATATGGAATAGACTCTGATGAAATGAAATATGTGAAATGTAAAATGAAAAATATGTGAAATATTGTGATTTGCGATATAATGTGTAACATCCCTAACCTGGGTTATACTTTAACCCTAGGTGTTTTGATTAAGAAAGATGATTATATGCTTAATCTTATCTTGTAAAAAGTAATTAGGGCTCATGAGAAACTTATGTTTCAATTTTGGTCCTGTTTGAACAATGTTGAAGCAATGTTTGCTTATCTTGGACTAAAGTGCAAATTACCCAAGTTGAGGGGTTAAATTGCAAATTTTGAATGATAAGATGTTCCTCATGTGTTGAAGCATCATGAGAATGAAGATGATGCAAAGCTATGGATTGTGGTAGCCTGAGTACCAAGGAAGAGCTGATAAAGCAATGTTTGTGCATTAAAACCTAGTTTTGGTGTAAAGTGCAATTTACCCAAAACCTAGGGTTCAATATGCAAATTACCACTTCAATAAGGTCCCTAATGTTTCTTTTCATCATGTTGAGATACTAAAATGAGAGGGGCACCTCATTTGAATTAAGTTGGAGGAGAGAGAATCTTGATATTAAAATAATCAAGATTTAATCCTAATTGAAACCCTAATTCAATTTAGGGCAAAAATAAATGCATTAATTGAAGAGGACTTCAACCAAAATTAAAATGGTTGGATTAATATGTGTGAGGACGAGCTTAAGCCTTGCAAAGGCACGAGCATATCCTAATGAGGTGAAATTCCACTCACCATTATTATAAGAAAAAGAAATTCCACTAAAAAATGGATATTAATATTATAAGGGTTAAGGTGCTTAATTTCTTTTCCCGTTATTCTTGGATAATGAAGAGGTTTTGCAAGAACATGGAGATGGATTCGTGGCCAAGAAATGGAGGGGGTTTTGGTGGAAATTATTTTGGGAATTAAAGGAAATAATCCCATTTTCTCTTTCCTTGGGATTTCCTTATACATATCCCTTTTTCCACTCACTTAAGGACTTCTTTTCGGATTTCCTTTCTTTCTTTGCCTTGACCGACCCCAAGAGAAGCTCAGGAACAGGAGGAGGAAGACCCCAACCTGTTGGTAAGGTTATTGACCTTTGTTCTCCTTGATTCCATTGTGGAAATCAAAAATAAATTATGGATTTCTTCTTATTTCGATCTCCTCATCAACCCTAGCCAATCTTTTCAACCAAAAGCTTGAGGAAGAGCTTAGAAGGAGTTGCAAAAGCTTCATTTACCATTTTTGCCGTGAGCTTGGAGATTTGGATCTCAATTGGAGGCGGGTTTTATAACTTGAAACCCTAACTTTGTTATTGCATTCAATTCCCCATCAAATAATGATCATTTCTCTATTTACAATTATTGATTTGGTTGATTGATGCAATTTCCATGGAAATCACAGCATGTTTTGTGGGTCTAGAGCTTGATGATGATGACATAAACATAAGCACACACTTCCCCAAATATCTAGACCAAACGGTTTGTGTTTTGGGAGCAAACAACTTCAAATCGTTGGGAATGAAACAGTTTCACTAAACCACATAGAAGCAAATGGTTTAAGACCGTTTGGTGATGTTGACCAGGGTTGACCGTTTGGGGACTTGTTCATAATGATATAGGTTAATGACCCATCAATTATTATTGTTTAACTCCAATTGGTTCATGAGTTGAAGGTCTATCAATCACCTAAACCCTAATCGGGTTGAGTGCTGATTTCATAAGTGATTGAGTTTGAAACTTGGGTTGATTGACCCAAGCGGTTTCAAAACCATTTGGGAATCACCCAAACGGTCTCAAGACCGTTTGGAGGTCAACCAAGACCGTTTGGAGGTCTAGGGTTGAGTATGGTTAGGTATTTGAAGATTCAAACATATGGTATAAACCCTAATCGGCTAAGTGCTGATTTTGCAATTGAATGAGTTGATACTTTGGGTTGATTGACCCAAACGGTTTCAAAACCGTTTGGGAATCACCCAAACGGTCTCCAGACCGTTTGGGGGTCACCCAAGACCGTTTGGAGGTCTAGGGTTAAGTTTGGTCAAGTGTTTGAAGGTCCAAAGATACCAAATTGAAATACAATTAAGTGCTGATTTGGTGACCAATCCTAGGATCCAAACCCTAATTGAATGACATGGTTGATGATGATATGATAGGAAAATGGTCTCAAGACCGTTTGTAGGTCATCCAAATGATCCCAAGACCGTTTGGGGGTCACCCAAGACCGTTTGGAGGTCTAGGGTTGACCATGGTTAGGTGTTTGAAGATCTAAAGGTACTAAGTTGAAGTGCAATCAAATGCTGACTTGTTGATCAATCCAATGATCCAAACTTTGATTGATTGACTTGGATTTTGATGTTGACATGGGAAAACGGTCTCAAGACCGTTTGGAGGTCATCCAAACGACCTCAAGACCGTTTGGGGTCAAGACATGTTCAATTTGGATGATGG
Source organism: Alisma plantago-aquatica (assembly GCA_963693085.1). Taxonomy (NCBI): domain Eukaryota; kingdom Viridiplantae; phylum Streptophyta; class Magnoliopsida; order Alismatales; family Alismataceae; genus Alisma; species Alisma plantago-aquatica. The sequence goes on from OY856413.1 coordinate 603,176,296, forward strand.
TCCAATAGTTTTAAAGCAACTAGACTCACATTGGTTAATGTTGAAGGATCATCGATTCCAAACCCTAATTCAATTGATTCAAACCCTATTTGATGATCAAATTAGGGTCAAATAAGTTAAAGGATGACCTAATTAACTCAATTGAAGTATGGTGAAAGGTCCAAATGAAGATTGGTTACATGAATTTAATGATTGAAGGAGTCAACATTGGAAACCCCAATCCAATTTGATTGGTTGAGACCATATTTGGTCCATGCGGTTTTGAGGAGGTTTGGACCAAACGGTCTCAATACCGTTTGAGTCCAAATGGTCTCAAGACCATTTGGGACCAAACGATCCCAAATCGGTTGATCCCATGCGGTTTCAAAAAGTTGCTTTAGCAAACGGTTTCAAGCAGGTGCTTTAGCAAACAGTCTCAAGCACCTCCTTTACCAAACGATTTCAAACCATTTGAACTTTGAAAGACCAAGACCGTTTGGGGCTCAAGTACTCAAAGTTTATTGAGATTCAACATGGTTAGTCCTTTTGGATACCTAATGTAATTGAGGACTCAATTGGTTAATCCACTTGGACACCTATTGTAATTGAAGGTCCAATTGGTCAATTCATTTGGATACCTCATGTAATGGAGGTCCAATGTGATTGAATCTCTTGAGAATTAAGATGATGATTGATCCATTGATTCAATGATGATTATTAAGGTTAGGTACAAAGGTTGAAACCTAAAGTACCTAGATGATCAATACCTTTAAATCATTTAACCCAAAAAGGTTATGAGAGTAATGTCTTAGTACACTATGTTAACCATAGTTGTATGTACTTAATTGAAGGGTTGATGTAACCTAATCAAGTTGAGAGGATGATGGAAAGTAATTCATACATGAGTATTTATCATGTGGTGATTAGGTTATGATCTTTAGTAAAGAGATCATGAAACCCTAATCCAGAAGGTTAATGAACCGTAACCCTAATTTAGGGTAACATAATGTAAAACCCCAATTATGGGAATGGAGAGTGAAACCCTAATTAGGATTAGTATCTCCAATTGATATGAAATGAGAAACCCTAATTGAAGGTGATTCCATGTGAAACCCTCACTGAGGGTGATGCCATGAGAAACCCTTGCTGGGATGAATAGTAAACCCTAATTTTAGGCAATATGATGAGAAAGCCTAATGAAGGGTGATGTTATATGCAATCATCACCCTAATGAAGTATGATAGTATGGAAAACCCTAATCCTAGTAATGGAATGGTAACTAATACATTGATGGGGGAAATGCCTAAAGTAATTGATTGTAGATACCCTTATAGCAAGTAATGCTTTAACTTGAGATGAGTCCATATCATTAAAGATAGTTGGACCATTCTTATGTGTGACCTATGAACTTAATGGTAAGAGTGATAGGTTAATGGATGGAAGGATTAAGATGGGAAATACCTTAATCCAAGATAAGCTGATAACTTAAGGAAGTTGAAAGTGATGAGGAAAGTGATACATCAATATGTGCTAAATATCACTTTTAGCATTACAGGATTGATATAGTTCAATATCTGGAATAGATGCACAGGATTAGCATAGTCTAATACCTGGAATAACAACTGCACATGATTGGTTAAACTCCAATACCTGGAATAATGTCACAGGATTGACTTAGTTCAATACCTGGAATAATAACACATGATTGGTTAAATCCCAATACCTAGAATAATAACACAAGATTGGTTAAATCCTAATACCTGCAATAATAACACATGATTGGTTAAATCCCAATACTTGGAATAATAACATAGGATTGGTTAAATCTCAATACCTAGAATAATAATACAGGATTGGCTAACTCCCAATACCTGGAATAATAACACATGACTGGCTAACTCCCAATACATGGAATGCACATGATTGGCTAACTCCCAATACCTAGAATAATAACACAGGATTGGCTAACTCCCAATACCTGGAATGCACAAGATTGGCTAACTCCCAATACCTGGAATAATAACACAGGATTCGCTAACTCCCAATACCTAGAATGCACAGTATTGGCTAACTCCCAATACCTGGAATAATAACATAGGATTGGCTAACTCCCAATACCTGGAATGCACAGGATTGGCTAAATCCCAATACCTGGAATAATAACACATGATTGGCTAACTCCCAATACCTGGAATAATAACACAGGATTGGTAATAACCCAATACCTAGAATAGTTGCACAAGATTGACATAGATTAATACCTGGAATAGTTGCACATGATTGACATAGATCAATACCTGGAATAGTTGCACATGATTGACATAGATCAATACCTAGAATAGTTGCACAAGATTGACATAGATCAATACCTGGAATAGTTGTATAGGATTTTCATAGATCAATACCTGGAATAGTTGCACATGATTGACATAGATCAATACCTGGAATAGTTGCACAGGATTGACATAGATCAATACCTGAAATGGTTACACAGGATTGACATAATTCAATACTTGGAATGGATACACAGGAATAATATAAGTCTAATGCTTGTACTAGTTGCACATGATTGGTGTAATCCAATGCCTGAAATATTTATATAGGATTGGTATAGACCAATGCCTGAATAAGACATGATGATGTACATTCTCATGCCCTATATAACCAAAATCTGTTTAGCATATTGGCTAAGGCCAATAAGTTGAAATAAGAATGTCTCATGGGTGATAGATCAAGGTAATGAGTGTCATAAGAGAAGTTTGACATGATGGTATAATATGGAGGATAAATGATATACATGTTCTTCTTATTCCTTATTAAGAGAATAGTTGATCTATTGCTCTATCATAAATAGATGCAATGCTTACAAAGTTAAGAATGCTTTAAATTGTGTAACCTCTGCTCAGTTTCATATCTTTTAGTTGCAATACAATATTTTGGTAGAGAGTTATATCTCCCGCTGGGGCAATTTACAATTGTCTCACCCCCGTGGGATCCAATGTTTTTAGATGGACGCAGACAAAGAGGTAGGAAACCTTTAGCAGAGAAGGAACAACAACAACATCGAGGACAACAATAATATCTCAGGTGGAGATACTGCCTGTCTAGTTGTATAGATAGTAGTTCTATGTGTCGTCTCTGTACTCTCAGGTCCTTAGGATTTATATATAGTGCTTTTATCATCGACTCGAGATTTTGGCTTGATGTCTCAAGGTTTTTGTGTTGTCTGTATATAAAGTTATAGGACATCTAATGTTGTAATCCTCGAGAAGAGATAGTACAAGTCATGTACCTTTAAATCAGGATGTATATAATGTTATACAATGGTTCTTGATGTAAGAGATTTCCTATGTTTGGATCTCTTTGCAAAAAGTTTTAATTTTTAGTGATTTTCAGTAATTCGCTGCAAATGATTCGCTTCCGCTTAAGTAAATCTCATTTTTATAAGTTGGATGCCACGATTTAGTGGCATCAGAGCTCTAGATTCACTGAGTCTACAGAGACATAGGACTAAGGTAGTAGAGTCTGTACTAGTGTCATCCAATGTATCTGATAGTGTCATAGGAGAAGAAGAACTTGAAGATGACTGGGTCACATGAGGAGTTTGCTGCAGAAAGTAGCAATGCTGCACCAAGAAGAGGTGCAAGGAGGCAGACAAGAGAGGGACAATTGCCCGAGAACCCCCTAGTTAATCTAATTGTGATAAGAAATCCTTCCTTAGGAATCACTGTTGGGGAATTTAGGGCAACCATAATGTATTTAGTGGATCGAGCACTAGCAGTGCAACCTAGATTACCAACCCCTAATGATGATGTTTTGGACATCAATAGGATATGTAATCCACATCAGCAGGTGGAAGCAATGGGAATTGATGAAGTTCTGGACTTAGAACAAGTCTGTGCTCAACCTCAGCCTGTTGAATCAATAAATAGTGAAGGAAGGAATAGGTTTCAACCCAAAAATAGAATTTGCTATAGGTGTAGAAAGCCTGGACATATTGTAAAGAATTGTCCAACAAAGAACAAGGAAGAGAGAATTGAGAAAAGGCCTATCCAAATCCAGGGACAGAGGCCTAATAGTTCCAAAAAGGGAAATATTTTGGTACCACCAGTACAACCAGGACCTAGTGCACCAAGGCAATGGTCATCTGGAAAGGGTAAAGAACCCTCTAGACCATACCTGGCACCCAGAATTTGCTACCTGTGTAGACAGGATGGACATCTGGCAAGAGATTGCTTAGCCAGAAATGTTATGGTGAATCAACCTCTGAGGCTGAATCAGCCCGATGCAGTTAATAATCCATGAATCATGACAGGTTAGACAAAATAATGTCATTCTATTATGTCTTTTTATGGTTTCCTGAGTTAATTTGAGAAGGTAATTGATTGAGCTTTCTTTGATCAGTCCTATGAGGACTTATATTTTGCATAATAAACATTATAGATGTTCATGTTGCTCTTAACTCTATGAGAAGAAGATGAGGTATTGAAGAGATGCCTGGATAAAACCCAGTAATGTTAAATCTTATACTTGTGATAATATGAAAAGGAAGAAATATGATAGTATAAAAAGTGCATACTACTTAGTCTCAGTATTTATATACCCTGGCCAGGTATACAACTATTGATGATAAAGTGAGTATGGAAACTCTTAGATTGTAATCTTTTTGATTGCCCTGATCAAGCAGTCATTCTGATACAATCTAATGAGTATCATGAAATAAGAAGCATGGAATGAATAAATGTGTCCTGTTCTAAGCATAAGAAAGAGAAATCTAAGATAACCACAGATGAGCATGTTTGTATGAGGAATTAAAAGCATAATCCTCATAAGATAAGAATGAGGAATATGATTCCTTATTTTCTTTTCTCTCAGGGACATGGCAATCAAGTGGGTCATAGGACACTTGATGTGCATAATATAAAGATGTTTATGTGATGGATACTTAGAAAGGTATCAATTTATCTTGGACTTTGGTTCCAAGGTGAAGATATATGTAATAAGTAATATCCCAAGATGAAAGGAAGATAAATATGTGATGTGTTTTTAACACATGATATAGGTACCAAGGTAAGAAATCCTGATGCCTAAAGATATATCATATAATTTATGTTGACTACCTGGAATGGTCAACCATGAAATCAAATTAAACATGTAAAATAATATGAACATCACATGTTAGGGGTTTATACTTTGCATAAACATAACAATTGAAGATATGTTGATAAGTAACCCTTCTGTATGGAAAGAGAATGTATAACTAATGGGATAATTAGTGCAAGTAATAAGGAAAGCTTGCGCTGTGTCATCAGGTAAGATGACACAATCAAAGTATGAAAAGACTTATCGTTTCAAATGAATGACATAATATAATTGTGATCTTGAAAAATAAATACTGAACTAACTAAGAAGAATGGGAGTATATGTCCCATGTAAATCATTCCATGATAAACTTGTATGGAATAATTTTGTATTGATCAAAGCTCTATGGTGTCTCCATAATAATGAGGTGTTATGTGAGGACATGATGATATGATGCATGGATGATATCTGAGCATTTCTCAGTCTCGTTAATCAAGAGACCTAGGATATCATACTCTCATAGGAGGAAAAAATCCCATCTCTATAACTCACAATCACTCTCCATGTGTCACAATCACCCAATCATCACCTTCATTACAACCCATGTTTCATGATTGCGTTTGATGATGTCTGTAAGACCCCTGGCCTAAGTGTTGGGGGTAACTCTATCTGCTTTAGCTTAATCATGTGCTTATAATCTTTCCCTAATATTTTGATATGTAATCAGGGCTTGTGGAAAGTTTCAAGATTGAGCTTGTTTGGATGAAGTTTGAGCTTTCTGTGCTAGTTTTGGTGCAAATTGCAATTTACCCTATGTAGGGGTTTGATGTGAAATTTTCTACCTCTAGAGTGTTCCCTCTCTTTCTTGACATCATATAGAGGAAAGATAAAGAGGAGGGAACCTTTTTGAGCCTTGGTTGAGGAGTATCACCCCAGGTGGTGATTAGGGTTGATGTGAGTGTTGAGTGCCTTGACCATGTGAGTTGGTTGTATTGTCTCGACCTTGGGTTGCAACCAAGGTTGGTTTTGGAGGGTGTTATAGTCGAGACACCCCCTCTAGATGTCAAGGGTTGTGACCTAGGTATTCTATGGTGGTCTTGGATGGTTGCCCTATCATAGATTGTTTCGACCTAGGGTTGTGGAGGTGCTTTGCACGACCAAGAGGTAATGTTGATTGGTTGTGTCATGACCATAGATGGTGTCCCATGGATGGGTCGCGACCATGACCATGTGGGTTGAGATGTGTTGAGACACTACCTAGAGTGATCACCATGTCTTGCATGTCATACTTAGGTGGTTGCATGTGTGTTTCTTGGGTGGACAAGTGTCCCTTTGGCACCTTGGAGTGTTGACACATCATCTCTTGCCTTCTCTCTCATATTTCATCTATATTACCCCTTATATATTCTTTCTTGCAACTCTTTTCAGACATCTATCTTCTTCCTCCTTCTTTGATTGTTCTTGGAGCTTGGTGGAGCAAGGAGTTTCGTCCTTGGAGGATCAATCTCTTTTTGCATGTGGTGGTGGTGGTGATCTGAGCTCATCTTCCATCCTTGGTAAGTGTTTGTCTTCTATGTTGATGTTTATTTTGATCTCCTAACTCTATCTCCTCCTCTTATCTCAACCCTATACCATGGTTCTTGCATGGTGGCCGTTTTGGGAGAGAAACTCCTCATCAAAAGGGTCATAGACCATGTTCTGACAAGGTAGACCCAAGTGTGAAGAGTATTTCTCCTCTCTTTCTCCCTTTCTCTTTTGGATCGGCCAAGAGCTTCTTTGCTTCTTTCCTTGGGCTAGATTTGACCTTGGTGTCTTCTCCTTCTTGAGGTGCTCTTTTGGCCGAGTGTGGAGCTTTTGGTGAAGCTTATTCAACCCAAGGATTGTGTGCTTGTAGCTCTTGATCTTGGAGTTTGGAGCTCTTGATGGTGATCATCTTAAGGTGGGTTATATAACTCTTTGTCCTCTCTATTACTTGCACTCTTTCATACATTCAAACTATTGTGTTCTCTCTCTAAAATGTTCCCCTAACATGATAGTAGATTATGATAATCTATAGAACTTTTTTGGTAGTGATTATCTTGCTTGGTTTGGATGAAATCCGAAACCTTAATTTTATATACCCGATTTTGGTGATTCTAGTGTTCTGATGATCTTCCTCTATCCTTGTTACCTTGGTGTTTCTCACATGCATAACATTTGAGTATCTAGATGTTATGAGGAGTTTAGGTTCTGTTTTGGGTGCCTTAAACATAGATTTACCTATCTTGCATGAAATCCTTTCATGATGGACCCATGATGTAAGAGCTAGGGGTTCTTGGTGACCATTTTGCTTAAGTTTTCTCCTCCATATTCATGATAGTTTTCTTTGACCTTCTCTTCTATTTTGGGGTCAAGATATCACAACTTGGGGTGGTCGAGACATCTATCCCCATGATGGTCGTGACCCATAGTTGGTCTTGGTCGAGATGTTTCCATTTTGTGGGGATGGACCTAGTTTTGTTATGGTCGTGACACTTGGTGTTGATGGCTAAGTTGACCCCTATTTTGGGTAAGTTGTTACTCTAGTTTTTGAGTTAAGATCATGCCCTTGTCTCAGTTGTGACATGTTCTTGGGGGGAGGTTGTGACATGTTGGGTCTTGGGTTACGACATGCTTTGGTTTAAGGTTGAGATAGCCATGTTCCTCGAGGTCGCGATAGCTTTGTGAGTGGTTGGAACCCTAACCCTAGGTGTCATAGCTGTGACATGACTTAGAGGCTGGAGGTTGTGACGTGTTGGTGGATGGTTGAGACACATGAGTCTCGTGGTCATGACATGAACCATGATGGGTGGTCGCAACCTATGTGGTTATGTGGTCAATACAGGGTGACAATATGTGGATGAGAAGCACATGTGAAAACTTAATGATATTCATATATTAATGATAAATAAACCATATATAATGCTATTTATAATGTTATCTAATCAACTCTACTAATGTTTCCTAATCTTTAAACACTCTAATATGATGGAGGGTGATGGTTCTAGGGTTGATGGTTGAACCTAGTCTTGTAAACCCTAATCAGCTATGGATGGAAAACCCTAATCCTAATGATGAGTAATGTGACATGTTTTCTTCTCTTTCTTGGAATGACTATTATGTTATGATATTATATCTCTTGTCTTTGAACCCCTAACCTTGCAGGTTGAATGTATGCCATTGCTTGGTATTCTATGGTGATGGTTATGAATAATTGAGGCATGTAGAGATAATGATGTGATACATGGATTTAGGATGTTTCCTCTTTCTCATTTATCAATTTCTAACCATGTAGGAGATATGAGCTTTAAAATCATAGCTGGTGCATGCTATGATGAGTATGATGTGACACTAGTTAAATGAGTGAGGCATGTTGAAATACTTGCAATACAGGAATGATGTGAATGGGTCCTATGACCTGGTGGTGGCTTGATTCCTATTGTGATGTGATACCCTCTAGTGCTATGATTAAGGGAGTGATATCCCATATTGATGTGACATTAGTGATAGCCTTGAGTGGTTGTGCAACTGTGATGATGTTCTTGTGAATGGCAGTGTACTGACATTATGTAGTGATAGCGTGACAAGTTCACCCTTATATTTTTTATATCCTTGAAAGTGTACCATGCCCTTCCCTTTGTAGTGCTTGCTATGGTTTTGTACATTATAATGTGATTGATGCTTGAAGATACTTAATTGGCATAACTAAACAAGTGAAACACAATCCATGTAGTTTGCCCTGTGCCATAGATCCTTTTCGGTGTCAGCCTTAATTGCTAGATTGGTGAAATGAGTTTTACTCGGAGCACATACTTTTGAATATGTGGGGGTACAAGTCGAGTGTCACCTTGTATCCCTAATTACATGATGTGTGAGATGGCCATGCGTGAGCTGATCTTGTTGTGATATAGATGAACATGCATGAGCCACTCCTTCTTGTTAGAACAGCGATGCGTGTGCCTATTCTTCTAGCACTGTTACATGTACTAAGGTGGGATGGGTGTTGTTACATGTGGATGGCCATACGTGAGCCGATCCTTCTACTGACTATAAGTCACTTTTGCAGTTGAGTGACATGTCTCTGCGATGTTACTCTCGTGCTGACCGGGAGGTGAGGGAGAGGTCGTAGATTCGACCTCTTCCATTGACCTTGTATGGCACTGATTTTGACTTAGTAGTGGTCGGTTGGACTTGGATGGTATGACTCAAATCCTCAGGGTAGTAATTAAAATATGTAATCAATCGTGTAACATGCTTGCTTAGGATCAAATGAGAAAAACATTGGATGAGTCCTTGCTTTGCTTTTGTATAGCTTGGTTGGTAGAAAATATACATGTTCTTCATATTCCTCCTTAGTTATAAAATGTTCCACTTCTTTGTTATAACTACCTGATCTGCTTAGATGATAATAACTACCATGCTTACATCAATAATTGAATTTTCTTAACAGAGTTGTAGTTTTGCATCTGTTCTTTAGTTACTTTACATGTGCTTTAATAGTGTTGGCGAAGAGTTATATCTCTCGCTAGGATGTTTGGTCTCACCCTGTGGGTTTCCACATCTTTTAGGTGGTCGTGCATGAGGAGGTAGAGATTGTGCAGTTGAATAGGAGCAGTAGCAAGGCTAGTAGCTGACAAGGTTGAGTGCACTGCTTGTTGGTCTTTTAGTGTTAGAGTCCTAGAGTCGTCCCTGTACACTTAGATCTTGGGGATAGTGTGGTCTATTTTGTGGTTGTGATATCGATACGAGTTTTTGGCTTATGTGTGCTTTTGTTGTATATAGTTGGCAGATGTACATGTATATGCAAGTGATACAGATATCGTGAGTGATAGGTATGTCTATGGAGCATGTTGTAAGCATGATGTTTTATGAGATATATGATAAATATGGTAGGTTATGGATCTTTATGTCAAAAATTTTCTGATGTTTGTGCCTTGTGCAGTCGGTTTTAAGTTTTTGTGTTTTTCGGTAATCTGTTTGTTTATTATTGTTTCCACGTTTGGTTTTGAGTAATCTTGCTTTGTGTGGCAACAAGTGTCACAATGTCAAAGCATACTGAATGACATGTGATGAGTGTAGTGAATTTAGGTCTAAGAACCATAAACACCACCATCATTATGAGACCTGACTATGAATACCATGGTAATGGTTTCCATGTGTCAGTCTCATGGTGAGTCTGTCCGATACACTATTCTCTACATGTATCTGTGTGCTTGGTTTGATACAGCCATATCATGAGTGATGAGATTCTATCATCAACTAACTCACACTCTAATCTTATGTGTAATTGTTGTGTATCAACCTTCCACAATAACAACTGACCAGGGACATAATGAGAATATATATGTACTCTTAACATCCGTATGATCTCATTTCCTCAAGTTAGTTACTTGAAGACATACATCATCGATTAATATTATTCTCTAGACTATTATAATGTTACATCATTATCTCATAACTGAAATAAACAAAATAAATTGGAAGCTTGCCTTTATTTATTAATCAAATCAATTACAAGTTATGCCATTATAATCATCATATGATTGGCTCTCTAGGCATACATACCAAAAAAACCATCTTCAACTGAACGTATCTTTTTCCTAGTCCTAGATAATAGTTAGCTAAAATTATCACAAAGTTTGGGATGAGATACTATGAGGCCTATAATTAAAATAGAAAAGAAAGAATTTAACTAAAATATGAATAGCTTTAGCTTTTGGGAGGGATCCTATACGGATCTCGACTCCTTGAGTTGGGCAGAATCGTGAGATAAGGTCACCTTCTTCACCCCATTTCTGGACGAAGACCATTAGGGAAGGTGATAACACCGATTTTTGTGATATTTTAGACTGTTTTTCTATTATCAAAACTGCCATTTTTAGCTATTTTCCTCTCTTTTGTATGCACTTTCACAATAATTGGCCAAGCAATGTTCTTAATCCTATATTTCCATCTTTTGCAGAGTTTCTCCTCATTTTGGTGCAATAAGGCCGTCCCGGCCCACAGAATAAGTCCAAGTCTGTTTCAGCCTTCCTGACGCCCGATACAACCTCTGCCCGACAGGGTGGAGTGACACAATGACGCACGACAAAAGGATGCCGCGCAAGGAGCAGATGGACGACACACCTTCTACCCGACAGGGAGCCCAGCTCGCCCCGACAACTCGGCTTATCAGGCAACATAGCCACCCACCGGTAGGCGTGCCGTCCATCACGTGACCGATAGCCGACACTCCTGAGCCGAGCGATACCAGTATCGGCCGTCCACCGACCCACAAATAAGGAGGACACGTGGCACTTCGAGCACCATAACTTCCTCCAACTGCTGCCTATAAATAGCAGCTACAGGAAGCCGAAAAGACAGTTCAGATACTTCGGAATTCAGACAGTTGGGAGCTTTGAGTGATCTTCGGAGGAAACTGCGAGAGCAGGAGTATCGTGCCCCAGTGCTCGCGCCGGGTGACACTAGGTGAGATCTTCCTCGTCCCGAGAGGGAGGGGATAGTTCACTTAGAACCGTCCCGGGCGACATTGTGGGCCGATATCGGCCAACGATGACGAGTGACACAAGTGCCCGACAGTAGGACGCGTCGCTCCTGCCCGACACGATATCGAACCTGATACGCTTCGCCCGTCATGCGTGCCACCCGAGAGGGCGTGTTGCCCGACTTGAGCGTATCAGCCATGCCCTTGAATGATACAGTCGACCGTCGCGGTGTGCCGCTCGAGAGAGTGTGTCGCCCGACACCACTGTATCGGGCTAGGCCCCTGTCTGGTATCAGGCGGGAGAGCTACTGTAGTCTGTTGCCCTTCTACATCAAGAAGGCGACATCTATCTTTAATTCCGTTATTTAATTCCTTTCTTACGTAATGTATTAAGACCCTTAATGTGTATGGAAATAGAAAAGCTTAATTACTTGCTGCTCTATGCTTGGTGCGATATATTGGATGATTGCTATGTTTGATATCTGAACTCTAGCTTGCATGTTTGGATCGCATTTCGCTTAGCTACCGAATCGTGTTTTTCCGTCACAACAGCTTTGAGAGTCGTGTTGTGGCTCTAGTGTTTGGTCCGATTCTGGAGTACGAGAGTGCCTGGAACGGAATTGTTTCCGTAACATTCCACCTTAACTTAAGTCTGACAACCTCGAGAGGGGTGTTGACGCTTGGTTAGAAGTACCCGCTCTGAGAGGATGGGTGCAGGGTGTTACTGCTACCGCTTGTTTTGCCGTAGTCTTATCATTCTCAACTTTCCCTAGCTCTAGTATTATCTTTCTGTTTCTGTGGCATGAAAACCCCTAAAAACTGCTAAATAACTAAAACCTTAAATCTCTCTTGTAGCTCCAGTTGGAGATAGTTTTCTTTGTTTTATTTGTGACATCTTACTATTTCCCTTTTGGGGATTTATATCTCTTTATACCCACCGGAGTGTAGCGTGTCAATTCTGGGTTCTCAACACTACCCCCCTTGTCCCTGTGTTCGACCCCGTATATCTACTTCGACCCTGTAAACAAAGTTGCGGGGGCCTAGAAGGATTCGGGTTTATAAATGTAAAAGCTCGACTACCTCAAATCCGCCTCACTTTTGGACGCGCGATTTAGGCCGGTCAACTTTTTGGCACCGTTGCCGGGGACAAGGCAAAAACGGTACTGTAGACAAATCTGAATCCACTAACTACACTCCTGTGCCTCAAGCTTAGCAATGAGTTTGACAACACTCTTTTTTTTACTATTATTTTTTGCTTAAAATTAATAATTCAATTTTCTAAACTTGAATTTTCGTGCTATTTCAGGCACTCTGAAGAACAGTGATATGTTCCACTGAGCACCAACTCCAACCGTCATGCCGCCTCGCGTGGAGCCATCCATTTCTGGAGACGAACGCCAAGGGGGGGCCTGAATCACCTCCACCAGATGGTAATGACCGCTATGGCGGCAACGATCAACATGAAGATAAGGAATCAGAGCACTCCGAGGAAGGCCACCCCCATGTCAGGCGTCGCCACCGTCAGCGACACAGGCGACACCAAAACCAAGAACAACGTCGCGAGGCTAGCGACAATGACGACTCCGAGGAGGACGAGAAGATGTTGAGGGAGTTGGCATCAAAAAAAGCCAACAACTCCAGATGTCCTGTCATCACACCGCGATTCAACATAGCCAATTTTGAGCTTAAGCCTTCTGTGATCTCTATGATCCAGAATAAAAGCTTCAGGGGAATTTCAAAAAATGACAACCCCTACCACCACCTCGATGCCTTCAAGAACATATGTGACACAGTAAAGATGCGGGGGGTCCCCCAAGAGGTTATATACTGCAAAGGATTCATCTTCTCACTGGAGGACAAAGCACTGTCCTGGTACCTCGGGTTACCCCACCGGTCCTTGAACGGATGGGGTGTGTTAGCTGAAGCCTTCGTAAATAAGTTTTACCCCACCGAGAGGACGGTCAGAACTCGGCAGAAAATAACTTCCTTCATGCAAAAGCCGAACGAAAGCCTTCACGACGTCTGGGAGCGGTTCCAAGAGTACCTGAGGGATTGCCCCCATCATCGGAATGGTCTATCTATTTTACTAGATAGACGGGTAAATAGATGAGGAGACCACCAAAAGGTGATACCCTGGTTCCAAAGATTACATGACATGGGTGAGGGCACAAGGCCAACACCCATCCGCGCCCAACGGCACCAAACAAAAAGCCACACCTTACACTCGGGGAGTATCATCGGGGACCCATAGAAGGACAAACCCCTAGCTAGCCCGAGGAGCAGCAAGGCCCACGCAGGGGTCAGATTACAAAGGTAGAACCCACGCAGGGGCCATCTAAGTAAAAAGGGTAGGGAGGGAACAACCTATTTTCACCACCTGTTGCCACGACAAGCTGGAACTGATAGGCTGCACCCACTTGGCCGGGGGCCCAAGCAGCAGAAGGAGCCTTAACCGACGCGTCAAGGCTGACCACCACAAGGTCGCGGGACCAAGAACAGGGGGGAGAGGAGGGGAGGCCACTGTCCCGAAGGCAAGGGCACCCGGAGGCGCGCACCAGTACAAGCCACCCCACGCTCCCGCCCCAAACCACCGGGTTGCCACAGACCCGAGCAGAAACTGCTCAAGTCAAGCGCTCTACATCCTGGTTAGGGTGACTAGTCCCACCCAGGCTACACCACAGCCGTACCAAGGCCCCCATCATAATTACAAGAAGGGCTTCCTTGTCACCACCTTCTACAATGGCCTGACTCTCGATGAACGGATGTCACTAAATGCGGCAGCAGGAAGTGACTTCTTAGGGAAAAAGCCGAGCAAGTCTGAAAGGATCATCAAAAATATGGCCGAGCTGCAAGGCGGTGCTGAATATGATAGATATGACAAAGGACAGGAAAAAAAGGTTGGGGAAGGGTCCTCTCTTGAGTCCAAGGCCCTAGAGACCATCACTTCTCAGATTCAGAAAATAGCCACGGATGTAAAGCAGCTGAGGGAATCCGGCACGAAAGGGAAGAAGCAGGTGGAAAAAGTAATGAAATGTGTAACATGTGGAGAAGGCGGTCATGGGATAGATAATTGCATCTACACTCGACCAGAAGAATCAAGCGACACTGAGTCTGAGGTTGAAGAAACTGAAAAAGTCTCTTTCGTAAATTTCAAAAGACCAGACCACCCTGGTTTCAGCTATGGCAACAAGGCGGTAGCTGAGAATTCTCATCAGCTGCACAACTCCACTAGGCCGCCCCAAGCTTTTGAGAAGAGGGGAGGGCCAAGCCCGTACATCAGAAACACCCCCTTCCAGCCGAACAAAGGAGGTTTTCAGTGGCAAGCTAAGTATCAAGGATCAACCAGAGAGCAAGGACCGGACAAGGGTTCGAACCAAGCAGATGTGGTGGGACAGTTGTTTGATTTTGTGAAGAAGCAGGACACCGTTAACAACCAGTTGGCACAGAGCGCGTTATCAAGTTATGGTGTTTTGAACTCATTGCAGGTGCAAATGGCGGACATGCAGATGCACCAACGCCAGATGGATCAACAATTAGCTCAAATGGCCGAGTTAATGAAGAATCCCTTAGGGAAAATACCGTCCAACACCGAAACTACAAAGAAGGTAGGGATGCGATCGAGAGAAGATGGAAATCGGGCTGCAAGAGATGGATGGATGATGTTAGCAGATAAGGAGCGGAAAGGATGGAGCCGTCAAGCTGGAGACGAAAACTACAGTGCTTCTCGGGAGGCAACCCGAGCTCGTTTTTCTTTTCTAGTATAGGGTGCTTTTACTTTCAAGCAAAATGAACATTACAAACATTTGGACTGTAATAAGGCTCGAGTTAGCGCATGCGCCACATGCGCTGAACCTTATGGACTACCGCCTTAGTTTTATCGATCGGGATGGGTAATACCACCTGGGGTCAGGATCTTAGTCTTCGGCCAATGATGTTTTACTCATCGACCGCTTTTAAAATGCTTTGCTTTCATGATGTATCGGATAGAAACCCAACCTTTGCTATGAACTTGCCCATTTTACTAGTTGCCCTGACGACCGACACGCACCCCAGATTTACCTGTTTCACCCCAGTTGAGTTTGCTATTTATAGGGGCGAGTTTTTACCGTGTCAGGCTCCTTGCCTTACTGTTTCCTCGCTCCCATATCGTACTAAGACCTAGTGCTTTTGCTCCCGTGTCGTGCAAAACTGTCCTACTCTCATGTCGTGGGTATCTCATCTTATCGCCCCGTATCGCCTGACAAACATGACGCGTATCGCCTTGGTCTTATCGCGTGGTGAACGTCACCCACACCGCATATCGGGCACGATACTTCACTTCTGAAAACCTCGTATCACCCGATACGAGGGTGTGGGAACTTCACGCTTTCAGTCTAAATACATCGTCATCATATTTAATAAATCCAGGAGTTTGTTTACTCATTTATAGAGATGGAACGCAAAAAATCAACTGTTGTCCCTGTTGACGCACAAGGAAGAAGGATCTACCCCGCGACTGCCGCAGAAGCACCAACTACCAGGTAGAAACGCCCGAACCCAGGACCAGCCGGGGCGTCGACCTCCGAGAAGAGGGCTAGGGTTGGAGAAGTGGCAGCTCCAACCCCAACACCGACACCTCCAGCAGCATTGGAACTCCCGGAGCTCTTGTCAGGGAGTTTCAAACCAAGAGACAATGAGCACGCTCGCCGATATGCTGAGCTGGTGACCAAGATCTATCGACCGAGTAGGTTCTGCCATAGAGCCTCGTTCGCTGAGATAGGAATCATGAAGAGGATGAAGGGCGTACTGGCTGCGACAGGGTTGAAGAAGATCTGTTTCAGTCGGTCTTCTTCGTACACTAAGATGATGGTGGAGTTTATGTCTTCTCTCCGTCGGGTAAAGAACTCTGCAGTGGAGAGAGAAGAATTTGGCGGGCCAGACAGACTCCAGGCCCGAATTTACAATTCGGAGTACACCATCTCTGAGAAGCTCTTGAACAAGATCTTCTCCTCCAACGAGGAGGAGAAGAACCTGATGGACAATGGTGAGAGGATCACCAAGGGAGACGGGATTGATCCCGTGCAGCTTTGGGGAAAGCTTATCGGCGAATCTTCGTTCAAACTGGGAAGAAAGGTCGTGGCGGTGCACTCCTGCTTCTGGAGGATAGTGCACAAGCTGGTGGCATGCTTGCTGTTCAGCAAGAACGAATCAAGTAACATCTACACAGAAGAGCTCCACGTCATGTGGCACATCATGGAGGGTCGAGTGATCAACCTTAGTCGGTTTTTACTGAATAGGCTGCACCCAATGAAGGAAGCCACCAAGGAGTACTGCATGGGCGGCATCGTCAATCTCATCACAGTGGGACTCAGGTACCCAAGCGAGCCACACAGCCTTTCGAGGACACAAGGCGACGAGGTGTTTGGCACCAAATACTTGATGAGGACCAACATCATTAAGAGGGAGGGGAGGAACTTCTTCTACAAGTTTTCAAGGACATATATACTCCTCCCCCTCCCTCGCTGTGCCAACTACGATGCAGAGAAACTGATCTTCACCACCACCAAGATTGAAGCTATAGAAAATAACACAACTTTCACCACATCGACCAGGGTCCCAGAGAGGCCCTCCCCAGAGCTTCCGACGACAACCACTAATAGAGTTGTCACCGCTCCGACCATACCAGCCACCGCCACAGCAGGGGTGGTAGCTGCTGAGAAAGCGCCCATGATCGCTGAGGTCATCGGGACAGAAACTACAAGATCTGCCACGGAAGAGACAGCCACAGTTCCCGACACTGTATCGAGACCTGCAGAGGTGGAAGGGGAATTTCAGTAGGGCAACAACAACAGGATGTTCGACGAGATCATGAGGGAACTCAAAAGAACATCAACACCGCCACCGAAGTCCCCGCCTGCAGCAGTCGAGGAGATCGCCGAAAGTGCAGAGGTGGAGTAGAGTCCACCCTCACCACGGTCATCTCCACCCAGACGAGAAGGCAAGGCGGCTCCTGAAAAAGCACCGACGCCCCACCTGGGGACGTCTGGATCGTGTACGATTTTTATAGACTCTACCTCTCCTGGTGGACCATCGCGCGAACAAGACGTCGCGAGGACGAAAGGGAGACCCACCCAAGCTCCTCCGTCGCTCGGAAAGATGCTCGGGCACGAGCTCGATAATTTGTGGGAGGTAACGGATATCAACTCTGACGTTTGTATTTCCCTAACCCACAAATTTGTGTCTTTCCAAACTAGGCTGGATAGCCAAGAAAAAGAGCTGCTGACTCTAGCAAGCCTGCCCGTCAGACTAGAGGCACTGAATGCAACAATGCAGCAAGTTCTCCAACGAATAGACATGCTCGAGGAGAGAATGGACAAAAGTGACGACCATCCGTGCTGAAGGCAGCTAAGACGGTCACCGTCACCTCCCACTCGGAGCTCTCATCCCTCTTCATCAGATTCCCCCTCGGGAACAGCGTCGTCCTCCTCCTCCAACAGACGATCTTCAACGCCCAAGGAGGGGACGCAACAAGGATCGGCCGAAGGAACTCCCGGCGGACAGGAGAGCTCATTAGGATTGGGAAATGCAAACATCTCTGTCCCCCTGGATGAAGTCAAGGACGAAAGCGTAGATATCAGCATCGGGGGAGATTCTTCTGAAGAGTCCGAGGGAGAAAAGGGGGATGTTTACACAGTCAATAAAAGACATCTACCCCGAGGGAGGCACTCGGTGGCGGACAGATTTCATAAGCCATCCGAGATACCGTCCTTCGAGATGGCCGATTTTGACAGACAAGCCATCGGATGTCTGACGATTAGAGACCAGAAGCTGCTGAATAAGGTCTTACGATCGCAGGCAGATGAAGATGATGTAATTTGGACCGACAGCTACCTTTTGATGCGGCGGAAGATTCTTTGCGGCATGTTCCGCACGCCGTCTGTAGTCGGTAAAAGATTATTCAGGGTCCTGGAGAATGTGCTAATAGAGAGTATCAGTAGCAGGACAGGTCGGAGAGCAGTATACACGGCCACCCCGACCTTGGCAAGAAGGTTGATGAAAAGAGATCAAGACTCCCGTGTGGTGGCCGACATGCTGCAGCACATTGAAGAGCATAGGTCGAACCTAGTTTTGGCCCCATACAAGCATCGAGACGTGTGGTTTCTATGCATAGAAGACCTCAAAAACCATGACGTCCGATTGCTGTGCTACAACAATGCCGAAGTGCCATGCTCCGGGGGTGTTTTCTGCCGCCCGGAGGACGTGAAGCTGAGACTCTTGCCGCTGCGTCTGCAACGAGCCATAAAGTGTGGAAGCCAACGTCACCAAGGACCTTGGAACTTCTTCACTATCCGAGACCTCCCCGTTCAAATAGAAGAGGGGAGTGGAAACAACGCTATAGCCATCCTGGGTGCAATTGAGGCGCTCAACACATTTGGAAACTTGGGAGTCCTCAAAGGCACGTCCTTCTATCAACGCCGGAGCATTTACGCCATGCTCCTAATTAAGGACAAGCACTATTTTCGGATGCAGGGGTACCAGAGCAGCTGTTGAACAGTGACCTGGAAGAAAGCTCTTCTCAGTCCAACAACTCCTCAGAAAAAGAAGAGGAAGTGGCGACCGTCATACATGGGGCAGGAAAGTAGTTGGCAGTCCTGAAGAAAGTGCACAGGACGGAGGACACTGCTTTGCCTGAAGCTTTAGAAGGGCTGATCACAAATTTCGACCGCTTCTCGTGTGCAACTCTCACACAGGAGCAGGTCAGCATTATCCAGAAGAAGTTGGCTGATTCAACCCCATCGGTTGTTGCCTTTCAGGCAGGCGATGTCGTAGTCCCGGTTGATGATCTAAGGGACATGGTGAAGGAAGGAGGGTGCTTAGCTGTAACTATTGCAACCGCTTACATCCAGTACATACGGCCAAAGCTAGAACAAGCATATATTGCCCATCCTATGTTGTTCAATGACATATGCCTCACCGATGAAACAGGAGCGAAGAAAATATTTCTACAGAAGTTGGCGAGCGGAATTCCTCGTGAGATCTTCCTCCCAGTTCTACATTACCACCACTGGACGCTCCTAGCAGTTTACACTCGGGAACGAGCATGAATTTTCTACAACAGCTCAGACGGCAACAAGAACCATCCCGTGCCGTGTACTTCTGAACCTTTGTCATCCGTCGAGCGCTTGGTCCAAAAATACTACGACGAGGTGGACAAGATGATCCAACCATTCCTGGATACGCAAGCAAGCAAGTGGCATGAGCTCCAGTTCTGCCACCGTAGTCCGCAACAACTTCCTTTATCCAATGACTGCGGCATCTACATCCTAGAATGGATAGCAAACAAAGAAAAGCCTGACCAACTCCACCACAAAGTCTATCATAGCAAAAGGGGAGAATATGTGTGGGAGCTTCTATCTGACGCAGGCGTAACCTCACTGGAATAAAACATTACCTCACCTTATCCACTTCACAACTCTGGGACAGAGTGTGGAGTAAGTTTGGGGGGGTACCATGTACCAGTGAGGGAGGTACAAAATTTTGAAATTTCTTCATTCTTTTGCCCCTTATTCGTTATTCTTTTGTGTACATATTTATCTTCATACCAAAATATCCATGCTTATGTACAAAGTCGCTATATTAGTAAAAACCTGATGCAACTGCTTGCAAAGTTAGTTTTCTTTGTGCTTAACGAGATGCAAGTTCCGTTATATCTTTCTGATAATGCTGCTTCAAACGAGCAGAAGATTACATTTTTCCATGCCAAAAATTTCGAAAAATATAATAATCTCGCAAATAGCTAAGAGACAAGTATGGAGAAGGAAAAAGCTACCCAAACAGCAGAAATCTCTTTGTTTCCCCTTTACCCAACGAAAATCCCAAAAAGAGAGAGAAGCCTTATGAGTGTGAATAAAAGCATGAGAGTTGTGCCCAATAAAAGAAAAGAAAAGAAATATATACCCGCTTGTTTTCTAAAAGTACCCATCTTTAGGCATGGTAGATCTGGGGCAGTGGTACGTAGGATGTGAAATCACTGCTCTAAAGCCAACTGGCTTGGACTGGAGGGACCACTTGCCCGCTAACGGACCCTTACCTGGATGGACTGATGGAAAACAAAGATGAAAAACCCAAAAATCCTTAGCCTACCCTTTACACAACTTTCTGCCCCGAAAATAAAGCTGTTTGGTGTGTAAGCTAACTTCGGATTCATACACTAAAGTCTCACTAAAGCTGTAGAAAAAATTCTACTGAAATAATAAGGCAGGAAACGCAAGGTCTTTTGTTCGTAATGAGACATCATTATCTCTAAAGGCATTACTATACTTGCTTTACCTCTTGGCCTGAAAGTTGTACCAAACAAGAAGAAGCACCACAACATAAAGTTTAAATATTGAATGAGGACAATCAAAATGCTAAGTTTGGGGGAGTTGATAACACATATTTTTGTGATATTTTAGACTGTTTTTCTGTTATCAAAACTGCCATTTTTAGCTATTTTCCTCTATTTTTTATGCACTTTCGCAATAATTGGCCAAGCAATGCTCTTAATCCTATATTTCCATCTTTTGCAGAGTTTCTCCTCATTTTGGTGCAATAAGGCAGTCCCGGCCCACAGAATAAGTACAAGTCTGTTTCGGCCTTCCTGACGCCCGATACAACCTCCGCCCGACAGGGTGGAGTGACACAATGACACACGACAAAAGGATGCCGCGCAAGGAGCAAATGGAGGACACACCTTCTACCCGACAGGGAGCCCAGCTCGCCCCGACAACTCGGCTTATCGGGCGACATAGCCACCCACTGGAAGGCACACCGTCCATCACGTGACCGATAGATGACACTCCTGAGCCGAGCGATACCAGTATCGGCCGTCCACCGACCCACAAATAAGGAGGACACAAATAAGGAGGGGTGTTGACGCTTGGTTAGAAGTACCCGCTCTGAGAGGAGGGGTGCAAGGTGTTACTGCTACCGCTTGTTTTGCCGTAGTCTTATCCTTCTCAACTTGCCCTAGCTCTAGTATTATCTTTCTGTTTATGTGGCATGAAAACCCCTAAAAACTGCTAAATGACTAAAACCTTAAATCTCTCTTGTAGCTCCAGTTGGAGATAGTTTTCTTTGTATTATTTGTGACATCTTGTTGTTTCCCTTTTGGGGATTTATATCTCTTTATACCCACCGGAGTGTAGCGTGTCGATTCTGGGTTCTCAACACTACCCCCCTTGTCCCTGTGTTCGACCCCGTATATCTACTTCGACCCCGTAAACAAAGTTGCGGGGGCCTAGAAGGATTCAGGTTTATAAATGTAAAAGCTTGACTACCTCAAATCCGCCTCACTTTTGGATGCGTGATTTAGGCCCGTCAGAAGTTCACCCTTGAATTAGGAATCCTTTCCCCTTATCCACTCACCTTTTTGCCCCGATAATGAGGTCGTTGGATTTGAGAGGCGATGGTGAGCCCCACGATCTCAAGTTTTGTCCTTATCAGCACAAAGGGTGATAATGCCCAATTTGTTGAATACCCAAGAAACTAGGGCTGAGTATCTGACGCAATTTTACTGTGCGCTAAAACGCAAGTGAACGCGTCGAGTAGTACATGCCTTTGTGAGGCCTGAGTTGAACACAGGGATTCTCGGAATTGTTGGAGACTCCTACTAACTATTTGCGATCAACTAAGCCTAATAACAAATTGAGGGTTGTTGTTAAAATTAAAAGAAAATAAAAACAAAAACGAAACAAACGATCGATTAAATGTTAATTTAATCAATTCAAAAGGGTATCTTTAGGATTGCGGTTTCACCGTGGGTTTTCATTGTATTAAATTTTATATAATGCCTCAATTTTATCTCTCTATCCGGGTAGTGGCCTGAAAATAGAATTTCCCACTGTCGTGGTGCAATTCACTACCTAGGTCTAGGTCGTTTCCATCGTCATAGTAACCTATTCCCTAAACTAAGTGCATTACGAACGATCTCTCAGTATCCACCATTAATTTTACACCACCTTGTTCAAGGGATTTATCGATTAATGTAGGTTTCGTCTCTTTTCAGCTGTTAATCCTTCTTTCAAAGTGATTAAGGGCATTAGGTTATTATTATGGTGATAAATCATAACAATATATGGAGAAAATGAAACTATACCACGGATTTAAGAGATAAAATATGAATTACTATTATAAAATTGTCATACAATGAATCCCCGGGCTACTCCCGGTCCTAAAGACAAAGGGGATTAGCCCCGCATGGTCATCTCAATGAAAGACAGAGGAGTAGAGAAGAAAAACATGGGAAACATGGAGCAAACTTGTGTAACCCCTGATACAAAGGTGTTCCTGGAGATCCTCCTCGAGAAACATGCGTTTTACATTCTTTCGGCAGCAAAATCGCCCGTCGGAGGTGCCCGGATCGCTCGGTTGACGGCCTTCATCTCTCGTATCCTATCTCTCTCTCTCCTTCTTGGATGTTTTGCAACACAATGTCCTCCCCCCCTCGGGCCGTCCATGCTCTTCTTAGGTCATAGGACCACTTTACGGCTCCGAAAAAGCTCAACCGTCGGATTAAAACGCTCCGTTTTAGTGCTGAAAATCGCCAGATCCCAACGCTGTCGATAGTATCGACCCCAAGGTCGATGGTATCGACCATGGCACAGGTTATTCCTTCCAAGATCGTGTTTTGGGGTTGCTTTTTGATGAAATGTCGATACTATCGACCTGGGGGTCGATAGTATCGACTCCAGACAATGCAAAAGTGCCTGAAAAAGTGCCGAAACATGTGTATAAGTCCGAAGATTATATAAAATCATATAAATATTATAAAAGAAGTATAATTTGATGCAAAAAGAGTTTAAGGACCAACTATAGTGAATTATGCAAATATAATCAAGAAAATGACAAATACATGCATAAAACAGATATAAAATAAGCCTATAAAAGTGACTCAAAACCCATGCATCAAACTCCTCTAAGCTTAAACCTTGCTCGTCCTCGAGCAACAAAACTTTGGATTTGGTTGAGATAAGTCAGCAACAGGACATAAATACATGAAATGAATCTACATCATCCCCACTTTCTTTCCACAAACCGGCCCTCATTGACCACTGAACACTAACTTCCATCCAGGCGACCAAAGACCTATGTAAAAGATGTCTATCCCCCAATCAGTGAAACACTATCAATTAAAGCAGTTAATATGATAAACTCATCCGGTCCATACTTGATGCATCTTGTGATCTCCTATCTATGTTGCTCATTTCCTAACTACCATCTAAATGGAAGCAGATCTCCTGATATTAATGAATGAGGAGAATATCAGGGGTGGCCTACCAATTAGAGCAACGGGTAGATGGGATAGGTGGTTGTGGAAGAGATGGAAGCACATAATAGTCAATCATGCAATACAAAAATTAATGACCTATCATGATGCAAAATGCAAGTGAAAATGTCCTAATGTTACATTTTTGGTGGAATGATGCATGCACTATCATTCCGTCTCAAGGTGAGATGGAATATCTAAGAAAACTACACCATGTGCTTATTCTTCTTAATATGTAAGTGAGAACATGTTCCTTTCTCCCTCTCATTCCTACTTCTCAATTCTTTTTTTTCTCTCTCTTTTTTTTCTTCTCTTTTTTTTCAATTATTTTTTCAAATTTTTTTTCAAGCCCTTATTTTCATAGATGACAATGAATTATTTGTCGGGCTCACTTCTTGTTACATACTTGTGCATCTGAAGCATTCTATTTGGAGGGTATGGAACAAGTTCATCACCTTTAATGTTTTCAGAGTAACATAAGATACATGGTGTACAATATGCTCATATTTTCATGTGCACACAACCCAAGAGTAAAACTTGCAATTGAAACCATGCATTTATTGCTCCACAAATTACACTAGATAGATGTGGATCCTACAAAAGCGGTAAACCTAGAAATAAAAACAACTAATAATTCAAAAATAAAATCAACATGAATAAGTAAGTAAAAACTAAGATAGAGGGTTGTTCCAACACCCCCCCTAAACTTGAATATGACTATGGCCTCATAGTCAACATTCTCACTTAAGAGGTGGGACAGCGGTACCATTTGCTTTGAAGTGTGGTGAAGAAGGATGGTTAGATGCTCAAGTAGACCAAGTGATGCTTGCTATCTCCCTCCTTTTTGTGGCCCATTTTTGTTTCTTAGTGGTTCTAAGACGTGACTTGCTTCATCCATCTTTCCTCTGCAAAAAACGGTTCGAAAAAATCTCGTTTCGTTACCTTTTACGGCCTGTTTTATGTAGCTGTCCTGCAGGTGTCGATACCATCGACCAAGGTCGATGGTATCGACCCAGACTCAGCGATTTTGTTGAATCGATGCATCTAAAAGCCTGGGAACTCAAAAGTGTCGATACTATCGACCCTAGGGTCGATGGTATCGACTTTACTGGCACCAATTTTTCTGTAAATCTTCAGGAATCTCGATACTATCGACCCTAGGGTCGATGGTATCGACTTTTCTTCATCGTTTACTTCTCCAAACTCAATACTATCGACATGGGTGTCGATAGTATCGAACTTAACATTCTGCACACTTCAAAACACGAGTTAGGGTACCATTTTTACAAAAATTATCAAAAGCTAAGCAAAAACTAAGTACATAAACATAAAAGAACATAACCAAACATAAAAATGAATCGAAAGTTGGGTTGCCTCCCAACAAGCGCCCTTGTTTAATGTCCTAGGCTTGACATAAAGATACCTTTAACCTGGGTTGTCAAGAGATGTCTCCAATGAGTCATGTGGCAATTTGAATTGAACTCGATCCTGTCCAATCCCCAAGGTCAATGTACCTCTCCCCATTGCAATGATGACATCAGCCATAGCTTGGAACGACCTTCCCAATAGCATCTCGCAACTTTGGAGCTGTGGCATGTCCATGACAACAAAATCTACCGGGAAGATGAACCTGTCTACCTTGACGAGTACATCCTCGCACACTCCATATGGCCTTACAATGGACCCATCCGCCAACTCAATCGTTGCCGCCGATTTCTTTATCTCCTTCAACCCAAGCTTTTGAAATGTGGACAGAGGCATAAGATTAATGCTGACACCCGAATCACACTGTGCTTGTGGAAAATGTTGGTCACCTATTGAACATGGGATATAAAAACTCCCCGGGTCTTTCTTCTTCTCTGGTAAGCTCCCAAGAATGATTGAGCTCACCATTTCATTCATCCTGCATACATCAGTATCTTTGATCCGCCTCTTTTTGTTGATTATATCTTTAATGAACCTCCCATAGGCGGGAACCTTCTCAATCATTTCCACCAGCGGAATGTTGATATGCAGCTTGCGGAATATTTCCAAGAATTTCCTATAGTGCCGGTGCTCCTTCTTAGGCTTCGGATTGTCCCGACTTGACACATCTTCCGCATTGACACGCTTGTGAGGAGGCACATATGAGATTTTCAGGGCCATCTCCCCTAAACTTGCTTCAATTACTCCCTCTGGCATGGGCTTTATCAGAACATCATCAACATTAATCATGTGTTGTGACTCCTCCCCTGCAATAGATGCATCGGCACCTTGACGGACAGTCTTACTTTGCTCTTCTCGCCTAAGCGTAGGCACAACTATCATGTGCTCGTGGCGGGATTTTCTGAAGAGAGTGTTTCCACCCGGCAGTCCATAATAAGTACGAGGATACGGTATCGCCGGTGTTGATTCTCTATCAAACTTCATTTTGCTTTGATCTTCTGCTTCTGACACCTGAGATTCCTCCTCATTGCTTACCACAGACAAGTACTTCACTTGATGGTGTGCTTGGGCCACATTTGCACTCTCGGCCGGTTTCTTCTGGTTGGCGTGCTTGATGTCCGCCACTTCACTTGAAATCTGAGCCACGATGGTTTCTAATGCCCGCATCTGTGCTCCATGGCTTTGTAGCGTCTGCCCAAATTTGGTTAGAATATCACCTTGAGATTGCAATTGTTTAATAAACATAGCCATCATCTCCTGATTCTGCTGCACCATTTGACTCAGTAATTCGGTGTTCTTATCTTCATCTCTAGGCTGTGGCTTCGCCTCCGGATCCTGTAGAAAATTGTTAGGATCCTTCCAGGAGAACTTTTTGTCCTTCCTCCACGCATAGTCATTGTTTCTGTAGCCCTGTTGTTGCATGTACTTTACTTGGGCTTCCTCATCCTTAGATGAATCTTCCTTAGCTAGCAGCTTCTTGGCTAGCAGATCTAACTCGTCGTTCAGCTCCTTAATTACTTTGGATTCACCTGCAACTCTGACCTGCTCCACAGCGCCTCTTTCACCCCATGACTGTTTCCTAGCCATGTTCTTTAATATCTCCCAACATCTGGTATCCGTATTATTTAGAAAGAATCCCGACCCAGCTGAATCCAGATTACTCCTATCGTGCTCGGAGAGAGCAAAATAGAAGATCTTCACCTGTGTTTCTTTATCCAGCCCGTGATGTGGACACCTCCTCAGCATAACCTGAAATCTCTCCCAGGTCTCAGAATATGTCTCACCATCCTGTTGGGTAAAGTTATGAATCTTCCAGATCATGTCGTTAGTCTTCTCAGGAGGGAAGAACCTCTCAAAGAAAACCACCACCATATGGTTCCAGGACTCCACAAACTCATCATCCAAATTATGTAACCATTCTCGCGCGGCTCCCGCCAATGAACTCGGGAAAAGCTTGAGATACAGTGCCTCCTGTGGAAACCTATCGATTTTTACCATGTCACAGTTCTCAACAAACTGGCTGATGTGCGCGACGGGGTCCTCATTCTTGAGCCCATGGAAAGCATTTGATTTCACCAGATTTATCAATGCCGGATCAATCTTATATGTAGGTATGTTGATTGCCTGCTTCTTTATAGGCCCTTTTGAAGCTGATGAGGAAGACGCCTTGATCTTGTCCCATATAGTCTGTGGCTCGACCATCTCTTCCTGTTCAAGTTCGGAATCTACCTCTTCTGGTTGCTCTTGCTCGTGATAATCCTCGTGCTCAGGTCCCGGCAACGGAACCTCGGGTGCGCGACTTGCGTAGTCAGTACTACGTGTCTGCACCATGCACAGTACCTGAAATGAGAAAATTCGAGTTCAATACAGTGCTATGACGAGTATAAAAAATATCGAACAATTTAAAAATATTTGAAGTTGTTTCAATCTAAATAAAAAAAATAAAGTGGCCCAGAATGGCCGCTCGTAGCACTCAAAGTGCCAACAATTCGCCGTATCCCCGGCAACGACGCCAAAAACTTGACGCAATTTTACTGTGCACTAAAATGCAAGTGAACACGTCGAGTAGTACAGGCCTTTGTGAGGCCCGAGTCGAACACAGGGATACTCGGAATTGTTGGAGACTCCTACTAACTATTTGCGATCAGCTAAGCCGAATAACAAATTGAGGGTTGTTGTTAAAATTAAAAGAAAATAAAAACAAAAATGAAACAAACGATCGATTAAATGTTAATTTAATCAATTCAAAAGGGTATCTTTAGGATTGCGGTTTCACCGCGGGTTTTCATTGTATTAAATTTTATATAATGCCTCAATTTCATCTCTCTATCCGGGTAGTGGCCTGAAAACAGAATTGCCCACTGTCATGGTGTAATTCACTACCTAGGTCTAGGTCGGTTCCACCGTCTTAGTAACCTATTCCCTAAACTAAGTGCATTACGAACGATCTCTCAGTATCCACCATTAATTTTACACCACCTTGTTCAAGGGATTTATCGATTAATGTAGGTTTCGTCTCTTTTCAGCCGTTAATCCTTCTGTCAAAGTGATTAAGGGCATTAGGTTATTATTATGGTGATCAATCATAACAATATATGGAGAAAACAAAACTATACCACAGATTTAAGAGATAAAATATGAATTACTATTATAAAATTGTCATACAATGAATCCCCGGGCTACTCCCGGTCCTAAAGACAAAGGGGATTAGCCCCGCATGGTCATCTCAATGAAAGACAGAGGAGTAGAGAAGAAAAACATGGGAAACATGGAGCAAACTCGTGTAACCCCTGATACAAAGGTGTTCCTGGAGATCCTCCTCGAGAAACGTGCGTTTTGCAGTCTTTCGGCAGCAAAATCGCCCGTCGGAGGTGCCCGGATCGCTCGGTTGACGGCCTTCGTCTCTCGTCTCCTATCTCTCTCTCTCCTTCTTGGATGTTGTGCAACATAATGTCCTCCCCCCCTCGGGCCGTCCGTGCTCTTCTTAGGTCATAGGACCACTTTACGGCTCCGAAAAAGCTCAACCGTCGGATTAAAACGCTCCGTTTTAGTGCTGAAAATCGCCAGATCCTGACGCTGTCGATAGTATCGACCCCAAGGTCGATGGTATCGACCATGGCACAGGTTATTCCTTCCAAGATCGCGTTTTGGGGTTGGTTTTTGATGAAATGTCGATACTATCGACCTGGGGGTCGATAGTATCGACTCCGGACAATGCAAAAGTGCCTGAAAAAGTGCCGAAACATGTGTATAAGTCCGGAGATTATATAAAATCATATAAATATTATAAAAGAAGTATAATTTGATGCAAAAAGAGTTTAAGGGCAAACTATAGTGAATTATGAAAATATAATCAAGAAAATGACAAATACATGCATAAAACAGATATAAAATAAGCCTATAAAAGTGACTCAAAACCCATGCATCAGTATCGATACCACCCTCCTTGTTTCCCTACATATAAAATTAGGTCAGAGAGTTCCACCTTGAGGGAATAAACTCAAAGTACCCTTTAATTTCACCTAAAGACCACTAAAACTCACCACCAAGCTCCATCTCCACCATTGGTGAATTTGACCATGGACCTACAACTCAGGGCATGTCTGACCAATTATCATGGAATGGAGCTTCACCAGGAAGCCACAGAAAGGTCCCAACCCCCGAAAAGGGATCAAGGAGCCCTTTCGATGGGTCTCTGTACTCTGGCCATTATTTCATCAAGATCCTTGTTGGGTGAGGGGTTCTAGGCCATCAAGACACATGTGGTAGGACAAAAAGTACCTCTAGAGGACCAAGAAGCTACTTTGAAGGGATGGGCTCTCTAGAAAGGAGGTGCGCCTTGGTGATATGAGTATTTCAATCATTCCTTTTAAGATTATCTTATCTAAGGCCTCAAATCTTGGGATGTGACAATATCCCCCACTTAGACTCTTGACGACCTCATGAAGGCACTACTATATGGCCTCATATTTTCCCCCATTTCAGTGTAGACCAAAAGAGCCCATGTACACCCATGTTTCGATCATGACTACCAATGCAAGGGTGGATCCATCCTAATGGAAAACCCTTTTCAACAGGCTTGGACCACATGACTCAAAGACTAGCATGCCATAGGCCCATGTGTACACCATCTACTAGAGGGAAATTTGCTTAGATACCATTTGTAATGCCCAGGCCCACCGTCCAAGGCTCTAGTAGAGATTCATGAATGATGACTGACACACAGACCGCCATCGTCCTTAACGACGCACTTTGTCCTTACTCACACACAAGCCATGATCAACTTTCTCACTGGTCACCCATCCTAGCTACTTTGGGCCTAACACGTTTAATCATAGAGTTCTTAGTGAAGATTTTCTTAAAAAATAGGTGCACCTTGGTGATATGTGTAGTCCAGTCATTCTTTTTAAGATCATTTGATCCGACCCTCAAACTTGAAAATGTTACAATGTCATTGTCGATGCTAAGAAACATGCATTATTACTTATATCCATCTCTCCTTTTAGTGATCTTCTTCTTTCTTAGCATTTTGTGTATTGTGCAAAAGTGGTTTTTGACTTAATTTCGAGGACGAAATTTCTTTTAAGGTGTGTAGGATGTGATGGAGTGAACTTTTGAAGTATTTGGATACATGAACTATGGAGTTGAGAATTTGAATGCCTTTAAGTATATGTTGTTATGTTTATGATGACATCATGTTCATATACCTCGATATGTTCCACTTTGGAGAAATTAATTGAAAGGCCAATCATTGAAGCATGTACCTCAAATTTGGCAAGTAGGTAATTTAGGAAATTTTGTACCTATGTCTGAAGTTTCATGTTCAAATGATGTTCCTAATTAATGATTAGATTTAGATTGATGACTTTAGTTCTCAACGTATTAAAATAGATGATGACACTAGTGAGTCTTACGACCAACCCATGTATATGAGCAATGAGGCATTGTTTTAGTGACCACAGATTAGTCTTTAATGAACAGTTAGCGCGACCCTTGATCAGATGGATGGGGAAGTTTCACAACAGTTAAGGTGAAAGAGACACCCTGTTTCAGCATATCCCCCCCACGTCGTGTACATGGTTTGATAGAGGAAAGGAGCAAGCCGTTATAATAGCCTCATCATGACTACAGAACAGACTTGTGTGGGAGATCCATCTTTTCCCATCTCTGCTTCTTCTCAATGGTGAGGTGGTGCAAAACAGATGAATATGGGTATTCTACCATTGTGAGGGGGAGAGAGAGAGAGCAAGGAGGAGGAGGTCTTCACCTTCTCGGCCTCTCTACCAGCAACGTGAAGCAAGAGAGAAGGCGAGCTGCGATGGGTCAACCATGGAAGATCGCTCGCTGGATGTATTCTTGGGTACAACATAGAGATGAGAGCAGAGCTTGGGCGGCCGACCGCCACTGAAGATCTTCACCCAGGAGGTGGTGCCTGTACATGCCTAGAACAGAAAATGGAGGAGCACAGCTAGAGCGCAGGAGATCAGGGTGAGAAGGAGTGTCTCTGTCCTGTTGATCAGTCTCCTGGGTAGATCACTCGATGTGGCGCCCCCTCACGGACTGAGGAGACTTCAGCCTTTGTCCTCATCGTGCTCTACTTTGCGGCGGCACCCTGGTCGGAAGGGTGTGTCTGCTCGCTCGTCGAAGGTGGACCAAGAGGCGGCGACTGCGGCATGCATGCGTTGTGTTGAGAGAAAGAACACATACATGCATCGAGGAGGTGACGAGCAATAGCCGACCCTTAGTAGCTCACCGGAGTTAGCCCAGGACGACCACCAGCAGCGAGGCCGAGAGGATAGAGGAGTACCTTATGGGGTTGCTTGCACGCCGGTAGAGAACGACGCCACGGGCGTCCGCCTCGCGTGGAACATGAGAAAGAGAGAAAGAAAGGAGGACCGGGTCAGCGCTTAAATCGGCTGGCTCAGCACCAACATTTGAACCCTGGTGCCATGTGGTAGCGCGCAGTTGGCCCAGAGGTAAGATATTCCCAGAAAATATGTATACCTTAGATAATGCATTGAAATTAGCTCAGTCATCAGAAAAATACAAACAAGCTACTATTTTTCTTAGAAAAATATGTACAACAACATGAAAGCTTAATATCAGTCTTTCGAGACACTAATATCAGTGATATCATGTAAGTCGTAAAATGCTTATTTCATTTGTTATAAATACCACACCATGACCTAAAATTATGAGAAAATACCAGTAAATCTATATTCATGCTTATAATCCATATGGTGTCAGATACAATCATGTTAATGAACAAAATCATGTAATTTGCTTTATATGGCTAATTAGGGCTAATAACCCTAATTAATGTGTAATAATTACAAATATACTCATAAAATCTTGGAAATCACAGAGTAGCTGATACCAGTATATGGAACCTCAGTTTTAATTATGAGATCATGATTATGCATAAAATCCATGTTATATGAAGATGACCCTTAAAACATGTTATGAAATCCTAATTTAGGTTAATGATGTAACCTAGGGTTAAGATGTGCACAAAAAGGATATGAAACATAATGTTCAGATGATGATCTTTGATAATGAGATGTAATATGGAATATGATATCAGTAAGATAAATCTAAGACAAGAATACAAGTAATAATGGAAATATACTAATGAGATAAGGTAAACCCTAAAATGAATATAATTAGGGTTAAGATGAGATGTAAGATGATGAGAATCTGATGGTCGTATATGATCTTATCTTGATTAGGATTTGACCAAGGATATAGTTGACATGAGGAATATATGATGATTAGGATATGTCTTGATCAAGGTACGCCATTATCTCTTACTTGGCTTATTATACAATATGCTTGTGTTATATGCGTAGAAAAATACTTGGCATATGGTATTGGATGAAATGATTGTTCTTGTATGCTATGTTACTTGATTTTCCATACTTATTGCTATGAACACATGACACATAATATATCTGTTCCATTATATCCAACCACTTCAACTCTTTGGTAGTAAAGTGCTGGAAAAGAAGTACTTCAACTCTTTGGTAGTAAAGTACTTGTATGTGATCCAACTCTTTGGTAGTAGATCACATTGTGAAATGATCCAACTCTTTGGTAGTAGATCATAAAGGCCTTAATGCATTCAACTCTCAGGTAGTAAATGCATGGATGATATAATGGAAAATATGCTTAAAATATGTGTTCTCTTTTATTAATGAACATCTTCGTGCAAGTATATGATTTTTCTTACATTTCTTTATAACTGCCAAGTATTAGTTTTATCTTATTGCCAAGATATGATGAGAGGTATATAAAAGACACATAGGCGTACTCAGTACAATATTCTTGAATATTGTGCTGACGTGTACTGCATGTAATCTTTTGTTTAGGTTGTGGTTATGCTCTTGAAGATCTAGGATAGTGAGAGTTGTGTGGCGAGCTGATGTACAGGTGGACCTATTTTCTTACGATCCTGTAGTTTAGTGGTAGTACATGTATATGTATAGTTTACTGTTCAATGTGTAATATCAAATGTTGTAACAATTCTTGTTGTAATTATATGTTGAATGGTGAACATGTGTGTATGGTTTTATTATTGTTCATGTACATGTGCTACTGATTGTTTCCTTCTGACTCCCTTGATTTTCTTCTTCTTAGCCTTGTGTGGGATGTTTAAATTGGGATTCTCACTGAGGTGAGGGTTTCAATTTGGACGTCACACATCAGATAATGTTTTAGAAAATCCGAGGACGTCACAGGTGGTATCAGAGCACGAATAATAGCAAAGCCTGACATTTTCTCATTATGCAACTCAAAACCAAAGAACCTTGAACTTGATAATCTTTGGGGTTAGATTAGTCATCTTTTAGAGACTAGATATGACCTAGCCTCTAGGTTAGCACCTAGATGTCTGAGAACTCAGTCTAGACTAGTGCTTATTGAGTAGCAGGTCCTTAGATGTCGTTCTTTCCTTGTAGTGCAGCGGTATGGGATGTTGCACTATTTGGAAATGACGTGCATCAAGGGAAGAGAAACCCTAGACATATTGTGCACGTTGTCTAGAGTAGCTACACTAGTCTACCCCTTGTTCTCACCCTTTTCACTAGTTTTCATGACACTGTACTCTCTACTATGTGTGGGGCACTCGTTTTCTGGATTTGGTTTTGGATTCCAAACGGATCGAACCTCGATAGTTTTCTCTGACACTTGTTTTATCGGAGAAAAACTATATAATATTTTATTATATATATTTATTACAAAAATGTGTCCCCACACATGTACGAGTAGGAGGTGGTCATGCAACCTAAGTGAAAGTGATGACATCAGTCTAGAAGAGAGAGTAGTTCTAGAGTAGATGTCTAGAGCCTTGTTGGGATATATGATAGATGGAATAGATGAAATAAGTTTTGATGATATGATGTAAGTCTTATATAGATGATATAAGTTTTGATGATACGATGTAAGTCTTATATAGATGATATAAGATGGTTATGGTGATCTAAGTTTTTTTTATGAGGACTCAAGTTCAATTTTGAGGATTTGAGATAAGCTTTGATGATGATGCAAGTAACTAGGCTTTTATGAGATAAGATATGTTAAGACGAGACAAGTTGTGAGTCAGCATGAGCCTCAAACTCTTTTACAAAGGAGGACCTCTAGTGTTAGGACCAGTGTTGGGGTTAGCTCAAGAGAGAGCGAGACCCACAGGGAGAAGGTTAGAGAACTTAGACTCCATGATATGAGAATTATGAGATATGTGATATGATATGTCCTAAACTAGACTACTCCTGAGTGATTGAGATGAGTTGCTTTATGCATGATTCCTATAGTTGTCTTGAACCCTAGATGTCCTTGGGAGGACCAAACCCTAGAGTCAGAGAGAGGCTGGTTATATATGTGCATATGAGTGCCTGCCATCTGGGTGAGGGGGAGAGAGTCCCAGGACCCTAGAGGAGGAAAATATGTTTTAGTTTCTGTGAAGCTTCTTGCTCGGGTTGGTGGTTTCCCACATACGAATCTAGCGGTGTATATAAGAGAGTTTTGGGTAAGCACGTCTCATGGATAGAGACCTATGAAGAGTTTCATAGCATGTTTTGGTTTGTGCCTATGTGGCTAGAGCTTGTAAGACTTTCACTAATGCCAATGAGGTAATCCGAGAACCCTAGACTAAGAGAGGAAAGATAAAGTATATGCACATGAGATACTCATAGAGTTGAGTTAGCTCAGAGAGACTGAGCATGAAACTATCCTCATGATATGGGTCTGGAGAACCTTGGTTGGACTAGATGAAGCTTTGATATATGTTTGATAAGCTACTTGTATAAGTTTGTTAGCACAACCATGATATAATATATATAAGGATATAATCTAATCTCGAGACATGATATATAGACATGATATAATGGAAACCTAGAGATGGTTTAATTGATATCAATGCATAAATGGTTAACCATCTACATGAATAATGATGATAATGTGATGTTTTTGTTAATCTTGTGATGAATTCACTAGTAAATGATGCAATTTAGTATGAATGGTGAAATAAGATCATATGAATGAAACATGTTGCACAAGGTGTTAATCTTAGTGCTTAACAAAGATGGAAAATATAGTTTGATAGTTAGCACAACATAATGTTTATGACACCTTGATGTATGAGTTAATCTTAGTTAACTCCTTTAAAACATGGAATATGATGTGAGAAATCTAATGCATGGCTAAAGATAAGGAAGCAAATCTAACATATGAGATATATAATGACATAACCTAAGCTTCTAAACCCTTGTTTGAGCCTTATATGGAGTGAGGTTTCACCCAAGGTGCTTGAAACCTCCTTATAGTGGTTTGGGTATGAATATGGGGCTTTGTTTTGGAAATGTTGCACCTACGTTAGAACCCTACAAGTGAACATCGACCTTTTGGTCTCTCCTTGAAGTAAGAAGATGGTTAATTTTGAGGACAAAATTTCTTTTAAGATGTATATGATGTGAAAAAGTGGGTTTTGACTTAATTTCGAGGATGAAATTTCTTTTAAGGTGTGTAGGATGTGATGGAGTGAACTTTTGAAGTATTTGGATACATGAACTATGGAGTTGAGAATTTGAATGCCTTTAAGTATATGTTGTTATGTTTATGATGACATCATGTTCATATACCTCGATATGTTCCACCTTGGAGAAATTAATTGAAAGGCCAATCATTGAAGCATGTACCTCAAATTTGGCAAGTAGGTAATTTAGGGAATTTTGGACCTATGTCTGAAGTTTCATGTTCAAATGAGGTTCCTAATTAATGATTAGATTTAGGTTGATGAATTTAGTTCTCAACGTATTAAAATAGATGATGACACTAGTGAGTCTTGTGGCCAACCCATGTATATGAGCAATGAGGCATTGTTTTAGTGGCCACAGAATAGTCTTTAATGAACAGTTAGCGCGACCCTTGATCAGATGGATGGGGAAGTTTCACAGCGGTTAAGGTGAAAGAGACACCCTATTTAAGCATATGCCCCCCACGCCGTGTACGTGGTTTGATAGAGGAAAGGAGCAAGCCGTTATAATAGCCTCGTTAGGACTACAGAACAGACTTGTGTGGGAGATCCATCTTTTCCCATCTCTGCTTCTTCTCAACGGTGAGGTGGTGCAAAACAGATGAATATGGGTATGCTACCATCATGAGGGTGAGAGAGAGAGCAAGGAGGAGGAGGTCTTCACCTTCTCGGCCTCTCCACTAGCAACGTGAAGCAAGAGAGAAGGCGAGTTGTAATGGGCAACCATGGAAGATCGCTCACTGGATGTATTCCTGGGTACAACATAGAGACGAGAGCAGAGCTTGGGCGGCCGACCGCCACTGAAGATCTTCACCCAGGCGGTGGTGCATGTACATGCCCAGAACAGAAAATGGAGGAGCACAACTGGAGCATAGGAGATCAGGGTGAGAAGGAGTGTCTCTACTCTATTGATCGGCCGCCTGGGTAGATCACTCGAGGCGGCGCCCCCTCACGGACTGAGGAGACTTCGGCCTTTTTCCTCATCGTGCTCAGCTTTGCGGCGGTGCCCTGGTCGGAAGGGTGTGTCTACTCAATCGTCGAAGGTGGACCAGGAGGCGGCGACTGCGGCACGTAGGCGTTGTGCTGAGAGAAAGAATGCATACATGCATCGAGGAGGTGAGGAGCAATAGCCGACCCTCATTAGCTCACCGGAGTTAGCCCAGGACGACCACCAGCAGCGAGGCTGAGAGGATAGAGGAGCACCTTATGGGGTTGCTTGCACGCCGGCAGAGAACGACGCCACGGGCGTCCGCCTCGTGTGGAACGTGAGAAAGAGAGAAAGAAAGGAGGACTGGGTCAGCGCTTAAACCGGCCAGCTCAGCACCAACGTTGGAACCCTGGTGCCACGTGGCAGCGTCCAGTTGGCCCAGAGGTAAGATATTCCCAGAAAATATGTATACCTTAGATAATGCATAGAAATTAGCTCCGTTATCAGAAAAATACAAACAAGCTACCATTTTTCTCAGAAAAATATGTACAACAACATGAAAGCTTAATATCAGTCTTTCGAGACACTAATATTAGTGATATCATGTAAGTTGTAAAATGCTTATTTCATTTGTAATAAAGACCACACAATGGCCTAAAATTATGAGAAAATACCAGTAAATCTATATTCATGCTTATAATCCATATGATGTCAGATACAATCGTGTTAATGAACAAAATCATGTAATTTGCTTTATATATATAATTAGGGCTAATAACCCTAATTAATGTATAATAATTACAAATATACTCATAAAATCTTGGAAATCACAGAGTAGATGATATCAGTATATGAAACCTCAGTTTTAATTATGAGATCATGATTATGCATAAAATCCATGTTATATGAAGATGACCCTTAAAACATGTTATGAAATCCTAATTTAGGTTAATGATGTAACCTAGGGTTAATATGTGCGCAAAAAGGATATGAAACATAATGTTCAGATGATGATCTTTGATAATGAGATGTAATATGGAATATGACATCAGTAAGATAAATCTAAGACAAGAATACAAGTAATAATGGAAATATACTAATGAGATAAGGTAAACCCTAAAATGAATATAATTTGGGTTAAGACAAGATGTAAGATGATGAGAATCTGATGGTCGTATATGATCTTATCTTGATCAAGATTTGACCAAGGATATAGTTGACATGAGGAATATATGATGATTAGGATATGTCTTGATCAAGGTACGCCATTATCTCTTACTTGGCTTATTATACAATATGCTTGTGTTATATGCATAGTAAAATACTTGGCATATGGTATTGGATGAAATGATTGTTCTTGTATGATATGTTACTTGATTTTCCATACTTATTGCTATGAACACAGGGCACATAAT
This sequence comes from Alisma plantago-aquatica, assembly GCA_963693085.1. NCBI lineage: Eukaryota > Viridiplantae > Streptophyta > Magnoliopsida > Alismatales > Alismataceae > Alisma > Alisma plantago-aquatica. Next base: position 603,214,441 of record OY856413.1, read on the forward strand.
ATATCTGTTCCATTATATCCAACCACTTCAACTCTTTGGTAGTAAAGTGCTGGAAAAGAAGTACTTCAACTCTTTGGTAGTAAAGTACTTGGAAGTGATCCAACTCTTTGGTAGTAGATCACATTGTGAAATGATCCAACTCTTTGGTAGTAGATCATAAAGGCCTTAATGCATTCAACTCTCAAGTAGTAAATGCATGGATGATATAATGGAAAATATGCTTAAAATATGTGTTCTCTTTTGTTAATGAACATCTTCGTGCAAGTATATGATTTTTCTTACATTTATTTATAACTGCCAAGTATTAGTTTTATATTATTGCCAAGATATGATTAGAGGTATATAAAAGACACGTAGACGTACTCAGTACAATATTCTTGAATATTGTGCTGACGTGTACCACATGCAATCTTTTGTTTAGGTTGTGGTTATGCTCTTGAAGATACGGGATAGTGAGAGTTGTGTGGCGAGCTGATGTACAGGTGGACCTATTGTCTTAAGATCCTGTAGTTTAGTGGTAGTACATGTATATGTATAATTTATTGTTCAATGTGTAATATCAAATGTTGTAACAATTCATGTTGTAATTATATGTTGAATGGTGAACATGTGTGTATGGTTTTATTATTGTTCATGTACATGTGCTACTGATTGTTTGCTTCTGACTCCCTTGATTTTCTTCTTCTTAGCCTTGCGTGGGATGTTTAAATTGGGATTCTCGCTGAGGTGAGGGTTTCAATTTGGACGTCACACATCAGATTAAGTTTTAGAAAATCCGAGGACGTCACGTGTATGGTACGACATTATTCAACATGATTTCAACACAAGACATGACCTTCTAGTCTACCTTAATCATGACGTAATTTTCTATTTAATTCTAATGTTATCTCTTTTTTCTTTTTAGTTATACAAAGTAATGCAACACTATGTTTACACTCTACAAAGTAACTAGACATTCTAAAATTTGTATAATGCATGATATATGTCCAGTTATATTTGACCAGGTGTGGGAGAGGTTGTCTTGTTCTAGTTTTGCAAATTATAAATTTATTCTTGTGATTTCTAATAATGCTACATGAAAATTTGTTTAAGGAGAAGGATGCAAATTATAAATTTATTCTTGTGATTTCTAATATTGTGTATTCTAATAAGGTTGTATCTATAGTTGCAAGTGGGAACTGACTCCCATGCATTTTATAGTTGTTAGGGTTGGGAGTGTGGGATAGTGGAGAACCAAAGGTTAGAAGAGATGTATGATGTGACCACTTTGATGTGTTGACATTGAGAAGGAAATGTATTTGGTATTGCTGATGTAGGGATGCATTCATTTTTTCTTTGAGTGTGTAAGAATTGATATTAGTTCCCTATTATTCTCTTTTTGTATTTATCTTCTTCTACATCTTCCTTAACATAGAGGAGAATTTTAGTGTGAGGTTTATTTAAAATCTATTTTTGGAATGGAGACTCATTGATTTTAGACTAGAGATCCAAATAAGATGGAAATCAGTCCTATTTATACACCCAATATGAATGTTCCACCTTGTGGTATAATGACAATAATGTCTTTAGATAATTCTGTAAAATACTTCTGCATTCTTTGTAGAATATAAATATTTTCTCTCTCTACATATTTCTATTTGAGGTTCTCTCTTTCACATTCGATATTACTAACACATTTTTTGAGTAGGATTTATTTCTCCAACCACTTGAGTTTGGATAGTAAATAGACAAGTTGTTCTAGATCAAGTGAGATATTAACAACATCATAAAGAAAAAAGTAGTTTGTAGACACACAATCTTCCTACAACTAAAGAGCAGTTAAATCCTAACAATAATCAAGACCAACAAATCAAATCCTATTTCTAGACCCTATTGAAGACACTCAACAAATCAAGGTGTACAAAGATTATTGGTCTTTCCATAATATTAGTAAGTCCATTTCCTTCAATAAATTTATTCTTTTTATATATTATGATTTCCATTTGAGGTTTTTTCTTCTCTATGTTAAAGTAATTATAGTTATGATAATACATTTATGATATTTGACATGTTCTTGTATTTTTTGCATGCAAAAGATTTGATCTTTTATATATAGTTAATTCATATTTGTACTTGCACACATGAGTCAGGTATCTAGACTTATATTACAATTTTGTTGATTTTGACTCATGTTAGCATTCTAAACAACAATAGCAAATTCTCTCATAAAAAATATGTGGAATATTATTTACCTATCTTTTTAGGTGAAGGCACCAAGAAAAAGTCCCATGTGCAAAAGCCCCATAACCTTTGCAATATGTTTGACTCTTTTTCAGTTGTGGTGCTGCTATAACATCACAAGTAAAAGTATTGCAGAGAGTAGATAAATGTGCTATGAATGGTTGGCCAGAGGAAAATGTACCTCCCATTTTGAATGAGGAGCACAATGACGGCGCATGTAGTTTCTTGTTGTATGTCATGAGAATGCTTATGATACATGATGACTAGGGTTGTAATGCCTAGATATCATTGTACAAATGTGTCCTATTATACATAAGTTGCGGGACCAATAAAAAGACAAGTAGAAAAATGCGTTGACACTATACATGTATTCATTACCGAATAGATTTTTTTATTTATTATTTAGTTGTATTATCAGTTTTTATAAGTAATTAGAAGGTTTTTTCTGCTTACTTTGTGTCTTGCATTTATTTTTCTTTGCTATATATGATTACCATCCAAAAAGTATAAACAACACCAATTTGAGGTACATCTATCATGATGTTGATATTTTAGCAAATATGTAAGGTTCGTTACAACAAAATATGTACCTTTTTTCTTTTGTTGGTTTAGGCAAAATGATATTTGAATTAATAAACATGACCACTTTTATCAAAAAGATGAACTAATCATTATGAAACCTTATTTATCCTATGTTCAATCTTCTCAAACTCCACTATAACACATTTTGTAAGAGTTTATATGCTTTGTTTGGAAAAGCAACAACAATTGCTCAAACAATGTTTAAATATGTCGGGCTGGAGTATTCAGTTTGCAATCATTGTCACCAAATACCAGATTGACCACCACTGACTATTTACATTATTTTGATATTTAATACATCGATACAAAACATTTAAAATGCCATTTTTACCACAGAAAAATCAAACAACGATCCATCTCACATGGTCAGAGCGATATTTCATTGGTGGCACAATAGTTTCTCACCTATTGGGCTACTATATTCCATGAATTTTTGGGTTGCTATATTATTCCATTAATTTACATACACTTCTCTAATTTGAAATATTATTTCATTACTTTATATACATTTCTCTAATTTAAATATTATATGGATATAATATAACATAGTGGCCTTGTTGAAATTCAAACTAGCTAACCAAACTATATAAGTGTAGAGTATTTTTAATACATCCAAAATATTTATCATTTATATCACACTTTATTTTATCGATTATTTATTTACTATATGATTGTTGTGAACTTTCTTTTAATATTTTAGAAATGCATGAAATATGTATCAATAGTCATAATAAGTTGCAACATACGCGAAGAGAGGGAGATGTAACGATAGAGAGAAGTATACTATTGATGAACTACTTAGTTACATGACACAAATTGTATAGAACTATTGCATTTATCACTGATAAGTATATTCATGAGATTGATTTAGCATGTGTGATCCAACCATAGGTTTCATGACACCTATAAAGTATGATAATTGTTATATAATGATATGAAATTTATTAGTCTATTAAGTTTACATAAACATATAAAACAATTTTAGTGTATATTCTATACCATTAGCAACCCATGTTGGCTATTCACCTTAACATTGCTTGTCTTGAATTGGTAGCACGAAAATCAGTTTATAAGAAACATCTCTTGCAAATTTGTACTAGTTATAAATTTCTCATAGATTATATTACAAACTAGATGGTATTTAGGTAATGGTGGAGAGAAGGTTTTTATGTGGATATATATTATTGGCATTAGAAAATTTATTATGTAAGACATATTTGTCACCGTGCAAACAACTTATGGCACTTGTTTTGTTAATTTTAATCTATATTGCCTTGGTATTTTTACTTAATTTACTTTGATGAATAAAAGACTTTGTTCCATATAGAAATCATATTTTTTGTGAACGTATAGAAGTCATATTACTCCAGCTCTAACACAGATCACAACGACATGAGAAAACATTAATCTTCATGAAAACTTCTATGGTGTTTTTTTTCTTATGAAATGTTTTATTGAGCAACCAAGTAATGCGAATATAAGTCTTTCATGTTAACTGAAAACAGTTTAAAAGACAATTTCTACAGAATAATAGATTTAATCAACTCTTGATATATATGGCGATAAATATAATTTATTACCTATTGGAATATCTCCTTACATAGATACAAAATGGATTTCTGAAAATGGGTTCCAACTGTGTTTTGCACGATAAAATGATAGAACACAAATCAACATCATCATCTAAGTCTCAATTCCAATCATGTTGGGATCGGTTACATAAAGCTTTCTTTTCCAATAGCTTTATTGTGGGTCATATTCTGATTAAGGCACCAATATTTATATAAAGTAATATTCAAAATACTATATTATATAATTACCTTGAGAAAATATAATCATATAGAATATAATGTAATAAAAATATCAATCTTGTTTCTTATGTGTTCATTACTTTGTTTACAAGACAAGTATATCCCTTAAGACTGTGATTATGGGTTTTAAATGGAAAACATATTTCCTATAAGACCATGATTGGAGAATGTACATAGTAGTTTTGTTACATTATGTTAACAATATTTCCCCACAGCGTTCCACCAACTTTAGGCTGCATCTAACACAAGTATTGTAGAGACATTTCTGCTAGTAGTGAGAAACAATTGTATCAAGTTGCCGTTTTTGATTCAAAACTTTCTATTCTTCTCATAGTTAATACATGACATAAGTTACAATGGAATCTGTATACAGTAGAAAAGCAAAATGCTAAAGCCTAAAACTAGGTTAATCTGAAATCTACACCTCATCGTTCAAGAGACAAGTATCAATCTTTAACCGGTTGTTCTATAACATCTGCGTTCACTTTTGACGGTTGCCTCTTTAGACTTTCCTGAATCTTCTCCTTTATGGCCGTTTGCTGTCGAAAGAAGGCATGCATTTTTGGCTCAAGAACAGAACTCAAAGTGGTAAGAACGAAGTAAAAATATTATGGCAAATCAAGTACAAAGTAGAATCACGACATATATTTAAACAAATTTAAATAAATTTGGCTAACCATCATGTGACATCCTTCTTCAAACTTCTCTAGAAATCCAACCACCCAGCGGTCAGCATTATCAACCCAATCAACTTGTGTTTTCCCAGCTGTCTGCAACTGTCCAAGTGGAAAAGAAAAGATCCATAAGGACGTCAGTTCAAGAACATCACACAAGTCCAAACAATCTTGTTTTTAAGCTACTCTTTGTAACTGTCCAAGTGGAAAATTATTCCCTGCGAACATAGAGTTCAAAACAAAAAGCAAATCGAAAAGTGTTCTCTAAGAGAGTTGGTGATTCACTTCAAGCAATGAGAGGTGAACTTTGAAGACAATAGATATCAGCAAAATGTACGATTCCATTATACAAACAGTCCATAGATAATTTAAATCAACCATAACCATGAAAGAATGCAAAACGGTAATGTGCTCGCCAGAGAGCATCAAGGCATACCCCTGAATTAAGATGTGGGACAACCCTCTTTTACAACAAGCAAGGAATGCATTGCAAAAAATTCAGAATAGTTAGCCGTCTTCTTTACCTTTTCCTGATGTTCTTTCACTTTTTCCCGCAATTTGTTTATTCCCATGTTCACCCTTAATTGCTTCTCCTGTTCATATAATAAAAGGAAAAGCTATAATATTTCTTGTACATTTCTGCTAGCCAATGTACTATTTATAGATGGCCAGTTGCTAATTTAGACGCCTGTCATCTAATGTGTATGCGTTTACACATGAACCTACAAAAGTACAACTATTAAAAGACGACACTCTATGTGCAAAACTAGAAAAATGAGATCATAGCTGCAAGGTTAGGTGGTATATGCAATTATATTCTGGGACAACTTCAATCAGGTTTCCTCACCTTCACATAACTCAATCCTAAATCCTTCCGTGAATACCCACGGGCCATATTCCGCATCACATACTCATTGTAGTCTTTAAGGATCCTCATTATGAGATCTGAAGTAGACACCCCATTAGTGCGTTTCGTTTCTTTGAACTTCCCAATCGATTTAACCTGAATAACAACATTATTGGGATAAGGATTTTGCAAAATTGATCCTGAAACTAAGTACTGAGTAGATAACGTAAACATGTCATGGTTATTGGAACTAACGAATTCATATACATCATCTCCAGCTCCGCTCGCATCAGAATACCTGTTTGTAAAAAGGAAAAAGACTAGAATGTCAGGAAACTCCGCCGCCAACAGAGTTACAAAGCTCAGACAGATAAACTTCAACATAAGGAGGGTTAATGAAAATGACAATCAAGTAGAGTCAAAAGAAAACAGAATATACTGCGGGGGTGAAGGTTTGCCCTTCTTACGGGAGAGCATCATGCGCAACGAAATCAATCTTGTGCTTGTCAATGAATTCTTGAGTTATCACCCAAGGTGCATCAGGTATGACTTCATCAACCCATCTGAAGGAAAAAGAAGATTTACAAAAAAAAATCTATACCCGACGTAAATGCAAGAAGGGAGCATGTGTAATCGAGATAGATAACTACTTCACTCCCGGCAAAGGGAAGCAACAGAAGCAGTAACGGTGGAAACAAGAAAAATATCGAGCCCATGAAGATGAGTCAAAGAGCATGTCAGATGTGCAGTATGCAAAGAAACCTGCAATGGCGAAGGGACTCATATCTTTCCTCCTCTGTCATGACGGTCTTGCCTTTGAACTTGCGGGTGATCTCGTCACTGCAGCACCCGACGAGCAGGTAGGTGTTAGGGAAGCTGGAAAGGCATTGAGAAGGATAGCAAAGTCAGCTTGACAGAGAAATTCCATAAATAAATTGTCAAGAGCAGGAGTTATAAAATAAATTAGAAAATCTGGAGATGGAGAAGCTAGTTCGTACAGCTTTTTGGCCTGCTCCAGAGCTCGAGCGTGCCCGAAATGGAAGAGATCATAAATGCCATCAGCGTAGACCCGGACGGGCCGCTCCTTGTGAGCAGGAGGGCTATCATGGCCACGGGCGCCAACGTCTCGGGACACCGGCAGATTTACGGAGATTGGGGCCATGGTTGACGCTGGGTTGGGAAGATTTGGCAAGTGGGCGAGATGTGAGACCCTGGATTCTGAATGACTGGTGCTGGAGCAACGATAGGTTGCTCGGTCAAGCTGGGGTGAGAGAGAGGAGGAGAGCCGGGGGAAAGAGGGGGGGGGGGGGGGGGGGGGGAGCTAGGCCGGCGCAGAGAGCGAGAGAGGAGTTTGGGCCTTTGGGGAATGGATGGAGGAGAGAGGGGTCGGTTAGCAGCAATACGGCGGGTGGTGTCGGAGATGATCGCGGTGTGAATTCGAAGGAGGGATGCCTCTTCTCCCGCTGAACCACTTATGACTACCGTTGGCCTCATGTCCGAGGTTAGCAGCAGGCGGGAGGAATTCGACCCTTGTGAGTGGCTTTGAATGATTTGTTCGTGAGTGTTGCATTATATTGAAGAGATTTGCTATAGGTACAAAAAACAGGGATAGATTTAGAAACAATTTTGTCTCTATGCATGCAAAATAATGAGGTGGAGGAAGCGGATTTAAAATGGAGTTACTTCCTTCCTTTATTTTGTTCTTACGCATGCATAGGGATAAAAAAAAGTCTCAAATTTAATCTTATTCTTTATTTACATATCATTTTTCTATATTGAACACCTCAACTCATTTAGAATCTCAATATTTTGTGTGTAAAACGAAACTAATTGATCATGTTATCTATAGATATATTCAAGTACTTCATTTAGCACCTCTATGATAGTTGAAAATCATCCTGAATTTGGGTTAATGGCAACTTTTGTCATCCATTTCTATTATGTCTTTTTACATGTTTTCCGATTAGGGATGACAATGATGCTACGAATAACTGCATCACATTTTATACCATATAACCGTACTGCGTTTGTTACGTGGTGAATCATGAAAAGGGGAACGATGGTGAAATAAAAAATGTTATTTATTTGTCATAGTGATAGGGAATCGTGGTGAATCCATGGGGAATCCGTGGAGAATTTTGGTCTGTTGTTATCCCCATGAAAAAGCATGGTGATCGTGGTGAATCATGGTGAAAGAAGTTTCTTTCAAGACCCCACTACTTATTTAGACACATATGCCAAAAAAAAAGTTCTTATATATGAACTTGTGTATGGTGTTTTTTATAAAGAAACTTTCCATCACCGTCCCTATAACTATCTAACAAACAAAACATTTTTTAAGTTTTTCCTCACCCCTATCACCATCACCACGCACATGTAACCAAACAACACATTTTAACAATTTTCCCATCACCATCACCGTCCCATCACTATTAATTTTTTAACCACATACCAAACACAACCTAAATGGTTATGTGCGAATATGATTTTAAATATTCAAAACTGCTGCGGTGCGGTTATAGTTCTAGAAAAAATAACCATGGATAAAACAACTAATTTATTTTAAATATATATTAATATATGTAAAATACTACTTTACATACATTATTTATTTATTATTTTCACATATTATTAGGTTTATATTAGGAACTTTAATTTATGTACAATTATTACATGCATATGTTTTCTTTGTATAGCTACTAAACAGATGTGCTCCTAGAACATGAAAATATTACCATTTATATTTTACTTTTATATATTTCACTCTTCATATTAAAGTGTATTTACACAAAGTTATATGTATAATAGTGATAGATAATTGTTGTCATTGGAGGAATTATGTAATGTATTATGTTTAGATTTTATTGACTAATTTGTGATAATTTTGAATAGAAACTCACAACAATTAGAAAATCAAAGATATATAATGAAGGCTAGAATTGAGTTTATTACTATAAGTGAATTATTATGCGTTGACTGAGGATGTATTTATTAGTAATGATAAAATCAAGTTGATACAATTAAACAAAGGTTAAACAAATAGGAATGACATAACTGAGAGAAAAAGAAAGTCATGAAGAGAAAACTACTATCATTATTACTAGTCATCTTTCTTGATAACTCATTCAAATATAATACCACCCTACTATATTGATAGTTTCCTTCACTCTTAGAAAATATATAAGTACACTTTTTTTCTTCTATCATTATAAATAAATACATAGGGGATAAAACATAAATTACTTGAAATGAAGAGGATGACTTTAAAAGTGAGAGAGACTTGATGAGCTATTTTAAATAAGATAATGCTGTTTAAAAAAAAAGGAATGATTGTGTATTAGTTTGGGAGGAGACTTCATACATTTTAGAATGAAATTATTTTTGAACTTGGATTGGAAAAATATATGTTTAGTTGAAAATATTATTTTTGTGTTTTACTAGTTTTTTAAAAAAGTAGGAATTTGATTTTTTATGTATTATGAATGGGAGATTATTATTTCATATTTCTATGTTCTTATTTTTATTTTTTATGTATAACTTATCAGTAAATTTTATATGTAATGCTCCTAAGAGTGATAAATAATTTGTTTCCAATGTGGTGTAGTGTGATGTGGTAAGGTTAACTATGATTTTTTAGTGGTGTGAATATAATTTCTCCTATCAAGAACCATAGTGGATATGGTGTTTGATTTTTAACTGCGATGCGGTTATGCTTTTGGCATAAACTACACCATATCCGCACCACTGTCATCCCTATCCCCGACCATCTTGATAGTTCAACCACACCCTTACACACCAATTATGCTAAGTTTAAATACTAGTCATCTATATAACTCTCAATATTTAATGGTTGGAACCAAACAACCTCTACTGATATATAGAACCTAAAATGTTTGAAGTCATTAGATATGAGAAAAAGTACATTAGCAAGGTGAACAACAAGTAGTTAAAATGACCATCCATGGATAGTGACCACAAGAATATGATTTTGTTGTTGAGGTGTTTTCTCGTGATGCCCTATACCCATCCTATACCATAAGAATGGAAGATGTCATCATGTGGACAAGGACATTTTTTGCACTACTCCTTGTGTGTGTTTGTAGTGATTTGTTTATAGTTTGAAAGGGTGTAAGAAGTTTGAGCTAGTGTATTGCCATTCTCTCCTTTGTGAAGTAGAATCGACTTCATAATCTCCTCCCAAACTCTCCATCACAATTATAATACGAAAAAAAACCCTTTATCAAAGTTACAGTTCTCTCTCTCTCCCCCCTCTCACTTTATCTAAGTGGACATCAACATGATTTTAGCCTTATTGAAGGAAGGTGATCCTTGAGCTTGTTGGAGGTGTTATGGTGACTATTAACAAGGTTTGATCACTAGAAAAAGTCGGTCGAGCTTTTTCAACTGCCTTTGGGTTCATAATCTACAACCATGAATCATCCATCCACTCTCTAATATAGATATTAGTTAAACCACTATCATTTACTTGCAATGCCACTCATCTTTCTCACACATTCTTTTTCTATATATCTCTTTGCCCCTCTTGCTCCATCATCCATATGTATGTAGATAGACCTTGCACCGACATATAAAGATTAATGAAAGCAATACAAGTGTTTAATAGATGTATTACTTAACAAAATGAAGTTCAAAATTTGCTCGAGAATGATAATTAATATGATGTTGCACTAGATAGATACAAAATTTCATGGCTGTTAACAATGACCTTAGGATCAGTTTAACAGTCATGCCAAATTAGAATCCGTAAGAATTTGGATCTCTAACAGTGGTTCAATGTATTAAAATTTGAATCGAAGGTCTTATGTAAAGATCTAATGTGTTAAATTGATTATTGCATTAGGCTTTCATAAATTAACCAATGTGCATGTAGTTTATTTTTATAATTTCTGAAATCAAATTCAACAACCACACCAGTTGCAACCTCCATAAATTGACCAGAAAAAAACTAAAACAACAACACTAGTACTCATGCATTATCAGCAGCCTACATTGAACATCGCGAAGCTTGCAAACAACATCAACATGCAATCATTCATTTCAATTTTAAAGAAAGCACCTGAAGTAAGAATTTCAATTACGAAAAAAGTGTAATCTAATTCCTTATTTCACCCAAAATCTATGATATGATTTATAATTTAAAATAGATGCTATAAATCTTACTAAATATACATACCCAAATTACAAGTGGATATGAAAAAAGAGAGTAAATCCATTAAAATAATATACAAGCACTGTCACAAACAACATACAAACCACCTTTTCCCATAATATAAATCTAGGTATAAAATACACAACATAAATTTGGGTGAATCACTTTCATTCCTCACTCGAGCATCAAGCACCATAAGTGTGTTCATGTAGGTACAAGATGTGTGTGTCTCTACCAAAGCACCAATGACTTAGGTACTATATGAAGTCATTGTACTATAGACTTTTAATCTACCAATATGTGTTCTCCATGGCAGTAATCTTATGTTATCATAAAGAAAACGTTGGCATCATATAAATGTACTATTGACTATTGATTATCTAGTATGTATTATCTAGAGTAAAGATTAGCATACCGGTTGTCAAAGGTACACATAAATCATGCATTCCCGAATTAAGTTCACACATGCATTATGGTCACCTAAAGTTACTACTCTATAGAGTTAAGATTAAAAATCAAATGTCAAAATAGGGGTTTCATGAAGTTCATGCACTATTGAACTCTTACATGGTGATACTTATTCTTTAGGGTTGTAATTTTAGGTGAACATAATGGAAATTTAGGCTTTGCATTTGTGAACTTCATGAAGTCCATGTATTTACCTCGAATCTACTAATAGTTATTCTCTAGGGTAGAAATCTTAGGTGATTACAAAAGAAGTTTAGGTTTTGCATTTTTGAACTCCAGTTAGGGTACATATCATGTACATGTATTATTTACTACTGATCTAATATGCATTCTCTAGATTGAAAATTTGCATATCAGTTGTCAAAAGTGTAGGTTAGCAATGTAGTCCCCAAGTGAAGTTCAAAAAAGCATAGCCAATATTTCCCTTATGATCACTTGAAATTATGATATTGGTGAACAAAGATTGCCCGATCAAAGGTCAATATTACATGAATTCATACAGTCCTTAAGAGAGTTGTGACAAATGTGCAGTCTACTGTTCCATTTAGCTTGTGAACAAGAAATGATCATAATTGAAATAAAGAATGATAAACAAATCCAAGTTTAGTCAAATCTGGATATTATGTGATTAAAATGAAGTTATACCAAGATACCTCATATTAGTCAAAGTTATATCAAGTTACACTAGATTTTATTACATCAAACCAAATTAGGTCATATTGGAAAAAATTGTACTCAATTTACACTACATTAGCTCATACTTTATCAAATAAGGTTTCACTGGTCCAGGTTACCCTTTTCATTAATAATTAATAAAAAATAAAGTAAATAATGTAAAATTAAAAATAGTATACATTGAATCAAATCAAGATGATGGTGTGTACAAAATGCAATCACAATCCTCCAACCTACTGATTTCCACAAACTAAGCATCATATTCTATCTGAAACAATGGGTAAACATCTTTGGCTTTGTTTGTTCTACCAAGAAAGAGATGAACTATTATTCTGCATTTGTATTATAAATAGGGATAGCTTTTTAATAATAATAAGGGTGGATTCCAATAACCAAATCCATGATGTGACACAAATCCCAAAATGCAAATAATATAAAGAGTATGTGTAGAGTTATCTAACACCCCTCTTAAGTTGGTGTATGTGTTGGTATATATGCCCATATAGCCATCCCAAGTGATTGCATGGAGTCAGATATTAATTAATCAATTAATGCGATTATCTGGTTAATTAATGAATTCCAGAATATTCTAATTAATCCACAAGCGTTTTAATTAATGCAGTGTTTTTGTTTACCGATGGGTTTAGGAAACCCTACTTCCCTTCGTATCCTATTTAAAGGAGGTTGACAGATGATATCTATATAAGATATTGAGAGAGGTTTTTTAGTTTATGCTCACATACGTAAACCCTAGCCGTCACCATCCTTAGGAGAGAAAGGAGAGCAATGCGCCGCTAGCACGCCGCCGCACAGACACGACTCCTTCCCGCCAGCTTAGGAAGCACGACGTGGAGTTCCAGTCCATCCACGTGGATGAAGTAGAGATGCAGACGCTGAGATGCCTACATTCGGAGGACATCAATGACCATCCGTGCACGTTACAAGCAGCATACATCACCGCATGAAAGGAGTGCCGCCGGATCTTCCTGTGACAGCGAACGGGAGAGAAGTTCTGTCTATGTAGGCCAACATCGTTGCACATCATTGTACAGCAGGACATTGCCAGACTTGCTCCATGATAAGGTATATCCCGCAAACACTCCTTCCAAATGTGTTGTTGTCGACGAGATCCTGTTTCGGGTTGAGTGGAATTTTGTTGCTTCCGCCGCACATGTTTTCTCCACAAAACCCAACAGTGGTATCAGAGCAACGTTGATCTACGATGTATTTGGATTCATTTCGATATGATCGAATCACTGTATACTTTTTTTTATATTGCATATGATGCGAATTAAAATTGCTAATGTGCAAATCTAAACCTAATTCCACATACGCCGAAGGCTTCTATTTTTGACGTTTCGGATGGGGTCGACTATGGAAAATATTGATTTTTCTAAGTGCACGGAAGTAAAATTCCGTAGACCTTTCAGGGGCGTTGCCCATGTGTACCCCGCATAGTCTGCATGGGAGTCAAAAATTTATTTAATGGGGAATGTCCCGCATTAAAAGTACTATAATTTTAATATGTATATACATATATGTAGATATACCTATGATAGCATACAGGTCGCCTTTAAAATCTATTTTATGTGGTGAATGCATATACGATTATGGCCTAGTATCTCCTTTTGTGAATGTTGTGAATGCTATGGATGTACAATGGTTGCATATGGATCCTTTGTATAAAGTATTCGGCTTGCATTCCGAGCCTCATCTCTTATTTCAAAGTGTAATTAATTCTTTCCCTTGCCATTTGTACTCATATGATGTAATAGAGATAGGATTAGTTTTAGTTTTTGTAAACTTGATGTAAGGAGGACACTTGAAGATCCAACTCCAAGGAGCATCCATGGAGAAGCACCATGAAATCTAATTCCAAGAAGCAACCTGAAGATCCAACTCCAAGGAGTGTCCATAGAGAAGCAATAAGAAGATCCAATTCCAAGAAGCACCTTGAAGTTCCAACCTCACGAAGTATCCATGAAGTTGTTCATTGTAATGTTGATCATTACATGCTTACAGGTTGATTCACAGGTTTTGCATGAGATGCATAAGACCATAGGTGGACCGTAATCCTTTGTTTCTCCAAAGGATTATAATAGTATGGCCATAACTGATGTATTTGTGTTTGTGATTGTATGTCTATCATTTGTAGTTGTGAATATAGTAGTATATGATACATACTATAAGTATGTGGTGTTTGGATATGTATATGTATTAATAAAACCCCTCAATTAATAATATTAAGTTTTAGTTGCCTTCCATAAGGAAACACACATGAAAAACTTGATCGACTATGTGTGGGCACGCCTCCGCATGGTACACTATCTATCTCGTGGAACTGTGATGGTGGGTGTGTGGGTCTGCCTCCACAGGGTGCACACTCATCATGTTGGCTTATGGGTTGGACTTAACTAGGGAAACATGATAGGATCAAGTACCTAGAGGCACAGAGATGCATCATGGCAAGGATTTGTGCATGATCATCTATCCAAGAGTTTCATATGATGCAATTGGCAAAAGTTGCCTACCTTAGTATTTGGTCTTTGATGCCGGCGTTGGCTGGGCATTAATCCAATTATTTTGGATCTTGGCTCACTAGAAGGTTATACGTTGCAATCTTCAGAGTTGATAGTGAGGGCTATCAATTTGAATAAAATAGTGGGAGCGTAATTAATTAAATGCCTAATTAATCTCGTTTATCAAATCTTTACAAGTCAAAATGTTTTGGACTAAATGCAAAATTTTCTTTTGTAGCAATCAAATGGCAAACAACACTCACACTTTCTCATTGCGATCGGTCCTTGAGAAGGACAAACTTACCAGAACCAACTTTCAAAACTGGTTTAGGACGCTGAGAATTGTTCTCACACATGAGCGTAAGCTCTATATCCTTGAAACACCAGAGCCAGCGAAACCCGCCGCAAATGCGCCCAAGACTGAAAAGGATGCTTACAAGAAGCACCTTGATGATGTCGTGGATGTCAAGTGCCTGATGTTGTGCTCAATGAACTATGAGTTGCAAGAGCAGCATGAGAACATGAATGTCATGGAGATGGTAACACATCTCAAGAACATGTATCAACATCAAGCAAGACATGAGAGATATGATGTCTCCAAGGCTTTGTTCAGGAGCAAGATGAAAGAGGGAGACTCTGTTGGCACCCATATAGTCACTTTGATTGGGTACGTGGAAAGCCTATCCAAGTTGGGATTTCCCCTAGGTCAAGAGTTGGCCACTGATGTGATTCTACAATCACTGCCTGAATCATATAATCATTTTGTCATGAACTACAACATGAAGAATCTTGACAAGCTGTTGTCAGAATTGTTGGCCATGTTGAGGACAACTAAAGCACAGATGAAGAAAGACAAGCCCAGGTTTGTGATGATGATTAGCAAGGCAAAGGGAAAGTCAAAAGGAAAATGCAAGGCTAAGAAAGGTTCTAAATCCGGACAGAAGCCAAAGTCATCCGTGCTCAAAGCTAAAGGTGGGATCTCCAAAGAAGGAAGTTGTCACCATTGTCACCAGGCTGGACATTGGAAAAGAAATGGTCCTCTCTACCTGGAGGAACTGAGGAAGAAGAAGCTGGGGATAGAGATCTCCACTTCAGGTATATACGTTATTGAGATAAACTTAAATACTTCTTCATCATGGGTACTGGATACCAGATGTGGATCTCACATATGTTCTAATATGCAGGATCTGATAAGAAGTAAGCCTTTACGAAAGGGCCAAGTTGAGCTACGGGTCACTAATGGAGCAAGAGTTGCTGCCACCACAGTTGGAGTTATTAGTTTATCTTTGCCTACGGGCCTTGTAATAGAATTAGAGAATTGCTATTATGTACCTACCATTAATAGAAATATTATTTCTGTATCTTGTATGGACAAGAGTGGATTTGAATTTCACATTAAGAATGGAATTATTTCTATTTCTAAAGATGAGATCTTTTATGGCAATGCCCCTATGTCTTATGGTATCTACTTGTTAGAACTTGAGACTAGCATATACAATGTAAATACTAAAAGGTTAAAACTTGACAACTCAAACAAAACATTCTTATGGGGTTGTCGTCTTGGGCACATAAACGAGAAGCACATATCTAGACTCCATAAGGATGGTTATCTAGACTCTTTTGATTTTGAATCATTGGAGACATGTGAGGCATGTTTATTAGGGAAGATGACCAAGTCTCCTTTCACCGGACACAGTGAGAGAGCCAGTGATCTGCTAGGGCTCATACATATTGATGTATGTGGACCTTTTAGATTAAATGCTAGAGGAGGCTATCAATACTTCATTACCTTCATTGATGACCTCAGTAGGTATGGCTATGTATATCTTATGAAATACAAGTCAGAAACTCTTGAAATGTTCAAGACTTTCATGAATGAAGTAGAGAAGCAACTTGGTAAGAGTATTAAAACACTCCATTCAGATCGAGGTGGTGAATACTTAAGCCAAGAGTTTGAGGACCTTCTGAAAGACCGTGGTATTGTATCACAATGGACTCCACCTGGTACACCACAACATAATGGTGTGTCATAAAGAAGGAATCATACATTATTAGACATGGTACGATCAATGATGAGTTCAACCGAACTTCCAATATCGTTCTAGGGATATGCTCTTGAAACTGCAATGTTTACACTTAACTGTGTACCTTCCAAATTGGTTCAAAAGACACCATATAGGAGATATGGAATGGGAATCATCCCAATTTGTCTATGTTAAATATTTGGGGATGTGAAGCTTATGTTAGGAAACAATTTCCTAAAAAGCTTGGACCCAAATCGGAAAAATGCTATTTTGTTGGATACCCCAATGAAACTTGGGGATACTACTTCTACACACTGACTGACAACAAAGTGTTTGTTGCCAGTACTGCTGTATTTCTTGAAAAGGAATTTATTTCCAAAGGAATTAGTGGGAGGAATGTAGAGCTCGAAGAAGTTCGAGACCAACAAGAAATTAGAGAACCTAAGGAGGTACATAAGGAACATGAAGACTCACAAATTGTTGTGGAATTTCAAGTTCCAAATGTAACACAGGAACCTCATAGGTCTAGTAGGACACGACTTGAGCTTGAGAGATTTGGATTTCTCATGACTCAAGATAGTGATGAATTGGGCATAACAGATGAGCCAGCTTCCTATCTAGAAGCTACTAAGGGACCAGAATATGAGAAATGGCTCAAAGCCATGAGATCTGAGATGGAATCCATGTACACCAACAAGGTATGGACCTTGGTGGATCCACCCAAAGGGGTAAAACCCATAGGGTGCAAGTGGGTCTTCAATAAGAAGACTGACATGGATGAAAATGTTCAAACCTATAAAGGTAGATTGGTTACAAAAGGATTCCTTCAAATTCAAGGTGTTGATTATGATGAGACTTTCTCACCAGTTGCCATGGTTAAATCCATCAGGATCATGCTTGCCATTGCAGCTTATCATGACTATGAGGTTTGGCAGATGGATGTTAAAACAACATTCCTTAATGGGAATTTACTCGAGGATGTGTACATGACACAGCCTGAGGGTTTTATCGATCCAAAGGAAGCCAATAAAGTATGTAAGCTACAAAGGTCAATCTATGGATTGAAGCAAGCATCTCAGAGCTGGAATCTATGTTTTGATGAAGTAGTAAAAAAGTTTGGCTTTAGTCAAAATGAAGATGAACCTTGTGTTTGTAAAAGGGTTAGTGGGAGCACAATCATATTTCTCATATTGTATGTGGATGACATACTATTGATGGGAAATGACATCTCTACTCTTCAGATAGTAAAAGGTTGGCTGGGGAAGACCTTCTCTATGAAGGATTTAGGTGAAACATCCTATATACTAGGGATCAATATCTATAGAGATAGATCTAGAAGGCTTCTAGGCCTAAGCTAGAGCACATACATTGATAAGGTGCTAAAGAGGTTTAGCATGGAGGGTTCTAAGAGAGGTAACTTGCCCATGTCCCATTGGGTTATGATCTCTAAAGCCCAATGTCCTAGTTCATGTGATGAACGAGCACGCATGAGTAAGATTCCATATGCATCAACAATTGGATCTATCATGTACACGATGTTATGTACTCATCTTGATGTGTTGTATGCTTTGAGCATGATGAGCCGGTATCAGTCAGATCCAGTTGAATGTCACTGGATAGCCATAAAGAACATACTAAAGTACTTGAGAAGGACTAAGGATCAATTCTTGGTATACGGTGGTGAGGAAGAGCTCATGGTAAAGGGTTACACCGATGCTAGCTTCCAAACTGACAAAGATGACTACAGATCGCAATCTAGATTTGTGTTTTGCCTGAACAATGGAGCTGTGAGCTGGAAGAGTTCCAAGCAGGAGATGGTTGCAGATTCTACAACAGAGGCCGAATATATTGCTGCATCTAATGCTGCAAAGGAAGCTGTGTGGATCAAGAAATTCGTTTCTGAACTTGGAGTGGTTCCAAGCGCTGGTGATGCAATTGAGTTGTTTTACGACAACAACGGAGCAATTGTATAGGCTAAAGAACCAAGATCACACCAATGTTCCAAACATATTCTACGTCGGTTCCATCTCATATGAGAGATCGTACAATGAGGATATGTGAAGATTTTCAGAGTACCTACAGAAAGCAATGTGGCTGACCCACTCACAAAATAACTTTCACAGTAGAAACATGACAGACATGTTCGATCACTTGGATTGAGATTCATGAGTGATTGGGTATAAGTGCAAGTGGGAATCTGTTGGTATGTATGCCCATAGATACTATCATTTGATGATTGTAATGGGATACTATGTAAATGATTTGTAATACTACATTGATCATATCAATAAAGGCAAGTTTCCAATCTATATGTTTGTGTTTTATATTGTGAGATGACCATAAAACTTATAGATGTCTATAGAATAATATACTCAATGACATATGTCTTCGGGTTGATGACCTGAACAGTGAGATCATATGTATGCTAAGAGTATATATCCTTGTTTTGTCCCTAATCGGTTGTTATTATGGAAATATCCATAGACATCAATAACACATAAGATTAGAATGTATGTTGGTTGATGGAAGAATCTCATTATCCATGATATGGAGATATCAAACCAAATACATAGATACTTGTTAGAGAACAGTGTATCGGATAGACCCACCTTGAGAGTGACACATGGATACCATGATTGGTAGTTAGAGTCACATCTCATAATGATGGTGGTGATTGTGGTTCTTAGACCTGAAGTCACTCCACTTATCACATGTCGTTCGGTGTACTTTGACATCATCCACCGTGGTCCTGAATAAGGATTGCCATAAAGATGGTGCTTGGGTGCACTATGACACATGGGGATGACTGTGAGTGATGTAGATGGAATTTGTCCTTCCTACGGTAGTTTGATATTCCGACCACTTAATAAGCGAGAATGAGAAATGCATGGCCATGCTGATGTGAGTCAATATGTGATATTGAGCTTACATATATCTCAGATAGTCTACTCTAGTTCAAGGAACATGGATTGAACGTTGACTCGAGTTCAATCCGAATATCACTGATAAAGGAACTATACAATCACTGTAACACCAGTCATGAATGATATGTTAAGTTGTTCTTTCGATTCTTGATCACTTTCCCTTCATGAACAACTCCGCAAGAGCCACAGAAAGTGGCAGAGGGACTTGCCGACGGGGCAAGGGATTAGGAGGAGGGATAGCTAGGGAAGGCAACGACGGTGCCGTTCCAACTTGTTGAGACCTCACGAAGGGGATGGATGTCTCAGAACTGGGAGAGGACATGTGGATGAGGGGCACCTGATTTGAGCTATGTGGCGGCGCCACACTGCTTGGAGCAATAGGTGTTCGGCGATCGAAAATAGGGTGTTTGAGGCCAATATGGCATGCAAGGATGAGTTCTGATCAAGGTTCACTTGTTGTGGACCTTGGGGGGTCCTTTTATAATGGTAGGGCTAGGTTTTAGAGCTACCAATTTTGGGCAGCGACCATGGCCGCCGGAACTTCTCTAATTACCTGGGTGGCAATGAAGTCTTTCTAGATACCAATCATTGCTTGTGAAATCATAATATGATTATGGATATCACTGCCAACATAATTTGGAGCCTACAGGGTCACACGCATAGGATGTGTTGGAATAGGAGTATGATTGTGGATTTGATTGGAATTGCTCCGAATCACATTGATTACTAAAATGTTTATGTAATCGATTAGAATAATATTGGAGTGACTGGCTCTAAGTGCAAGTGGGAGTCTGTTGGTATATATGCCCATAGAGCCATCCCAAGCGATTGCACGGAGTCGGATATTAATTAATCAATTAATGTGATTATTTGGTTAATTAATGAATTCTAGAATATTCTAATTAATCCACGAGCATTTTAATTAATGCAGTGTTTCTATTTACCGATGGGTTTAGGAAACCCTACTTCCCTTCATATCCTATTTAAAGGAGGTTGACGGTCGATATCTATATAAGATATTGAGAGAGGTTTTTTAGTTTACGTTCACATACGTAAACCCTAGCCATCACCGCCCTTAGGAGAGAAAGGAGAGCAACGCGTCGCTAGCACGCCACCGCACAAACACAACTCCTTAACGCTGGCTTAGGAAGTGTGATGTGGAATTCCAATCCATTCGTGTGGATGAAGTAGAGATGTAGACGCTAAGACGCTTGCGTTCGGAGGACATCAACGACCATCTGTGTGCGTTACGAGCAGCGTACATCACCGCACGAAAGGAGTGCCGCCGGATCTTCCTGCGACAACGAACGGGAGAGAAGTTCTATTTGTGTAGGCCAGCGTCGTTGCACACCATTGTGCAGCGGGACATCACTGGACTTTCTCCGCGATAAGGTATATCCCGCAAACACTTCTTCCAAATACGTTGTTGTTGACGAGATCCTATTTCGGGTTGAGTGGAATTTTGTTGCTTCCGCCGTGCATGTTTTCTCCCCAAAACCCAACAATATGTATATCAGAAACACCAAGTTTGTTACATAAGAATTTGGCTCAACACCCATTTAAGGATAATAAATCTACAACCTAAACCTCTGAATGGATTGGAGTGAGTTTGATCAACTTGTCTTGAACATTTTCTCAAACAAGTTGTAATAAACTTTTGTGTAATTAGTTAATTATGAATGAATATCATCACTTTTTATTACAGTTTCTAATCTATTTTACTCACTTCAATTACAAATTATACCATGCATTTATTAGTTTCATCACTTTTGTTCTAGCTTTCTAATCATTAGGATTTTGATCAATTTTATTTCTCATATGCATATTAGGGCACACATCAACTCCAAAGCATTCAAGAAGTTCTTCACCTAGCTCATGTTCAAGATCCAGCGTAATCCCACTTTAGAGTTCAAGATCACCAACACAATCTGGCATGTAGATTGGGGGATCTCATATGTTGATCACCCAATCATCTTGCCCCTTTCAAATCTCTCCTACACGCCTTCCAAATCAGGTAACCTTCCATGCCGATCAATAGATTAGAGGATTGGCAAAAATGTTAGGTACTCTATTGAATTATTGGCACCATGAGATTAGTAGACTCACCATCATGATCGACTTATCTGCCTACAACACAATGTTTCAAAAGATTGCAATATTGGCCAATCTCCCTTACTGATCAAATGACCAAGTTAGTTCCCAAATTCCCCCCCCCCAACATCAGTAACTCAATCACTTATTGAAATATGTCAGATCAGTTGACCTCACATGTAAATTATCTGACTAGTCAAGGTTCCTTCCATGTCAAAGACCCCTGACAACTTCATTTTTCAAGAAGATCCGACGATCCCCTCCTAGGATTGACTGACAGTAAGATTCTACAAAATCCTCACCAGGAAGATGATCTCTTGAACAGTTAGGTTGGTCGTCTGACCAAAAGGTCAACAATCACACCTTCATGTAAGTGATCAATAGACCAAATCACCTGGTTGCCCGATCATCGCAGCAGATAAAATCACTTTCAAAGCCTCCATCTAGGGCTATTTTCTGAATAAAAGGAAAATTCTACCTAATTTGTCATTTGCTCTATTATCTCTCAATCCATATGTTTCAAGAAAGAAGTCAGAGGAGACGATGAGGAAGAAGAAGATCCTAATAGATTTCTTTAGATTCCTCAAAGACAGAGCAGACTATAGTAGCCAAAGACCTTTGGCTACTCCTCTCTTCTCTATCACTGACATTATTTCTCTTCTCTCTTCTTGTATTTGTATTCTAATGTCAAACATGAGTGAATAAATTTTCTCATTTGGGCATGGGGAGCAGCCCCATCATTTGTACTCTATATCATTGTTATTAAATTCAATTTTCCTCATATGGTTAAACTATTCTCCGTTTGTTTGTTGCTTGATATTTGAATTGATCTCTCTTTTATCATGTTTGATATAATCCTAAGCATAGAGACCCCAAAACTCAGGATTATATTACTGAATGGATGCATAGGATTACATATGCGATCACGATGATGGAATTGTGAATTGTAGGTAACGAGACCTTGAGCCCATGGCAAATTTAGTCCTTGTAAATTCTTGTTCTAAAAAGAGACACATTTAGTTGGTCCTAGTTTGACTGATGAGGAGTTTATTGAGTTGTAACTATCATATAGGTAAATAGGTGGTGATGGTGAAACTCAGACGTCTGAATGTTCTTTATTATTGAATTGAACCCTTAGTTTAATCAGTGTTTGCCTTGCAATCCTTAATTTGATCTTTGCTCATAATCATTCTCAAACAACTGGTTTCAAATATATTTCAAAACAATTTTGTCCTTTGTGATTTGACCCTCTATTATAATGTAATTGATCCATCTATTTGCGATTGGTGATTATTGCAAATTAGATTAGGAAGAAAATTACGGACTCTTCTCTTGGTGAATTTCTTTTTTTTATTTGAATGTTAATTTTAATTTTTTTTGAAGGTTCTCTTGGTGAATTTCTTGCATATAATCTACTGCATCAAATTTTGGCACCGTCACAAGGGACGACCGAGTAGTTGTTTGAACCCCATTGTTCTGAATAGTTAAAAGTTCCTTTTTAATAAATAATCACTAAAATTTATTTGAACTATTATTCTTCAATTTTTAATGTTGTTGATTCTCTTTTCAGATACTAAGGGTGTATGTGACGTTCACAAAATATTGACTCTACACTATTTGAATTCGATCTAGAGTTTGATAGAACCTTACCCTATCTAAATACATCCTTTTAGAACATAATGGATGATGAAAAATCAACCATTGGGTTTTAACCAGGCCCTACCCACACATAGAGAGCCTCTTGTCTGAGAGATAAGGACATCCATGGCTGTCAAACAAAGGGCCTAGGATGCCATATCACTTCAAGACGAGCATCAAAAGTAGCTTCATACATCATCCAGTTGTGCCTCCTACCATCAATGTCCCATAATTTGAGACCCACACACAGTAGATCATCATGCACCAAAGTAGCATGTTTACCTATAATAAGGGTGCTAATTTCCAACATCGCCTCTATTGCTCTGACCTTTGTGCCTTGCACAAAATACCAGTCATTTTTGAAGATTCCATCAAACAATTTCTCTTTAAATATTCATTTATTGATCAAGCCACTAGCTGGTGCAACACCATATAAGTGGACCCCATCACCACCTAAGAGGGTCTCCAATGCAAATTTCTAGAGTAGTACTACCCCCATCTCTCAACTATTAAATTAGGGGATAAAACACACAATTCACCATGGTCCCCAGAGAATCCTTGGGTGAAGCTTGGGAGTGATTCAAGTAACTCCTTCACCATTTTCCATATCACAACATCTCTCACGTCCAGTTGATTGAGACATTTTAATAGGGTTTTGATGAAAAAACCAAGGCATTCCTTGATACCTCATCTGGAGCAAACTTCATGTTCCAAAACTTTAACAACAATCAGGAAGTGGTCAAGTATTATCCAACTGAGGACAAGGAGGCTTCCTCAATATAGACAAATATAAAGATAGTTTGGAACTCAAGTATATATACGAATCCCTCAAGAAACTCTCCTTGAAGCAAGGCAACCTTGAGTCCTCTTCTAGTTCCTATGAAAGAAGAGGCAGCCACAACAACCACAACAATCACAACAACTTCAGCAACAAGTGAATTTTGTAGATCTATATTTTGAGTCTAGCCAAGGCCATGACACTCTACTCTTGGCTTCCAAATCCTCTATAATGTCATGGTGAACAATGACCAAGTTCAAGATAAATATGGGCAACATATGGAGGATCTCAACTCCATCCACAACATTCCAAGCGAAGCATACTATAATCTCAACAAGACTAGAAACTATCTTGGTTTCCAATATGGTAATCCAACACAAGTAGAGAATGCGTTGCAACAACATCCACCTAGATGAATAATCAGAGAACTAGTCCCCTAGGTTCGAATATAATCAACAAAACTTTACTAAGAAAAATAGTAATAGGGAAAATTTCTAGAATCATGGTAATTACTAAGGATAACTATTCTAAAATCCCAAACAAGCACCTCAAGTGTAGTAGTCCAAGAGTTGACCATCCAATGTTGACAAGATCTCCACTAAGATAGATGCTTCTGACTCAGTAGACTATGCTATCCAACCAAAAAGCCTACCAAAAGTCGATTAATTCTCAATTGGACCATCTTTGACCTTTCTGCCACTCTATGACCTCCTATAGGTTCCTTTGATGGATAGTCTGGAATGATCATGAGCACCCCGAGTAGCTGAATGTCTTATCCACACATTCAAAGAATGTGTATGCAACTGCTCCAATGAAACCAATTACCATACATATTGATTTTTATGACAATGATACTTTGGTGATCGAGAAGGATCAAATACCAAATGCTACTACTTGTGTTGATGCCAACAAAGCACCTACCGTTACTAAAACATAGGTTGACCATGTTGAGCCTAACATGCCTATTTACAAGCCAACACCCCCTTATCAGGAACATCTCAGACAAACAAGATTGGACGCCAGATTTGTGAGATTCAAGGAAGATATGAAGAAGTTTCATTTGGATATCCCCTTCTGGGATTCCCTTTATGAGATTCTAGCCTAGTATAAGTATATGAAGGCCTTGTTGACCAAGAAGTATACTACCAAAGAGTTTAAGATGGTGAAATTGGAAAGAACTTGTAACGCCTGGGCCCACTGCCAAAGGCTCTAGTAGAGTTTCAGGAATGACGACTGGCCCCACAGACCACCACTAGCCTTAACTGCGCACTTTGTCCACACTGACGCGCAAGCCAGGATCAACTTCCCGACTGGTCACCCATCCTAGTACTACTCCAAGATGAGCACGCTTAACTATGGAGTTCTTTAGAGATGGGCTCCCTGAAAAGGAGGTGCACCTTGGTGATATGGGTAATCCAATCATTCCTTATAAGATCATGCTATCCGAGGCGTCAAATCGTGGGATGTTACAATCTCCCCCACTTAGACTCTTGACGTCCTCGTCAAGGCTCAACTATATGGCCTCATAATCTGACCCCATTTCAGTGCAGACCCACAATGGCCCATAGACACCCAGATCTCGTCCACGGCTACCAGCGCAAGGGCGGATCCATCTCGTCTCTACGGATAGCCCTTTCCAACTTGCCTGGACCCCACGGCTCAAGATTGGCATGCCAAATGCCCATGTGGGCCCCACCTACTGGAGGGGTTATGGCTCTGATACCATTTGTAACGCCTGGGCCCACTGCCAAAGGCTCTAGTAGAGTTTCAGGAATGACGACTGGCCCCACAGACCACCACTAGCCTTAACTGCGCACTTTGTCCACACTGACGCGCAAGCCAGGATCAACTTCCCGACTGGTCACCCATCCTAGTACTACTCCAAGATGAGCACGCTTAACTATGGAGTTCTTTAGAGATGGGCTCCCTGAAAAGGAGGTGCACCTTGGTGATATGGGTAATCCAATCATTCCTTATAAGATCATGCTATCCGAGGCGTCAAATCGTGGGATGTTACAGAACTACTTATGAAATCATTCTGAATAAGATGCAAAAGAAATAGAAGGATCCCAATTTTGAGATTGACTACTATTTAGATGACACCACCTGTAGGAAAGGGTTGTAGATTTAGCTTCAAGAATCTCCATCAAGCCATACAATTTGTGCTAGAGACTAGGTTTTACATATATTCATCTCACCTCCATGATCATCCAGCTGGTCGACTCCTTCATGGAAAAACCCATGGGTATCATTGAGGACATTCCTATGAAGGTTGAGGAAAATGCCTATGTCCCTTGTAACTTCGTGATTAAGGACATCAAGGAGAATCTTCTATATCTTATAATTTTTGGATACACATTCCTTGATATGACCCAAGTATTGATTGATATAGAGGATGCCACCATTCTTCTCATGTTAGGAAGAGAAACACTCACGTTTAGGGTGTTTGACAACATGAAGGCCCTCAGTATCCATTAGGAATTATTCTTACTCAACTATATTGACAAGCTATCTCAGCTTAGGTAGGAATTTGATACCATTGAAGATCCATCACAAACTACTTTAACCATTCTTGATATATTAGTCTTTGATAACAAACAAGTCAATCAATGTAGGTTCCACCTAGACGCCATTGAAGAGGAGATTGAGGCAAAATTTGAATAGTTGGAAATGATATATGATGTTTAAGAGAAACCTAAAGAACCAAAGACTCCTGAGATGAAAGCCCTACCTGAAGAGATGAAATATGCCTTTCTTGATGAATAAGAACTTTTTTGGTTATTATAAGTTGAGACCTTACACAAAAGAAAGAAGACAAGCTGATTACAGAGTTGAGAAAAAGAAAGACAACCTTAGGGTATAAAATGACTGACTTGAGAGGTGTTATCCAATCTATATGTATGCAAAAGATCCCCATGATGGAAGACTACAAACTGTCTAGGGGCCCTCAATGCCAGTTAAATAACATCATGAAGGAGGTAGTCTATCTAGAGGTCACTAAATTACTCACCGCGGAATTTATTTACCTCATCTCAGACTCTCCTTGGGTCAACCCCGTGCAAGTTGTTCCAAAGAGAAGTTGCACTACTATGGTAAAGAGTGAAAGAAATGAACTTATCCCTACCCAAACTGTCATAGGGTGGAGGATGTGCATGGACTACAAAAAGTTGAACAAGGCCAAAAGGAAGGAACACTTCCCTCATTGATCAAGTCTTCGAAATCCTTACAAATCAAGAATCATTCTGCTATCTTGATGGTTACTCTAATTTCTATCAGAGTCATATATATTTAATTGATTAAGAGAAGAACACATTCATTTTCCCTGTTGGAACTTATGCCTTTAGGTAAATGACGTTCAATCTCTACAATGCCCCCACCATTTGCCAACATTGTACGGTTGCCACCTTTGCAGTATTGATAAAAACTATTGTAATGACCTCACTTTTTACGTCCCCCAATTGAGGAAAGACCTTCAAGTTGAGAGCCATTACCTATATTTCAAAGGATCCAGATTAGTCAAATAAAAAATAATAGAGAACAATTTCAATTAAATTTCAAATATTGTTTACAAAATGCTTACATGAAATTCTGTTACTAGAAATGTACATAGAGAAGAAGTGTCTATCTAAATCTTCCTTACTTAGATTAATGTCTTCACATGGTTTCATTTTTATCTTCATGTCCCTTATCATGTATATCATCATATACCTAAAACTCTATGAAACAAAACACAGTCAGTATGACAAGTCATACCAGTATGTGGGGGAAACAAAATTTCACAAGTAATGATAACTACATAATTCAACAATTCATGTTTAACAAACCAAATTTAACATTTTCACCATGACTACCCAATCTAGGTTTCTCCACCCTCTATCATAACCCCTCAGGGCCTCATACTGCAATATTCACTGTCTTCCCCTATCTAGGTGGATGACTTCATCATGTCTCCCCCTATCCAGGCGGGTGACTTCATCATGTCTCCCCCTATCCAAGTGGGTGACTTCATCATGTACCCCTATTCATACAGGTACCAAAATATGCCGTCCCCTATCCAGGAAGATGGTCTTTCCATAGATCCAGAGGTGGCATGGATTCAGGCTAGTCATGTTCATATATAATGTGATTATCATAGTCACTTGAATGTTTGCATGGAATGAAATAAAGAAGAAGGCATATATTTTTAAACTATGGGAACAAATCTTCGGGAAACCACGTGAAACTACAATTATTATTATTAGGTGTAGCTGCATACCTTTTCCATGTAGATTATTCAATTATACTTCAACCATATTGTCCAATCAAGCAAGTAAATCAAGCAATCATCATATAATCTGCATTACATAAATTCTAAAGTGTCACCAATCACATTAAATACATTATACCCAACCGAGCAAAAAAACATTATACCCTACTCGCTCCTAATATAGGGTTTAGGTTTTAGATAATGAATAAGGGTATTAACCCTATTTCCATCGCATATTTAACATTAGGTGAACCCTAGTTACTAGATCCATCATCCTTTCATTAAGATCACTTAGATCAAATATGTTCATTAACAACATAGCAAGTTAGGATCTTTAGCCCTAAATCCACACATTAATGATCATCCAAATTAGAGACCTTGATTACCTTATCATTATTATCATCATTACATTTATTATCATTATGCTCAACAAGATCAAATAATAGCATAAAAGAAAGGCTTTTAATGTTTTCAACATTGTAATACCCAAAACTAGGGTTTCCATGTGCTAATCACTACTTTAACCCATATTTGCAATATTTTTAGATAATCTCAATTATATTTTATTTGTGTTCCTCTCATTTTTCTGATCAAAATAATATATAACTTTACTATTTTTCAAGCATCCTAGCCATTTCTATAATTATTATAAGATACTTACCTATGAGCCAATAAGGTGCTGCCACGTCAGCAGATACATACTTTTATTTTCTTATTTAATAGGCCAGATCAAGTAGGGGAAAAGACAGTAGTGCCCTTGTGCTAACAACTTCTTCTCTAGGGTTATTCGGGTCATTTGACCCCTTATTTTCTCTTCCTCACGCAAACGTTCTCCTGCGTGAACCCGCTGCAGGTGTCATGACACTACGGAAGCTGACTCCAGCACCTTGCGCCACCGGAGGTGCCATGGTGGCACTCTCCTCCTTGATACCCTACTGCCTATCCAGTCTACTTCCTTTCCTACTATCTGTGATCCTCCTCCCTCGTCCTACTCCCTCTCTTTCCTTCTACTTCACTACCACGCTATTGGAAGCGCCACCGGCGATCACCGCTCTTGGCCGCCGGGGCGGCTGCCCCAACCTTGTGACTCGAAGGTTAGGGAATGGTTTAGGAACTCCCTCCCCTTCTGACCTTCCTGTATACCCTCTCCGTAGGAGGTCAGCCCCAGTAGTAGTCAACGATGGTTTGAAAGCCATAGATTCACCCTCTTCCCCTTAGTCTGATGCAATGGTCACCGGGAACCTATACTGGAAGGGAAAGACTCCTCCATCAACATTGTCTTCTGGGTGCGAACTGCATTGTCTTCTGGGTGCGAACTCCTTGACGACCTACTACCATCCCTATTTCTGTCTCTTTACCTTAGGAAGAAAAGGATCAACAAAATCAGTCTCCCCCAGACCACCGCTATATATAGCATAGATACACTAGGGTATGGGGAAGATAGTAAGGAAGTAGAGATGGATGAAGGTTCTAGTCCCCTTCGTCTTGACGTATAAGTCGGTGTTGGTCTCATAAAAAAAGAGTTTCCCTTACCATATAGCCAGTATTGAGGGAAATATTAGTATACCATAACCTAAAAAGGAATGTGATTAAACACTTTAAGCATGGACACCTCTTCACATTTGCTTTATTCTTTCTCCCTTATGAACGGAAAACACATATTACTACATTTTTATGACCATTAAAAGATGCCTCTTTTTATTCCATATATCCTTCACCAACCAAAGAAAATATCTCTATCTTTGGTACTTGGATTAGCAAACAAAAGCAATTAGGGAAAATCACATATTATCAGTAGATTGGATAATTTTATCCTTTAATCTTTAGGAAACACTTGAAATTTCTAGATGATTCTTATTTTCTCACTTTAATTGACTATCACTACCTCATGGAACATCCTTTTCCTCCTACTTTCTTGAATTTTCTTTCTTTCCTTTATTATTTTTGGATATACAAAGGTTAAATCAAGATAATGTTATTTGTTGCCTCAACATTTTGTTTCCACTCTTGTCTAGATAATTACTCCTTTATTTATCGAAAACATCATGCATTTTATTTTCCCTTAGAAAGATAAAATTATATCTTATTTGACTTATTTATTTATTCATAAAGCTATTATTTTTTATTTATGTGCCACAAGCACCCATGCCACAATGGTGATCAACATTGTTATTCCATCAATAATACCATTGTGGAAGGTTATTTATTAAAATATGTTTTATATTCAATTTTATCAAAATTGAGGATATAACATTCACCCCTCCTTAAAAGAAATTTTGTCCCCAAAATTCACACCCAATAAGCTTAAGGTGAATGAGAACACATCTTAGTTTCAAAACTTAGGGTTAGCAACCCTATTTAGACATCTTTTAGTGATATGCAAATTCTCACATGATTACTAAGATTGGTACCTAAATTCAATTCCAGGTATAATGACATCCTTAATATTTACATGACATCATCCTTTGGTGTTTACAATTTCATATGTGATTTCAATTCCACTTGGTGATTATCCTTTCATCTAGGTTTCCAACCTATTTTTCATTTATTTTCACATAAGGGTGAGGTAACGCCTCCAACCCTAGATAATGTCATACATATTAACTTAAGGTTTTTTATTCTCATATGTCAATTTTAAGAATTACACATGTCTACCCAATCTCTTCCCTCATAATGAGATGAATTGACTACAACACAAATACAAAGTTCATCCCATTCCAAGAGTAGAGACGGTATATCCACACATTACTTTAAAATTTTATATTTTTAAGTTGAATCATTCTCAACATGACTCTAAACCATACTTGCTTTTAATTCCACAATATTCTTATATTTCATGAAGTCAAGTTCTTTCTCACTCTTGAGTTTGTACACAAATCCTCTCATTATTACATGAATTCTTTGTATCTTTTATATTTACACCTCAGGTATTGTGAGCCTTAGCCACTTCCTTGAGGTCTCTAGGGGTATAGGTACTTTTGGAGTGATCTTATCCTTATGCATCTAAGGAGTGCCCCTCACATTAACCCATTGGCCACATGATCATCACGAAGGTAGCTAATCTCCTGAGACATGGGCCTTGGGCAAACATAGTTGTTACCTCCCGACCAGATGGTCGTGTGCATTCAAGGATCAATCAACTCCTAATACCATGAGTCCATGTATCTTAGTACTCCGTACTTGACCTTAGGATTGACTTCAGGCTCTACCCTTCCCAAGGGTTCATTTATTGCACATTATTTTTGTATGCAATTCTTTAAACCAGATTCCTCCATCTCTTATAATGCTCATTATTCACTTTATATCCCCTCATTGGACTCATGGCAACATTTCTTTCCCAGACCCAATCTCATATGGTCAACTACTTCTATATTGACTTTTCCTCATGTTCTTTAGAGATGGCATCTTGGGTTCAAAGAATCATACTCAATATATGCTCTTTCATCCTTTATATTAGGTGACATTCATGGTTAACTCAATCTTTAAATTGATTTGGTCAACTTACCTCTCTAGGGAAGGTCCTAACCTAGGGTGCCTTCATGGCTCATAGGAGGAATTTAGGCTCTCTAGTCACAGCCTAACCCCCAAGGTCTAAGGTTTTACCTCCCCTATATGTCCTTTTCCCACTCTTCGGTTGACCCACCCCCAGTTGGCACACTAGCCCTAAATGTTTCATATTTTCATCTTATGCATTGTTTTTTATTATTATAACTTCTCAACCCTTTTTTTGCTCAATCTCTGGGATACCCTCTCATGGGGTTTGTCCATACAGTAGACTTGGGCCACCTTCCCCTCCAGGGGCTTGGTGCCTATGTCGGCCTTCCCCTCCAGGGGCTTGACCTTCCCCTCTAGGGGCTTGATCTTTCCATAACCAAACTTCCAGAGATAGCATGAGGGGTTTGAGCAAGTTATATTCATATTTTCATTTTCGTACATATGACCATTGGGTTCTTATATTTCTCAAAACCTTTTACATGAATGTAATGCTCTACATACACACATGCATGAGAGAATTACTCACCTAAACTCACATATTTTTTCTTTCTTATTCCTTTTCAAGGTTCATATGAGTAGTGTTTTATATCAGGACACCATTCTCATTGTCTATGATTAGGGTTTTAGGGTTAGGATTGAGACTACACCCTACCTCCTAGGGTTTCCACGTCCCTTGACCCCCTAGGGTTCTTCTAAACCAACCATAGTCCCATCTAGGGTTAGGGTCCTAGGGAAAACCCATATAATGTTTTCTCTTTCCTTTATCATTATCTCCACATCACATGTCAATTATTATTTCCACATTACATGTACATTATCATTCCTATATTACATGTACATTAATTGATAGAGGATGCCTTAATCCTACTTTTTCTCAAAAACCCTAACTTCATATGAGGATAGAGAAGTTCCTTTTAGGGTTTATTAAGAAAGAGGATGAGAAGTGGATGAATCAAGATGAGAAGGAATCCTAAAGGTATTTTACTTTAGGCAAAGACTGCTGACTTTGGCCAGGCAGGATGCATGGGTCTAGGAGTCCTCGTAAGCTGACTAGCAGTGCAAAAGAAAATTTTGCCAGCCCCTGGTCGTGGTCCCTTCTAGACACCTCAGTCTTAGAAAATATCCTAATAATTCCCTCATATTTCTACAAATTACTTGAAATTATAACTATTAAATATTATTTGAAAAATCTGGCACTCTAATACCAAATGTAACAACCTTACTTTTCGCATCCCCCAATTAAGGAATGAACTTCAAGTTGAGAGCCATTACCTATATTCCCAAGGATCCAGATTAGTCAAATAACAAATAATAGAGAACAATTTCAATTAAATTTCAAATATTGTTTATAAAATTCTTACATGAAATTACATTACTAGAAATGTACATAGAGAAGAAGTGTCTACCTAAATCCTCCTTACTTATATTAATGTCTTCACATGGTTCCATGTTTATCTTCATGTCCCTTATTGCGTATATCATCATATACCTAAAATGTCGTGAAACAAAACACGATCCGTATGACAAGTCATACCGGTATGTGTGGGAAACCAAATTTCACAAGTAGTGATAACTACATAATTCAACAATTAATGTTTAACAAACCAAGTTTAACATTTTCACCATGACTACCCAATCTAGGTTTCTCCACCCTCTGTCATAACCCCTAAGGGCCTCATACCACAGTGTTCACTGTCGTATCCTATCTAGGTAGATGACTTCATCATGTCTCCCCCTATCCATATGGGTGACTTCATCATGTCTCACCCTGTCTAGGAGGGTGACTTCATCATGTACCCCTATTCAGGCTAGTACCAAAATATGCCTTCCCCTATCTAGGCGGATGACCTTTCCATAGATCCATAGGTGTCCTAGATTCGGGCTAGTCATGTTCATATATAATGTGATAATCATTTTCACTTTAAAGTTTGCATGGAATGAAATAAACAAGAAGGAATATATTTTTAAATCATGCAAACAAATCTTTGATAAACCACGTGAAACTACAACAATTATTCTTAGGTGTAGCCACATACCTTTACCATGAAAATTATTCAATTATACATCTAGCATATTGTCCAATCAAGTAAGAAAATCAAGCACTCATCATGTAATCTACATTACATGAATTCATAAGTGTCACCAATCACATTAAATACATTATACCTGTAAAAAAGTGAAACCACTCCTATACTAGAAAGAAAAGACTTCATCCCTTGAACCAAACATCACATAAATTTTTTTTTGCCAAAGGGATGGAGATCAATTCATTCAACATGAAAGTATCATTACAAAAAGTGTAGCAACGGAAAAGAAATATTATCTAACAATTTACAAAGCTTGATACAACCCTTCACCACATAAGGTATCTAAAGGAAAACTAAACATAAAAGCCAAAGACCAAGCTAAGGGTCATCTAACCACCTCTTCAAGCCTCCCAAAGATTAGCTACAAGGTTGATGTTGAAGTTCACTCTCCTCAATCTAACTTGGGGTTGGAAACATACCCCACAAAAGAGGAAGAAATGAAATACATCAGCAAAAAGCTGGTATGTGTATACTAAAGAAAACTTGAGCAATATATGGCAATAAGGACATCAATTATAAATGCTTCCCATGCAAAAGATAAGGACTACCCACACAAGCATACAAGGTAAGATTCACAAAAAAAAGAGATACTTGCCATGAACAAATAAATAAATTTGTGTAACAAAAGCACATAGATGGGTAGTAGGGCACACACCCCACAAACATCATCAACCTGCATGCATGTGAGATAAACATAGTCCTAGAAAAATATAAACACAAAGGTGGCCAAGGCTTCACATCCTTGAAAACCTGTTAGAGAATGACTCACCGTCAAACTCCCAATATATATAAAAGTTGAGCCAAGGCTTCACATCCTTGAAACTCGGTTATGGGGCACCACCACCACCATCCCATAAACAAAAAGGGCACACACCCAAAACCATTGTAATTTACATTATTCTAGTGCTACTGATTCACATTGCATGTAAATATAGAGGCAAGTAAATAGTTTAGTCAGAAGATGATACAAAGGTCACAATGGACAACACAAACATATAATATCCACTTCAAAGTGGCACATAACAATATAAGAGACCAACATGCACCAAGTCACAAGATAGATACCAAGAAAATATCTAAGTCTACAACAATTAAGATAGTTCACACGAACCA
Organism: Alisma plantago-aquatica; assembly: GCA_963693085.1. Taxonomy (NCBI): domain Eukaryota; kingdom Viridiplantae; phylum Streptophyta; class Magnoliopsida; order Alismatales; family Alismataceae; genus Alisma; species Alisma plantago-aquatica. Next base: position 603,249,803 of record OY856413.1, read on the forward strand.
TGATATCAAGAGAACGGACATATGTGTAAGCAAAAGTCAAAAGAATGATAAAGTAGGTGCATTGCTCAATATGGATGAAAAGGGGATACAACATACCTCAAACCTTCGAACCATAGAACTCGCTTTCAGATCCCTAACAAGATCAGAGTCCACTTTCCCCTAATATGATCATCATATTTATGTATTAGATATACATATATTCATTAAAGGCTTAAAACCTCAAAACCATCGACTTTTCCACAAACAATCGAATTAGACTTTGAAAACATCACCATCGTCTTAGTTATGGTTTTCTGATCAAAATGACATATAATATTATGTATTAGCTTATCCTTGTTTGGCTAAGTCAAAAAGGGTAAAACTATTAGGGTAGGATTCTATTTCGAGTATGTTACAGCACACCACCCCTTAAAGGGATTTCGTCCTCGAAATCAAAACATCTATAAGAAAACTTATCCACCACCCCTTAAAAGGGTTCATCTCAACAAGTCAAGCTAATCATCATCAAGGTATTAAGACTACCCACATATATTTTAGTTATGAAATATTTTGAGTTTTATGTTTCTCATTTATCTAGCTAGAAGTCAATACCATCTAGGGCTGAGTTTTAGGTCCTCATGTCTCTAACCTACCAACCCTACATGATCACCCAAAAGTCATAAGGTTTCTTGCACAAGGAAAGGATACTAGGTATAAGAAATCTAAGACAAAGTTAAACATCCTAAGGGAGATGAGTTTGAAATAGTTAGATAACCGACTGCTAGTGGCTCTGATACCATGTTGTAAAGAAGTGAAACCACTCCTCTACCAGAAAGAAAAGACTTCATCCCTTGAACCAAATATCACATAATTTTTTTTTGCCAAAGGGATGGAGATCAATTCATTCAACATGAAAGTATCATTACACAAAGAGTAACAGTGGAAAAGAAATATTATCTAACAATTTACAAAGCTAGATACAACCCTTCACCACATAAGGTATCTAAAGGAAAACCAAACATAAAAGCCAAAGACCAAGCTGAGGGTCATCTAACCACCTCTTCAAGCCTCCCAAAGATCAGCTACAAGGTTGATGTTGAAGTTCACTCTCCTCGATCTAACTTGGGGTTGGAAACATACCCCATAAAAGAGAAGAAGAAAAGAAATACATCAGCAAAAAGCTGGTATGTGTATACTAAAGTAAACTTGAGAAATATATGGCAATAAGGACATCAATTATAAATGCTTCCCATGCAAAAGAGAAGGACTACCCACACGGGCATACAAGGTAAGATTCATAAAAAAAGAGATACTTTCCATGAACAAATAAATAAATTTGTGTAACAAAAGCACATAGATGGGTAGTAGGGCACACACCCCACAAACATCATCAACCTGCATGCATGTGAGATAAACATAGTCCTAGAAAAATATAATCCCAATATATATAAAAGTTGAGCCAAGTCTTCACATCCTTGAAACTCGGGTATGGGGCACCACCACCGCCATCCCATAAATAAAAAGGGCACACACCCAAAACCATTGTAATTTACATTATTCTAGTGCTACTGATTCACTTTGCATGTAAATATAGAGTCAAGTAAATAGTTTAGTCAGAAGATGATAGAAAGGTTGCCATCACACAATGGACAACACAAAAATATAATATCCACTTCAAAGTGGCACATAACAATATAAGAGACCAACATGCACCAAGGCACAAGATAGATACCAAGAAAATATCTGAGTCTACAACAAGCAGGATAGTTCACACAAACCATGATATCAATAGAATGGACATATGTGTAAGAAAAAGTCAAAAGAATGATAAAGTAGGTGCATTTCTCAATATGGATGAATAGGGGATACAACATACCTCAAACCTTCGAACCCTAGAACTCGCTTTCAGATCCCTAACAAGATCAGAGTCCACTTTCCCCTTATATGATCATCATATTTATATATTAGAAATACATATATTCATTAAAGGCTTAAAACCTCAAAACCATCGACTTTTCCACAAACAATCGAATTACACTTTGAAAAACATCACCATCTTCTTAGTTATGGTTTTCTGATCAAAATGACATATAATATTATGTATTAGCTTATCCTTGTTTGGCTAAGTCAAAAAGGGTAAAACTATTAGGGTAGGATTCTATTTCGAGTATGTTACAACACACCACCCCTTAAAGGGATTTCGTCCTCGAAATCCAAACATCTATAAGAAAACTTATCCACCACCCCTTAAAAGGGTTCATCTCAACAAGTCAAGCTAATCATCATCAAGGTATTAAGACTACCCACATATCTTTTAGTTATGAAAGATTTTGAGTTTTATGTTTCTCATTTATCTAGCTAGAAGTCAATATCATCTAGGGCTGAGTTTTAGGTCCTCATGTCTCTAACCTACCAACCCTACATGATCACCCAAAAGTCGTAAGGTTTCTTGCACAAGGAAAGGATACTAGATATAAGAAACCTATGATAAAGGTAAACATCCTAGGGGAGACGAGTTTGAAATAGTTAGATAACCAACTGCTAGTGGCTCTGATACCATGTTGTAAAGAAGTGAAACCACTCCTATACTAGAAAGAAAAGACTTCATCCCTTGAACCAAACATCACATAATTTTTTTTTGCCAAAGGGATGGAGATCAATTCATTCAACATGAAAGTATCATTACACAAAGAGTAGCAGCAGAAAAGAAATATTATCTAACAATTTACAAAGCTTGATACAACCCTTCACCACATAAGGTATCTAAAGGAAAACTAAACATAAAATACAAAGACCAAGCTGAGGGTCATCTAACCACCTCTTCAAGCCTCCCAAAGATCAACTACAAGGTTGATGTTGAAGTTCACTCTCCTCGATCTAACTTGGGGTTGGAAACATACCCCACAAAAGAGAAGAAGAAAAGAAATACATCAGCAAAAAGTTGGTATGTGTATACTAAAGAAAACATGAGTAATATATGGAAATAAGGACATCAATTATAAATGCTTCCCTTGCAAAAGAGAAGGACTACCCACATGGGCATACAAGGTAAGATTCATAAAAAAAGAGATACTTGCCATGAACAAATAAATAAATTTGTGTAACAAAAGCACATAGATGGGTAGTAGGGCACACACCCCACAAACATCATCAACCTGCATGCATGTGAGATAAACATAGTCCTAGAAAAATATAAACACAAAGGCGGCCAAGGCTTCACATCCTTGAAAACCTGATAGAGAATGGCTCACCGTCAAACTCCCAATATATATAAAAGTTGAGCCAAGGCTTCACATCCTTGAAACTCGGGTATGGGGCACCACCACCACCATCCCATAAACAAAAAGGGCACACACCCAAAACCATTGTAATTTACATTATTCTAGTGCTACTGATTCACATTGCATATAAATATAGAGGCAAGTAAATAGTTTAGTCAGAAGATGATACAAAGGTTGCCATCACACAATGGACAACACAAACATATAATATCCACTTCAAAGTGGCACATAACAATATAAGAGACCAACATGCACCAAAGCACAAGATAGATACCAAGAAAATATCTGAGTCTACAACAAGCAGGATAGTTCACACGAACCATGATATCAAGAGAATGGACATATGTGTAAGCAAAAGTCAAAAGAATGATAAAGTAGGTGCATTGCTCAATATGGATGCATAGGGGATACAACATACCTCAAACCTTCGAACCCTAGATCTCGCTTTCAGATCCCTAACAAGATCAGAGTCCACTTTCCCCTAATATGATCATCATATTTATGTATTAGATATACGTATATTCATTAAAGGCTTAAAAACTCAAATCCAGTGACTTTTCCACAAACAATCGAATTCGACTTTGAAAACATCACCATCGTCTTAGTTATGCTTTTCTGATCAAAATGACATATAATATTATGTATTAGCTTATCCTTTTTTGGCTAAGTAAAAAAGGTTAAAACTATTAGGGTAGGATTCTATTTCGAGTATGTTACAACACACCACCCCTTAAAGGGATTTCGTCCTCGAAATCAAAACATCTATAAGAAAACTTATCCACCACCCCTTAAAAGGGTTCATCTCAACAAGTCAAGCTAATCATCATCAAGGTATTAAGACTACCCATATATCTTTTAGTTATGAAAGATTTTGAGTTTTATGTTTCTCATTTATCTAGATAGAAGTCAATACCATCTAGGGCTGAGTTTTAGGTCCTCATGTCTCTAACCTACCAACCCTACATGATCACCCAAAAGTCATAAGGTTTCTTGCACAAGGCAAGGATACTAGGTATAAGAAACCTAAGACAAAGGTAAACATCCTAAGGGAGACGAGTTTGAAATAGTTAGATAACCGACTGCTAGTGGCTCTGATACCATGTTGTAAAGAAGTGAAACCACTCCTCTACAAGAAAGAAAAGACTTCATCCCTTGAACCAAACATCACATAAATTTTTTTTTGCCAAAGGGATGGAGATCAATTCATTCAACATGAAAGTATCATTACACAAAGAGTAGCAGCGGAAAAGAAATATTATCTAACAATTTACAAAGCTTGATACAACCCTTCACCACATAAGGTATCTAAAGGAAAACTAAACATAAAAGCCAAAGACCAAGCTGAGGGTCATCTAACCACCTCTTCAAGCCCCCCAAAGATCAGCTACAAGGTTGATATTGAAGTTCACTCTCCTCGATCTAACTTGGGGTTGGAAACATACCCCACAAAAGAGAAGAAGAAACGAAATACATCAGCAAAAAGCTGGTATGTGTATACTAAAGAAAACTTGAGCAATATATGGCAATAAGGACATCAATTATAAATGCTTCCCATGCAAAAGAGAAGGACTACCCACACGGGCATACAAGGTAAGATTTATAAAAAAAAGAGATACTTAACATGAACAAATAATAAATTTGTGTAACAAAAGCACATAGATGGGTAGTAGGGCACACACCCCACAAACATCATCAACCTGCATGCATGTGAGATAAACATAGTCCTAGAAAAATATAAACACAAAGGTGGCCAAGGCTTCACATCCTTTAAAACCTGATAGAGAATGACTCACCGTCAATTTCCCAATATATATAAAAATTGAGCCATGGCTTCACATCCTTGAAACTCGGGTATGGGGCACCACCACCACCATCCCTTAAACAAAAAGGGCACACACCCAAAACCATTGTAATTTACATTAGTCTAGTGCTACTGATTCACATTGCATGTAAATATAGAGGAAAGTAAATAGTTTAGTCAGAAGATGATACAAAGGTTGCCATCACACAATGGACAACACAAACATATAATATCAACTTTAAAGTGGCACATAACAATATAAGAGACCAACATGCACCAAGGCACAAGATAGATACCAAGAAAATATCTGAGTCTACAACAAGTAGGATAGTTCACACGAACCATGATATCAAGAGAACAAACTTATGTGTAAGAAAAAGTCAAAAAATGATAAAGTAGGTGCATTGCTCAATATGGATGAATAGGGGATACAACATACCTCAAACCTTCAAACCCTAGAACTCACTTTCAGATCCCTAACAAGATCAGAGTCCACTTTCCCCTAATATGATCATCATATTTATGTATTAGATATACATATATTCATTAAAGGCTTAAAACCTCAAAACCATCGAATTTTCTACAAACAATCAAATTAGACTTTTAAAACATCACCATCGTCTTAGTTATGGTTTTCTGATCAAAATGACATATAATATTATGTATTATCTTATCCTTGTTTGGCTAAGTCAAAAAGGTTAAAACTATTAGGGTAGGATTCTATTTCGAGTATGTTACAGCACACCACCCCTTAAAGGGATTTCATCCTCGAAATCAAAACATCTATAAGAAAACTTATCCACCACCCCTTAAAAGGGTTCATCTCAACAAGTCAAGCTAATCATCATCAAGGTATTAAGACTACCCACATATCTTTTAGTTATGAAAGATTTTGAGTTTTATGTTTCTCATTTGTCTAGCTAGAAGTCAATATCATCTAGGGCTGAGTTTTAGGTCCTCATGTCTCTAACCTACCAACCCTACATGATCTCCCAAAAGTCATAAGGTTTCTTGCACAAGGCAAGGATACTAGGTATAAGAAACCTAAGACAAAGTTAAACATCCTAAGGGAGACGAGTTTGAAATAGTTAGATAACCAACTGCTAGTGGCTCTGATACCATGTTGTAAACAAGCGAAACCACTCCTCTACTAGAAAGAAAAGACTTCATTCCTTGAACCAAATATCACATAATTTTTTTTGCCAAAGGGATGGAGATCAATTCATTCAACATGAAAGTATCATTACACAAAGAGTAGCAGCAGAAAAGAAATATTATCTAACAATTTACAAAGCTTGATACAACCCTTCACCACATAAGGTATCTAAAGGAAAACTAAACATAAAAGCCAAAGACCAAGCTGAGGGTCATCTAACCACCTCTTCAAGCCTCCCAAAGATCAGCTACAAGGTTGATGTTGAAGTTCACTCTCCTCGATCTAACTTGGGGTTGGAAAAATACCCCATAAAAGAGAAGAAGAAAAGAAATACATCAGCAAAAAGCTGGTATGTGTATACTTAAGAAAACTTGAGCAATATATGGCAATAAGGACATCAATTATAAATGCTTCCCATGCAAAAGAGAAGGACTACCCACACGGGGATACACGGTAAGATTCATAAAAAAAAGAGATACTTGCATGAACAAATAAATAAATTTGTGTAACAAAAGCACATAGATGGGTAGTAGGGCACACACCCCACAAACATCATCAACCTGCATGCATGTGAGATAAACATAGTCCTAGAAAAATATAAACACAAAGGTGGCCAAGGCTTCACATCCTTGAAAACCTGATAGAGAATGACTCACCGTCAAGCTCCCAATATATATAAAAGTTGAGCCAAGGCTTCACATCCTTGAAACTCAGGTATGGGGCACCACCACCACCATCCCATAAACAAAAAGGGAACACACCCAAAACCATTGTTATTTACATTATTCTAATGCTACTGATTCACATTGCATGTAAATATAGAGGCAAGTAAATAGTTTAGTCAGAAGATGATACAAAGGTTGCCATCTCACAATGGACAACACAAACATATAATATCCACTTCAAAGTGGCACATAACAATATAAGAGACCAACATGCACCAAGGCACAAGATAGATACCAAGAAAATATCTGAGTCTACAACAAGCAGGATAGTTCACACGAACCATGATATCAAGAGAATGGACATATGTGTAAGCAAAAGTCAAAAGAATGATAAAGTAGGTGCATTGCTCAATATGGATGAATAGGGGATACAACATACCTCAAACCTTCGAATCCTAGAACTCGCTTTCAGATCCCTAACAAGATCAGAGTCCACTTTCCCCTAATATGATCATCATATTTATGTATTAGATATACATATATTCATTAAAGGCTTAAAACCTCAAAACCATAGACTTTTCCACAAACAATCAAATTACACTTTGAAAACATCACCATCGTCTTAGTTATGGTTTTCTGATCAAAATGACATATAATATTATGTATTAGCTTATCCTTGTTTGGCTAAGTCAAAAAGGGTAAAACTATTAGGGTAGGATTCTATTTCGAGTATGTTACATCACACCACCCCTTAAAGGGATTTCGTCCTCGAAATCAAAACATCTATAAGAAAACTTATCCACCACCCCTTAAAAGGGTTCATCTCAACAAGTCAAGCTAATCATCATCAAGGTATTAAGACTACCCACATATCTTTTAGTTATGAAAGATTTTGAGTTTTATCTTTCTGATTTATCTATCTAGAAGTCAATACCATCTAGGACTGAGTTTTAGGTCCTCATGTCTCTAATCTACCAAGCCTACATGATCACCCAAAAGTCATAAGGTTTCCTGCACAAGGCAAGGATTCTAGGTATAAGAAACCTAAGATAAAGGTAAACATCCTAAGGGATACGAGTTTGAAATAGTTAGATAACCGATTGCTAGTGGCTCTGATACCATGTTGTAAAGAAGTGAAACCACTCCTCTACTAGAAAGAAAAGACTTCATCCCTTGAACCAAACATCACATAAATATTTTTTGCCAAAGGGATGGAGATCAATTCATTCAAAATGAAAGTATCATTACACAAAGAGTAGCAGCGGAAAAGAAATATTATCTAACAATTTACAAAGCTTGATACCACCCTTCACCACATAAGGTATCTAAAGGAAAACTAAACATAAAAGCCAAAGACCAAGCTGAGGGTCATCTAACCACCTCTTCAAGCCTCCCAAAGATCAACTACAAGGTTGATGTTGAAGTTCACTCTCCTCTATCTAACTTGGGGTTGGAAACATACCCCATAAAAGAGAAGAAGAAAAAAAATACATCAGCAAAAAGCTGGTATGTGTTTACTAAAGAAAACTTGAGCAATATATGGCAATAAGGACATCAATTATAAATGCTTCCCATGCAAAAGAGAAGAACTACCCACATGGGCATACAAGGTAAGATTCATAAAAAAAAGAGATACTTGACATGAACAAATAAATAAATTTGTGTAACAAAAGCACATAGATGGGTAGTAGGGCACACCCCCCAAAAACATCATCAACCTGCATGCATGTGATATAAACATAGTCCTAGAAAAATATAAACACAAAGGCCGCCAAGGCTTCACATCCGTGATAACCTGATAGAGAATGACTCACCGTCAAACTCCCAATATATATAAAAGTTGAGCCAAGGCCTCACATCCTTGAAACTCGGGTATGGGGCACCACCACCACCATCCCATAAACAAAAAGGGCACACACCCAAAACCAATGTAATTTACATTATTCTTGTGCTATTGATTCACATTGCATGTAAATATAGAGGCAAGTAAATAGTTTAGTCAGAAGATGATACAAAGGTTGCCATCACACAATGGACAACACAAACATATAATATCCACTTCAAAGTGGCACATAACAATATAAGAGACCAACATGCACCAAGGCACAAGATAGATACCAAGAAAATATCTGAGTCTACAACAAGCAGGATAGTTCACATGAACCATTATATTAAGAGAATGGACATATGTGTAAGCAAAAGTCAAAACAATGATAAGTAGGTTCATTGCTCAATATGGATGAATAGGGGATACAACATACCTCAAACCTTTGAACCCTAGAACTCGCTTTCAGATCCCTAACAAGATCAGAGTCCACTTTCCCCTAATATGATCATCCTATTTATGTATTAGATATACATATATTCATTAAAGGCTTAAAACCTCAAAACCATCAAATTTTCCACAAACAATCGAATTAGACTTTGAAAACATCACCATCGTCTTAGTTATGGTTTTTTGATCAAAATGACATATAATATTATGTATTAGCTTATCCTTGTTTGGCTAAGTCAAAAAGGGTAAAACTATTAGGGTAGGATTCTATTTCGAGTATGTTATAGCACACCACCTCTTAAAGGGATTTCGTCCTCGAAATCAAAACATCTATAAGAAAACTTATCCACCACCCCTTAAAAGGGTTCATATCAACAAGTCAAGCTAATCATCATCAAGGTATTAAGACTACACACATATCTTTTAGTTATGAAAGTTTTTCACTTTTATGTTTCTCATTTATCTAGCTAGAAGTCAATACCATCTAGGGCTGAGTTTTAGGTCCTCATGTCTCTAACCTACAAACCCTACATGATCACCCAAAATTCATAAGGTTTCTTGCACAAGGCAAGGATACTAGGTATAAGAAACCTAAGACAAAGGTAAACATCCTAAGGGAGACGAGTTTGAAATAGTTAGATAACCGACTGCTAGTGGCTCTGATACCATGTTGTAAAGAAGTGAAACCACTCCTCTACTAGAAAGAAAAGACTTCATCTCTTGAACCAAACATCACATAAATTTTTTTTTGCCAAAGGGATGGAGATCAATTCATTCAACATGAAAGTATCATTACACAAAGAGTAGCAGCGGAAAAAAAATATTATCTAACAATTTACAAAGCTTGATACAACCCTTCACCACATAAGGTATAAAAAGGAAAACTAAATATAAAAGCCAAAGACCAAGCTGAGGGTCATCTAACCACCTCTTCAATCCTCCCAAATATTAGCTACAAGGTTGATGTTGAAGTTCACTCTCCTCGATCTAACTTGGGGTTGTAAACATACCCCATAAAAGAGAAGAAGAAAAGAAATACATCAGCAAAAAGTTGGTATGTGTATACTAAAGAAAACTTGAGCAATATATGGCAATAAGGACATCAATTATAAATGCTTCCCATGCAAAAGAGAAGGACTACCCACACGGGCATAGAAGGTAAGATTCATAAAAAAAAGAGATACTTGCCATGAACAAATAAATAAATTTGTGTAACAAAAGCACATAGATGGGTAGTAGGGAACACACCCCACAAACATCATCAACCTGCATGCATGTGAGATAAACATAGTCCTAGAAAAATATAAACACAAAGGCGGACAAGGCTTCACATCCTTGAAAACCTGATAGAGAATGACTCATCGTCAAACTCCCAATATGTATAAAAGTTGAGCCAAGGTTTCACATCCTTGAAACTCGGGTATGGGGCACCACCACCACCATCCCATACACAAAAAGGGCACACACCCAAAACCATTGTAATTTACATTATTCTAGTGCTACTGATTCACATTGCATGTAAATATAGAGGCAGGTAAATAGTTTAGTCAGAAGATGATACAAAGATTTCCATCACACAATGGACAACACAACATATAATATCCACTTCAAAGTGGCACATAACAATATAAGAGACCAACATACACCAAGTCACAAGATAGATACCAAGCAAATATCTGAGTCTACAACAAGCAGGATAGTTCACACGAACCATGATATCCAGAGAATGGACATATGTGTAAGCAAAAGTCAAAAGAATGATAAAGTAGGTGCATTGCTCAATATGGATGAATAGGGGATACAACATACCTCAAACCTTCGAACCCTAGAACTCGCTTTCAGATCCCTGACAAGATTAGATTCCACTTTCCCCTAATATGATCATCATATTTATGTATTAGATATACATATATTCATTAAAGGCTTAAAACCTCAAAACCATCGACTTTTCCACAAACAATCGAATCAAACTTTGAAAACATCACCATCGTCTTAGTTATGGTTTTCTGATCAAAATGACATAAAATTTTATGTATTAGCTTATCCTTGTTTGGCTAAGTCAAAAAGGGTAAACTATTAGGGTAGGATTCTATTTCGAGTATGTTACAACACACCACCCTTTAAAGGGATTTCGTCCTCGAAATCAAAACATCTATAAGAAAACGTATCCACCACCCCTTAAAAGGGTTCATCTCAACAAGTCAAGCTAATCATCATCAAGGTATTAAGACTACCCACATATCTTTTAGTTATGAAGGTTTTTGAGTTTTATGTTTCTCATTTATCTAGCTAGAAGTCAATGCCATCTAGGGCTGAGTTTTATGTCCTCATGTCTCTAACCTACCAACCCTACATGATCACCCAAAAGTCATAAGGTTTCTTGCACAAGGCAAGGATACTAGGTATAAGAAACCTAAGACAAAGGTAAACACCCTAAGGGAGACGAGTTTGAAATAGTTAGATAACTGACTCCTAGTGGCTCTGCTACCATGTTGTAAAGAAGTGAAACCACTCCACTACTAGAAAGAAAAGACTTCATCCCTTGAACCAAACATCACATAAATTTTTTTTTGCCAAAGGGATGGAGATCAATTCATTCAACATGAAAGTATCATTACAAAAAGAGTAGCAACAGAAAAGAAATATTATATAACAATTTACAAAGCTTGATACAACCCTTCACCACATAAGGTATCTAAAGGAAAACTAAACATAAAAGCCAAAGACCAAGTTGAGGGTCATCTAACCACCTCTTCAAGCCTCCCAAAGATCAGCTACAAGGTTGATGTTGAAGTTCACTCTCCTCGATCTAACTTGGGGTTGGAAACATACCCCATAAAAGAGAAGAAGAAAAGAAATACATCAGCAAAAAGCTGGTATGTGTATACTAAAGAAAACTTGAGCAATATATGGAAATAAGGACATCAATTATAAATGCTTCCCATGCAAAAGAGAAGGACTACCCACACGGGCATACAAGGTAGGATTCATAAAAAAAAGAGATACTTTCCATGAACAAATAAATAAATTTGTGTAACAAAAGCACATAGATGGGTAGTAGGGCACACACCCCACAAACATCATCAACCTGCATGCAAGTGAGATAAACATAGTCCTAGAAAAATATAAACACAAAGGCGGCCAAGGCTTCACATCCTTGAAAACTTGATAGAGAATGACTCACCGTCAAACTCCCAATATATATAAAATTTGAGCCAAGGCTTCACATCCTTGAAACTCGGGTATGGGGCACCACCACCACCATCCCATAAACAAAAAGGGCACACACCCAAAACCAATGTAATTTACATTATTCTTGTGCTATTGATTCACATTGCATGTAAATATAGAGGCAAGTAAATAGTTTAGTCAGAAGATGATACAAAGGTTTCCATCACACAATGGACAACACAAACATAAAATATCCACTTCAAAGTGGCACATAAGAATATAAGAGACCAACATGCACCAAGGCACAAGATAGATACCAAGAAAATATCTGAGTCTACAACAAGCAGGATAGTTCACACGAACCATGATATCAAGAGAATGGACATATGTGTAAGAAAAAGTCAAAAGAATGATAAAGTAGGTGCATTGCTTAATATGGATGAATAGGGGATACAACATACCTCAAACCTTCGAACCCTAGAACTCGCTTTCAGATCCCTAACAAGATCCGAGTCCACTTTCCCCTAATATGATCATCATATTTATGTATTAGATATATGTATATTCATTAAAGGCTTAAAACCTCAAAACCATCGACTTTTCCACAAACAATCGAATTCGACTTTGAAAACATCACCATCGTCTTAGTTATGGTTTTCTAATCAAAATGACATATAATATTATGTATTATCTTATCCTTGTTTGGATAAGTCAAAAAGGGTAAAACTATTAGGGTAGGATTCTATTTTGAGTATGTTACAACACACCACCCCTTCAAGGGATTTCGTCCTCAAAATCAAAACATCTATAAGAAAACTTATCCACCCCCCCTTAAAAGGGTACATCTCAACAAGTCAAGCTAATCATCATCAAGGTATTAAGACTACCCACATATCTTTTAGTTATGAAAGTTTTTGAATTTTATGTTTCTCATTTATCTAGCTAGAAGTCAATACCATCTAGGGTTGAGTTTTAGGTCCTCATGTCTCTAACCTACCAACCCTACATGATCACCCAAAAGTCATAAGGTTTCTTGCACAAGGCAAGGATACTAGGTATAAGAAACCTAAGACAAAGGTAAACATCCTAAGGGAGACGAGTTTGAAATAGTTAGATAACTGATTGCTAGTGGCTCTCATACCATGTTGTAAAGAAGTGAAACCACTCCTCTACTAGAAAGAAAAGGCTTCATCCCTTGAACCAAACATCACATAATTTTTTTTGCCAAAGGGATGGAGATAAATTCATTCAACATGAAAGTATCATTACACAAAGAGTAGCAGCGGAAAAGAAATATTATCTAACAATTTACAAAGCTTGATACAACCCTTCACCACATAAGGTATCTAAAGGAAAACTAAACATAAAAGCCAAAGACGAAGCTGAGGTTCATCTAACCACCTCTTCAAGCCTCCCAAAGATCAACTACAAGGTTGATGTTGAAGTTCACTCTCCTCGATCTAACTTGGGGTTTGAAACATACCCCACAAAATAGAAGAAGAAAAGAAATACATAAGCAAAAAGCTGGTATGTGTATACTAAAGAAAACTTGAGCAATATATGGCAATAAGGACATCAATTATAAATGCTTCCCATGCAAAAAAGAAGGACTACCCACACGTGCATACAAGGTAAGATTCATAAAAAAAAGAGATACTTTCCATGAAAAAATAAATAAATTTGTGTAACAAAAGCACATAGATGGGTAGTAGGGCACACACCTCACAAACATCATCAACCTGCATGCATGTGAGATAAACATAGTCCTAGAAAAATATAAACACAAAGGCGGCCAAGGCTTCACATCCTTGAAAACCTGATAGAGAATGACTCACCGACAAACTCCCAATATATATAAAAGTTGAGCCAAGGCTTCACATCCTTGAAACTTGGGTATGGGGCACCACCACCACCATCCCATAAACAAAAAGGGCACACACCCAAAACCATTGTAATTTACATTATTCTAGTGCTATTGATTCACATTGCATGTAAATATAGAGGCAAGTAAATAGTTTAGTCAGAAGATAATACAAAGGTTGCCATCACACAATGGACAACACAAACATATAATATCCACTTCAAAGTGGCACATAACAATATAAGAGACCAACATGCACCAAGGCACAAGATAGATACCAAGAAAATATCTGAGTCTAAGACAAGCAGGATAGTTCACACGAACCATGATATCAAGAGAATGGACATATGTGTAAGCAAAAGTCAAAAGAATGATAAAGTAGGTGCATTACTCAATATGGATGAATAGGGGATACAACATACCTCAAACCTTCGAACCCTAGAACTCGCTTTCAGATCCCTAACAAGATCAGAGTCCACTTTCCCCTAATATGATCATCATATTTATGTATTAGATATACGTATATTCATTAAAGGCTTAAAACCTCAAAACCATCAAATTTTCGACAAACAATAGGAATTAGACTTTGAAAACATCACCATCATCTTAGTTATGGTTTTCTGATCAAAATGACATATAATATTATGTATTAGCTTATCCTTTTTTGGCTAAGTAAAAAAGGGTAAAACTATTAGGGTAGGATTCTATTTCGAGATGTTACAACACACCACCCCTTAAAGGGATTTCGTCCTCGAAATCAAAACATCTATAAGAAAACTTATCCACCCCCCCTAAAAGGGTTCATCTCAACAAGTCACGCTAATCATCATCAAGGTATTAAGACTACCCATATATCTTTTAGTTATGAAAGTTTTTGAGTTTTATGTTTCTCATTTATCTAGTTAGAAGTCAATACCATCTAGGGCTGAGTTTTAGGTCCTCATGTCTCTAACCTACCAACCCTACATGATCACCCAAAAGTCATAATGTTTCTTGCACAAGGCAAGGATACTAGGTATAAGAAACCTAAGACAATGGTAAACATACTAAGGGAGACGAGTTTGAAATAGTTAGATAACCAACTGCTAGTGGCTCTGATACCATGTTGTAAAGAAGTGAAACCACTCCTCTGCTAGAAAGAAAAGACTTCATCCCTTGAACCAAACATCACATAAATTTTTTTTGCCAAAGGGATGGAGGTCAATTCATTCAACATGAAAGTATGATTACACAAAGAGTAGCAGCGGAAAAGAAATATTATCTAATAATTTACAAAGCTTGATACAACCCTTCACCACACAAGGTATCTAAAGGAAAACTTAACATAAAAGTCAAAGACCAAGCTGAGGGTCATCTAACCACCTCTTCAAGCCACCCAAAGATCAGCAACAAGGTTGATGTTGAAGTTCACTCTCCTCGATCTAACTTGGGGTTGGAAACATACCCCACGAAAGAGAAGAAGAAAATAAATACATCAGCAAAAAGCTGGTATGTGTATACTAAAGAAAACTTGAGCAATATATGGCAATAAGGACATCAATTATAAATGCTTCCCATGCAAACGAGAAAGACTACCCACACTGGCATACAAGGTAAGATTCATAAAAAAAAGAGATACTTGACATGAACAAATAAATAAATTTGTGTAACAAAAGCACATAGATGGGTAGTAGGGCACACACCCCACAAACATCATCAACCTGCATGCATGTGAGATAAACATAGTCCTAGAAAAATATAAACACAAAGGCGGCCAAGCCTTCACATCCTTGAAAACCTGATAGAGAATGACTCACCGTCAAACTCCCAATATATATGAAAGTTGAGCCAAGGATTCACATCCTTGAAACTCAGGTATGGGGCACCACAACCACCATCCCATAAACAAAAAGGGCACACACCCAAAACCATTGTAATTTACATTATTCTAGTGCTAATGATTCACATTGCATGTAAATATAGAGGCAAGTAAATAGTTTAGTCAGAAGATGATACAAAGGTTGCCATCACACAATGGTCAACACAAACATATAATATCCACTTCAAAGTGGCACATAACAATATAAGAGACCAACATGCACCAAGGCACAAGATAGATACCAAGAAAATATCTGAGTCTACAACAAGTAGGATAGTTCACACGAACCATGATATCAAGAGAATGGACATATGTGTAAGCAAAAGTCAAAAGAATGATAAAGTAGGTGCATTGCTCAATATGGATGAATAGGGGATACAACATACCTCAAACCTTCGAACCCTAGAACTTGCTTTCAGATCCCTAACAAGATCAGAGTCCACTTTCCCCTAATATGATCATCATATTTATGTATTAGATATACGTATATTCATTACAGGCTTAAAACCTCAAAACCATCGACTTTTCCACAAACAATAGAAATAGACTTTGAAAACATCACCATCATCTTAGTTATGGTTTTCTGATCAAAATGACATATAATATTATGTATGAGCTTATCCTTGTTTGGCTAAGTCAAAAAGGGTAAAACTATTAGGGTAGGATTCTATTTTGAGTATGTTACAACACATCACTCCTTAAAGGGATTTCGTCCTCAAAATCAAAACATCTATAAGAAAACTTATCCACCACCCCTTAAAAGGGTTCATCTCAACAAGTCAAGCTAATCATCATCAAGGTATTAAGACTACCCACATATCTTTTAGTTATGAAAGTTTTTGAGTTTTATGTTTCTCATTTATCTAGCTAGAAGTCAATACCATCTAGGGCAGAGTTTTAGGTCCTCATGTCTCTAACCTACCAACCCTACATGATCACCCAAAATTCATAAGGTTTCTTGCACAAGGCAAGGATACTAGGTATAAGAAACCTAAGACAAAGGTAAACATCCTAAGGGAGACGAGTTTGAAATAGTTAGATAACCGACTGCTAGTGGCTCTGAAACCATGTTGTAAAGAAGTGAAACCACTCCTCTACTAGAAAGAAAAGACTTCATCCCTTGAACCAAACATCACATAATTTTTTTTTTTGCCAAAGGGATGGAGATCAATTCATTCAACATGAAAGTATCATTACACAAAGAGTAGCAGCGGAAAAGAAATATTATCTAACAATTTACAAAGCTTGATACAACCCTTCACCACATAAGGTATCTAAAGGAAAACTAAACACAAAAGCCAAAGACCAAGCTGAGGGTCATCTAACCACCTCTTCAAGCCTCCCAAAGATCAACTACAAGGTTGATGTTGAAGTTCACTCTCCTCGGTCTAACTTGGGGTTGGAAACATACCCCACAAAAGAGAAGAAGAAAAGAAATACATCAGCAAAAAGCTGGTATGTGTATACTAAAGAAAACTGGAGCAATATATGGCAATAAGGAAATCAATTATAAATGCTTCCCATGCAAAAGAGAAGGACTACCCACACGGGCATACAAGGTAAGATTCATAAAAAAAGAGATACTTTCCAGGAATAAACAAATCAATTTGTGTAACAAAAGCACATAGATGGGTAGTAGGGCACACACCCCACAAACATCATCAACCTGCATGCATGTGAGATAAACATAGTCCTAGAAAAATATAAACACAAAGGCAGACAAGGCTTCACATCCTTGAAAACCTGATAGAGAATGACTCACCGTCAAACTCCCAATATATATAAAAGTTGAGCCAAGGCTTCACATCCTTGAAACTCGGGTATGGGGCACCACCACCACCATCCCATAAAAAAAAGGGCACACACACAAAACCATTGTAATTTACATTATTCTAGTGCTATTGATTCACATTGCATGTAAATATAGAGGCAAGTAAATAGTTTAGTCAGAAGATGATACAAAGGTTGCCATCACACAATGGACAACACAAACATGTAATATCCACTTCAAAGTGGCACATAACAATATAAGAGACCAACATGCACCAAGGCACAAGATAGATACCAAGAAAATATTTGAGTCTACAATAAGCAGGATAGTTCACACGAACCATGATATCAAGAGAATGGACATATGTGTAAGCAAAAGTCAAAAGAATGATAAAGTAGGTGCATTGCTCAATATGGATGAATAGGGGATAAAACTTACCTCAAACCTTCAAACCCTAGAACTCGCTTTTAGATCCCTAACAAGATCAGAGTCCACTTTCCCCTAATATGATCATCATATTTATGTATTAGATATATGTATATTCATTAAAGGCTTAAAACCTCAAAACCATAGACTTTTCCACAAACAATCGAATTAGACTTTGAAAACATCACCATCGTCTTAGTTATGGTTTTTTGATCAAAATGACATATAATATTATGTTTTAGCTTATCCTTGTTTGGCTAAGTCAAAAAGGGTAAAACTATTAGGGTAGGATTCTATTTCGAGTATGTTACAACACACCACCCCTTAAAGGGATTTCATCCTCGAAATAAAAACATCTATAAGAAAACTTATCCACCACCCCTTAAAAGGGTTCATCTCAACAAGTCAAGCTAATCATCATCAAGGTATTAAGACTACCCACATATCTTTTAGTTATGAAAGTTTTTGAGTTTTATTTTTCTCATTTATCTATCTAGAAGTCAATACCATCTAGGGATGATTTTAGGTCCTCATGTCTCTAACCTACCAACCCTACATGATCACCCAAAAGTCATAAGGTTTCTTGCACAAGGCAAGGATACTAGGTATAAGAAACCTAAGATAAAGGTAAACATCCTAAGGGAGACGAGTTTGAAATAGTTAGATAACCGACTGCTAGTGGCTCTGATACCATGTTGTAAAGAAGTGAAACCACTCCTCTACTAGAAAGAAAAGACTTCATCCCTTGAACCAAACATCACATACATTTTATTTGCCAAAGGGATGGAGATCAATTCATTCAACATGAAAGTATCATTACACAAAGAGTAGCAACGGAAAAGAAATATTATCTAACAATTTACAAAGCTTGATACAACCCTTCACCACATAAGGTATCTAAAGGAAAACTAAACATAAAAGCCAAAGACCAAGCTGAGGGTCATCTAACCACCTCTTCAAGTCTCCCAAAGATCAACTACAAGGTTGATGTTGAAGTTCACTCTCCTCGATCTAACTTGGGATTGGAAACATACCCCATAAAAGAGAAGAAGAAAAGAAATACATCGGCAAAAAGCTGGTATGTGTATACTAAAGAAAACTTGAGCAATATATGGCAATAAGGACATCAATTATAAATGCTTCCCATGCAAAAGAGAAGGACTACCCACACGGGCATACAAGGTAAGATTCATAAAAAAAGAGATACTTGCCATGAATAAACAAATAAATTTATGTAACAAAAGCACATAGATGGGTAGTAGGGCACACACCCCACAAACATCATCAACCTGAATGCATGTGAGATAAACATAGTCCTAGAAAAATATAAACACAAAGGAGGCCAAGGCTTCACATCCTTGAAAACATGATAGAGAATGACTCACCGTCAAACTCCCAATATATATAAAATTTGAGCCAAGGCTTCACATCCTTGAAACTCGGGTATGGGGCACCACCACCACCATCCAATAAACAAAAAGGGCACACACCCAAAACCATTGTAATTTACATTATTCTAGTGCTACTGATTCACATTGCATGTAAATATAGAGGCAAGTAAATAGTTTAGTCAGAAGATGATACAAAGGTTGCCATCACACAATGGACAACACAAACATATAATATCCACTTCAAAGTGGCACATAACAATATAAGAGACCAACATACACCAAGGCACAAGATAGATACCAAGAAAATATCTGAGTCTACAACAAGTAGGATAGTTCACACGAACCATGATATCAAGAGAATGGACATATGTGTAAGAAAAAGTCAAAAGAATGATAAAGTAGGTGCATTGCTCAATATGGATGAATAGGGGATACAACATACCTCAAACCTTCGAACCCTAGAACTCGCTTGCATATCCCTAACAAGATCAGAGTCCACTTTCCCCTAATATGATCATCATATTTATGTATTAGATATATGTATATTCATTAAAGGCTTAAAACCTCAAAACCATAGACTTTTCCACAAATAATCGAATTAGACTTTGAAAACATCACCATCGTCTTAGTTATGGTTTTTTGATCAAAATGACATATAATATTATGTATTAGCTTATCCTTTTTTGGCTAAGTCAATAAGGGTAAAACTGTTAGGGTAGGATTCTATTTCGAGTATGTTACAACACACCACCCCTTAAAGGGATTTCGTCCTCAAAATCAAAACATCTATAAGAAAACTTATCCACCACCCCTTAAAAGGGTTCATCTCAACAAGTCAAGATAATCATCATTAAGGTATTAAGACTACCCACATATCTTTTACTTATGAAATTTTTTGAGTTTTATGTTTCTCATTTATCTAGCTAGAAGTCAATACCACCTAGGGCTGAGTTTTAGGTCCTCATGTCTCTAACCTACCAACCCTACATGATCACCCAAAAGTCATAAGGTTTCTTGCACAAGGCAAGGATACTAGGTATAAGAAACCTAAGATAAAGGTAAACATCCTAAGGGAGACGAGTTTGAAATAGTTAGATAACCGAATGCTAGTGGCTCTGATACCATGTTGTAAAGAAGTAAAACCACTCCTCTACTAGAAAGAAAAGACTTCATCCCTTGAACCAAACATCACATAAATTTTTTTTTGCCAAAGGGATGGAGATCAATTCATTCAACATGAAAGTATCATTACACAAAGAGTAGCAGCGGAAAAGAAATATTATCTAACAATTTACAAAGCTTGATACAACCCTTCACCACATAAGGTATCTAAAGGAAAACTAAACATAAAAGCCATAGACCAAGTTGAGGGTCATCTAACCACCTATTCAAGACTCCCAAAGATCAGCTACAAAGTTGATGTTGATGTTCACTTTCCTCGATCTAACTTGGGGTTGGAAACATACCCCACAAAAGAGAAGAAGAAAAGAAATACATCAGCAAAAAGCCGGTATGTGTATACTAAAGAAAACTTGAGCAATATATGTCAATAAGGACATCAATTATAAATGCTTCCCATGCAAAAGAGAAGGACTACCCACACGAGCATACAAGGTATGATTCATAAAAAAAGAGATACTTGCCATGAACAAATAAATAAATTTGGGTAACAAAAGCACATAGATGGGTAGTAGGGCACACACCCCACAAACATCATCAACCTGCATGCATGTGAGATAAACATAGTCCTAGAAAAATATAAACACAAAGGTGGCAAATGCTTCACATCCTTAAAAACCTGATACAGAATGACTCACCGTCAAACTCCCAATATATATATAAGTTGAGCCAAGGCTTCACATCCTTGAAACTCAGGTATGGGGCACCACCACCACCATTAATGATTATCCACATTAGAGACCCTGATTATGTTATCATTATTACCGTCATTACATTTATTATCTTTATGCTTAACAAGATCAAACAATAGCATAAAAGTAAGTCTTTTAATGTTTTGAACATTATGATACCCAAAACTAGGGTTTCCATGAGCTAATCACCACTTTAACCCATATTTACACTACTTTTATAAAAAATAAACATTATCCAGTCTCACTTATATTTTCTTTATATTTCTCTCATTTTTCGATCAAAATGATATAAAACTTTACTATTTTCTAATCATCCTAGAAATTTCTATAATTATTATAAGATACTTACCTTAGAGCCAATAAGGTGTTGCCACATCAGCAAATAGATACTTTATTTTCTTATTTACTAGGCCGACTTAGGTAGGGGAAAAGATGTCCATGCCCTTGTGATAAAAGCTTCTTCTCTAGGGTTATCTGGGTCATTTGACCCCTTATTTTCTCTTCCTCACACACACATTCTCTTACGTGAACCCGCCACATGTGTCACAACATTGCCGAATCCGAGTCCAATGCCCTGAGCCACCGGAGGCACCATGGTAGCACTCTCTTCCTTGATACCCTACCGCCTATCCAGTCTGCTTCCTTTCCAGCTATTTGTGATCCTTTTCCCTCATCCTACTCTCTCTCTTTCCCTCTGCTTCACTAAAATGCTGTCGGAAGTGCCACTGGCGATCACTGCGCCTGACCGTCGAGGCGACTATCCCAACCCTTGCAACTTGAAGGTCAGGGGATGATTTGGGAACTCCCTCCCCTTCTGACCTTCCCGCCTACCCTTGCTGCAGGTAGTCAACCCCGGTAGCTATCGACAGTGGTTAGAAAGCCATAGATTCACCCTCGTTCCCTTGGTCCAACACAATGGTCACCGGGAACCTGTGTTGGAAGGGAAAGACTCCTCCATCAACGTTGTATTCCGGGTGCTGACTCCTAGACGACCTCCTACGATCCCTATTTCTATTTCTTTACCTTGGAAAGGAAGGTATCAACATTACCGGTCCCCTCCAGACTACCTCTATATATAGCATATATACACCAGGGTATGGGGAATATAGTAAGGAGGAAGAGATGGACGAAGGTTCTGGTCCCCTTCCTCTTAACGTATAAGTTGGTGTTGGTCTCGTCAGAAAAAAAGGAGAGTTTCCCTTCCCATATAACCAGTAGTGAGGGAAATATTTGTATACCATAACCCAAAAAGGAATGTGATTAAACACTTTAAGCATGGTCACCGCTTCACGTTTCCTTTATTCTTTCTCCCTTGTGAATGGAAAACACATATTACTACTTTTTTATGACCATTAAAAGATGCCTCTTTTTATTCCATATATCCTTCACCAAATAAAAAGAAAATATCCCTCTCTTTGGTACTTGGATTAGGCAACTAAAGCTATTAAGGAAAAGCACATATTATTTGTAGATTGGATAATTTAATCCTTTAATGTTTGGGAAACACTTGAATTCTAGATGGTTCTTATTTTCTCACTTTAATTGATTATCATTACCTCATGGAATAATCTTTTCCTCCTACTTTCTAGAATTTTCTTTTTTTCCTTTATTATTTTTGGATATACAAAGGTTAAATTGAGTTAATGTTATTTGTTGTCACTCATGGCTAGATAATTACTACTTTATTTATCGAAAACATCATGCATTTTATTTTCCCTCAAAAAGCTAAAATGATATCTTATTTGACTTATTTATTTATTCTGAAAGTCATTGCTTTTTATTTATGTGCAAAACTTCTTATTTATTTGACTTGTGCCACAAGAACCCATACCACAATGGTGATCAACATTGTTATTCCATCAATAATACCATTGTGGAAGGTTATTTATTAAAATATGTTTTATATTCAATTATATCAAAATTAAGGATATAACAATTGTTATGCAAGTTTTCATGGATGACATTTCCATCTACGGTAATTATTTTGATTCCTATTTGCATCACCTATCCCTAATGCTAGCAAAATGTGAAGAATCACATCTAGGCTGAATTGGTAGAAATGCCACTTCATGGTGAAGAAATGCATAGTCCTTGGTCACTGGGTGAGCAACATAGGGATATAAGTCAAAAAAGTTAATATTGGAGTAATTACAAAGCTTGCACCACCTACTAACATCAAGGAAGTCCATGCTTTCTTGGGACATGACAAGTTCCATCGTCGTCTCATCAAGTATTTCTCAAAAATTACCAAGACAATGACCAATCTCCTATAGGAGGATGTCATTTTATCTTTTGATGACACTTGCATGGACAACTTCAACACTTTGAAGGCCAATCTCACCACCACCCCTATCAATCGACAACCAAACTAGTATCAACCTTTTGAGATCATGTTGATGCTAGTGACTACACTGTGAGGGAAGTCTTAGGCTAGTGCATTGACAAGAAACATCAAGTCATCTATTACGCTTCCAAGACTCTTGATGAGGCATGAGGGAACTACACCACCACAAAGAAGAAGTTTCTTGATATCATCTACACCTTCAAAAGAATTAGATCTTACCTTTTCGGCTCCAAGGTGATCATCTACATCGTGTAGTCAACACCTAAGGAGACACATCATCCTCCCATGACCCAGGATTGGTCAGACATACCATCTTGGGCATCCTTCCAAGCCCCTCCTCCATGACAACCACCACCATCAGGTGATCATGGTGGTTGGTAGCATTTTCAATAATTGTATTATGCTCCATTTCATATTTAAAGTATGCTTGAGGCTAAGCCAATTTCTATGTTCAGGGGAGGGTGGTTGTTATGTCTACGTTCCAACCTCATTATCTTCCCTTTTTCTGTCATTTTCTTTCTAGATTGACATTTCAAGTGTTTCCTTTTTTTATTTTCGAATTCATGTTAGTTGCATATACTTGTTTTTTTACCTAGTCAACCTAGATTTATTTCCCGTTTGCATGTTTACTTTTAAAAATTAGAACCCCCCAAATTATGAACAAAACAAATCCTTGTTACAAAATGAATCTCAATCACCAAAGCTAGAACTTATCATGTCCCCAATGACCATGAATAGTGTTACTTTCTAGAAATGATGGTAAGCCATATGGAATTGAGAGGAATCAAATTATAGCGTGTCTCCAAATTTATCAACATAAGATTCTTGCAAAATTATCAATATTTCACAATTCATTTGATATGATGGAACTAATTTTTTTTGGCTAAATTGGACATTAGCATACCTGACGTGGCAATTATCGCACTAACAAACTCACTCGGGGTTGAAATCCCCAAGCTTTTACCAAAACCTCGTGTAATAATACCACCCGCAAGCGGACGGGTCTTATCACAGTATAGTTAAGGATCGAATCCCAAAGGACAACGTTTTTAAGAATCTTTGTCAGTCGAATATAGCACGAGTAAGACTAATATTTAGAACGATTGGTTGGTTTGTGGTTAATTAACTAAATGCAGGAAAGTAAAGGAGCATAATTAAAGTTGGGTCTAGATTAAATGATATAGAATCGCTGGGATGGTACCGAGTTTCACCACCACTACACATGCAAACACGTCCAAACATTAAACATCCAGGCAAGATATAACCATCCAAATGGAGCTGCTGCAAAACCCCCCATACGGGCGTTAGGCTTGCGTAAGCATCACCTTAGGTATCAGATGTCTCATCACCATCCGGATCATATACTTATGGATCCGAAGATACAACATCCAACTAAGGTTGTGGTCCTCCCTGAGGGATGTTTAGACCACAGAAGCGTCACCGTGGGCTAGATGTCTCGTCCCCTCACAGATCATACACTTACGACCTCAAGGAACCCCTTTCTATTTCTAGTCTGGGAGTCAACCACACCAAACGGTAAGCAAGCAAGTGATTAATCTACAAGCAAACATCGACAATTAACAAAGATGATACAAAATCCAACTAAGGCTGTGACCCTCTCTAAGGGATGTTTAGGCCACAGAAGCATCACTGTAGGCTAGATGTCTCGTCCCCTTACAGATCACACACTTATGACCTCAAGGAATCCTATCGGAAGTTCTCGTCAAGGAGTCAACTTCATAAATCGCCATTCTACCCTACATGTAGATGTTCTCACAACATAGGGAAGAACAAGATGAAAGAAAGCAAGTAACCAACTACAAACTTTAATGATTAACACCGAAATGAAAAGTTATATACATTGCCATGAATGTTTAACAAGAGAACATGCTTGTATGGGCAGCGGGGCTAGTCCCCACACCCCAGTGAAAAGGAACTACTCACTCATGATGCGAGAAACAAGAAGGATAAGAAAGAGAGAGGAGTCTGCCATGATCATGATGCAAAAGGTAGTCGCAGCTCGGTGAAGATGATGCGGTCTTCTATATCGTGTCAGGGAAGATATGGAAGAATGAGGGATGTCAAGATAGATCGGGCAGTCTTTCTCACTCCTCCTTTCTTCTCTTCTCAGTCTCCTTGAGTTGCAGCAAGAACGGTAGGTGAAGTGGCAGTGTGGACGGAGCTGGATCTGGATCGGACCTGTGTACAGGCAGCCTGTTGGTGTCCCTGAACCGATACCTCAAATGGGGACCCTACTGGTCCTATTTATAGGCATAGATCTAGCCTTCATGCTTTTGGTGTGAGTCCAAACGGTTTGCTTATAATTGTCCAAACAGTTTTGGTAAATATCTTGATCATTCGGTTTGCATTGCATGCTCAAACGGTCTTGCATTTCATTCAGTTTGCATGCAACAAATGGTCTTCACGTTGCTAATCCAAACATTCTTGATTGCTAGCTCACACGGTCTGTATGTATATACTTTATTAAATGGTCTGCATGCATGGTACACTCATGCATGTGATTTCAACTCACTCGGTTTCATTCACCAAATGGTCTACTTCTCTTCACGATTAGCTAATGATCTACATGTATGTGCTCATTTGGTCTTCACTTTCTAGAGAAAACAGTCTGCATCCCCAGCCTCCTTTCGGTCTTTGATCAGTACTCAAACGGTCTTCCATCGCTGCCCATACGGTTTGCATGTAGCTGGCTTAAACAATCTTCACATTTAGCTCATCCAGTCTTCACATTTCCTTCATTCAGTCTTTGAGCTACTAATCCAATCAGTTTGCATGCATGCTTTAGAAAACTGTATCGCTCACGTGGCTGTGGCCATTCGATCTTCATGCATCTCAAACGGTCTTCACGTAGCCAGCAAACGGTCTTCATTCCAGCAGCTCATTCGGTCTTTGTTTGTTAGAGCATAGCAAACGGTCTTCATGCAGCACATCCAAATGGTTTGTCATCCGGTTTGCATGCATGCACGTGATCTGTATGAAACAGTTTTGCTGATGTATGCATATTCTCCAAACGGTTTTAGCTAAATACCCAAACGGTCTTCCTACTATAATTCGGTCTTTACTTCAGTTACTCAAGCAAACAGTTTTGACCAAATGACCCAAACGGTCTTTGGTTTCATTCGGTCTTTGAGTAGTGTTTTTGCAAATGGTTTGCTACTTCTCAAATGGTTTGCAATACATGTCCATTCGGTCTTGTGCAAATTGATTTTCTTTGTACTACTTTTTCATTTGATTTCGTGCAGACCTGCTCTATCGGTCTCGCATGCACGTAGCTTCAGGCTGCTTCATCAAACGATCTCACAACTTCAGCTCCAAACAGTTTTGAGGTAAGCATGTCCATTCAGTCTTGAGACCGTATGGACGAAACCGAATGGTGAGACCGAATGGATGAAACCATTTGGTGAGACCGAATGGATGAAACCGTTTGGCCAGGACCGAGTGGTTGAAACCCAGGATGAGAAGGTGGGTCCCACTCAAAATGGTTTGATTGTTCAACCTTGTCAAGACTTGCATCAAATTAACATAAATTCAGTTAAAATCATGATAGTTGGACCAGGTAAGTAATTTTTCACATATTGATATTTAATAAATGAAATTGAATGCATTGAGTCAAATTTGACCCAAGATGGTAATTGAAATTCCTAATGAATATGCATTCATCAAAATACCCCGAACTTAAACGTTGCTCGTCCTCGAGTAACACAAAATCTGAAACAGTCGCCAAATGAATACTTTCAATTCATGTGATTGCCTCATCTCCACATCATGATTGTTTTCCTTCTACTCAGTATGACTCAGTACCTCAACCTCCTGAGACCACTGAACACATCTTACCATATCTTCGTTCCTGAGTTTTCTTTCCAATATCACTTCCTCTTCACTTTTTCCAACAAAAAGCATGTCAAAAAGTTTTGTAAGAGTCTAGAGATACCCGCAGAACAACAAGTGTGCATTTGATCTGACACTGGTGTTTTTCAGGATAGGGTAGGCATTCATTGTGCCATTAGGTAGAAGATGGAGTGAATGGTGATATGGAAGGAAGAAATAAATCTCTCCTCTATTCGAATTGAGATTTTCTTCTTATTTGTTTTGCAATTTCATTTATTGCATTTTTTTGTGCGAATCTCTCCTCTATTCAACTCGAGATTACATTTCTTTTTGTGTGCGCTTTGGCATCTTTTTGTGTGCAAATCTCTCCTCTATTCGACTCGAGATTGCATTTTTGGTGGTACACCCCTATTAATTTGCGAGGGGTATGGAAGAAGAAGATATAGAGGGAAGTGGTGTGCCATCCCGAACTTAGGGTTTGACACTATTTTGGTTATTTGTTTTTCTTTTTGATGGATGGAGGGGTACGAAGATGATGGAAGAAGTGTAGAAGAGAGTTCAGATCAGAATGTGACTTGATTTACAATTCCATGCACAACGTTATTCTCTCTATCGTACTCTACTCAAATAGTGACTTGGTGAGGATCCGATGGGGATTTCATGCTATTGTTCCACTATTCAGTTAGGAAGCACGATGTGTTTGATCCCTATCAGTTCGACAGACACTTGCCATTTTTACATAAAGATCATGATGTTAGGATTCATAAGCTTCATAGGATGATTTCAATCAAAAGGCTAGTTTTCAGAAGAAGGTCCTTTTGAGGGTCTACTTCGAATAATGAGGGTATAATGATTCAAAATGCAAAGAGAAATAAAAAGGTCAAAAATTCATCCAGTATCTGTTCACATTTCTTTTGAAAACTTTAAAATTGTGAAAAAATTTTATTTGAAAATTTTGAAAATTTAGGTCAAAAATGCGATGATGAAATCTTAAGTTTGATTTAGATGGGTGAAGGTGGAAAGTAAGATACGTACCACCCACCCTCCACCCCAAACTTAGAAATTTGCTCATCCCGAGCTAACTCTAAATCCGAGATGGAGGGGGAAGTTCATGCCATTTGGACCACTGGATGTGGTTGCATTCCAATCAGCGTGCATCCTCCATCTGAAAATCTCAAAAATGAAGATTAATCAGAACTCAAAATAGCATGTCATGATGCGATTCTTATTTGGTGCAAAATTATCTAAAAAGTAAAAACAAAATTGAGAAAAATTTCTAATTGAAAGTTAAAACAAATTTTATTTATTGGGTTGCCTCCCGACAAGCACCTTTGTTTTACGTCGATGGCTCGACGTGATATCTTCAACTTCACAGTGGTTCCTTTGGATTGGAGAGATCTATTATTGCTTCAGTGCTTATGTCGGATGTGGTGAAATATCCTTTCAAATGTTGACCATTTGCAACAAATTCACCTGACTTTTTGCTCCATAAAGAGAAAGCACCATGTGGGGAGATGCTTTTGACAATGTACGGTCCAGACCAATGAGAGTGGAGTTTCCCTGGGAATAACTTCAACCTTGAGTTGAATAGCAGACTTGGTCTTCCGCTTGTATGTCTTTTCTTTTCAAATGACCATCATGCCAAAGTTTGGTGTGTTCTTTGTAGATTTGTGCATTCTCATAAGCTGTCATCCTGAGTTCATCCAGCTCTTGAAGTTGTAGAATCCTGGCTTGGCCTACTTCTTTCATATCAAAATTTAGTTGTTTTATTGCCCACCATGCATTGTGTTCCATTTCTACTGGAAGGTGGCAAGCCTTTCCATATATTAATTGAAAAGGTGTAGTCCTGAGGGGAGTTTTATAAGCAGTTCGATAGGCCCATAATGCGTCGTTGATTTTCACTGACGAATCTTTCTGATTGCGGCCTACTATCTTTTCCAAGATACCCTTGAGTTGACGATTAGAAACCTCCACCTGTCCACTTGTCTTTGGATGGTAAGGTGAGGCTACCTTGTGAGTAACACCATACTTTCTTAGCAATGCTTCAAAGCTTCTTTCAAGAAAATGAGAACCTCCGTCGGATATCACAGTGTGTGGCACACCGAATCGGGGGAAAATAATATCTTTGAACATCTTGATGATGGCTTTGGAATCACTAGTAATTGTTGGTATGGATCCAATCCATTTTGAGACGTAGTCCACCGCCACTAGGATGTATGAAAATCCACGAGAAGATGGGAATGGGCCCATGTAATCCACCTCCAAACATCAAATATCTACTTCTTGCCACAAGTTTAGCAGCATCTCATCTCTCTTTTTTATGTTGCCTGATCTTTGACAATTGTCACATGATAAGACAAAGTCATGGGAATCTTTGGATATGGTTGGCCAAAAGAAACCACATTGCAAAACTTTTATAACAGTTTTCTTTGAACTCATATGGCCTCCGACTGGGCCAGAGTGACAGTGCTCTAGAATAGATTGAGCTTCTTCCTCAGTGATACATCATCTATAAAGACGATCATCACATAGCTTAAAGAGATATGGCTCATCCCAGTGATATTGCTTCACATCATGCATGAATTTCTTCAGCGCATTCCCGGTGCATTGTGGATGAATAACCCCAACAACAAGGTAGTTCACATAATCTGAGTACCACGGTGTGGCTTTTGAGACCTTCATTAGTTGGTCATCTGGAAGGGAATCATCAATCAGGATCTTCTCTGTATCTAGAGTGTGGATGCGACTGAGGTGGTCTGCTACCACATTCTCTATACGCTTTTTCTCTCATATTTCTAGATCAAATTCTTGCAGGAGGAGAATCCATATTATTAACCTAGGTTTTGCATCTTTCTTTGCTAGAAGGTAATGAATGGCAGCATGATCTGTGTAGATAATGACCTTTGAACCAATTAGGTAGGATCTAAACTTGTCAAAGGCATATACGACTGCCAAAAGTTCTTTTTCAGTTGTAGCATAATTCTTCTGAGCTTCATCGAGGGTCTTTGATGCATAATAGATCACATAATGTTTCTTTTCTATATATTGGCCCAAGACAACACCTACACCATAATTGCTTGCATCACACATGATTTCAAAAGGGTGGTCCCAATCGGGAGCTCTAATGATGGGTGTGGTTGTAAGGGTATGCTTCAGTGTGTTGAAACTTGTAACACATTCTTTGTCAAAATTGAATTCAACATCCTTTAGTAACAAGTTTGTCATTGGCTTGGTTATCTTTGAAAATTCCTTTATAAACCGTCTATAGAATCCTGCATGACCTAGGAATGCTCGAACTTCCTTTACATTGATAGGGATAGAGAGCTTGGAAATAACTTCTATCTTGGATTTATCGACTTCGATTCCTCGATTACTGATCCTATGGCCGAGGACAACGCCTTCCTTCACCATAAAATGACATTTCTCCCAATTCAGCACAAGATGTGCTTCTTCACATCATTTGAGAACAAGGGAGAGGTGTTTTAGACATGAATCGAATGAATCTCCGTATATAGAAAAATCATCCATGAAAACTTCCATAATTGTTTCAGTGAGACCAACGAATATGGCAGCCATGCAACGCTGGAAAGTTGCAGGTGTGTTATAGAGGCCAAACAACATTCTTCTAAATGTGTATGTTCCGAATGGGAAGGCAAAAGTAGTTTTCTCTTGGTCATCTAGGTGTATGGGTATTTGATAGAATCCAAAGTAACCATCGAGGTAACAGAAGTATTCTTGATGAGCCAGCCGCTCTAATACTTGATCAAGAAAAGGCATTGGAAAATGATCTTTTCGAGTTTCCTTGTTTAACTTCCTATAATCAATGCACATCCTCCACCCTGTGACTGTTCGAGTGGGGATGAGTTCATTGTTTTCATTTCGTATCACAATTGTTCCACCTTTCTTCGGGACTACATGCACTGGGCTCACCCATGGTGAGTCCGATATTGGATAGATAATTCCAACACTGAGTAGTTTAATCACTTCCTGGCAGACTACTTCTTTCATATTAGGATTTAGCTTCCTTTGGTGTTCAATAGTCGAATTGTGGTCTTCCATCATAGGAATCCTGTGCATACACAGTGCTTGACTAACCCCAGTGAGGTCACTCATCTTGTATCCGATGGCTTTTTTTCTCTCCTTTAGTTCTTTCAGGAGCTTATCTTCTTGTTCGGTCGTTAGATCGGAATTTATAATAATTGGACAAACCTTGAGATCATCCAAAAACACATACTTCAGTCCCTCGGGTAGGGTCTTCATTTCTAGAGCTTGTGGATTTTCGCATGGTTCTTCAGTAACATCCTCAGCTTTGAGTTCCTCACAAGTGGCCTCAACATCTTCTTTTACAGAGTCGAGGGATTCGATGCAATCCTGTACTTTTTCGTCAATAGGTTCATCAACTGATGGATCCGTTAGAGCGACTTCTAATGGATTGTCTAATTCATGATTCTCTTGAGTCAGAAGTGACATCTGCTCTATGAAATCAATCAGATAGACTTCTTCTTGCATACTTGGTCTTCTCATGCTTTCAAAAACTTTAAATTTGAGAGTTTCCTTGCCTAATCTAAGAAGCAAGGTTCCTGCTTCAACATCAATTAGAACTCTTGCAGTGGCAAGGAACGGATGTCCAAAGATGAGAGGATATCTAGCGTCCTCTTTTATGTCCATGATGACAAAGTCACACGGAACATAGGAATCTTTTCCTACCTTGACAGGTACATCCTCAATAATTCCTAACGGGCGTTTTATCGAATTGTCTGCAAGTTGTATGGTCATGCCAGTTGGAAGAAGTTCAACAAACCCTAGCCTTTTGAAAAGGCTGAGTGGCATGATGGAGATGCTAGCACCAAGATCTTCCAGTCCTTTCTTGCATGAAGAATCACCAATATGGAAGGAAATCCCAAAAGATCCTGGATCTTTTTGCTTCTTTGGCATCTTACTCTGAATGATATCCAAAGTGGTTTTAACTAACTTTACTATCTCATATTCTTCAGTTATATATTTCCTAGTCATGAGTGACTTTAAGTACTTTGTCCAAGATGGTATCTCAGCCAGCACATCTAAAAAGGGTATATCAACATGAAGTTTCTTCATAGCTTCTTTAAACTTATTGAACTGAGTATCAAGCTTGGTTTGCCTTAAACAAGTTGGGAAAGGTATACGAGGCTTGCATATAGGGATATCAGGTTCTGGTGTTTCAGTTTCTTCATCGATAGGTTTCTCAGGACTTTCCTTGTCTGTCTTATCGATGGTTACTAATTCTTTTGGTTGAGACTTAGGTGTTGTCGAGTCTTGGTCAATCCCAGGTTCATCCTCTTCTGTAATAACCAAATGTGTCTTGATAGGAGGATTAGAATAATCTTTTCCTGAACTGGTGGTGACTGCCTTCAATTGTTCAGGATGCTTAGGATTATTCTCGGGTTGGCCAGCAAAAACCCCAGTTGGTGGCTTAATGGTAGCTGCAAGTTGAGCTAGTTGAGATTCAATAGCCTTCTGCTATGCTTGCTGGTTAGCTATCAAGGTTTGTTGGTTAGCTATCATATTCTACTATGACTATAACATCTTCTCAATGGTTTTCAATTTATCATCAGGTGAGAGGGGAACAACTTGTTGTCCTTGAGGCTGATTAAGATTCTGGTACTGAGAACTGTTTTGGTAGTTATTGAAGTTCCTATTTGAAAGTTTCCCTTGAAATTTCCTTGATTTCCAAAATTATGTTGTTGATTATGTTGGGATCCTGGTGGGCCTTGTGGTTGATTGTTCGAACTAAATTGATGCGAGTTTACTGCTCTAGAGGGATTTCCATATTGAAACCCTGGATGGTTCCTATACTAATTTGAATTGTAATAACCTTGACCAGGGATGGCATTAACAACATTAAGATTTTCCATTTGACTATTATCTCCTTGTCCACATACGTTGTTTAGGACAACGTCGTAAAGAACATTGCATGAAAAAGTGGAATGATCAGTTCCTTTACATGCTTCACAGAACAGAGAAGCAGTCTTGATTTGTTCGGTCTTCCTACTTTGTTTGGTCTTTACTTCAGTTACTCAAGCAAATGGTTTTAACCAAATGACCCAAACGGTCTTTGGTTTCATTCGGTCTTTGAGTAGTGTTTTTGCAAATGGTTTGATGCTTCTCAAACGGTTTGCAATACATGTCCTTTCGGTCTTGTGCAAATTGGTTTTCTTTGTACTACTTTTTCATTTGATTTCATGTAGACCTGTTCTATCGGTCTCACATGCACATAGCTTCAGGCAGCTTCAACAAACGGTCTCACAACTTCAGCTCCAAATGGTTTTGAGGTAAGCATGTCCATTCGGTCTTGAGACCGTATGGATGAAACCAAATGGTGAGACTGAATGGATGAAACCATTTGGTGAGACCAAATGGATGAAACAATTTGGTGAGACCGAATGGATGAAACCGTTTGTCCAGGACCGAATGGTGAGACCAAATGGTTGAAACCCAGGATGAGAAAGGTGGGTCCCACTCAAAATGGTTCGATTGTTCAACCTTGTCAAGACCTGCATCAAATTAACATAAATTCAGTTAAAATCATGATAGTTGGACCAGTTAAGTAATTTTACACATACTTATATTTAGTAAATGAAATTGAATGCATTGAGTCAAATTTGCCCCAAGATGGTAATTAAAATTCCTGATGAATATGCATTCATCAATACCCTTTGTTTTTATGATGACAAACATTTCATTTTTGTGGATCTAACGTGGTATTTGAGTATTTCAGGGTTCAAGGTAATAAGGAGATTCTACTAAGTGGAAAATAGAAGACCACTACAAAATTGAAGATCAAATGTGCTTAATTGTATATGTTCATGATTGTACTCAAATGTAAACACTTGTAAAAGGATATAGTGTACAAGTACTTAGAAATCATGTAAATCAAGTGTTAGATCTTCCCTACCCACTTATAACCCTTATATAAGTTTCCCCCAAAGTTAGAGTCACCATCACTCATTGAAACACACACTTAGTAGGTGATTCAAAAGTCTAAAATAGGGACACCCTTAGTCGAAAAAATTGTCTATCGAGACACACTCGGTCGAAGTTTTTTTCGACCGAGAACCACCTCGATCAAAATTGTGAGCCATGTTCAACAACTTACACAATTGTGCTCTAAAATAGTCTTTGTCTGAAAATAATCTCGATCGAGTAAGCTTCGGTCTAAAGATTGTGACCTTTAGACTGAGTGGATGGTAGTTGGGAGTTGGAAATAGATGTTGCAACACTTTTGCATTAAAACCAGGCTCAATCAAATAAATTTTCAACTGAGACAAGGTTCGGTCAACAAATTTGTCGACCGAGTAGGGTTCTGAATTATTCTTTTAAAGCACAAACAAATTAGCAATTGCTAGCCAACTAATGTACACCTAACATATAGTTAAGCACTAAGAAAAATCCAGACACTCCCTTGAACGTCCCTAGACACTTGCAAGCCATTCCTATTAATAGGAGAGGCCTTAAGACACCTAAAGCACCTAAGCTACACTTGAGTATTCCCTATTGAGAGCAACAAAGCTAGAATTCACTTTCCATCTTCTTCCTTGAGCTCTAGAGTTGTTCTATAGATACAATCTCCTGGCCACCACATATAGCCACGTACATCTTAAGTGGATAGGAAATCTAAACGCTTGATATAGAACCAAAGCATTGTACTTCGTTGTTGTATTTCTTTCTTCCAATCCCCCTTTACAGGTACAAGCTACTTTTGCTCCTTGGCCACTCCAAGATTGTGGAAGCAACCTGAGGGAGTTTGGTTGAAGCTACTTCTTGGTGGAGAAGGTTGATTCAAGAGGTGCTTGAGATTACTTCAAGAAAGGCTGCTTCAAGGGTGGTTGAGGCTACTTCTAAAGGAAGGCTATCTCAAGGTGGAGGAGCTACTTCTAGGAGGAGAAGGATGCTCCAAGGGCTTGGAGTTACTTCAAAGAAGGCTGCTTTAAGGAAGTTGAGGCTACTTCTAGGTGAAGGCTACTTCAAGGAAGGTGATTGTATTATATGTAACATCCTTACAAGGTAATTAATCACTTTCAAAATCCCAATTGGAGACAATGGGTAGTGGACTGACAACCTTTTTATTCAAAGGTTGGAACCACTCTAAACACATGTCTTTCTTATTTCCTCCACCTTCTTTGATTGAGTGTTTTAATTATTTTTAAAGTATCAAAAATCTCTATTCACCCCTTATAAATCTTTCAATTGGTATCAGAGTAGGTCTTCAAGGAGCCCTAAATAGGTCTTAAAGAATGGAGGATGGTGTACTTTACAACCTCAACCTTAAAGGAACTTATGTGAGCTGGCCACCACCTTTTGATGCAACTATACATACTGGAAAAGAAGAATGCAATTCTACTTTCAAGGAATCAACTTGGAGTTATGGAGGATGGTGTCTACTCCCTATGTGCTTCCCACAACTGAATACGCAACATGGGATCCAAACACGGTAAAACAAGTTCAAGTAAATGCGAAGGCAGTAAACATATTATATTGTTCAATTTATGTAAGCGAGTTTAATAGAATATCTTCATGTGATACTGCTTATGATATGTGGCATAAACTCTCCATAACACATGAAGGTACTACCCAAGTTAAAAATACTAAAATTAATATTCTTAAACAAAAGTTTGAACAATTTCGTATGCTACCAAATGAATCTATTAGTGAAACGTATGCAAGATTTTCTTCCATTATTAATAACTTGAGTGCATTAGGGAAGTATATAAGTGAAAAAGATCAAGTGTCCAAAATTCTTAGATCTTTGCCTCCAAGATACAAGCCAAAGGTGACAACCATTAAAGAAGCTAATAATGATCTCACCACAATGAGGATGGAGCAGCTCATTGGTAATTTATAAACTCATGAGGTCACTCTTGAAGAAGAAGAAAGATTGGAAGATGAACATAAGGAGAAAAGGAAGGACATTTCTTTTAAGGCGACAACTAAAGAAAGTAATGAAACAAGTGAAGAAGATAATGAAGAGGAGGCACTCATTATAAATGGTAAGCAATACATAAGATTTAAAACTAACAAAAATTCTTCTGTTTCTTCCTCTTCCTCCCTTAGGTGCTTTGATTGTGGAAAGAAGGGACATTTAAGAAATGAGTGTCCCAAAATTAAGAAGGGAATGAAATCTTCTCTCAAGAAGAAAGAAAAGGCCTACAAGGCAGCTTGGGATGACTCAAGCGATGATATCAAGAGTGAAGAAGTAGACAAAGACAAGGTAAGTTGTTTCATTACAACAACAAACAAAGAAGAAAATGAGGTAAGTCTTCTTGATTTATATACAGAAGACTTAGTCACTAGTATTGAAGAATTACATGATAAATATGTTGATTGTAAAAAGAAATTAAAAAGTCTTACAAAAATTAATGAAGATTTGTATGCTAAATTGAATGATATTACTTTTAAAAAGGAAAATCTTATGTCTGAAAAAGCTACTTTGAAATCATTTATTAATGATTGCAATATTAAGTTGCTTGCTCTATAAACTAACAATAATTTTCTTGGCCAATAAATGGTTAAATTTCTTGCTAAGATAAATGATCTTCAAACTCAACCTATTCTATGTACTCATTCGTATCATGATGCTATTGTCAAAGAAAGAGATAGTTTGTTATCTATTCTAGACCAAGCAAAGTTAGACATTAAATAGAAAATGGATGAAAATTTTAAGTTGGAAAAGGATAATAGTAGCTTGAAAAACAAAGAAATTCTTGATAAAATCCTAAAGGACTCATCTGGCCAAATTGGGAGGAGAGTCCTAGGTTATATGCCCAAAGATAAATCCTATCAAAAACCTAGATCTAGAAAGTCACAAGTACCCAAGACCAAAGTCATATATGTACCTAAAAATAATCCAACTCATGACCATAATGTTAAAAAGAGAAATGAAATTCATTTCATCTGTTGTCATTATTGTTTACATCTTGAACACTATTCATTTTCATGTCGTTACAAGAAAAATAAGGATTAGGATCTAGTTTGGGTTCTAAAACCAAAAATTTAGAAATATGGAATACTTAGTTGAGATTTGACCTAAGATTCACCTTGAAATTTATAATGTCTTATCTCAACTGAATTAAGCCTGAACTTGTATATTTTGATTAAATGTGATATATGAAAATAATGTAATGATATGTTTACACCAGAAATGTTGAATTAACTGAAAATGCATAGAACTTTATCTCGGTCGAAGAAATTCTCGATCGAGGTCTCTTCCGATCGAAGAAAAGTTTGACCAAAGGTAGTTCTGTCAACATTATTTTTACTGAAAAATCTTCCCGGTTGACAAATAGTTCGATCGAGAATTCTTTCGATTGAACAAATGATCGCTCGAGAATAGTTCTATCAGAAATTGTTGTTATTAAAATTATTCACTTGAAATCAATACTTAACATTTATAAAATACTTTTCATTCTGACTCATATATACTCAAAATAATGAAAATCATTACCAACCAATAGGACCACTATATGGGTACCAAAACTTTTCTACTTTGCAGGTTTTGATGGTCTATAAAAATTGAGACAAGGAGGCCTTTTATACACTTAAAGGAAAGGTAAAATTTCAAAAGTAAAACTATTGTCATATTTAATGTCATTATAAATTTTGAATGTATGGAATGGAAAGATTGTTCATGCAAGAAAGTTGCCTACAATATAATACCTAAACTTTCTTTTGATAAATATAAGATTTGTGGCAAGAAAAAGTAAGATCTCTTTTCAAAACTAAAACTTTGCTTCACTAGAATTCAATTATATGTGGTAAAAACTATTTTCTTCTCTTCAACAAAAGATGAATTCAATCTTAAGACATAAAAATGACTTATTCCGGAATATTCCACATCTTGTAAAGCATATAGGATTTATAAGTCTAGATCTAAGAGAAATGAAGAATGAATGATAATTATACATAATAAAACTTAATCATGTCCTAAAAGGAGTTGACTATTAGACAACTTCCCTATGAGTTTAAACAATGCATAAGTTTCAACACTTAGACCTAAAAGCAAACACTCAATTGGAACAAAATGGGCATGACAAAAATAAATGAAAGGAAATAGACTTTCATATGACTTGTGAATTAATGGGTAAGAATTGAGGTCATAAGGACATCAAACTCCTCAAATGGATGTAAAAATAAAAGAATCATTAAAAGTGAAATCTATGTTGCTTAAACTCATGACCTGAAACAAGATTGAATATGCATACAAAAAGAAGTTGAATGGTCACTTGTGTCAATAAAATATTATATCTTGGCTCATTCTAGATTAAGTTGCATTAATTGGAAATCTACAGAGATGCCTCACGTAGAAAAGTAGTTCGACCAAGGGGCACCTGGGTCAAAGTCATGGTCGATTGAAAATAAGCCTGATAAAAACTCTTATTTATAAATCAAAACATTCACCTGCACCCAACATTGGTATATTAAATTTGTAATTTGCATATCATTTTATATACTTAGAATTATAGAAATTTTTAAGATATTGCTATAAATAAGATTGCTTATAAAATTTGACTCATATTCTTACTTAATCAAGTGATTTTAAAGTTGGTTATGATTTGAAATACCTTAGTATTTTTAAGTTCACTTTTGTTATGAGATTAAGGGGGATCTCACAAAAATCTTGGATATAATGTATATTTTTGATCTTGCTCTTAATTGGATTCTCTGCACCAATATGGGATGAACATCCCTTATATTTGGTTAAGAGATACATTTATTGATTCCACTATGAGCCTAAAGGAATCCCATATCATTTTAGGGCTTAACGTCCCTTGCAAATGGTTGAGAAATTAATCTTGGTTTTTGAATTGTGGATAAATTTGACATTCTTTTTGAAGTAAACATTTAAAGGGGAGTAATCAATTTAGGGGGAGTCTTATTGACTTATAGATATGATTATCTTTTTGAAATGACAAAGGGGGAGAAATAAAATAAAACAATCATAAATCAAAATATAAAATATTCTCATGAGTTTCATGATCTGTTGGCTTGACATTGCTTGGTGCTACATTGTCTTAAGAGATGGATATCATGTTCCATATCACTTTAAGTATATTAGCATACATTTTATGAGATCAAAAGAATCTATTCATCTCAGGTACATCACATGTATGGAACTAATTTCATTTCAATTTTTTGCTTATATTTTAGGAATGTTTGTCATCTTAAAAAAGGGGGAGATTGTTGTATAAATTAGACATTAGCATACCATTTATTTTGATGATGACAAACATTTCATTCTTGTGGATCTAACATGCTATTTGTGTATTTCAGGGTTCAAGGTAATAAGGAGATTCCATTAAGTGGAAAATAGAAGATCAGTGCAAAATTGAAGATCAAATGCACTTAATTATATATGTTCATGATTTTACTCAAATGTAAACACTTCTACGAAGATATAATGTAAAAATACTTAGACATCATGTAAATCAAGTGTTAGATCTTCCCTATCCACTTATAACCCTTAGATAAGTTTCCCCTAAAGTTAGAGTCACCATCACTCATTGAAACACACACTTAGTAGGTGATTCAAAAGTCTAAAATAGGGACACCCTCAGTCAAAAAACATATCTACCAAGACACACTCGATCGAAGTTTTTGTCGATCGAGAACCACCTCAGTTGAAATTGTGAGCACTGTTTAACAACTTACACAATTTTTCTCTAGTATAGTATTCAGTCGAAAATAATCTCGACCGAGTAAGTTTTAGTCTAAATCTTGTGACCGTTAGACTCATTGGTTGGTAGTTGGGAGTTGGAAATAGACATTGCAACACTTTTTCCTTAAACCTAGACTCGATCGAATAAATTCTTGACTGAGACACAGTTCAATCGACAAACTTGTCGACTGAGTAGGGTTCTAGATTGTTCTTTTCAAGCACGAACAAATTAGCGATTGCTAGTCAACTAATGTACACCTAACGGCTATTTAAGAACTAAGAAAACTCTAGACACTCCCTAGAACGTCCCTAGACACTTGTAAGCCATTCCTATAAATAGGAGAGGCCTTAGGACACCTAAATCACCCAAGCTACACTTGAGTGTTCACTATTGAGAGAAACAAAGCTAGAATTCACTTTCCATCTTCTTCCTTGTGCTCAAGAGTTGTCTTATAGCTACAATCTCCTAGCCACCACATATAGCCACGTCCATCTTAAGTGGATAGGAGATCTAAATGCTTGATATAGGATCAAAGCACTGTATTTCATTGTTGTATTTCCTTCTTCTAATCCCCCTTCATAGGTATAAGCTACCTTTGATCCTTGGCTACTCCAAGATTGTGGAGGCTTCCTGAGGGAGTTTGGTTGAAACTAATTCTTAGTGGAGAAGGCTGCTTCAAGAGGTGCTTGAGATTACTTCAAGGAAGGCCGCTTAAAGGGTGGTTGAGGCTACTTCTAAAGGAAGGCTATCTCAAGGTGGTGGAGCTACTTCAAGGAGGAGAAGGATGCTCTAAGGGCTTGGATTTACTTCAAAGAAGGTGTAACATCCCTGTCCTGGGTTTAAGAAAGATAATTATATGCTTGCTCTTATCTTTTGAAAAGTAATTAAGGCTCAAGAAGAACTTATGTTTCAATTTTAGTCCTTTTTGAGTAATGTTGAAACAATGTTTTATTTATTTTGGACCAAAGTGCAAATTACTCAAGTTGAGGGGTTAACTTGCAAAATTTACATGATAAAATGTTCCTAAAGTGTTGAAGCATCATAAGAATGAGAATGATGCAGAGGTATGGCTTGTGAAAGTCTGAGCACCAAGAAAGAGCTTATTAAGTAATGTTTGTGCATTAAAACCTAGTTTTGGTGTAATGTGCAATTTACCCAAAAAATAGGGTTCAATATGCAAAATACCACTTCTAGAGAGTCCCTAATATTTCTTGGTATCAATTAGAGACAAGAAAATCAAAGGGGTGTCTCATTTGAATATCTTTGGAAGAGAGAAAATCTTGATATTAAAATAATCAAGATTTAAGCATAATTGAAACCCTAAATCAATTTAATGCAAAAATAAATATATTAATGGAAGTGCCCTCCAACCA
The DNA here is from genome assembly GCA_963693085.1 of Alisma plantago-aquatica. Lineage (NCBI taxonomy): Eukaryota > Viridiplantae > Streptophyta > Magnoliopsida > Alismatales > Alismataceae > Alisma > Alisma plantago-aquatica. Next base: position 603,291,564 of record OY856413.1, read on the forward strand.
AAAGTGAAATGGTTGAATTTGAATAAGCATGTAAGTCCTTGTGCCTTAAAAAGGCAACGAAAGATCTAAAGTGAGTGGAGAGCCCACTCACATTAGTTAAAGGAAAAGTAATATCCACTCAATTTTGGATATTATTATTAAAATGGTTAAGGTGCTTAATTTGTTTTCTTTTATTTCATGGATAATGAAGAATAATTTCAAGGTGGGGGAAATGGCTTTGTATTCAAGGGATTGAGGGGATTATGTGGCACCAATTTTGGAAATAAAAGGATTTTATTATCACTTTCTCTCTCATTGAATTTCCTTATATACATCCCATTTTCAACACACATGAAAGGCTTTTTTGATCCCTTTTTCTTTCTTTGCTTTGTCCGTGCACAAAGGAGCTTAGGAGCAACAGGAGGACGTGCCCCAACCTGTGTGTAAGCTCCATAGTCATCTTCAACCTTGATTTCATGGTGGAAATCAAAATTCAATGCTTGATTTCTTCTTTTCTCCATTCAATCGTCAACACTAGCCAATTCTTTTCACTCAAAGGCTTGAGGACGGACCTTGGGAGGTTGAGAAAGCTTCATTCACCATTATAGACGTGAATCTTGAAGCTTGGTTTCAACTTTGAAGGAAGGTTATATAATTTGAACCCTTAAATGTTATTATTGATTTCCTTTATCTTACATATGTTGAATCTTTCTTCATTCTCGAAATTCCTTTTGATTGATTGTTGAAATCACCACAAGAATCCCAAAAATTTTCGAAGGTATGAAGCTTGAAGATGATGATGTCATATTAAGAACACACCTCAATAATATCATGTGCAAACGGTTTCATAATCGAGTCCAATCGGTCTCAAGACAAATTGAGACTAAACGGTCTCAAGACCGTTTGGGATCAAACAGTCTCAAGACCATTTGGGATCGAGTGGTCTCAAACCGTTTGAAGGTCAAATGCTTAGGTAGTTGGATGTTGATTCAATGGTTATAATTAAATGATTTATAATAGTCCCAATTATGGAGAATCCACCAATTGCAAACCCTAATCGGGTAGAGTGGTTGAGATCCAAGTTGATAATTTGGTTATTGGGTTGTTTTGGACCAAACGATCTCAAGACCGTTTGGAGGCCAAACGGTCTTCAAACCATTTGAAGACAAAATGGTCTAAAGAACGTTTGTAGGCCAAGGGCTGTGATGAAGGTTTGGAGATCCAAGGGTTGTAAATTGATGAGCATTCAAGGGTGCAATTGATGCATATTTCAACAAGGTAAACCCTAATCGATTTGGTTGAAACAAACCCTAATTGGTCCATTCGGTTTTCAAGTTAGTTTGGGCCAAACGGTCTGAAGACCGTTTGAGTCCAAACGTTCGTGAAACTATTTGGGATCAAACGGTCTCAAACTGTTTGGAGATCTAATCGGTTTCAAGGGTGAATTGTTCAATCAGTTTCAAATCAAAGGTTGATGATTCAGTTTCAAGACCGAATGGATGATTCAGTTTCAAGACCGAATGGGATGATTCAGTTTCAAGAAAGAATGGATGATTCGGTTTTAAGACTGAATGGGATGATTAAGTTTCAAGACCGAATGGGTTGATTCAGTTTCAAGACTGAATGAGTTGATTCGATTTACAATTGGTCAAGACCGTTTGAAAGGTTGATCAAGACAGTTTGGATGTCTAATTGATCAAGACCATTTGGGGTTCAATTGAACAAGATCATTTGGATATTAAGATGATGAAAGATCAATTGACCCTATGTTTGATAATGATGATTTTAAAAAATAAGTACAATGGTTGAAACCCTAAGGTACTTAGGTGATTAATACATCTAAAGTGGTTAACCTTGATGCTTATGGAAGCAATATCTTCATACACTATGCTAACCCTTAATTCAAGTTGACCTAATCTAATCAAGCTTGAAGTAATCAACATACTAGAGAGGATGAGAGAGAGACGAATTCATAAATGTATAATAATCATGAAAGTGGTTAAGCCCCTACACTTTCAATATGAATAAAACATGTAATTTAGGGTATGATCGTTGATAAAGAAATCATGAAACCCTAATCGAGAAGGTTGATGAGCCATAACCCTTATTTAGGGCAATGCTAGATGTAACCCTAATCTAGGATAATGATGTAACCCTAATCTAGGGTGATGATATGAGAAATCTCAATTTAGGGTAATATAATGAAAAACCCTAATTTAAGGGAATGTTTCATGAAACACTAATTTCGGGTAAAGTTAGATGAAACCCTAAATTTGGGAAAAGTTATAAGAAACTTTAATTCAAGATAATGATGTAATATGAAAATCCTAATCAAGGGTGATTTCATATGAAACCCTAATCCAGGGTGATGCCATGTGAAACCCTAATTAAGGGTGATGTCATATGAAACCCTAATGTAGTGATGTGATGTGAAATCCTAATCGAGGGTGACGTCATGTGAAACCCTAATATAGTAATATGATGAGAGGCTCTAATCCAGGGTGATGCCATGTGAAACCCTAATCAAGGGTGATGTCATATGAAACCCTAATGCAGTGATGTGATGTGAAATCCTAATCAAGGGTGATGTCATATGAAACCCTAATGTAGTGATGTGATGTGAAATCCTAATTGAGGGTGCAGTCATGTGAAACCCTAATATAGTAAGATGATGAGAGGCTCTAATCCAGGGTGATGCTATGAAATGCTATATGAAACCCTACCCTAATATAGGGAAAAGATATATAAAACCCTAATTTTGGGTTATAGTGCATGAAACCCTAATCTTGGGCAATATGATGATAAACCATAACTCTAACTTTGGGTTGAGTTGAGAAACCCTAATTTTAGGTAATGCTATGTGAAACCCTGATATATAAGGATGTTATGTGAAATTCTAATGCAGAGTGATGTTATGTGGAACCCAAATATGGGGAGATGTTATGTAAACCTTAATTGATAAAGATGGAAAACCCTATTCCTAATAATGGAATAGTGACTAATATATTGATAATTGAAACACCTAAAGAGGTTGATAATAGATATATTTATATCAATGATGCCTTAACTCGAGATGAGTCCACATCATTGATAATGGTTGCATGTTTCAAATAAGTGACTTATGACCAATACATTACATGAGAAATGTGATGAACTGGTGCATAAAGTATTAGGATGGGAGATACCCTAATACAAGATAAGTTGATAAACTTAAGATAAAAGTGATGAGGGAAGTGATACATCAAGACATGATAGGTATCACATCCAACACCTCAGGATTGATACACCATGATGTATTCTAAATCTAATATACTTGGATGACTAACACATGAAGTATGCCATGCAATTGTTACATTGAGATGAAATGCACTTTGATAAGTGTAGGATAACATACCTTAAGAAAAGGTTAATCCAAGCTAATAAAGTATGATGTAATCATATCTTGGTAAAATTAAGAGAGGAAATTATATCTTGTGTTGATAATTCATTTAATGATAAATACTGAGAATAAATAAGCATGATTGAATACTTATGTTATCAATATTGGCTCATAGCTGTGTGGAGCAATGAATTAGGGCTTGATCATTAATAATATGATCTTGAGAACCTAAATGGTTAATTATGGAAAACCCTAAATCTAATGAATGGTGATGATAAGTAAGAGAAATCCTAAACCTAAATAAGGGTATAGTGATGCTACTCTTACATTGCATAGTGCTGATATGTAATTGATATAACTGTTATTATGTAATGATCATACAGGTGATCATAAGATGATGAGCATAGCCATGTATGAGCTATGATGTTTTAATTATCTAAAAATACTTTATGGGCCTTGTGAGCCATTATATGTATTGTTGCCCAGTAAGAGGTAACAAGAGACTAAATGGGCTTTGAGAGCCATTTGAGATGCTTGTGTAGCAAGTATCATGTTTACCTTGGTCAGATGACCTCAAGGTATTAGTTACCTGATAAGTGGTAACAAGTGTTCATTGATGAACTGAGGGTTTAAATACCCATATTCCATAATCATGATGATGAGATGCTAAGGGATGAGAATGCCCATGATGTGACAAGGGATTAAGATCCCAATGGTTTTATAAAGTTTGGGAAAGTACTTGATAGATAAATTATATTTTTCCTTATAGCATTTGTCATAATAATTCTTGTTTGAAACATGACTGATGCTAAAAGAATATGGTAATGTACTTAATTAACCAAGTGAAATCCCATCATGTAGTGCCCTGGCCATATAACCATCAGTGTCATAATTTGCTGGATGGTGAAACGGGTTGCTCCGCGGCATAACCCGGAATGCATATTTTTGAATATGCGGGGGTGATGGGCAAAAATATCCTTACGCCTTAATGGAGGAACTGATGCAAGATAAACATTAAATCTATCAATCCTTCATTATATATGTCGGGGTGGATGTATCACTAATCCTCCGATATTGGGATGGATGTATCACGAATCTCCCAACAATATTAATGTCGGATCGATGTGAGATAAACATGAAATCTCTCGATTGTGAAGAGAGTGCAACCGCCACTGTAACTCTATAGCAAAGTTTCCAGTATACCCTGGAAAGCTATTTAGTAGAGACACAAGATGTCCTGCAGGAAATCTCGTACGGACCGAGATAAGGGAGTTCATGGAAATCTGGCTCTTTCATTGACCTTGTATGGCACCGATTTTGACTTCGCAATGGTCAGTTGGAGTATGAGCGGTATACCTCATCTCCTCAGGGCATAAGTGTGATTGTAAAATGTAATCAGACGTATAACATGTTTGCTTAAAGATTGAATACGAAAATCATTAGCTAATGTTACATTCCTTTTATGCAACTTTAGCCGATAGATGATATATTTATGTTTCCTCCCATTCCTTGCAAAGCAGATGGATGAATTATAATCTACCATGGGTAGATGCAATGTTCTCCTTAAGAAAGAAGAATATCTTATCATGTTTATACAGTGATTAATACTATTGATAATATAATGTTTCTGGCGGAGAGTTATATCTCTCACTGGGACAATTTCAATTGTCTCACCCCGTGGGATCCAACTTTTTAGGTAGACGTAGAAGAAGAGGCAAAAACCCTGTGGGAGGGAAAGGACAACATCAACAGCATCAGGGACAGCAGTGTTATCTCAGGTGGAGGCACTGGCTGTCATGTTTTGTATAGAAAGTCCTATGTGTCATCTCTATATTCTTAGGTTCTCAGAGTCAGTAGATAGTGGTTTTATCATTGATCTGAGATTTTGGCTTGAACGCCTCGAGGTTTTATGTTGCTTATGTATAGTTTAACAAAGCAACTGTTGTATGTAATCCTTGAGAAGAGACAGTACATGGTATGTACCTATGAACCAGAATGTATATGTAATACTTTGGTTCTTGTTATAAGAGTTTTTTATGGAATTGGATCTCTTTGCAATTTGTTTTTATTTTTTTAGTGATTTTCAGTAATTCTGCTACTTATGTTTAATTCCGTAATTAATTACACTGTGACGGCCTGATCCAGTGTTGGGTCGTCTCAGTTTAGTGGTATCAGAGCTCTAGGTTCACTGAGTCTACATAGACATAACATTAAGGTTGTTGACTCTATTCTAGTGTCTTCCAGTTTATCTGATAGTGTCTGCTACTCATATAGGAGAAGAAGAACTTAAAGATGTCTGGATCACATGAAGAACATACTGCTGAGAGTAGCAATGTTACACCAACAGAAGGTGTAAGGGATCAGGAGAGAGAAGAATGACTGCCTATGAATCCCCAAGATGAACCAACTATGATAAGGAATCCTCCCTTTGATATCACTGTTGGGCAAGTTAGGGCTGAAATGATACGTATAGTGGACCATATATTAGCAATACAACCTAGATTACCAGCCCCTAATGATGAAGTTTTGGACTCCAACATGATTCTTGGTCAACATCAGCATGTTGGAGCAATGAATATTGATGAAAGGAATAGGTTACAACATGAAACTAGGATTTGTCACAAGTGTAGGCAGCCTAGATGTGACGACCGTCTCATCAAAACAAGATTAACTAATGCGGAAGCATTCATCAAGCAGCGGATTAGCGAAAATCACTAAAAATGAAAACTTTTTGTAAAGAGATCCACACATAGGAAATCTTTTTCTTCAAGAGCCAAAGAATAACACATTCACATTATGGGTCAAAGTTACATATCATGCATCATCTCTTTCTAAGAATTACAAGCATCAACTGTCCTGTCAAGCTAAACACAGGCAATATAAAAATCTCGAGGCACTGAGCCAAAATCTCGAAATCACTAACTACTACTACTCCGAGGACCTGAGAGTACAGAGACGACACATAGGACTCTATATACATCTGAACATGACATAACAGTCAATGTCTCCACCTGAGACTTCACTACTGTCCCTGCTGCTGCTGCTGTCCTTCACCTACTGAAGGGTTCCTGTCTCTTCGTCCACGTCCACCTAAAAATGTAGTTCCCACGGGGGTGAGACAATTATAAAAATTGCCCCAGCGAGAGTTATAACTCTCCGCCAGTAACATTGTTATTGCAACTTAAGAAGATAAATATGAATGGAAGAATCATATTTGTATAGCAGCAAATATTTTAATGTCTAACAGATTAGAACATTATTCTATATCAGAAGCATTGCAACTATAACTTGATAGAATCAACATGTCATTTATCCTTTAAGGAATATAAAGAACATGTATAACATCTATTCAAACTACAGAATCATTACCGCTTCTTTAACTCTCTTCAGGATTAGATCATATATCTAAAGCCTGGTATTATCATTGTGAAGTCATGGCCCTTAGCCATATTCTTTTCATAAAGTGTTGGGATCTTAATCCCTCAATTCACCACTGGAAATTCTCATCCTTTCACAATTTCAATACCCTAACCATGGGATTCTGGGTGTTTAAACCCTTAGCTCATCACCTGAGCATTGTTACCACTTCCTTAGGTAACTAACACCTTTAGGTCATTTGACCAAGGTAAGTATGATACTTGATGCCTATTAACTCTCTTGCTACCTCTTATCAGACAACAAGATATATTATGACACACAAGGCCCAATAAACAAATTCAAATTAATAACATATCACAACTCATACCTGGCTATGGCCATCATCTCATGATACCTGCATGGTTAGCACATATGATAGCAGCACATCAATTATCTATCAACTTCATGCAAAAACAATGTATTAATAATTCAAGGGTATTACCCTTAATCCTTTACCAGGATTAGGATTTCCATCACACATCTCATGTATCATTCATCCAATCATATTGGACTTATATCATACCAGTATTTGGGGTGTTGGATATGATATCTATCATATCTTGATGTCTCACTTCCCCCAACACCATTAACTTTCTTAAGTTCACATACTTAGCTTGTATTAGGGTATTACCCATCCTAATACTTTATGCACCAGTTTATCACATTCATCATGTAAAGTAGTGATCAATTGTCATTTACTTGGAATATACAACTATTGCCAATACTATGGATTCATACATAAGTCAGGAATTAATAAAAAGACCATGTTAGGTCCTATTAAAAACAAACTCTAAGTCAAACATAGAGTACCACGGCCGTGCAACCAAGAACGGCCGTGCAAAGAAAGTCACCACGGTCGTGCTACCTTGCACGGTTGTGCAAAGTGAATCCACCTCGGCCGTTCTACCTTGCACGGTCGTGCAAAGGAAAGATACCACGGCCGTGCTGCCTAACACGGTCGTGCTATAGGAGTTCACCTCTTGAATCCTATTCAAGTATGAATTCTATTCTTTCATTAGGGATTAAGGTTTCACATATCATCTCCCCTCTTTTAGAATAGGGATTGCATATAGCATCACCCTTCATTAGAGTTTCATAACACGTTGCCCATAATTAGGGTTTACTAATCATTTCCAATTAGGGTTTCTCATGAAATTACTCTCAATTAGGGTTTCACATGGATGCACACTGAGTTAGGGTTTTACATGGATACACCCTCAACTAGGGTTTACTATTCATCCTAATTAGTGATTTCATATGTATACAACCTCTTATTAGGGTTATACATGGAATCAACCTCAATTAGGGTTTTCATCATGTATTTGATCCATGCATTTGTTATGCATTATTAATTAGTACCATTAAGGTATCTCTCACCTAATTACATTAGGTTTCCAAAAAGGTTTGATCAATTGGACCTTCAATAACATGAGGCATCCAAATAGATTAATCAATAGAACCTTCAATTGCACTAGGTATATATTTGGATTAGTCAGTTGAGTCTTTGATTTCATTGGGTACTCAATTGGATCAACCCATTGTTCCTTCAATTACTTTAAGTACTCAATTGAATTAACCAATTGATCCTTCAATTGCATTGGGCATCCAATTGAATTAACCAAATTGAATCACAAACGGTTTGAAACCGTTTAAGAAAAAAGCTTTGAAACCGCATGGACTTGAAACCGCATGGGTCTGAAACGGTTTGATACTGTTTGGTATCAAACGGTCTTGAGACCATTTGGTCCCAAACGGTCTTGAGACCGTTTGGTCCAAACCTCTCAAAACCGCATGGACCAAAGAGTCAATCAAGACTTCAACAACACTCAATTCCAATCTATGGAATCTCAACCAATTAGATCATCAACTCAATCATCAATTGAGTCATGAACTCATCCCTTAATTGGAACTTCAATTAGGGTCTGATCACAATGGAATTAGTGTTTATAAACACCAATTAGAGCTTTGAAGTTGATCATCAGTCAAGCTACTAATTATGTTTCCATTGATTGCATTGGATCTTCAACCATTGAATTCATGGAACCAATCATCAATTGGACCTATGCTCATACTTCAATTGAGTTTAGTAAGTCAACCTTCAACTGATTTGACCCTCAATTGACCCGCACTTGGTCATCAATTAGGGTTTGATTCAATTGGATTAGGTTTTAGAATCGATGATTCAACAACACTCATCAATGCAAGATTGTTTACTTTGAAACTTTTGAACCATCATCCAAATTGGGTATGACCTGACCCCAAACGGTCTTGAGGTCGTTTGGATGACCTCCAAACGGTCTTGAGACCGTTTTCCCATCATATCACTCAAATCCAAGCCATCCAATTAAGGTTTGGATCATGGGATTGATCACCAAATCAGCATTGCATTGTATATCAGCTTGGTACCTTTAGACCTTCAAACACCTAACCATACTCAACCCTAGACCTCCAAACGGTCTTGAGTGACCACCAAACGGTCTTGAGACCGTTTTGATGAGCTCCAAACGGTCTTGAGACCGTTTGTCTCATCCAATCTTTGGATTCTAGTGAAATTTCATCAAGGTTTGGTCTATCGAGTTGATCAACAAATCAGCACTTAATTGCAATATGATTTGGTACCTTTAGACCTTCAATTGGTCAACTATACTTGAACCAAGACCTCCAAACGGTCTTGGGGTGACCCCCAAACGGTCTTGAGACCGTTTGGGTGATCCCCAAACGGTCTTGAAACCGTTTGGGCTAATCAACCCAAAATCTCCAATTAACTCATTGGAATTTCAGCACTGTTTTCAATTAGGGTTTGCCCAATTGAATAGCCTTCAACTCACGATTCCTTGGGAGTTAATCCCTCAAATTTGTTGAGTCATTAGAACACGTCATTAGTAACAGTAATCCCAAACGGTCAACCCTTTGGAAACGCACTCAAACGATCTTGAGACCGTTTGCCCAAAAAGTTCAATTAAATCAGATTGATAATCATTACTTAATCCAATTAGGTTTACCTAATTGATTAGCCTTCAACTCACGATTCCTTGGGATTTAATCCCTCAAATTTGTAGGGTCATCAACCAACATAATTATGAACAGGAATCCCAAACTATCAATGCTTGGTCAACTCACTCAAACGGTCTTGAAACCGTTTTCCCAAACAGGTCAAGTTAATCAGGTTGAAAATCAGCATTTAATTCAATTCGATTTTCCGAACTGGTTGGCCCTCAAACTACGATTCCTTTGGAGTTAACCCCTAAAATTTGGTGGGTCATTATCCTACATAATTAGTAACAAAATTCCCAAACGGTCAACGCTTGGTCAACCATCTCAAATGGTCTTGAAACCGTTTTCTCCCAAACGGTTTCAAACCGTTTGCCTTTAAACGGTTTGCTGAAACCGCATAGCCAATCAAATTAAAACGATTTGGAATAGCTATCAAAACCGTTTGGCTTGGTATTTTTCTTTGGATAAGCATCTAGGATGATGTCATCATCCCCTTCCTTCGAACAACCAAGAACAGCAACCGTTCTTGATGGAAATTGCAGCAAAGAAACAAGAGTGTATCAAATTGAAGAAATCAATCAACAAAGCATAGAGAATTGATGCAATAGCAATGTTTAAGGGTTTAAGTTATAAAACCCGCCTCCAATTGAGATCCAAAGCTCCAAGATCACGCCATTAATGGTGGATGAAGCTCTTGCAACTCCCCCTAGGCTCGTCCTCAAGCTTTTGATTGTAAAAGTTGGCTAGGGTTGAAGAGGAGATCAAAGTAAGAAGGAATCCATAATTTATTTTCGATTTCCACCATGAAATCAAGGAGAAATGGATCAAGAACCTTACCTACAGGTTGGGTTTCGTCTTTCTTCTCCTCCTAAGCTCCCTTGGTCGGCCAAAGCAAGGAGAGAAAGAAAAGGGTCGAGAAAAGCCTTTCATTTGGCTTGGAAAGGGCATTTTTATAAGGAAATTGATGAGAGAGAAGATACTTTATAAAAGTCTTTTAATTCCAAAATTGTTGCCACCACTTCCCCCTTGGTTTCTTGCATGAAAGGGCATCTCTATCCCCACCGAAATCCCTTCCATTATCCATGGATTAAGGGAAAAGAAAATAAGCACCTTAATCCATTATAATATTAATATATCATTTTGAGTGGAAATTCTTTTCCTTATAATGAGGTGAGTGGAATTTCACCTACTTAGGATATTTTCGTTCCTTATCTTGGAAAAAGAACGTGCATCCTTATTCAAAATCAACCAATAAAATTTTGGTTGAAGGCCCTTTAATTTATACATTCATTTTTGCCCTAAATTGGATTAGGGTTTCACTTAGGATTAAATCTTGATTATTTTAATATCAAGATTCTCTCTCCTCCATCTTAATGCAAATGAGATGCCCCTCTCATTTTCTTTGCTCTACATGATGACAAGAAATATTAGGGACTGTATTGAAGTGGTAAATTGCATATCAAACCCTAGGTTTTGGGTAAATTGCACATTACACTAAAACTAGGTTTTAATGCACAACATTGCTTTATCAGCTCTTTCTTGGTATTCAGGCTTCCATAAGCCATACCTCAACATCATATTCACTCTCATGATGCTTCAACACATTAGGAACATATTATAATTCACAATTTTCACATAAACCCCTCAACTTGGGTAATTTGCACTTTAGTCCAAAACAAACAAAGCATTGATTCAACATTGTTCAAACATGACCAAAATTGAAACATAAGTTTCTCATGAGCCCTAATTACTTTTCCCAATATAAGATTAAGAATATACTCAACATTATTAAGCAAAACATCTAGGGTTAACACATAACCCAGGCCAGGGATGTTACAAATTATAAACTCCTAGCAAGGATTTCGTCCTCGAAATCCCAGGAAAAGGAGGAACAGATTGTTCATTAATCATGCCCTCAAGTCTCCACATATCATCTTAATATCCTAGAGATATTATGAACTATGTGATTCCACACAAAGCTCCTTTCATTAATTCCTCCATATCACTATTTATGTTTATGCAAAGCATAAACCCCTAACATATGATGTCCATGTTATTGAAAGGAAGAAACATAAAAGAACATACTTCAATAATCACTCAAGAATACTTTATCGAAAGGAAAAAAATATATATCTAACAGAGATAATTCACTTAGCAAACTCTATGTAATTGGGATTGTTCACATAGTTCTTCCTATTAGTGAGGAATGTCACATAGCATTTCCCTTTTTGCTTAGGGTTGGAATTGCACAAAGCATCTTCCTTTATTGGAATTGCACAAAGCATCTTCCTTTATTGGAATTGCACAAAGCATCTTCCTTTATTGGAATTGCACAAAGCATCTTCCTTTATTGGAATTGCACAAAGCATCTTCCTTTATTGGAATTGCACAAAGCATCTTCCTTTATTGGAATTGCACAAAGCATCTTCCTTTATTGGAATTGCACAAAGAATCTTCCTTTATTGGAATTGCACAAATCATCTTCCTTTATTGGAATTGCACAAAGCATCTTCCTTTATTAGTATTGCACAAAACATCTTCCTTTATTGGAATTGCACAAAGCATCTTCCTTTATTGGAATTGCACAAAGCATCTTCCTTTATTGGAATTGCACAAAGCATCTTCCTTTATTGATTCCATATTTCTTATTTCATGATACTCATTAGATTGTATCAGAATGACTGCTTGATTAGAGCAATAAAAAAGATATCAATCTAAGAGTTTCCATACTCACCTTATCATCAATAGCTGTATACCTGGCAAGGGTATATAAGTATTGAGATTAGGTAGTATGCACCTTATTTGCTATCGTATTCCTCACTTTTCATATCATTGTACACACAAGATTTTCCATTTCCTAGATTTTCTCCAAGCATCACTTCTATATTTCATCTTTTGACATACAGATAAGGGAGATTATAAAACATTTTAAGGAACACTGAGTAAGATATAAATTCTCATCTCTCTTGTTTCCTTATAGGACTAGTCAAAGGAAGTTCAAAAACAACTACTTTCATATCTTTAACACATAGAATCATGAAATGAAGTATCAGGGTGAATATATTTTATTTAATTATTACCCTTCAAGGTCACCTACCACATTAGGTTGATTTCAACCCATAGTGTCCAATTATCTCATATTGCTACTTTTGTCTTTACTTAGTGGCTACTGCCCTGGCGTACTAGGCATTTAGTGCACTGGTAACACCAAAAACTTTGGCTTTTCAGAATATCCTGGAAAATGTCTCTAAAATTGTAAAGACTTTACCTTAATTCATAGCTTATGGCCCCTCCTTGGGCACTACCATCACAAATGTACTGTTTGTCTAAACTTATGGCTGAGTCTACTTTCTTGCCATATGTTAATCTTTTCCACATTTCCATTGTTCTAACATGATCATATCACTCAGGAATCCTTTCAAAGCCCAAAGTTTATGCATTAAAGACTGGTAACTTAGGTTATGATACTAGTATCCAGTCTTCTATATGCATTACAGTTGTCTTATTCTTCTCTTCAAGAGCATAGCATAGGATTCTCTATCCTGATTAGGTCAAGGTGGGAATTCTCAGGCATTTGTTCTCCTCTTGCCTGGTCCCATGCACCCTCTCCTGGTGCAACAACATTGTCCTTAGCAATGTGTTCCTCGTGTTCTCCAGTCATTTTCACGTTCTTCTTCTCCTATGTGAGCAGAAGATACTATCAGATAAACTGGAAGACACTTAGAACAAACTCTACAACCTTAGTCCTATGTCTCTGTAGACTCAGCGAACCTAGAGCTCTGATACCACTTAATTGTGATGACTGTCTCGTGAAAACAAGATTAACTAATGTGGAAGCGTTCATCAAGCAGCGGATTAGCGAAAATCACTAAAAATTAAAACTTTTTGTAAAGAGATCCACACATAGGAAATCTTTTTCTTCAAGAGACAAAGTATAACACATTCACATTCTGGGTCAAAGGTACATATCATGCATCATCTCTTTCTGAGAATTACAAGCATCAACTGTCCTGTCAAGCTAAACACAGGCAATATAAAAATCTCGAGGCACTGAGCCAAAATCTCGAAATCACTAACTACTACTACTCCGAGGACCTGAGAGTATAGAGACGACACATAGGACTCTATATACATCTGAACATGACATAACAGTCAATGTCTCCACCTGAGACTTCACTGTTGTCCCTGCTGCTGCTGCTGTCCTTCACCTACTAAAGGGTTCCTGTCTCTTCATCCACGTCCACCTAAAAATGTGGTTCCCACGGGGGTGAGACAATTATAAAAATTACCCCAGCGAGAGTTATAACTCTCCGCCAGTAACATTGTTATTGCAACTTAAGAAGATAAATATGAATGGAAGAATCATATTTGTATAGCAGCAGATATTTTAATGTCTAACAGATTAGAACATTATTCTATATCAGAAGCATTGCAACTATAACTTGATAAAATCAACATGTCATTTATCCTTTAAGGAATATAAAGAACATGTATAGCATCTATTCAAACTACAGAATCATTACCACTGCTTTAACTCTCTTCAGGATTAGATCATATATCTAAAGACTGGTATTATCATTGTGAAGTCATGGCCCGTAGCCATATTCTTTTCATAAAGTGTTGGGATCTTAATCCCTCAATTCACCACTGGAAATTCTCATCCTTTCACAATTTCAATACCCTAACCATGGGATTCTGGGTGTTTAAACCCTTAGCTCATCACCTGAGCATTGTTACCACTTCCTTAGGTAACTAACACCTTTAGGTCATTTGACCAAGGTAAGTATGATAATTGATGCCTATTAACTCTCTTGCTACCTCTTATCAGACAACAAGATATATTATGGCACACAAGGCCCAATAAACAAATTCAAATTAATAACATATCACAGCTCATACCTAGATATGCCCATCATCTCATGATACCTGCATGGTTAGCACATATGATAGCAACACATGAATTATCTATCAACATCATGCAAAAACAATGTATTAATAATTCAAGGGTATTACCCTTAATCCTTTACCAGGATTAGGATTTCCATCACACATCTCATGTATCATTCATCCAATCATATTGGACTTATATCATACCCGTATTTGGGGTGTTGGATATGATATCTATCATATGTTGATGTCTCACTTCCCCCAACACCATTAACTTTCTTAAGTTCACATACTTAGCTTGTATTAGGGTATTACCCATCCTAATACTTTATGCACCAGTTTATCACATTCATCATGTAAAGTAGTGATCAATTGTCACTTACTTGGAATATACAACTATTGCCAATACTATGGATACATACATAAGTCAGGAATTAATAAAAAGAACATGTTAGGTCCTATTCAAAACAAACTCTAAGTCAAACATAGAGTACCACGACCGTGCAACCAAGAACGGCCGTGCAAAGAAAGTCACCACGGTCGTGCTACCTTGCACGGTTGTGCAAAGTGAATCCACCTCGGCCGTGCTACCTTGCACGGTCGTGCAAAGGAAAGATACCATGGCCATGCTGCCTAACACAGTCGTGCTATAGGAGTTCACCTCTTGAATCCTATTCAAGTATGAATTCTATTCTTTCATTAGGGATTAAGGTTTCACATAACATCTCCCCTCTTTTAGAATAGGGATTGCATATAGCATCACCCTTCATTAGAGTTTCATAACACGTTGCCCATAATTAGGGTTTACTAATCATTTCCAATTAGGGTTTCTCATGAAATCACTCTCAATTAGGGTTTCACATGGATGCACCCTCAGTTAGGGTTTTACATGGATACACCCTCAACTAGGGTTTACTATTCATCCTAATTAGTGATTTCATATGTAGACAACCTCTTATTAGGGTTATACATGGAATCAACCTCAATTAGGATTTTCATCATGTATTGGATCCATGCATTTGTTATGCATTATTAATTAGTACCATTAAGGTATCTCTCACCTAATTACATTAGGTTTCCAAAAAGGTTTGATCAATTGGACCTTCAATAACATGAGGCATCCAAATAGATTAATCAATAGAACCTTCAATTGCACTAGGTATCTATTTGGATTAGTCAGTTGAGTCTTTGATTTCATTGGGTACTCAATTGGATCAACCCATTGTTCCTTCAATTACTTTAAGTACTCAACTGGATTAACCAATTGATCCTTCAATTGCATTGGGCATCCAATTGAATTAACCAAATTGAATCACAAACAGTTTGAAACCGTTTAAGCAAAAAGCTTTGAAACCGCATGGACTTGAAACTGCATGGGTCTCAAATGGTTTGATACCATTTGGTATCAAACGGTCTTGAGACCATTTGGTCCCAAACGGTCTTGATACCGTTTGGTCCAAACCTCTCAAAACCGCATGGACCAAAGAGTCAATCAAGACTTCAACAACACTCAATTCCAATCTATGGAATCTCAACCAATTGGATCATCAACTCAATCATCAATTGAGTCATGAACTCATCCCTTAATTGGAACTTCAATTAGGGTCTGATCTCAATGGAATTAGGGTTTATCAACACCAATTAGAGCTTTGAAGTTGATCATCAGTCAAGTTACTAATTATGTTTCAATTGATTGCATTGGATCTTCAACCATTGAATTCATGGAACCAATCATCAATTGGACCTATGCTCATACTTCAATTGAGTTTAGTAGGTCAACCTTCAACTGATTTGACCCTCAATTGACCCTCACTTGGTCATGAATTAGGGTTTGATTCAATTGGATTAGGTTTTAGAATCGATGATTCAACAACACTCATCAATGCAAGATTGTTTACTTTGAAACTTTTGAACCATCATCCAAATTGGGTATGACCTGACCCCAAACGGTCTTGAGGTCGTTTGAATGACCTCAAAACGGTCTTGAGACCGTTTTCCCATCATTTCACTCAAATCCAAGCCATCCAATTAAGGTTTGGATCATGGGATTGATCACCAAATCAGCATTGCATTGTATATCAGCTTGGTACCTTTAGACCTTCAAACACCTAACCATACTCAACCCTAGACCTCCAAACGGTCTTGGGTGACCACCAAACGGTCTTGAGACCGTTTGGATGAGCTCCAAACGGTCTTGAGACCGTTTGACTAATCCAATCTTTGTATTCTAGTGAAATTTCATCAATGTTTGGTCTATCGAGTTGATCAACAAATCAGCACTTAATTGCAATATGATTTGGTACCTTTAGACCTTCAATTGGTCAACTATACTTGACCCAAGACCTCCAAACGGTCTTGGGGTGACCCCCAAACGGTCTTGAGACCGTTTGGGTGATACCCAAACGGTCTTGAAACCGTTTGGTCTAATCAACCCAAAATCTCCAATTAACTCATTGGAATTTCAGCACTGTTTTCAATTAGGGTTTGCCCAATTGAATAGACTTCAACTCACGATTCCTTGGGAGTTAATCCCTCAAATTTGTTGAGTCATTATACCACATCATTAGGAACAGTAATCCCAAACGGTCAACCCTTTGTCAACGCACTCAAACGGTCTTGAGACCGTTTGCCCAAAAAGTTCAATTAAATCAGATTGATAATCAGCACTTAATCCAATTAGGTTTCCCTAATTTGATTAGCCTTCAACTCACGATTACTTGGGAGTTAATCCCTCAAATTTGGAGGGTCATCAACCAACATAATTATGAACAGGAATACCAAACGATCAACGCTTGGTAAACTCACTCAAACTGTCTTGAAACCGTTTTCCCAAACAGGTCAAGTTAATCAGGTTGAAAATCAGCATTTAATTCAATTTGATTTGCCTAATTGGTTGGCCCTCAACCTACGATTCCTTTGGAGTTAACCCCTAAAATTTGGTGGGT
The DNA here is from genome assembly GCA_963693085.1 of Alisma plantago-aquatica. Classification (NCBI taxonomy): domain Eukaryota; kingdom Viridiplantae; phylum Streptophyta; class Magnoliopsida; order Alismatales; family Alismataceae; genus Alisma; species Alisma plantago-aquatica. Next base: position 603,309,165 of record OY856413.1, read on the forward strand.
CATTATCCTACATAATTAGTAACAAAATTCCCAAACGGTCAACTCTTGGTCAACAATCTCAAATGGTCTTGAAACCGTTTTCTCCCAAACGGTTTCAAACCGTTTGCCTTTAAACGGTTTGCTGAAACCGCATAGCCAATCAAATTAAAACGATTTGGAATAGCTATCAAAACCGTTTGGCTTGGAACTTTTCTTTGGATAAGCATCTAGGATTATTTCATCATCCCCTTCCTTCGAGCAACCAAGAACAGCAACCGTTCTTGATGGAAATTGCAGCAAAGAAACAAGAGTGTATCAAATTGAAGAAATCAATCAACAAAGCATAGAGAATTGATGCAATAGCAATGTTTAAGGGTTTAAGTTATAAAACCCGCCTCCAATTGAGCTCCAAAGCTCCAAGATCACTCCATTAATGGTGGATGAAGCTCTTGCAACTCCCCCTAGGCTCGTCCTCAAGCTTTTGGTTGTAAAAGTTGGCTAGGGTTGAAGAGGAGATCAAAGTAAGAAGGAATCCATAATTTATTTTCGATTTCCACCATGAAATCAAGGAGAATTGGATCAAGAACCTTACCTACAGGTTGGGTTTCGTCTTTCTTCTCCTCCTAAGCTCCCTTGGTCGGCCAAAGCAAGGAGAGAAAGAAAAGGGTCGAGAAAAGCCTTTCATTTGGCTTGGAAAGGGCATTTTTATAAGGAAATTGATGAGAGAGAAGATACTTTATAAAAGTATTTTAATTCCAAAATTGTTGCCACCACTTCCCCCTTGGTTTCTTGCATGCAAGGACATCTCTATCCCCACCGAACTCCCTTCCATTATCCATGGATTAAGGGAAAAGAAAATAAGCACCTTAATCCATTATAATATTAATATATCTTTTTTAGTGGAAATTCTTTTCCTTATAATAAGGTGAGTGGAATTTCACCTACTTAGGATATTTTCGTTCCTTATCTTGGCAAAAGAACGTCCATCCTTATTCAAAATCAACCAATAACATTTTGGTTGAAGGCCCTTTAATTTATACATTCATTTTTGCCCTAAATTGGATTAGGGTTTCACTTAGGATTAAATCTTGATTATTTTAATATCAAGATTCTCTCTCCTCCATCTTAATTCAAATGAGATGCCCCTCTCATTTTCTTTGCTCTACATGATGCCAAGAAACATTAGGGACTTTATTGAAGTGGTAAATTGCATATCAAACCCTAGGTTTTGGGTAAATTGCACATTAAACTAAAACTAGGTTTTAATGCACAACATTGCTTTATCAGCTCTTTCTTGGTATTCAGGCTTCCATAAGCCATAACTCAACATCATATTCACTCTCATGATGCTTCAACACATGAGGAATATATTATAATGCACAATTTGCACATAAACCCCTCAACTTGGGTAATTTGCACTTTAGTCCAAAACAAACAAAACATTGATTCAACATTGTTCAAACAGGACCAAAATTGAAACATAAGTTTCTCATGAGCCCTAATTACTTTTCCCAAGATAAGATTAAGAATATACTCAACCTTATTAAGCAAAACATCTAGGGTTAACACATAACACAGGTCAGGGATGTTACACTAGACATATCAGAAAAGATTGTCTAGAAAAGGATAATGAGAAAAGAATTAAGAAAAGGTCTATCCAAACTCGGAATAGAGGCCTAGTAGTTCCAAAAAGGGGAAGTTTTTGGTACCATCGGTACAACCAAGGTCTAGTGCACTAGGGAAAAGGCTACCCAGAAAGGATAAAGGACCTTTTAGGCCATGTTAAGAGTTTAGAACCTATCACCAGTGTAGACAGGTAGTACATCTAGTAAGGAACTATCCAGTTGAAAACACAATGGTAACCCAACCACCAAGGCAGAGACATCAAGGTCATCAGGGGAAACAATTTTCTAGTGGTACTCGAGGACGTGGATAGACATCCCAGGCAAGATTCTATGAAAATAATCAGCCTGAGGCAGCAAACAAACTACCAGATGAGACAGGTCAGATGAAACAGTATCATTCTGATATGTCATTTCATAATTCTATGTGTTAACTATAAGAAAGTGGTTGTTATTGAGCTTCCTTTGACTAGTCCTATAAGGACACAAAGAAGATATAAAGTTACATTTTACTCAATATTCCTTTAAATGCTTTATAATTTCTCTTATCTGTGTGATAAAGGATGAGATATAGAAGTGATGCCTAAAGAAAATCCAGGAATGATAAAATCTTGTGTTCATAATGATGTGAAAAGTGAGGAACATGATAGTAAATAAAATGCATACTACCTAATCTCAGTACTTGTATACCTTGGCCTGGTATATAATTATTGGAGATAGGGCAAGTATGGAACTCTTAGATTGTTATCTTTCTGATTACTCTGATCAAGTAGTTATTCTGAAACAATCTAGCGAGTATAATGAAACTATAAATATGGTATGGACATGTGTATCACATCCTAAGTGTATTAAAATGGAATCTGAGATGATCTCAGATCAATCTGTGTGTATGAGGAAGTAAAAAGTATAATCTTCATGATAAATAAAATGAGACAAGGGAGATAATCCCTGATTGATAAATTCTATGTGAATAGTAAAGATCTTTTCCCATGATGTGGAAATGGGGAATGTGATAAAACCATGAAATGTTCATAAACATGTTAGATAATAATAAAGAAAGGAATAATGACATGAAATCATCCTTATAATTCCTATGTTGATGGCAAGGAACCTAGGATGAAACAAGAGTAAATGACTCATGAACAGTTGAAAGTCATACAATAATTAGAGGAGATGATAATCTTTTCTCTTTGATAAACAACCTTGGATGATAATGGGGTGATAAGAGAAATTTGTTTCTTTGTGTTCTCTTCTTTTTGGAAACACAACAATCAAGTGAGTATTGTGACACTTGATGTGCATGGATTAGAAATAATCTAATGATGGATACTTAGAAAAGTATCAGTTCATCTTGTACTTTGGTTCCAAGATAAAGAGATGTATAAAAAATAATGTTCCAAAGATGAAAGGAAGATCCTTTTATATGTGTGACTTTGGTAAAAACAACAGAGAAATGGATATGATGAGGATGTGATGTGTTGTTGATACATGTGATGGACACCAAGGTAAGAAATTCTAGTATCTAAGAAATATCAGGTGGTATAGAAAAGTAAAAGCATAACTCCTAATTAAATGACTTATGTTGGTTACCTGGAATGGCCAACTGTGAAATCTGTCTAATTATATAAAATAGTATGGACATCACATGTTAGGGGTTTATGCTCTGCATAAACATAACATCGACAAGGATGTACTAATTGAAGGAACAATTGTGAAATCATGGTGGAAAAAGCTTATCAAGTTAAAAATAATTCTAAAGATACCTCTAAGATAAGTTCTTAATTGGTAAGTAACCTCCCCTTATGACAAAAGTATGTACAACTAATAAGATAATTGGTACAAGTAATAAGAAAGTTTAGTGTTGTGTTAGTAGATTAGATGGCACAACAGATATATGATAATAATTGTAGTCACAAGTGGGTGACAAAATATAACTCTGGTCTTTCCTTAGAAGTGAAATACTAAACTGAATGAGGAGTATGGGAGACTCCCCAGAACCAATAATCATGTCACAAAAAGTTATAAATTGAGAAAAGTGATAAATCAGTAAGGTTTGACACTTGAATTAAATAAGGTCTATATGATGTTTCTCTGACTAAGAAAAGCATTATCTGACAAAAAGTTGACTCTACAGTCAATAATGAATGGACACAGTAGAGTTGGTGTCTTGTGTGACAAGTTCTATAATAACCCTGTATGGAAGGGATTTGTATTGATCAAAGTTCTATGACATCTCCATGACATTAAGATGTTATGTGGAGACCTGATAATATAGTGAATGAATAATATTTGTCTCCCTTTACCTGGGATTTTGGGGACGAAATCCTTGTTAGGGGTTTATAATTTGTAACATCCCTGACCTGGGTTATGCTTTAACCCTAGATGTTTTGTTTAAGAAATATAATTATATGCTTGCTCTTATCTTTTGAAAAGTAATTAAGGCTGAAGAAGAACTTATGTTTCAATTTTAGTGCTTTTTGAATAATGTTGAAACAATGTTTTATTTGTTTAGGACCAAAGTGCAAATTACCCAGGTTGAGGGGTTAACTTGCAAATGTTACATGATAAAATGTTCCTCAAGTGTTGAATCATCATAAGAATGAGAATGATGCAGAGGTATGACTTGTGAAATCCTGAGCACCAAGAAAGAGCTTATTAAGCAATGTTTGTGCATTACAACCTAGTTTTGGTGTAATGTGCAATTTACCCAAAACCTAGGGTTCAATATGCAAAATACCACTTCTAGAGAGTCCCTAATATTTCTTGGTATCAATTAGAGACAATAAAATCAGAGGGGCATCTCATTTGAATATCTTTGGAAGAGAGAGAATCTTGATATTAAAATAATCAAGATTTAAGCATAATTGAAACCCTAATTCAATTTAATGCAAAAATAAATATATTAATGGAAGTGCCCTCCAAACAAAAGTGAAATGGTTGAATTTGAATAAGCATGTACGTCCTTGTGCCTTGCAAAGGCAACGAAATATCTAAAGTGAGTGGAGAGGCCACTCACATTAGTTAAAGGAAAAGTAGTATCCACTCAATTTTGGATATTATTATTAAAATGGTTAAGGTGCTTAATTTGTTTTCTTTTAATTCATGGATAATGAAGAAGAATTGCAAGGTGGGGGATATGGATTCGTATGAAAGGGATTGAGGGGAGTATGTGGCACCAATTTTGGAAATAGAAGGATTTTATTATCACTTTCTCTCTCATTGAATTTCCTTATATACATCCCATTTTCAACCAACATGAAAGGCTTTTTCGATCCCTTTTTCTTTCTTTGCTTTGTCCGTGCACAAAGGAGCTTAGGAGCAACAGGAGGACGTGCCCCAACCTGTAGGTAAGCTCCATAGTCATCTTCAACCTTGATTTCATGGTGGAAATCGAAATTCAATGCTTGATTTCTTTTTTCTCCATTCAATCTTCAACCCTAGCCAATTCTTTTCACTCAAAGGCTTGAGGACGGACCTTGGGAGGTTGAGAAAGCTTCATTAACCATTAGATACGTGAAGCTTGAAGCTTGGTTTCAACTTTGAAGGTGTTTTATATAACTTGAACCCTTAAATGTTATTATTGATTTCCTTTCTCTTACATATGTTGAATCTTTCTTCATTCTCGAAATTCCTTTTGATTGATTGTTGAAATCACCACAAGAATCCCTGAAATTTTCGAAGGTATGGAGCTTGAAGATGATGATGTCATCTTAAGCACACACATCAATAATATCTTGTGCAAACAGTTTCATAATTGAGTCCAATCGGTCTCAAGACCAATTGAAACCAAACGGTCTCAAGACCGTTTGGGATCAAGTGGTCCCAAACCATTTGAAGGTCAAATGCTTAGGTAGTTGGATGTTGATTCAATGGTTCTAATTAAATGATTTATAATAGTCCCAATTATGGAGAATCCACCAATTGCAAACCCTAATCGGGTAGAGTGGTTGAGACCCTAGTTGATAATTTGATTTTTGGGTTGTTTTGGACCAAACGGTCTCAAGACCATTTGGAGGCCAAACAGTCTTCAAACCATTTGAAGACCAAACGGTCTCAGACCGTTTGGAGGCCAAGGGCTGTGATGAAGGTTTGGAGATCCAAGGGTTATAAATTGATGAGTATTCAAGGGTGCAATTGATGCATATTTCAACAAGGTAAACCCTAATCGATTTGGTTGAAACAAACACTAATTGGTCCATTCGATTTTCAAGCTAGTTTGGGCAAACGGTCTGAAGACCGTTTGAGTCCAAACGGTCTTGACACCTTTTGGGATCAAACGGTCTCGAACCGTTTGGAGATCTTCAAGGGTGAATTGTTCAATCGGTTTCAAATCAATGGTTGATGATTCAGTTTCAAGACCGAATGGATGATTCAGTTTCAAGACCGAATGGGATGATTTAGTTTCAAGACCGAATGGATGATTCAGTTTCAAGACCGAATGGGATGATTCAGTTTCAAGACTGAATGGGTTGATTCAGTTTCAAGACCGAATGAGTTGATTCGATTTACAACTGGTCAAGACCGTTTGAAAGGTAGATCAAGACCGTTTGGATGTCTAATTGATCAAGACCGTTTGGGGTTCAATTGAACAAGATCGTTTGGATATTAAGATGATGAAAGATCAATTGACCCTATGTTTGATAATGATGATTATAAAAAATAAGTACAATGGTTGAAACCCTAAGGTACTTAGGTGATTAATACATCTAAAGTGGTTAACCTTGATGCTTATGGAAGCAATATCTTCATACACTATGATAACCCTTCATTCAAGTTGACCTAATCTAATCAAGCTTGAAGTAATCAATATCCTAGAGAGGATGTGAGAGAGAGAGAGGAATTCATAAATGTATAATGATCATGAAAGTGGTTAAGCCCCTACACTTTCAATATGGATAAAACATGTAATTTAGGGTATGATCGTTGATAAAGAGATCATAAAACCCTAATCGAGAAGGTTGATGGACCCTAACCCTAATTTAGGGCAATGCTAGATGTAACCCTAATCTAGGGTAATGATGTAACCCTAATATAGGGCGATGATATGAGAAATCTCAATTCAAGGTAATATAATGAAAAACCCTAATTTAAGAGAATGTTTCATGAAACCCTAATTTCGGGTAAAGTTACATGAAACCCTAAATTTGGGAAAAGCTATAAGAAACTTTAATTCAAGATAATGATGTAATATGAAAATCCTAATCAAGGGTGATGTCATATGAAACCCTAATCCAGGGTGATGCCATGTGAAACCCTAATCAAGGGTAATGTCATATGAAACCCTAATGCAGTGATGTGATGTGAAATCCTAATCGAGGGTGACGTCATGTGAAACCCTAATATAGTAATATGATGAGAGGCTCTAATCCAGGGTGATGCCATGTGAAACCCTAATCAAGGGTGATGTCATATGAAACCCTAATGCAGTGATGTGATGTGAAATCCTAATCAAGGGTGATGTCATATGAAACCCTAATGCAGTGATGTGATGTGAAATCCTAATTGAGGGTGACGTCATGTGAAACCCTAATATAGTAATATGATGAGAGGCTCTAATCCAGGGTGATGCTATGAAATGCTATATGAAACCCTACCCTAATATAGGGCGAATATATATAAAACCCTAATTTTGGGTTATAGTGCATGAAACCCTAATATTGGGCAATATGATGATAAACCATAACTCTAACTTTGGGTTGAGTTGAGAAACCCTAATTTTAGGTAATGCTATGTGAAACCCTGATATATAAGGATGTTATGTGAAATTCTAATGTAGAGTGATGTTATGTGGAACCCAAATATGGGGAGATGTTATGTAAACCTTAATTGATAAAGATGGAAAACCCTATTCCTAATAATGGAATAGTGACTAATATATTGATTAGTGAAACACCTAAAGAGGTTGATAATAGATATCTTTATATCAATAATGCCTTAACTCGAGATGAGTCCACATCATTGATAATGGTTGCATGTTTCAAATAAGTGACTTATGACCAATACATTACATGATAAATGTGATGAACTGGTGCATAAAGTATTAGTATGGGAGATACCCTAATACAAGATAAGTTGATGAACTTAACATAAAGGTGATGATGGAAGTGATACATCAAGACATGTTAGGTATCACATCCAACACCATGTCAATTGTTACATTGAGATGAAATGCACTTTGATAAGTGTAGGCTAACATACCTTAAGAAAATGTTAAGCCAAGCTAATAAAGTATGATGTAATCATATCTTGGTAAAATTAAGAGAGGAAATTATATCTTGTGTTGATAATTCATTTAATGATAAATAATGAGAATAAATAAGCATGATTTAATACTTATGTTATCAACGTTGGCTCCTAGCTGTGTGGAGCAATGAATTAGGGCTTGATCATTAATAATATGATCTTGAGAACCTAAATGGTTAATTATGGAAAACCCTAAATCTAATGAATGGTGATGATAAGTAAGAGAAATCCTAACCCTAAATAAGGGTATAGTGATGCTACTCTTACATTGCATAGTACTGATATGTAATTGATATAACTGTTATTATGTAATGATCATACAGGTGATCATGAGATGATGAGCATAGCCAGGAATGAGCTATGATGTGTTAATTATCTAAAAATGCTTCATGGGCCTTGTGAGCCATTATATGTATTGTTGCCCAGTAAGAGGTAACAAGAGACTAAATGGGCTTTGAGAGCCATGTGAGATGCTTGTGTAGCAAGTATCATGTTTTCCTTGGTTAATCATGATGATGAGATGCTAAGGGATGAGAATGCCCATGATGTAACAAGGGATTAAGATCCCAATGGTTTTATAAAGTTTGGGAAAGTACTTGATAGATAAATTATACTTTTCCTTGTAGCATTTGTCATAATAATTCTTGTTTGAAACTTGACTGATGCTAAAAGAATATGGTAATGTACTTAATTAACCAAGTGAAATCCCATCATGTAGTGCCCTGGCCAAATAACCATCAGTGTCAGAATTTGCTGGATGGTGAAACGGGTTGCTCCGCGACATAACTCAGAATGCATATTTTTGAATATGCGGGGGTGATGGGCAAAAATATCCTTATGCCCTAATGGAGGAATTGATGCGAGATAAACATTAAATCTCTCAATCCTTCAATATATATGTCGGGGTGGATGTATCACTAATCCCCCGACATTGGGATGGATGTATCATGAATCTCCCAACAATATCAATGCCAGATCGATGTGAGATAAATATGAAATCTCTTGATTGCGAAGAGAGTGCAGCCGCCGCTGTAACTCTATAGCGAAGTTGCCAGTATACCCTGGAAAGGTATTTAGCATAGACACAAGATGTCATGCAGGAAATCTCGTACTGACCGAGATAAGGGAGGTCATGGAAATCTAGCTCTTCCATTAACCTTGTATGGCACCGATTTCGACTTCGCAATGGTCGGTTGGAGTACGAGCGGTATACCTCATCTCCTCAGGGCATAAGTGTGATTGTAAAATGTAATCATCCGTATAACATGTTTGCTTAAAGATTGAATACGAAAATCATTAGCTTATGTTACATTCCTTTTATGCAACTTTAGCTGATAGATGATATATTTATGTTTCCTCCCATTCCTTGCAAAGCAGATAGATGAATTATAATCTGCCATGGGTAGATGCAATGTTCTCCTTAAGAAAGAAGAATATCTTATCCTGTTTATACAATGATTAATATTGGTGATAATATAAAAGAACTTCTGCTCAGTTTTATTCTATTTAACTGCAATAATAATGTTTCTGGCGGAGAGTTATATCTCTCGCTGGAACAATTTCAATTGTCTCACCCCCGTGGGATCCAACTTTTTAGGTAGACACAGAAGAAGAGGCAAAACCCTGTTGCAGGGAAAGGACAACAACAACAACATCAAGGACATCAGTAATATCTCAGGTGGAGGCACTGGCTGTCATGTTTTGTATAGAACGTCCTATGTGTCGTCTCTGTACTCTCAGGTCCTCAGAGTCAGTAGATAGTGGTTTTATCATCGATATGAGATTTTGGCTTGAATTCCTCGAGATTTTATGTTGCTTATGTATAGTTTGGCAAAGCAAATGTTGTATGTTATCCTCGAGAAGAGACAGTACATGGTACATACCTGTGAACCAGAATGTATATTTAATACATTGGTTCTTGTTATAAGAGTTTTTTTAGAATTGGATCTCTTTGCAAAAAAAGGAAATTTTAGTGATTTTCAGTAATTCCACTGCTTATGTTTAATTCCGCAATTAATTACACTGTGACGGTCTGATCCAGTGTTGGGTCGTCTCAGAAGGCTTCTTCAAGGAGGTTGAGGCTACTTTTAGGTGAAGGCTACTTCAAGGAAGGTGATTGTATTTTATGTAACATCCTTGCGAGGTAATAAAATTAATCACTTTCAAAATCCCAATTGGAGACAATTGGGTAGTGGACTGAAAACCTTTGTATTCAAAGGTTGGAACAACTATAAACATAAGTGTCTTCCTTATTTCCTCCTCCTTCTTTGGTTGATTAGTATAAAAAATCTCTATTCACCCCCTCTAGATCGTTCAATTTTCAATATCTGTTCCAAAGTTCTAAATTCTGGAATACGAGATACACAAGTTCTGCCTCTTCTACACTTCTTCTACCATCCTCTTACCCTATCATCCACCCAAAATAAAAAAAATACAAAAGAATGTGCCAAACTACATGTTTGGGTTGGCATCCCTTTCCTCACATATCTGGTTCTTCCATACTACTTGTATGTAACATGGGTGTACCACATTAAAAATATACCAATCTACACACCCAAAAAATACACAATCAATGCAATTGTAGTAAAAATAAAACAATATCAAGTCGAATATAGGAGAGATTCCCAAATCTTATTTTTCATCCTTCCAGTCACTCCAATTTCCTCCCAAGGAGAAACAATCACTCCAAAAATATCTCTATTATAGTTGAACCCTAGATTTGTGCATATCTCACAGGCATATGCATAACTTTCTCAAACACTATGGATATCATGATTGTGACACACATGTTTTGATTTGGAAACTTTTTGTGAATGTGAAGCCAACATAGGGGTTTTGAAATTGAAATTTTGTGACTTAGGGAGATTGGGGTTGCTTGGCCATGTCTAGTTGTAGAGAACTAAGTGATACTATGAGATAGGATGACAAGTTAGTTGTACTATTTGGCATGTTGCTTTGATTTTGTTTTTCTCAAGTATGAGCAATGATCAAATTTTGAGTAGTTTGATGAATGCATATTCATCACTTATTCATTACAATTTCTAGTTTGGTTTCATCACTTTTGTTCTATCCTATTAATAACTAGGATTTTGATCATTTTTCTTTCTCATATAAATATTAAGGCTCATATCAACTCTAGAGCTTTCAAGAAGTTCTTCACCAAGCTCATGTTTAAAATCTAGAGCAATCTCACTTCAGAGTTAAAGCTCACCAACACATTATGGCATGTAGATCAGGCAATATCCCCTGTCAATCGCCCAATCACCCTTCCCCTTTCCAAGCTCTCCTAGATGCCTTTCAGATCAGGCAACCTCCCCTACTAATCTATTGATCAGTGGGTAGCCATAAATGTTAGGGCATCTACTAAATTATTGACACCAAGAGACCATCAAACCCACCATCATGATCAACTGATCCACTTGTAGCACAATGTCTCAAAATATTTCAAGATCAGATGATCTCCTTTATTGATCGGACAACCAAGTTAATTCCCAAAATTCACCCCCTCGATATCATAAACTCTATCTCTTATTGAAATTGCCAGATAGGCCAACCTCGCATGCATATCATTCGATTAGTCAAGTTTCCTTCCAAGTCATAGACCCATGGAAACTTCAATTTTCTAACGGATCAGACGATCCCCTCCTGGGATCAACCGACCAAGGGATTATCTAGAAACCTCACCAGGAAGATGATTGGCCAAATAGTTAGTCTGATCTGCCAACCAGAAGGTCAATATCCACATTGCCATGTAAGTGATCAGTCGACAAAATCACGTTGTTGTCCAATCACCGCGAGAGATAGAACAACATTCAATAGCCTCCATCTAGTGCTATAATCTGAATAAAAAGAAAATCAAACCTAATTCATCATTCATTTTGTTCTCTCTTGATCTAGAGACATTCTATAGCCTGAATCCATAGGAGATGAAAATGAAGAATAAGATCCTAGTGGAGTTTTTTGGATTTGTCAAAGCCAAAGAAAACTATAGTAGCCACAGACCTTTGACTACTCTCTTCTATCAGTGACATAATTTCTCCTCTCTCTTCTTGTATCTGTGTTCTTATGTCGAACATGATTGAGTATACCTTCTAGATGGAGCATGGGGAGTAGCCCCATCACTAGTACTCTAATTCCTTATTATTAAACTGGTATTCCTATGAACTTTTAGATTTATTGCATGCTCTATAGATTAGCTATCTATTTTGCATGATTGTTTGAATCCTAGACATAGAGCCATTGAAATCCAGGATTAGAATACAAATTTATATTGTTGAATCTCAGATTAGACCATGGAAGGGAGTTCTCTTGGGTGATGGATTAAGGATCTGTAGATAACAAGACCTCAATACTACATGGATATTTGCCCTTGTGAATTTCACATTCTGAAAGTATATCAAATTCATTGGCCCCAATCTAAATATATGTATGAGTGAGCAATGTAACATGAGAGAGTGGATACATAGGAAATAGTGGTGAAACATGTCATCATGGTGATTATAACATAATGAAACAACCATTTTTGTTCTTAATTTATTTTACATATTGATTTTTATTTAGTTAATCATCCTTAAACTTGATCTATCCTTGTTAATAATTTTTATCCACTAGGATAAAAATTTGAACTTTTATTAAAAACGTTGTCCTTGGGGTTTGATCTTAAAGTTGTACTATAGTTAGATTCGTCCACTTGCGTGTGGTGATTATTGCATGTTACATTAGGTAAAGACTTAGGGAATTTTTTCTAGGTCAATTTCTTGTGCTATAATCTATCATATCAATTAGTTCATGAGAGATGGGGTTGTAAGAGATATGACATGCATCTTGATTATCACACTAGAGATCCATTTCTTCTATCTAACAAAATTCTTGTTCTTCCATGAAGTTCTTTACCCATAGTAGTTCACTAGTAATATGGCCATAGCCCACTATTCATATCACCACTAGAGAAGGAGGCAACAATTTGTTTCTTTCTTTTGTTAGAGACAAGATTTCTTCCTATAGAAACACAACATTGGGTCATAGAATTTCGATCAATTACAAAGCTTGCCCAATCTACATCTGAGAAACATGGACCCTCAAGTGCCCATGAAAAAATTAGATAATGCCCTTTTCCTATATTCCTTTTTGGATAAGGATGAACTTGAATGGATTCATCATAGTGATTTTAATGTGGTTTTTCCTTGAATTAAATAGACACACTAGTAGAAAACGAAATATCTAGTCAAGTAATTGTAAGACAATTCAGTTTTCCAACCAATCTGCAGTACTACCATGTATTTGTAAGGATCTCCCATTGATATTTATATAGCTTGACTTCCATATAAATATGAGAATATGATTTTTTGATCCTAACACACTAGTTTCCTGAAGAAAACTAAGAACACACTTTTCTTGAGAAATAAAAATTCCATCCCTGGATCTCTTCACTTCAATACCTAGATAGTGTTGGATAAATTGGACATTAATAAACCCTTTGTTTCGATGATGGCAAACATTTCATTCTTGTGTATCTAACATTATACTTGAGTATTTTAGGGTTCAAGGAAATAAGGAATTAAATAAATGAAGATCAAAACAAATGGAACATTAATGCACTTAAATGTTTAATATTTTCATGATTGTACTCAATGTAAAAACTTGTACAAGTGTATAATGTTGAAGGACCTGTGATGATCCTTGATAAGAGAATTAAAAACTTGAAAAAGAAAGATATATGTCTTGTGAAAGTTCTTTGGCATCACCATGGCATTGAAGAAGCTACATGGGATCTAGAGGAAGAGATGAGGAGGAAGTACCCTTCTCTTTTCTCTTGATGATTTTGGGGACGAAATCCCTGTTAGGGGTGGATAATTTGTAACATCCCTGACCTGGGTTATTCTTTAACCCTAGATGTTTTGTTTAAGAAAGATAATTATAAGATTGCTCTTATCTTTTGAAAAGTAATTAATGCTCAAGAGGAACTTATGTTTCAATTTTAGTCCTTTTTGAATAATATTGAAAACAATGTTTTGCCCGTTTTGGACTAAAGTGCAAATTACCTAAGTTGAGGGGTTAACTTGCAAATGTTACATGATAAAATGTTCCTCAAGTGTTGAAGCATCATAAGAATGAAAATGATGCAGAGGTATGGCTTGTGGTATCCTGAGCACCAAGAAAGAGCTTATTAAGCAATGTTTGTGCATTAAAACCTAGTTTTGGTGTAATTGTGCGATTTACCCAAAACCTAGGGTTCAATATACAAAATACCACTTATTGAGAGTCCCTAATGTTTCTTGGTATCAATTAGAGACAAGAAAATCAGAGGGGCGTCTCATTTGAATCTCTTTGGAGGAGAGAGAATCTTGATATTTAAATAATCAAGATTTAAGCATAATTAAAACCCTAATTCAATTTAATGCAAAAATAAATATATTAATGGAAGTGCCCTTCAACCAAAAATGTGATGGTTGAATTCATATAAGTATGGACGTCTTTGTTCCTTGCAATGGCACCGAAATATTTAAAGTGAGTGGAGAGCCCACTCACATTAGTTAAAGAAAAAGTAATATCCACTAATTTTTGGATATTATTATTATATTGATTAAGGTGCTTAATTGTTTTATTTTAATTTATGGATAAAGAAGAGGATTTAGAAGGGTAGGATGATGGATTCATATGCAAGGAAGTGAGGGGGATAAGTGGCAGCAATTTAGGGAATTAAAGGATTTTTATAACGCTTTCTCTCTCTTGAATTTCCTTGCTTTGGACGAACACAAGGGAGATTAGGAGCAACAGGGGGATGTACCCCAACCTGTAGGTGAGCTCCTTAATTATCTTCAACCTTGATTTCATAGTGGAAATCAAAATGCAATGCTTATTTTCTTCTTTTCTTCATTCAATCTTCAACTTTAGCCATTCTTTTCACTCAAAGACTTGAGGACGGACCTTGGGAAGTTGAGAAAGCTTCATTCACCATTAGAGACGTGAAGATTGAAGCTTGTATTCAACTTTGAAGGTGGGTTATATAACTTGAACCCTTAAATATTATTATTGACTTCACTTCTTCATCATATGTTGAATCTTTCTTCTTTCCCGAAATTCCTTTTGATTAGTTGATGAAATCACCATAAGAATCACAGTAATTTTCGAAGGTTTGAAGATTGAAGATGATGATGTCATCTTAGCACACACCTCAATAAATATCATGAGCAAACGATTTTCAATTTTGATGACCAAATGGTCTCAAGACCGTTTGAGGGCAAACGGTCTCAAGAACGTTTGAGGTCAAACGGTCTCAAGACCATTTGGGGAAATTGCTGGTATGGATGGATGAAGATCCAATGGTTACAATTGATCTAATCACAATGGATATAGTGATGTATGATCCATTGATTAAAAACCTTAAATGATTGATTGAGGAAACCCTAAATTGATTCAGATGTTTTCATGGTGGAATGGACCAAACGGTCTCAAGACCGTTTGGAGGCCAAACAGTCTCAAGACCGTTTGAGGCCAAACGGTCTCAAGACCGTTTGGTGGTCAAGGGCTGTGATGGATGGTTGGAGATCCAACGGTTATAATTTGAGGTACCCTCAATGGTCCAATTGATGAATGATTCAATGAAGCAAACCCTAATTGATTAATTGAAGGAAACCCTTGATGATCCTTTCAGTTTCAAGGTAGTTTGGACCAAACAGTCTTGAGACCGTTTGAGTCCAAACGGTCTTGAAACTGTTTGGAATCAAATGGTCATCAAACCGTTTGAGATCAAAAGGTCTCAAACCGTTTGGAGGTCCAATCAGTTTCAAGGCTGATTTGTCCAATCGGTTTCAAATGTTGATGGGTCCAATCGGTTTCAATGTACATATGATCAACCAGTTTCAAGGGTTAGATGCGGAAGTGGTTTCCAAACCATTTGGAGGGCAAACAGTCTCAACCCTAGATGCCCAAACAGTTTCAAAACCGTTTGTAGGGCAAACGGTCTCAAAACCGTTTGGAGGTTCAATGCAACCAAAACCGTTTGAAGACCTAATGTGATGAAAGATTAATTAACCCCATGATTGTTAATGATGTTTATCAAAGATAATTACAATGGTTGTACCTTTAAGGTACTAGGGTGAATAGTACCCTTAGAGGGGTTAACCTTTGATGCTTATGGAGGTAATATCTCAATACACTATGCTAACCCTAAATGTATGTTCTTGAATGAAGGGTTGACCTAATCTAATCAAGATTGAAGTAATCAACATACTAGAGAGGATGAGAGAGATGAATTCATACATGTATAATAATCATGTAGTGGTTAATCCTCAACACTTTCAACATGAATAAAATATGTAATTAGGGTATGATCCTTGATAAAGAGATCATGAAACCCTAATCAAGAAGGTTGATGAGCCCTAACCACTACAAAAAATTTGGCCTTTGTTGAAGAACATTTGTGAGGAACCAAAAATCGTGAATAATGGTGTCTATTTGTGAGGGCTCATCCTTCAAATATGGGACTAAATCCATCAACCGTGTTTTTAACATCCTTAGACCTTTTATGTGAACACTAATCCCTCAAAAATACATTACTCACTAACAACTCTATGAAAAATACCATGTCAAATGTTTCCCTCCATCTCATAACCCTTCCCTCCATTCTAAAACACAATATTTTTAAATCAAAATAAAAAAATAAAAAACCCTACCCCCTCGTTCCTCCACGCGAGAACCAATTGATTAGGTTATAAGCTCGACAACACATTTCATGCCGCTATTTCGTTGCCCTTCCCCCACCCCACTCCTCAATCATATACATCATCGACTGCTTGCTACTGTCATCTGTCCACACCCCGCCCCCGCCTCCACTGTCTGTAATTCCACTCCTCTACAAGCCACCAACACCACCACAGCTCCTCTTGCCATCTTTTCCTCGATTTAGCTACAACCGACAATCTGATTCCGATCGGCCAGAGAGAGACCAGGCACGAGGGGGATTGCGCAAATGGGACTGTGGAGGCACGATTCTGGCCGGCGGGACACAGACTCCTCCGACTTCAAGAAGGGGAGAGGACAGGAGAGGGTTTCAAGCAGCGGCGATTAGCAGTGGCAAGGGGGGAAAGGGAGATTTTGATCGTATATTGATGGTTTTCGTAGTACGACGGAGGGACCGCCGGGATCCGGTGTCCCTGGAGGCGCTGCTCCAGAAGGAGGTGAAAGCCAAGAGGGCCGAGAGGTCGCACGTCAGGTACGGGTGCGCCGTGCAGAAGAAGAAAGGTGAGGACCACTACCTCATGAAGACGGACTGCCAGAGGATTCCAGGGAATGCCAGCTCTACCTTCTCCATCTTTGGCGTAAGAACTGTTCTCTCTTTCTATCATTGATTCTAGCTGACCCGCCCCGTCCGCCCCCTTTCTCTATTCATTTCCACTGCCACCCCGACTGTTTCTCGATTGATGCTATTCATGATTAATGGCTCCTCCCCTCTCTAAAACCTTTTGTGCATTAGAAATCGTCCCCCAAAAGGTGACTGGTTACTATCCTCCTCACCCCAACATGTCCCCCGCCGCCGTGAAGGTGAATTTCAGGAGGCCCACATTACTCTGCCCTACTGGTTAATTATATATAATCTCACAGTTTAAGAAACCTTTATAGGTTTCTAACAGGGCTCTGAAATTCTAGGAATGAAACCTAGAATGTATATAGGTCCAGTAATGTGGGTGTTTCATGTGAAACACATTTCTAGAATGAAACTGTGACACAAATAAATTCTGTATCTTATATTAAGTCTATAGGTTTAGCAGGTGTAAACACAATTCTGTGAGAGTATATACCTTAGGTTTAGAGGTGTTCATATAGGTCATATTGAGACTTTTATAAATAGTTTAATATAAACACAGTGTTATACAATGTGTTCAATAGCTTTCAGAAACCACCAATGTTATACAATGTGGATCAAACAGCAATTTGTTTATACAATGTGGATCAAACAGCAATGTGTTTATACAATGTGTTCAATAGCTTTCAGCAGGAGTAAAGCATGGATCCTACTGGGTATAAACTGTATATACAATGTGTTATTATAGGTCATATTAGCATATATAATAAATTATCCTTAACACAGATAATTCTTAAACTTCTGGACCTAAATAGAAATGACCTAGAATGTGTTTCACATGAAACACCCACATTACTGGACCTATATACATTCTAGGTTTCATTCCTAGAATATAATATGCTGGACTTTCCACATTACTGTATCTTGTCCCCTCGTTTAATATGCTACACATTGCTGTTTGACCTATATAAGGTGTATACATTACTATATGACATGTTGGTTTTATCATAATAGACTTGTATAAGGACAATTCTAGGATAATTGTTTAAGCCAGTTTCCTTTCCAGTAGCTTTCACATGATATCCTTTAACTTATGATAATTATCCTTAACACAGATAATTCTTAAACTATTGAGTAGTCCCTTGTATATATTCACATTACACAGAAACAATATATTAATACTTAGACTACTCAGCAGCTTAGCCAAGGGAAAACCTAAAAGCTGACAGTGTTGCCCCTGCTATCCATTAAAACATAGTTGTAACCTTATACATGCGGTTTAACAATAATAGCCCTTTATTCAACATGCAATGATTACCTTTGAATACATCTTCTGTCTTGGATGTCTGAATGAAGCCCTGCATTGCAGACTGCAGTAACCAAGCAGCGGTATAGGGAGTGGACTACAGTAACCAAGCAACGGTATACATGGAGTATAGGGAGTGAACCATATAGAACCGAGTGATATAAGGTTTGTCTCTAATTAACTTGATGCAGAACCGAGATATGAGGAAACACAATATCTTGTCTTTCATATCATATTCAATTATTTGGGACAAGCCCCCAGGGCTGGTATTTATAATAAAAGACACTAAACCCTAGACTTAGGAGAATTGCATAAATTGCTAGATAAAATATGAAATCAAAATAAAAAGTAGTGAAATATATGAAGTCAAAATAAACCTAGTGAATTTTGCAAATAAGTGCATTTAACTGGGTAAGTTGTACCTAGGTAGAGTGGGGACATGAAAGAGGAACCATATAGAACCGAGTGATATAAGGTTTGGCTCTAATTAACTTGATGCGGAACCGAGATATGAGGAAACACAATATCTTGTCCCTCATATCATATTCAATTGTTTGGGACAAGCCCCCAGGGATGGTATTTATAATAAAAGACACTAAACCTTAGTTATCAAGGTGCCCGCCTAGGCGCGCCTAGGCGCTAGGCAAGGTGCCTCAAAATAGGCGCCCAGCTTATTACATGCATTACGTGGGCATCTAAGGCCTTTTAGGCCCAAATTAAGCCATTTAGAGGATAAATGAGCATGAATCAAGTATGGATTTGGTCAAAATAGATCACCTTGACTCAATTTATGGCTGAAATAGGTCTGATTTAGGCCAAATCAGGTCAGTTTTGGAAAATTAGGGGAAAACAGGTCTGATTTGGGGAAATTAGGTCTGACTTGAGCCAAATTGGTAAGTCATCATACCTTGTTTGTTAAAAATTTCTACTTCCTCGTATGCATGTTGTTCTTGCTTCTTTTTCTTTTCTTTTATATCCTTTCTCTTGTATTTTATTCCTAAATCCTACTACTGCTGTATTTTTTGTGAGTTATTCCTCCTATATCCTTCCTACTACTAAATCCTACTGCTGCTGCATTTAAAAAAAATCTGTTTTCTTCTAATCCTCTTTTACATCACCTATGCTTCATAATGTTGCTGATGTTGTACTTTCTATTTTCCTGTTTTATATCACTTGTTCTTCGTGATGTTGCTGCTGTTATTATATCTTTTCTTTTTCTTTTCTTTCCCATTCTCCATTTCCTCTGTACTGAGTTACAACCTCTTCCCACCTTTCTTTTCCTATTTTCTTTTATTTCTTTGCACATTTCTTGCTCCAATTTGTTATTGCAGGCTTGTTGATATTAGTTCCCTTTTGTATTCTTCCTACTCCAGTCTGCTGCTACTACTGTCATAGCCTCATTCTACCCTCTATTTTTATGTTTCCTATATGGTATTATATGTAGTATATATGTATAATAAGAAGCAGATTAATATACTGAAAAAACACAAAAACAAAACGCCCTGAATATAGCCTAGGCGCCCCTTGGGACATGCTGAGCGCCTAGCCCCCTTGACAACTATGGTTTAAACCCTATATATAGTCTTTGTAATGCTCTCAGAAAAGGAGACTTGATGAATGGAATCTTTTGATGAATATTATTTCTTTTGATTAGTTATTTTAGATTAGTTTAGATCTTGATAATAGTGTTAGATTTTTATTCATTAGGTTCTCCATCAAGGTCCTTTGTCACATGTAAGTTGTTTCATGGGTGTGATTAAGATGTCCAAAATGTGTTTTAGGATTTTCTCTTACTAACATATTAATGAGATTAAAGTGATGGTAAGAAACAATAATACATCAAAATAAGATATCTAATTAGTTATTAATGATGCCTGATCTCATTCTTGCTGTAGCTTGTTTTGTTTTCTTCTTCACCTCGTTTCGTTTTCTTTTGGCATTACCACAGAATGGAGAGACTGAGTACCTGGTGCGTCCCCGCTAGTGGTGTTTTTACACCCCACGAGGTCGGAGCGCACGGGATGTGGGATCTTATGCTTTCGAAATTTATAAGACCTAAACTAGCTACCTACGTCTACTAAAACACTACACCCGCAAGCGCACGGGGTCGTGTCGTAGTATAGAAAGGTGGCAAGTAAAGGGTCGATCCATAGGGAAAAGAGGGGGCTCTAGAGCTAGGTTAGTTTGGCTAGGTCCCTACTGCAGAGACTAGGGTTAAGGGTTTAAAGATTGATTGTTTTGATTGTTAAACTACTTATGATCAAACAAGCAATTAAAGGCAGGAATGAAATCTAAGTTAACCTAGACTAGATTAATACTAAGCAGGCAAGGAAAGACTAAGCTAGGTATGAAAAGGCAATTTACACTAAGGCAAGCAATAGAGAGGCAAAAGAACAATTAAAGAACTAAACTAGCATAAATAAGGCAAGAGCAAGGCAAGAAGCTAACTAAGCAAGAAAAGAACTAACTAAGCTAAGTGAATACAAAACTAGGGTTTTAAGCAGTAAAGAGATATGTGGGCTGTTTAGGGGTATGAACTTATCACTTAGGTTGGGGGGTGACATGTGAACATTATGATTCCATTTAAATTATCCAAACCAAACAACAAGTTAGAGTCTAATGGATTAACCTAAGCTACTAACTGGCCATGGATATGATAGGTTGTGTATAGGGGAACTAGTCCCTAACACCACCCACTACCCTTACGAGGCTCAATTGGGTTAGGGATTAGGTTCAATCCAGTTAGAGTCTAATCAAGTCTAGGTTTCTAGATTAGGCATTCCTAGGGCAATTAGGGGCCGAGGGTAGTAATGGGGAGGTGAGATTAGGGTTTTGGACCCCAATTCCCCCACGTTATAGCCTTGAGAAGGCTCCATGCTAATTGCACTAGAATTATCTAATCTAGCTACTTAGATCTCTCACTTAGGTTTAGGGAGATTGATTAAGATGTAGGAAGATGGGAGGCAACCTAGGGATCCAAGAATTGGACCTAGGGGCAAATCCCAAAATTCACACATATAAGCAATTTGCCTAAATTCCTAGGTGATTTCACACACAAACCAACAAGCAATCCATGGAGAATGAGATAGAAATAGAATATAATCATTAAAAATGAAATTACAAAGTTTACATGTCATTTTCCCCCAACATGGTATCAAAGTAACATATTTTCCCCCAAATAGCCCACCCAAGGGGCCTAGCTACTCATAACAAAGCAAAATACAAAAAGAGAGGAGAAAGAGGTAGAAGAAGCCATGGAGCTCGGTGTAGATGAAGCGATCTTCCTCTCCAGCAGCTGCAGGATGCCCTCCTCCCTCCTCCATAGATGAGATAATGCAGAATGATGAAAGGAAGTGGATGGAAGGCTTAGATATGGGGGGTTATGTGGTGAAAATGATGAAATGGAGTGGATTTGAGGTGGATATGGAGTGGAATGGAGTGGGTGGCGATTTGGGGAGCTAGGAGGGGGTAGAAGGTAGCTAACCTCGTGCTCCAACCGCCACCTAGGTATATATAGGTGTGGGGAGGAAGTACTAGGTCAAGTAGGGGCAAAATGGGAAAAATAGTGAAAACTAGGTGAGTTTTGTGAGTAGCACGACCGTGGTGGGTCACCACGGTCGTGGTGGGTCACCACGGTAGTGGTGGGTAGGGTAGGCCATGGTCGTGGTGTATGGGCACGGTCGTGGGAATTAAAATGGCTAAATGTCAGGTTGGTGGTCAAATTTGGGCTGAAAAGGCCACGGCCGTGGTGGTCACCACGGCCATGGTAGTTTGAGGGTAGCACGGTCGTGCTGCGTAGCACGGCCGTGGTGGGATCTGGTAGCACGGCCGTGCTGCGTGGCACGGCCGTGGTGGGATATGGTAGCATGGCCGTGCTGCATGGCACGACCGTGGTGGGTGGTGGTAGCATGGCCGTGCTGCGTGGCACGGCCGTGGTGGGTGGTCGCAGCACGGCCGTGCTGCGTGGCACGGCCGTGGTAGAGTATGCTCTGCAGCTGCTTCAAAACTGAGATTTTTCATGTGATTTCTTCATTTGTAGCACGACCGTTCTGTGTTACCACGTCCGTGATGGGGGCTTTTCTTGCACTTTGAGCTTCAAACTTTGTTATCCATGGACTTCTTTACTAAAGCTTGACTCTTGGCCACTAGGGGTAGGTTGGGGGAGCTCTGGGGCCTTCTTTGGGCCCCTCCATCTCTCTCGTCCATCCAAGTGTGGTCCAAGTACCTGAAAAACATGCAAATAATGTCCATAAGTGCATTTTACACAAATATGCATATTAGGGGAAATAACATGTAATCTAATAGGTATAGATGTGATTGAAGAGAAAAAAGACACAAGATTAAGCCCTTAAATAGGGCTGAATCACCACCCCAAACTTGAAACATACTTGTCCTCAAGTATGCTCTAACTCAATCTCTCTATAGAATTTTCACAAGCAAGAAACGACAAACGCAATGCAAAGGATGATTATTGTTGAATGGGATCAAAGATGACTAAGTGCATGCATTTCACCTCTCTCCTCTCCTGCTTTCACAAACCAATCATGAAAAGAGCACAAAGCATATGAACTTCAAATATAGCACATAGAATACACAAGTTATCAATACTTATTCCATAAAGTTCTGGGTATACCGTTTCATGATGGTGTTAATCAAGAATGGCTAGGAGTATTGTTTCACATTCATGCATTCAATCTTATATTTCAAATCATACCAAATGACCCACATGGCTGCG
This sequence comes from Alisma plantago-aquatica, assembly GCA_963693085.1. Classification (NCBI taxonomy): domain Eukaryota; kingdom Viridiplantae; phylum Streptophyta; class Magnoliopsida; order Alismatales; family Alismataceae; genus Alisma; species Alisma plantago-aquatica. The sequence goes on from OY856413.1 coordinate 603,332,354, forward strand.
AAAAAGGGCAAAGTGAGCTAAGTTTGATGTTTCCTAGCTCAATGGGCATGAAAGTGGAAGAAAGGGTTGCGGTAAGATTTTTGGAGTGTTTTTACACACTCATCTTTTCTTTATTTGAATGCTCTTAAACAGGAGCATCCTTTTATTTTGTTTTTGCTTTTCTTTTTTCTTTTCTTTTCTTTCTTGCCCTTGGTGTAGATAGGGAAAATGGTGGATAGAGTGAAGCGGGGAGATGAAGATATGGCCACCCCAAACTTTTGGAGGTGGCCAAGGCTGATTATGTGCACTAGGGCATCTTTTTATGAGGCGGAGGGGTATGAAGATGATGGAAGAAGAATCGGGTCAAAGAGGGGTCATTGGTATGATTTTCCACATAAGACATCATGCATGAGAATTAATCCAACACTTCATCCAAGATATCACACCACATGAATGAACAAAATGAAATTGATATATCAAACAAGTAATTCCACAAACACTAAGCATTCAAAGCTTGCTCAATTTCACAATTCAACCAATTCAATCACAATCCTAAGAGAGGTGATGCACATGTAAAAAGTCAAGAATTGATACCATTTAGCAACAAACAATGTTAACTCACTTGCATTTGTCAAAGATCATCATTTTTACTCAAAATAGTAGAGATTGGGTCAAAACATACTTTTAGGCAAGAAATCTCAAATTTGGGCAAAATTGGCCAAAATAGTGCCAAGTTGCCTTCAATCACATCTAAAATCTATATTATTGAACTTAAAGCAGTAAACAAGAAAATACTAGCTATAACATGCAAGAATTACTAAAAATCTACATGATATGCAATTCATGAAAAAAAGAGCAAAATTTTTGAAAATTACACAAAAATGACAAGAAAGTAAATGACATGGCATGCAGGTATGCAAAGCAGTAACGATGACTAAGGTAGATAGCAAAAGCAAGAAAACAAAAGTGGATGTGGCAGGTGAAATGCAAAGTGAAACTAGGGCATACCTGCCCTACCATCCCAAACTTTTGAATCATGCTGTCCTCAGCATGATCCTAGAGTTTAGGATGATAGGGTAGACGATCATGGCTCTCTCAAGGCTTTGGAGGTGTTCCTCCCTATGGTGGAGGATATGTGTAGTAGCTACCCCACTAATCTTCCTTGAGTGGCTGAAATTGGTCTGCTGCACGGCCGTGCTACGTAGCACGGCCGTGGTGGCTTCAGGTTGCACGGTCGTGCTACCTGGCACGGCCGTGGTGCAGTCCTTTGGCAACTTTTCTCAATTTTGCTTTTGAATCTAGGGACTTGGTGTGTTTTTCATGCAAATGACCATGGTCGTATTGATGTTCCATGACCGTGGTGGTCCCTGTAGCTACTACTCTCAAAATGAGGAACATCAAACACTCAAAAACTTGACCCAAAGTGATTTTTCTTTGAATCCTTCTCTCAATTGTACTCAAATTTCCTTCATTTCACCCTGTAACCACCTGCACATCTTAAAACTAGACAAAAACTATTAAACACAAGTGTGTGTGTGTTTTCTTGGAAAGTGTAAAAACAAAGCAATTGAATCAAAAAGTGAAGGTTGGGTCAGAATTTCCCAAACCTATGTGGGTTGCCTCCCACAAGCGCTAAGTTTCATGCCTTCCGCCAGGCTTGTTGTTATTTCACCATCAACCATGGTCCAAAAACAAAATGTTTTCACTCCCATCATAAGCAATCCTCTCAAATGCTTTCCTTTATTGATCTTCCTCCCAAGGGTCATGTGAGCTTCGTAAGTCTTTTTTAGCAATTCTCTCTCCTTGGGGATCATCATCATAGATCTTAATCAGCCTTAAGACCCTTAGAAATATCATGCCATAAGTTTTCTCACTCTTGAGGAATGGGTCTTCATAGGCACCAAAGAGAGGGGTCTCAATCATATCCATTTGCTCAAGGGAAGTAGGGGGAGCATGTGATAGTTGTGGTGGTGGCATCGGTGTTGATGGCCATTGGACTTTAGGTGGAGGAGGGCATTGAGGTTGGAAGGTGAACTGGTAGAAGGGTTGTGGCAATGGAGGTGGTGGTAGTGTGTAAGGCTTAGGATAGCCTTGGAGGTAGGGTAGTGGAGGAGGGAATTGAGGTTGGAAAGTGAAGTGGTGGGAAGGTTGCGGCAACGGAGGTGGTGGAGGTGTGTAAGGCTTAGGATAGCCTTGGAGGTAGGGTGGTGGAGGAAATGGGTGGGTTTGTGCATTTTGGCCTTCCATCTTTTCTTCTCCGAGTGGCTTGTCACATGCACAAGGCACAACCAAACAAAAGAAAGCAAGTTAGCAAACCAATATACACAAAGAAATGCAAAGAAAAATGAATAAAGAATAGCAATGATGAGGGCAGTACGAAAAGTCAAAGCAAAACTAACTAGCTAGGCCGAGCGCCTCTAATCCCCGGCAACGGCGCCAGAAAGCTTGGTGCGTCCCCGCTAGTGGTGTTTTTACACCCCACGAGGTCGGAGCGCACATGATGTGGGATCTTATGCTTTCGAAATTTATAATACCTAAACTAGCTACCTACGTCTACTAAAACACTACACCCGCAAGCGCACGGGGTCGTGTCGTAGTATAGAAAGGTGGCAAGTAAAGGGTCGATCCATAGGGAAAAGAGGGGGCGCTAGAGCTAGGTTAGTTTGGCTAGGTTCCTACTGTGGAGACTAGGGTTAAGGGTTTAAAGGTTGATTGTTTTGATTGTTAAACTACTTATGATCAAACAAGCAATTCAAGGCAGGAATGAAATCTAAGTTAACCCTAGACTAGATTAAGACTAAGCAGGCAAGGAAAGACTAAGCTAGGTATGAAAAGGCAATTTACACTAAGGCAAGCAATAGAGAGGCAAAAGAACAATTAAAGAACTAAACTAGCATAAATAAGGCAAGAGCAAGGCAAGAAGCTAACTAAGCAAGAAAAGAACTAACTAAGCTAAGTGAATACAAAACTAGGGTTTTAAGCAGTAAAGAGATATGTGGGCTGTTTAGGGGTATGAACTTATCACTTAAGTTGGGGGGTGACATGTGAACATTATGATTCCATTTAAATTATCCAAACCAAACAACAAGTTAGAGTCTAATGGATTAACCTAAGCTACTAACTGGCTATGGATATGCTAGGTTGTGTATAGGGGAACTAGTCCCTAACACCACCCACTACCCTTACGAGGCTCAATTGGGTTAGGGATTAGGTTCAATCCAGTTAGAGTCTAATGAAGTCTAGGTTTCTAGATTAGGCATTCCTAGGGCAATTAGGGGCCGAGGGTAGTAATGGGGAGGTGAGATTAGGGTTTTGGACCCCACATTCTAGCCTTGAGAAGGCTCCATGCTAATTGCACTAGAATTATCTAATCTAGCTACTTAGATCTCTCACTTAGGTTTAGGGAGATTGATTAAGATGTAGGAATATGGGAGGCAACCTAGGGATCATGGAATTGGACCTAGGGGAAAATCCCAAAATTCACACATATAAGCAATTTGCCTAAATTCCTAGGTGATTTCACACACAAACCAACAAGCAATTCATGGAGAATGAGATAGAAATAGAATATAATCATTAACAAATGAAATTACAAAGTTTACATGTCATTTTACCCCAACATGGTATCAAAGTAACATATTTTCCCCTAAACAACCCACCCAAGGGGCCTAGCTACTCATAACAAAGCAAAATACAAAAAGAGAGGAGAAAGAGGTAGAAGAAGCCATGGAGCTCGGTGTAGATGAAGCGATCTTCCTCTCCAGCAGCTGCAAGACGTCCTCCTCCCTCCTCCAAGGATGAGATGATGCGGAATGATGAAAGGAAGTGGATGGAAGGCTTAGATATGGGGGGTTATGTGGTGAAAATGATGAAATGGAGTGGATTTGAGGTGGATATGGAGTGGAATGGAGTGGGTGGTGATTTGGGGAGCTAGGAGGGGGTAGAAGGTAGCTAACCTCGTGCTCCAGATGCCACCTAGGTATATATAGGTGTGGGGAGGAAGTACCAGGTCAAGTAGGGGCAAAATGGGCAAAACAGTGAAAACTAGGTGAGTTTTGTGAGTAGCACGGCCGTGGTGGGTCACCACGGTCGTGGTGGGTAGGGCAGGCCACGGCCGTGGTGTATGGGCACAGTCGTGGGAATTAAAATGGCTAAATGTCCGGTTGGTGGTCAAATTTGGCTGAAAAGGCCACGGCCGTGGTGGTCACCACGGTCGTGGTAGTTTGAGGGTAGCACGACCGTGGTGGGATCTGGTAGCACGGCCGTGCTGCATGGCACGGCCGTGGTGGGATATGGTAGCATGACCGTGCTGCGTGGCACAGCCGTAGTGGGTGATGGTAGCATGGCCGTGCTGCGTGGCAGGGCCGTGGTGGGTGGTCGCAGCACGGCCGTGCTGCGTGGCACGACCGTGGTAGAGTATGCTCTATAGCTGCTTCAAAACTGAGATTTTTCATGTGATTTCTTCATTTGCAGCACGACCGTTCTGTGTTACCACGGCCGTGCTGGGGGCTTTTCTTGCTTTTTGAGCTTCAAACTTTGTTATCCATGGACTTCTTTGCTAAAGCTTGACTCTTGGCCACTAGGGGTAGGTTGGGGGAGCTCTGGGGCCTTCTTTGGGCCCCTCCATCTCTCTCGTCCATCCAAGTGTGGTCCAAGTACCTGAAAAACATGCAAATAATGTCCATAAGTGCATTTTACACAAATATACATATTAGGGGAAATAACATGTAATCTAATAGGTATAGATGTGATTGAAGAGCAAAAAGACTCAAGATTAAGCCCTAAAATAGGGTTGAATCACCGCCGAGCACCTCTAATCCCCGTCAACGGCGCCAGAAAGCTTGGTGCGTCCCCGCTAGTGGTGTTTTTACACCCCACAAGGTCGGAGCGCACGGGATGTGGGATCTTATGCTTTCAAAATTTATAAGACCTAAACTAGCTACCTACGTCTACTAAAACACTACACCCGCAAGCGCACAGGGTCGTGTCGTAGTATAGAAAGGTGGCAAGTAAAGGGACGATCCACAGGGAAAAGAGGGGCCACTAGAGCTAGGTTAGTTTGGCTAGGTTACTACTGCGGAGACTAGGGTTAAGGGTTTAAAGGTTGATTGTTAAACTACTTATGATCAAACAAGAAATTAAAGGCAAGAATGAAATCTAAGTTAACCCTAGACTAGATTAAGACTAAGCAGGCAAGGAAAGACTAAGCTAGGTATGAAAAGGAAATTTACACTAAGGCAAGCAATAGAGAGGCAAAAGAACAATTAAAGAACTAAACTAGCATAAATAAGGCAAGAGCAAGGCAAGAAGCTAATTAAGCAAGAAAAGAACTAACTAAGCTAAGTGAATACAAAACTAGGGTTTTAAGCAGTAAAGAGATATGTGGGCTGTTTAGGGGTATGAACTTATCACTTAAGTTGGGGGGTGACATGTGAACATTATGATTCCATTTAAATTATCCAAACCAAACAACAAGTTAGAGTCTAATGGATTAACCTAAGCTACTAACTGGCCATGGATATGCTAGGTTGTGTATAGGGGAACTAGTCCCTAACACCACCCACTACCCTTACGAGGCTCAATTGGGTTAGGGATTAGGTTCAATCCAGTTAGAGTCTAATCAAGTCTAGGTTTCTAGATTAGGCATTCCTAGGGCAATTAGGGGCCGAGGGTAGTAATGGGGAGGTGAGATTAGGGTTTTGGACCCCAATTTCCCCACATTCTAGCCTTGAGAAGGCTCCATGCTAATTGCACTAGAATTATCTAATCTAGCTACTTAGATATCTCACTTAGGTTTAGGGAGATTGATTAAGATGTAGGAAGATGGGAGGCAACCTAGGGATCCAAGAATTGGACCTAGGGGCAAATCCCAAAATTCACACATATAAGCATATTTGCCTAAATTCCTAGGTGATTTCACACACAAACCAACAAGCAATCCATGGAGAATGAGATAGAAATAGAATATAATCATTAACAAATGAAATTACAAAGTTTACATGTCATTTTCCCCCAACATGGTATCAAAGTAACATATTTTCCCCCAAACAGCCCACCCAAGGGGCCTAGCTACTCATAACAAAGCAAAATACAAAAAGAGAGGAGAAAGAGGTAGAAGAAGCTATGGAGCTCGGTGTAGATGAAGCGATCTTCCTCTCCAGCAGCTGCAAGACGTCCTCCTCCCTCCTCCAAGGATGAGATGATGCAGAATGATGAAAGGAAGTGGATGGAAGGCTTAGATATGGGGGGTTATGTGGTGAAAATGATGAAATGGAGTGGATTTGAGGTGGATATGGAGTGGAATGGAGTGGGTGGCGATTTGGGGAGATAGGAGGGGGTAGAAGGTAGCTAACCTCGTGCTCCAGCCACCACCTAGGTATATATAGGTGTGGGGAGGAAGTACTAGGTCAAGGTGGGGCAAAATGGGCAAAACAGTGAAAACTAGGTGACTTTTGTGAGTAGCACGGCCGTGGTGGGTCACCACAGTCGTGGTGGGTAGGGTAGGCCACGGCCGTGGTGTATGGGCACGGTCATGGGAATTAAAATGGCTAAATGTCAGGTTGGTGGTCAAATTTGGGCTGAAAAGCCCACGGCCGTGGTAGTTTGAGGGTAGCATGGCCGTGCTGCGTAGCAAGGCCGTGGTGGGATCTGGTAGCACGGCCGTGCTGCGTGGCACGGCCATGGTGGGATATGGTAGCACGGTCGTGCTGCGTGGCACGGCCGTGGTGGGTGATGGTAGCATGGCCGTGCTGCGTGGCACAGCCGTGGTGGGTGGTCGCAGCACGACCGTGCTGCGTGGCACGACCGTGGTAGAGTATGCTCTGCAGCTGCTTCAAAACTAAGATTTTTCATGTGATTTCTTCATTTGCAGCACGACCATTCTATGTTACCACGGCCGTGCTGGGGGCTTTTCTTGCACTTTGAGCTTCAAACTTTGTTATCCATGGACTTCTTTGCTAAATCTTGACTCTTGGCCACTAGGGGTAGGTTGGGGGAGCTCTGGGGCCTTCTTTGGGCCCCTCCATCTCTCTCGTCCATCCAAGTGTGGTCCAAGTACCTGAAAAACATGCAAATAATGTCCATAAGTGCATTTTACACAAATATGCATATTAGGGGAAATAACATGTAATCTAATAGGTATATATGTGATTGAAGAGCAAAAAGACACAAGATTAAGCCCTAAAATAGGGCTGAATCAGTATATCAAAGGCTTGGAGTTCACATAGAAGAGAAGGAGAAAATATAATCTTTAGTCCATTTATTTTTCATATGCAGATCTTGAGAAACAACTGTACTACATTTTTGATAACCAAAAGAATGTACTACATTTTTGTTTCAATTTCAATAAAAACATGTGCATTGAAACTTGTTATTGTCAAAACTGGCAATGCCCTTTCCCGTTTCTTTTGTATGATATATTGAAGAGCAGATATAATTTGGTGAGAATATATATGGCATTATTTCAGTAGATTCAGGATCTTTGACACTAGTTTAGCTTCAAATTTAAGGGTTTCTTTTTGTCTTAGAAAGGATTGTTTTCGAATATCCCATCCTACTTTTGGCTTTTTCATAAGTTGTTGAAAATTTTGCCTTCATATGTTAAGCCTTCTCGTGCCAAATCCTTGTTACTAGTTGGTGGGGCTTCATGAGATACTTCTTTGTTTGCATAGCGGACAACTCCTAGTACTTCGGTTGGTGTGGCTTCGATTTTCTGTTCATAGAGCTACTTCTGCCAAATCCAAGATTGATTTTGCAGAAACAATAAGTTGGAAGGCACTTGAGCCTGAAGTTAAGGCTGCCAAGTTCACTTCCTGCATTGATTGATGCCCCTTTTGCCACAATTACCAAGCCCTGCCTCCTTTTAGCCGATGATCATTTTATAAGTATGACTGCTCCAGGTTGTCCATTGAATGCTTATGCTGGAGGATTTTTTTCATAATCCACAGAAGAAAAGATGCTAGTTCTTCTAAAGCATGTTGTGTTCTTTTTCTCTAAATTGCTTCTGCTAGCTAACACTGGACGTTTAGTCTGTCATCTATCCATAGCCTCTTACTTCTTTTAACTCTTACATATGTTATGCTACATGGATTACATCACATGCAATTTCTTACAAGTATTGGCTGGCACTCTCCATATATACTCGGACATACTATCTCTTACAGCTTCAATCCGTTCAGAAGTTCCCTATGGAACTCTTCACTGATGCTGCTATACTTTGCTAGTGAATACTACATTTATCATTCTTCTACTTCCCTTTATTTACTGTTGCAACACTTGGTTATTTTATGCCAAAGAGTACTCCCATAATACTGTTGTACTGGTATAAATGATGTAACATCACATATAATTATTGTAGGGCGAGAGCTTTTACAACCCTTTCATCAGAGATGTAATTCAAGAACTGTCAGACAAAGGTTTGGTTGAAGATAGCCAAGGTGCCAGTGTGATTTTCATCGAAGGGCAAGCTATCCCATTAATTGTGGTGAAGAGTGATGGAGGATTCAATTATGCATCGACAGATTTATCTGCACTCTGGTGAGTATGTGCATTATGTTTCTTTCTATCCTTTTCTGGAAGTAGGATCACACGTTTCAATCATCCGTAATTCAAACATTAAACTGTCATCTCAATGTTGTTTATGCGGAAAATAACTACTACTGTCGTTCAAGCGTTCAACAACACATTTGTGGCATACCACCCAGTTTAAGATTTCTATTTTTTGTAGTTTAATTTGGTATAATGCCTGAATATTGTAGCAAAACATATTTTGCATTGTTACTTGTTTAAGATTTCTATTTTTTGTAGTTTAAGTTACATAAAACTATTCACATTGAAGTCATTTCAGTAAAAAATCTCAAACTCTTGAGAAAGAAACAAGAAGGGTTCCTTGAATAAAATTAATATTAAAAAATTAAGGATTTCCCCCCATATAGTCTTAGTGAAATCATAAACATAAGACTTTATTGAGTTTCCACCTCATGCTAGTTTAGTAGGTTATTACATCTAAATCAACAACCATGACGTGAGTATGATTGAGTTATAGATGAGCCTAATAGCTTATGTAAACAAGACAATTAATCTCTCTCTTTTGGAGCTTGAGCATGATATATGCCTTTCAACACACAATCATTGCCCTAGAGGCTATGGTTCTAATGGGGAATCTTTGCCCTCGAGTTTACCCCTTCTTAGGTGGATGTGGGCTGCTAGGAAGATCATCTCTACACTCCATCCTTTCGCCACCCTCATGAGATCCTACAATCACATGTCCATATTGAGAGTTTGAAGAATACCAAAGGAGTGGTGGTCATGGTCCATTCCTTGACTTAGTGTCCAGGAGAATAGTGAAAAGGTAGCAACACACAATCTTTGTCGATCCAGATGAGATGATTCATAGCCTTGAACCCCTCTTCTAGAGTGTTAAGGATGATGTCTAACAGGTCTTAGGGGATGATGCCATTGTGTCACATGGAGATCCAATTTAGTAGGGGGTTCATATTCCTTCCACCTTGTAGATTGATGATGATAGCATATTATATGGGAGATCAAGAAGAAGCATCCACACACCTATATCAAGTCACAGGGTAGAGTGCACAAGGTTTTTGAAGGCGTGAGGCACATTGAGGCATTTCCCCCCTAGTGAAGCGAGGTGTAATAATATATGTATGTAAGGAAACTCCTCGTGCTCTGCCATAAGAACTTGGAGATGTATCATGGTGAAGGTATATTTCTTACATCTCCCACGGCTGAAGAACAGGTTCATTCTCCTCATCAGAAACTCCCTCACCTTCCAACTGTTGCATCTCATCTTCAATAAGATCTCCCGAGGCAGAATAGATCTCAATAGCTTTTTCCCAGAAACAACACTCATCACCAGCAACATAGATTTCATCCCAAAATCCTAGAAGAATGTTGGATATCTTGAAACAACTTGCCTTGTTGTTTGGTTTGGTAATCTAGATTGAAATGTGAGATATGCATGCTATGTTGACCTCCCCCCAACTAATATCAAGTTACATTCCCAAACGGCCCACCTATCCATCATACTGCTTAAAATCTACTTTTGCCTTCTTAGCTTGTTAATGCTAGTGTAGTCAACTGCCTTTGTTAATTCTTAGTTAATTGCCTAATTCTAGATAGTTAGTTCTTGCTCAAGTAGTCAGGGCTCCTTTGAGCATGCTTGTGTTAATTTGGCTAACTAGTGATAACTTAGGCTCTTGCTTGTCTAATTGCTTAGCTTGCACCTTAGTTGATAGCTTAGCTTTCTAGTGTAGTGTAACTCCTCGCTTTAGCCTAATTGCTTGCCTTTCTTAGCTTGATAACCGTACTTGCTAGAGTAATCTAGAGTCTTTGTTAACTTATTTTCTTTCTGAATCTTTCTTACTTGCAGTCGTAGTGTAATCAAACCAAACACAACATTAAACCCTCAAACCCTAGACTCTGCTTTAGGAAAATAGCCAACACAAACCTAGCTCTAGTTTCTCTCCATGCGGATTGACCCTAATCTTACCACTAGCCTATACTACGATCCTGTACGCTTGAGGGTACGTGTGATCAGTTGAACTTGTGTGTTGGAATAGGTCAATATATAAATTTTGAGAGAACCGTGTGTTTTCCCTTAGGGTTGCAACTAGCCACCTTTAGTTGGCTAGAGTGTGGCCTTGAGAAGAATCACACCATTTATGCATTTATATTCATTGATCTCATTTTTATTAGTGAAATATCTAATCATGTTATGAATTAAATCAAATATAAAACATTTATCTTCAGATTAGTAACTTAATTATACTAGTTAGTTGGCTGGTTGGTTTGTCAGCAACATGTCACTAATAATTCCTAAATGAAGCATCCAAAAAAAGAGTGGTTAAATTCCTAACCAAAGCATCCTAAAACACTCGGGTACATTTGGAATGATAGGATTGAAGTCCTTCATGAGCTTGCCCTCATTGAAGTAATTATTAAGAAAAAGAAGACTATGCCTAGCAATAGGTACTGTTTTGGTGGACCTGTTCCAAACAGACACGACCCAATATGGACTTGGCCCAAATTCAAGTAAGACCGTATTAGACCCAAAATCACAAAATATTCTCTATTGTAAATATCAATAAAGAAAAATTATAACCCCAAAACCGGACCCAACCAGACTTAACGTAAAATAGATAAAATCTGACAAGAACCTACTTGAATGATATGGAACCGACCCGATCAACCCGAGAGCTGAACATACTCAAAACAACTCAAATTTTTTAAGTCGATTGGATCACGTCGGGACGGGTCATTTTTTTTTTTGCAAACCCTATAAGAAGACGAGTATCTATAACTCTATAAAAAGAGGGAATGTGATGTATGCTTTTCCAGTTGTCTGTTTGCTAGCTTACACTTCTGTCACTTGTATGCTATCAACTTCTCTGTTTATCAACTTTTTTTATATTATTTCCAGGTGCTTGCTTTGAATACCAATGTACTGGTTTCTAGATATTCTTAAGCTACTTATTTTTCTACTATGCAAAGCAGTTCAGACCTACTAAATTGGTGTCAGCTTATGGTTGACACTAACACACGCTACAATTGCCTTTATTTGGCAATTCCAAATAAAGAGGTTGAGGTTATAATAGAAGTACTACATTTTTAGTATTTTGATATGTTGCAACAGTTTGACGAGTACTCATATTTCTATTCAGAATGTTGTGTGTTCCAACAACCGGTTTTTATGCTAACTAATCTAGTCTACGTGTGTGGTTGACAATGTTACACTAATTATTAATCCGATGAAAAAACATGGTTTTAAATTTCTAGGGAATTCTAGAAAAATGTATGCATGCTCATCGGTCTAGTTTGTTGTGTGTTTAAGCAGCCTATATGAGAGTTAATTGGTCTAGTCAGTCAGTGTGCTTAAATATTGGAGGAAGTCAGTATATTAATCAAATTGCGCTCTCTTATTGAGTTGTATAATCATGAGCCTTAAGCAAAATAATAGATTTGATTTTAGATTTTAGTAGTGACACGGTACAAGTTGGATGGAGTCAACTGGTTGTTAATTGAACACATGTATTGTGTTTCAAAAACTTATTTATGTGCTCTCTTTGTGTTTTTGCAGCCTATATGTGTGCAAATCTGTCTAGTATTTTTGTGCATTTATAGGTGGAATGGACCTGCTCGATATTAACTGAGCAGTTCTTTCTCTTTGAGTGGGTCATATATAACTTAAAGATTGAAGGAAGTCAACTAACTATTTATCAAGTTGCTCTCGCTTAGTAGGTTTATATAAATAATTGTGCCACAAAGCAGTTAAAGTCTGTTATTGTTGTCTTTTTCATAAACTTTTAGTCACATTGGCTAAAAAGATGACTATATTTAAGAGATCATTTACACACTCACATTGTTAATTAGTTTGCTTTTATCTTTAGTCCTTTCAACATCAATGAATAATCATGTTCTAACTTAAGTTATTGTTAGAATAGTGTTTACCTTGGATTTCTCTTACTAATATCTATGTCACCAACTCTTTTTATTTTACGTCCTCCATAAATGTCGGAGTATAGATCTGTTGTCTAATAGGCTGTGCAAGAAAAAAGAAACTGTTGAAACGGCTCTGGCTCTAGTTATAGAGGAGCAGAAAATAAATATAATAACTACTAAAGCCACACAACCGTACCAGGAATTTAAATTGAAGAATAAATTCATTACCTGTAGGAAGAACTTATGCTTAAAGTTGGGAATGATAATCTATAACTAAAGCTGCAATAGATTCGTAGGTCTACGTGGAGGGACATTCTTTGTTTTAAATTTGACTACACGATCAAGTAGTGGGATTTATTTAAAACCTTGTAGCTAACTGCCGACGGACATATGTTTCAGCATAGCATCAGCCGCACATGTGATGAATAACTTAATCTTTAGAATTACGATAGAGAATACACTTCATTAGCGACGATCGACAAGTTCTCTTTGGAAAACTATCTAATGACTGATGTAATGTTTCCGGGACTTTGAAAGCCCATAGCCAATCTACTCAGATAGGTTAGTCAGAAATATCTCTAGTTTGCATGGAAAAGCATCTCTCAACTTAGTTTCTTTTTCTTTACTACAGTTCAATGCATTATCCTATCTCCTTCCGATTTGTCCAGCTTCAGAAATACATTAATAGGCAGCTGATTGTTTCTTTAGGTAACAATATTCCAGCTATTATGAGCAGTAACATCATTTAGGAAGTTGAATCTAACTTTACCCCATTTCAACCATGCTAAATTATGAACGAAACCAGTGAAACCACTTTCCAACTTTTGGGATACTGACATGGAGGATTATCAAGCATATACTATTAAGGAGAGCTGTGAGAATCTTCAGACATTTTCAAGACTTTTGAAGCAACTTTTTCCTTCACTATCTTCTCTCCAAGATATGGATTCGTATAGTGTGTTACAAATCTTGAAGGATGGCCTTGGATATGCTTAGGAAACATGTATATTGCAGTGTCTCTGTTACATAAATTGCTCTGAGACAATCATTCACTGAACAGTGTAGATATGACTTGGAGAGAGGTAATGTTTTATTTTAATGTGCACAATTACTCAAGCTTTCTATGACCTAGAGCTAATCTCTGCAAAGCCGTATACATCATTTGGTTGGTTGATGGTTGTCTCTGATCTGCTGCAATTACATTTCAAACTTTTGGGATTCATTTGGAATAGGATTCTGAAACCCTAGTGTTTTGCTTTTTGTTGCTTCAAGTGGTTAAAGTTTTGAGCATGATTAACCTCCTTGCTGATAGTTTCCTTTGCGTTACAGAAAATCTCGGAGTCAGAAACAATTCTTTGTCCACATTGAGAGCTATGTTTTACTCGTGGGGAAGTTGGTTTGAAACTAGCTTGGCTGTCAACCTGTGCTTTGGAATGGTAAGCAATGATAGATATGGCATAATGTTGGTGATTCCCCGTGCTGCAACTGGGAATCTGATGCAATGCTTTCTGCCGGATCCCAAAAAAAATGAACGAATGCCGGTCTACTATTCTGCAATCTGCTGAGTGGATTTCAGCGAAGCTCATGGTAGTGGGTGAATACCCGATGCTGATTGTTATCCAAAATCTGAGGGCTGTCTACAGCCAGGCTATATGCTGATTGTTATCTTGCTCTAACCAAATTGCAGATGCAAATTTGAATACCCGATGTAACCGCATGAAAGATTGATTTCAAAACTTTACATTTGCAGATGCAAATTACATATGTACTCTTTATTTATATCAACGTTGAGCACGCAATGTATGGATAATATTTTGCTTCAATAATAGAAATCTGTTTGAGGTGATTTAACATTTCTATGTGTCATTTTGGTGTTGAATCTTCTTATGATGTCATGTGAATTAGTATAAAAATATTACTTGAGGTTATGTATACAAAGTTTTCATTTAAAATTTGATATTCACTATAGTAACAATTAATTAATATTTAATAAATCATTCAATAATCAATAACCAAATCATTTACAGTAGTCCCTCATAAATATATTGATGAAGGTCCAGATTGACCATCAAAATTGCATTGATGATGACCACATAGCCCCTCAAAAATAATATTAATGAAGGCATTATCCCTTCAAAAATATATTCTCCAGGACCATCAAGTCCCTCAAAAATGTATTTATGAGAACTAAATAGTCCCTCAAAAATGTATTTATGAAGGCTAAATAGTCCCTCAAAAATGTATTCATGAAGGCTAAATAGTCCCTCAATATAACATTCTTGAGGGTCAGTTGGTCCGTGACAATTGTATTCGTGAGGGACACTGGTATTTGTCACGTGAGTTCTCTTCACAGACCATTTGTGAGGGCCAGACCCACAACCGTCCCTATTTGTGAGGGCCTATAGTGTTACACCCCGATCTCACAATTTCCTCAAATCATGAGATTAGGGCATAAGATAGGACTTATATGTAACACAAAGAACACCCTTAACTTTTTTTTTTCTTTAAAACTCTTGTTTCCCCGCATTGAACCACATAACATCTTAACAAAGGAATCTGAACATTTCTTTTACTAATCAGACTTCAATAGTAAAAGTACATATATAAACATTCATGATGTCTCTCACACCTTATGCACATAAAACTTGCTAATTAGCATACATATCAAAAGAGGAACAATATTACACATCGTAATTACAACTCTCTCTCTTATCTCTTACTGAGGACCTAGAGTGACAAGGACCGACTGACTCAACTAATCGTGTACTTAACTCTTGTAGAAGATCTACGTTGATGCTCTGGCCATCTTCAAGTCCACGCGGTTAACCCTAAAATGTTTGAGTAGAGGGGTGAGCCTACTCGCTCAGTGAATGAGTACTTCAAAGAAACAATCTAAGGCACTAATGTGATTATAGATATAACTTTGAGTAAACGATAAGAAATTTAACAACAATAAATACTACACTGAGCAGTTCTAAAACAATATAATTGAAATAACAAAGAATGTAAATATTGTATCAAAAGAATAACTACTAGAAGACTATGCTCTAGTCTTCCTTAAATCTTTCATTTATAAGGAACTCTGTGAACCTATATGATCATATTTTAGCTTATGCCCTGATCCTATGCAGTGTACTCTGCATAAGAGACTCGCAGTGCACTACGGCCACACCGTACAAGACTTAGCGACACACCCGGGAAATGCTAAGTCTGACTGCCAGCCCTGTTCTGCTACAAGACCACAGGCTCTCCGGCCTCAATGTACTAACTCTGAGTGCTATAGACTCCTCCTCTAACCCGAGTACACAGGCGGAGAGTCTCACGGGGTTACCTCCATGACTCCGCACGGATCGTGTTGCAATAACCCCTATTTTCTCTAGTGCCACCGTGACTCCGCACGGATTATTGTTGAACACTGCCTCTCTATCCTTGTGCCACCATGACTCCGCACGGTTAATTTTGCAACACGAGTTTCACCCCTAAGAAGCAGATCTCTCGAAGGGGTTCTACGATGTTCAGGGCACCTAAGTCTAACATTAATATTATAGATACATGTAAAACAGAAATCATAACTCATTTTACATTTCTCACAAGGCTCACACGGCCTGCCATATCATATCATATAAAACATCTTAGCTCATGTATTCAACATATACCATGTCTCAGTAACATCCCTTTCTAGGGCATGTCATATCTCATCACCTGCAATTTATGAGATATGTATTGAAATATAAGAAGCCCTGTAGTATGTAGATATCAACTCAGAGAGAACAAGCATATAAAGTTAAATGCACTAGAAACATACAATTCAACAGTTAAGTATCACCACATCTCATTTCGAGACCTTTCATGTCACCATAACATGATTCATTGAACACCCTATTCTTAGGGTTTCATTTGCCTTATTCATTCATCACATGCCAACACCCTACTCTTAGGGTTTCATTCGCCTCATTCACCTTTTCATTTACCTCATTCACTTATCACATGGCTCTCATAAGGATTTCATAGGATATAAGCATTCACTAAATAAAGATTGTTTTCAACAAATCATATACAATCGATATATGTATGAAACCATGGAAATTGAACTAAATTTAGGTTTCCATGCTATTCACTGAGATATCATGCACCAAGGATAAAATTCAAATAAGGTAATCCATGAGATACATCCTAACCACTTATAAGATTACTAGTCCTTTTCAATAAGGTTGAAACTCTAGAGATATCTAAATTAGGTTAAACCCTAATTACATCATATGGTATAAATCTAAAAAGCATTCTTTCTAGGATGTGTTGTATACGTTTCTGATGTGAATCTACCATCAAGGAGTCATTCAAACAGAGAAGGAATCCATATCATATCAAATTGCAACAACTTAAATTAAACGGACATTTCAGGGTTTAGAATCACATACCAAGCAATTAGGGATTTGGATGCTATAATCAAATTTCATGCATTATACTGTTTAAAGGAAGAACCCACTCACCCTAAGGTGTGAAAACACCTCAAAACTACAGCTCAACTCAGGGGATCTCGAACTCATATCAAATCCCTAGCAAATCTCCCAATTCTTCTTCCATTCAACTCGAAAACCTTGAAAATGAGGGATTATGAAGAAAGGGTGAGAAAAGAGGGAATTTCGACATCATCTTGGATCAAATCAGAGCATGGACGGAATCTTGACATGAGAGAGAAGATTCACCATAAAAGTCTATGCAAAGGATCCAAACTTACTTGATTTCACCATTTCTCGGACCGCAAAATCCTAGGTCAGCAATTCCTCCTCTTTCTCCACTCAAGCCCTAACTCTCCCTCTCTCTCTAGATTTTTGTTTCTCTGGGGTGGATGACGAAGAATGAGAGCTGTGTGTGTGTGTGTGGTCGATCATATAAGTCAATTTGAGCTGCTTGGGTCAATTGCATATTGACCCAACACTCAACTTTTATTATATTGGCTGAATATTCAGTTATACAAAATTTACTGTAATTCGTTTATTTCAGAGATCAAACCTTCTCCAAAAATTATGGTAATTTAGAAAGTTGTTTAGATTTTATCTATAAAGCTTCAGTTAAAATTTGAGATCATTTGGAGTTACCAATAAATAATTAAAAATAGAAGAGTTCACTGCTATATTGCAGTCTGCAGCAGATTCGGTCGAGTTTGTCCTGCACAGAACTCGACCGACACCCTCACTGTAGAGATCAAAAGTCATCCAAAACTTATGCCAATTTAACAGAGTGTCTAAAACTGTGTTTTTCAAGCACAGTTAAAATTTGAGATCAATTGGATATACCAATAAAAAGATAAAATTCAATTACGACGCTGCTATATAAATCTGGAAATATGATCGGTCGACTTTGAAACTCGAATGATAAACAGGTCAGAACATTTTTCAAAAATTCTGATATTTTCCAATGTTTTTAACATTTTATATATCCAAATCATATCCAAATTTGAAGTAAATAAGAGTTACACATAAAATACTAAAAATCATATACTGAGACATTCTACTTATCAAATTCTGTATTCATATGTCATTAAAACCCTATTTTGGGCCGATTAGGGTTTATGTTTCTCAAACCCTAATTCTCAAGGCAAACGAACACTTAAAATTCTTATCATAGTTAAAACATCCTAATTGTGTTATCGTCATTAATTAGATTTCAAGAATGATTATTCCAATTAATCTTTGCAATTGTCTAGGTAAACCCTAGTTTACCAATTAAGCTCAGATGGGGTCGTAACAACTCTTCCCCCCTTAGAATGTTTCGTCCTCGAAACATAAACCTACAAGAAAGATACATTCAAGGTTATTCTAAGCTTCTAAAGCCTTCCATGTCATTATATTCTTGTATTTCATACCTGAATGTAGTTTTCAACATTAGATCTTTTAATTCTTTACTAAATCACAACATATTTCAAATAGTTCTCAATGATATCAAGCAAATTCTTTATGCCACAGTCAAACATAGAATGAAAAGATAAACCATCACGCTTTCGCTACGCAACTCTGATACTCTGATACAACTATCTCAACTTATGCGGCTCAGAAAGTTCTATTGTTCTGTATCACCTTTAAGTGACAAAAGCGAGTTCACCATGCTGTTTTAAACTTTAATAAAGTGCTATTCAAATAGCAAAATAGTCTTGAATTAAAAGGCTAGATTCAACAATCAATTGCACAATATTACTCTTGGCATCCCCATTGGGTCATGGATGCATGAGGTGAAGCATTACCACCTCATTCCATACTATCCTGTTTCGATCCTGGGACCTGTGGGTTATGGGCCCACACACAATTCAAAGTGTAACCATCGTATTATATCATTTTAGGGTTTCAACCATAGTAATAAAGTAATCCACAATTGTATCAGTCATTCAAGCATTAATCATACTCAATTACCATCACTCAGTTATATTAGAGCTACGTATAACAAGCTACACCTCATTAGGGTTATTTGTCCAGACAATCTGATTATCATCCCTTTCTATTAATATGAGTGAATAGGTATAACTACCTTATTCAGGATATCCCTTCATGTCTTCCGTCATCATCCAAACTGTATCACCATATTACAAATACACAATACTAGGATGCATATCTGGTATGAATTACTACAACTATCATACGCCTTTAATTTAACATATAGCTTACACAAATACCCTGAAATCATATGTAGAACCAACTTTCATACCTTAATATGCCTTCAACAAATCATACATGTAAAAACAAATTCACATATTACACAAAGCTAGTGTTTTCCTTTATCTCTCTCCTCATTCCTTACTACTTATGTTTTGCTACCTCTCCTTCTCATTTTGATCATATACAATAAACATCCCTAACATTAAAACATTCAAGGTAAGAATAGATTATTCATCATTCTTGCTATCACACAAGAATTTATTTCTTATCGCACTCCATCGTAATGTATGTCACTATTACATTCACTAGATGAACCTACCAAGGTAGTTATGCATCATATATGATTCATTTTCTTATCATTTCATTCCCACCTTGCTATTGTTAAGGAATATATGAAAGAGAAGATGATTTTAAGACTTGGAATACTTGTATTCAAACATTCCCTTAATACATTCTCGTATGTAGATTTACTTAGTTATCAACAGAGATATTGGATTAATTAGCACTTTCTTGAATCTCACAACCTCTTTATTTTATAACTTCTCCATCATATTTCAAATCCTATCTTACGTTTCATAGTCCTCTTACCATATACTACTCTTTAACCCGTCATCTTTAATTCTAAATTTTTCTCTTATGACCATGTTTCTTATTCATATGTATGGTCATGTATACCATGTTGCACATTTTTCCTCCTTTATCTTTATACTATTGTGAAGTTAACGTTCTAAATTAATAGTCCCTCTATTAGTTTTTTTTCTCATGTTGAATACATTACATATTCTTCATTTTTAAATCAAGTGGATCATGCATGGGTCAAACATAGTTTCTCTTTCAATCAAGTTTTTCTCTCTTGAATACAGTCTACCTTTGTATGACTTATTCATTCGTTAAACTACACCTATGTTCTTTGCTTAGAAACTAGTTTGTTGTTCTAGTCTTATGAATTACATGTTCATACGATCCTCTTTACTTCTATGGACCTATTGAATGCTCAACCCTATTCTCTACTTATCATTTTCTTTAGAGTTCATAAAAGCATTATACTCTATTCTATGATTCATTCTTCATGATTGATTCTTGCTATCTTGAACGATACATACATTTCACATATCTTTTCTATATTTTATATGTATAGTTCGTATAATATTAATCAATAAACTTATTATGAACTTCATATCATGTTCCTTTATTCCCAATTAAGGGTTTCTCATATGAGGCCCCAAAATTGAACCTCAGATATCAGTTTCAACAAATTCTTAGTTGTTCTGATCTTGCCCATATGTTTCAACATCTTACTGTATGTACATTCTTACTCTGATGTGGGTCTAATTATCCAGAGTCTATTCTTATTATACTATTAATAGGAGTCATTAGATCCCAGTAACGCATCCTGCCAGCCGGACCAGGCCAAACCTGAAGTCCTAAAGCCAAGAACTACAAGGGATTACTCAACTCCTATACATCTCAGAAGTGTGGAAGAAAACTTATCCACTAACAAAAGCTCATTCAAAGGTCAATTCTAGTCTACTTGTTACAAAGAATGAAATCAATAAATGCTACAACTGCATAGTGTACAACAGATATTAAAGATCCATATTTCAAAGTATTGAATATTTCAATTCAAACATATAAGAGCATTTCTATACATTTCCAACAAAAACAACATTATGAAATGTAAGTTCTATCTCCTTTTACATTTATGCTATTAATTCTTGTTTCTTTTCTCGTTATCTAACCCTAACATTTCTAGGGTTCCTCTCTAGCCCATTCTTCTACTGTATACCTGGCCAGGGTATACGTGAGAGAATAGACAGAGTAGCTTGTATTGGTTGATCCAAGTATTCAGATATCGGGCCAGGATATCCAAATACTCAAATCCCCAAAGCTAACATCAAAACATCTCCTATCTACCACACTTATGATGCTAACTTACTAACTTAATGGTCTTTGACAACTCACCCTAGGCTCTGATACCAAGCTGTCACACCCCGATCTCACAATTTCCTCAAATCATGAGATTAGGGCATAAGATAGGACTTATATGTAACACAAAGAACACCCTTAACTTTTTTTTCTTCTTTAAAACTCTTATTCTCCCGCATTGAACCACATAACATCTTAACAAAGGAATCTGAACATTTCTTTTACTAATCATACTTCAATAGTAAAGGTACATATATAAACATTCATGATGTCTCTCACACCTTATGCACATAAAACTTGCTAATTAGCATACATATCAAAATAGGAACAATATTACACATCATAATTACAACTCTCTCTCTTATCTCTTACTGAGGACCTAGAGTGACAAGGACCGACTGACTCAACTAATCTTGTACTTAACTCTTGTAGAAGATCTACGTTGATGCTCTGACCATCTTCAAGTCCACGCGGTTAACCCTAAAATGTTTGAGTAGAGGGGTGAGCCTACTCGCTCAGTGAATGAGTACTTCAAAGAAACAATCTAAGGCACTAATGTGATTATAGATATAACTTTGAGTAAACGATATGAAATTTAACAACAATAAATACTACACTGAGCAGTTCTAAAACAATATAATTGAAATAACAAAGAATGTAAATATTGCATCCAAAGAATAACTACTAGAAGACTATGCTCTAGTCTTCCTTAAATCATTCATTTATAAGGAACTCTGTGAACCTATATGATCATATTTTAGCTTATGCCATGATCCTATGCAGTGTACTCTACATAAGAGACTCGTAGTGCACTACGGCCACACCGTACAAGACTTAGCGACACACCCGAGAAATGCTAAGTCTGACTGCCAGCCCTATTCTGCTACAGGACCACAGGCTCTCCGGCCTCAATGCACTAACTCTGAGTGCTCTAGACTCCTCCTCTAACCTGAGTACACAGGCGGAGAGTCTCACGGGGTTACCTCCATGACTCCGCACGGATCGTGTTGCAATAACCCCTATTTTCTCCAGTGCCACCGTGACTCCGCACGGATTATTGTTGAACACTGCCTCTCTGTCCTCGTGCCACCATGACTCCGCACGGTTAATTTTGCAACACGAGTTTCACCCCTAAGAAGCAGATCTCTCGAAGGGGTTCTACGGTGTTCAGGGCACCTAAGTCTAACATTAATATTATAGATACATGTAAAACAGAAATCATAACTCATTTTACATTTCTCACAAGGCTCACACGGCCTGCCATATCATATCATATAAAACATCTTAGCTCATGTATTCAACATATACCATGTCTCAGTAACATCCCTTTCTAGGGCATGTCATATCTCATCACCTGCAATTTACGAGATATGTATTGAAATATAAGAAGCCCTGTAATATGTAGATATCAACTCAGAGAGAACAAGCATATAAAGTTAAATGCACTAGAAACATACAATTCAACAGTTAAGTATCACCACATCTCATATCGAGACCTTTCATGTCACCATAACATGATTCATTGAACACCCTATCCTTAGGGTTTCATTTGCCTTATTCATTCATCACATGCCAACACCCTACTCTTAGGGTTTCATTTGCCTCATTCACCTTTTCATTTACCTCATTCACTTATCACATGGCTCTCATAAGGATTTCATAGGATATAAGCATTCACTAAATAAAGATTGTTTTCAACAAATCATATACAATCGATATATGTATGAAACCATGGAAATTGAACGAAATTTAGGTTTCCATGCTATTCACTGAGATATCATGCACCAAGGATAAAATTCAAATAAGGTAATCCATGAGGTACATCCTAACCACTTATAAGATTACTAGTCCTTTTCAATAAGGTTGAAACTCTAGAGATATCTCAATTAGGTTAAACCCTAATTACATCATATGGTATAAATATGAAAAGCATTCTTTCTAGGATGTGTTGTATACGTTTCTGATGTGAATCTACCATCAAGGAGTCATTCAAACAGAGAAGGAATCCATATCATATCAAATTGCAACAACTTAAATTAAACGGACATTTCAGGGTTTAGAATCACATACCAAGCAATTAGGGATTTGGATGCTATAATCAAATTTCGTGCATTATACTGTTTAAAGGAAGAACCCACTCACCCTAAGGTGTGAAAACACCTCAAAACTGCAGCTCAACTCAAGGGATCTTGAACTCATATCAAATCCCTAGCCAATCTCCCAATTCTTCTTCCATTCAACTCAGAAACCTTGAAAATGAGGGATTATGAAGAAAGGGTGAGAAAAGAGGGAATTTCGACATCATCTTGGATCAAATCAGAGAATGGACGGAATCTTGACATGAGAGAGAAGATTCACCATAAAAGTCTATGCAAAGGATCCAAACTTACTTGATTTCACCATTCCTCGGACCGCAAAACCCTAGGTTAGCAATTCCTCCTCTTTCTCCACTCAAGCCCTAACTCTCCCTCTCTCTCTAGATTTTCGTTTCTCTGGGGTGGATGATGAAGAATGAGAGCTGTGTGTGTGTGTGGTCGATCATATAAGTCAATTTGAGCTGCTTGGGTTAATTGCATATTGATCCAACACTCAACTTTTATTATATTGGCTGAATATTCAGTTATACAAAAGTTACTGTAATTCATTTATTTCAGAGATCAAACCTTCTCCAAAAATTATGGGAATTTAGAAAGTGTTTTATAATTGATCTATAAAGCTTCAGTTAAAATTTTAGATCATTTTGGAGTTACCAATAAATAATTAAAAATATAACAGTGCACTGCTATATTGCAGTCTGCAGCAGATTCGGTCGAGTTTGTCCTGCACAGAACTCGACCGACACCCTCACTGTAGAGATCAAAAGTCATTCAAAAATTATGCCAATTTAACAGAGTGTCTAAAACTGTGTTTTTCAATCGCAGTTAAAATTTGAGATCAATTGGATATAGCAATAAAAAGATAAAATTCAATTACCACACTGCTATATAAATCTGGAAATATGATCGGTCGAGTTTGAAACTCGACCGATAAACAGGTCATAACATTCTTAAAGAATTCTGATATTTTCCAATGTTTTTCACATTTTATATATCCAAATCATATCCAATTTTGAAGTAAATCAGAGTTACTCATAAAATACTAAAAATCATTTATTGAGACATTCTACTTATCAAATTCTGTATTCATATGTCATTAAAACCCTATTTTGGGCCGATTAGGGTTTATGTTTCTCAAACCCTAATTCTCAAGGCAAACGAACACTTAAAATTCTTATCATAGTTAAAACATCCTAATTGTGTTATCGTCATTAATTAGATTTCAAGAATGATTATTCCAATTAATCTTTGCAATTGTCTAGGTAAACCCTACTTTACCAATTAAGCTCAGATGGGGTCGTAACAACTCTTCCCCCCTTAGAATGTTTCGTACTCGAAACATAAACCTACAAGAAAGATACATTCAAGGTTATTCTAAGCTTCTAAAGCCTTCCATGTCATTATATTCTTGTATTTCATACCTGAATGTAGTTTTCAACATTAGATCTTTTAATTCTTTACTAAATCACAACATATTTCAAATAGTTCTCAATGATATCAAGCAAATTCTTTATGCCACAGTCAAACATAGAATGCAAAGATAAACCATCACGCTTTCGCTGCGCAACTCTGATACTCTGATACAACTATCTCAACTTATGCGGCTCAGAAAGTTCTATTGTTCTGTATCACCTTTAAGTGACAAAAGCGAGTTCACCATGCTGTTTTAAACTTTAATAAAGTGCTATTCAAATAGCAAAACAGTCTTGAATTAAAAGGCTAGATTCAACAATCAATTGCACAATATTACTCTTGGCATCCCCATTGGGTCATGGATGCATGAGGTGAAGCATTACCACCTCATTCCATACTATCCTGTTTCGATCCTGGGACCTGTGGGTTATGGGCCCACACACAATTCAAAGTGTAACCATCGTATTATATCATTTTAGGGTTTCAACCACAGTAATAAAGTAATCCACAATTGTATCAGTCATTCAAGCATTAATCATACTCAATTACCATCACTCAGTTATATTAGAGCTACGTATAACAAGCTACACCTCATTAGGTTTATTTGTCCAGACAATCTGATTATCATCCCTTTCTATTAATATGAGTGAATAGGTATAACTACCTTATTCAGAATATCCCTTCATGTCTTCCGTCATCATCCAAACTGTATCACCATATTACAAATACACAATACTAGGATGCATATCTGGTATGAATTACTACAACTATCATACGCCTTTAATTTAACATATAGCTTACACAAATACCCTGAAATCATATGTAGAACCAACTTTCATACCTTAATATGCCTTCAACAAATCATACATGTAAAAACAAATTCACATATTACACAAAGCTAGTGTTTTCCTTTATCTCTCTCCTCATTCTTTACTACTTATGTTTTGCTACCTCTCCTTCTCATTTTGATCATATACAATAAACATCCCTAACATTAAAACATTCAAGGTAAGAATAGATTATTCATCATTCTTGCTATCACACAAGAATTTATTTCTTATTGCACTCCATCGTAATGTATGTCACTATTACATTCACTAGATGACCCTACCAAGGTAGTTATGCATCATATATGATTCATTTTCTTATCATTTCATTCCCACCTTGCTATTGTTATGGAATATATGAAAGAGAAGATGATTTTCAGACTTGGAATACTTGTATTCAAACATTCCCTTAATACATTCTCGTATGTAGATTAACTTAGTTATCAACAGAGATATTGGATTAATTAGCACTTGCTTGAATCTCACAACCTCTTTATTTTATAACTTCTCCATCATATTTCAAACCCTATCTTACGTTTCATAGTCCTCTTACCATATACTACTCTTTAACCCGTCATCTTTAATTCTAAATTTTTCTCTTATGACCATGTTTCTTATTCATATGTATGGTCATGTATACCATGTTGCACATTTTTCCTCCTTTATCTATATACTATTGTGAAGTTAACGTTCTAAATTAATAGTCCCTCTATTAAGTTTTTTTCTCATGTTGAATACATTACATATTCTTCATTTTTAAATCAAGTGGATCATGCATGGGTCAAACATAGTTTCTCTTTCAATCAAGTTTTTCTCTCCTGAATACAGTCTACCTTTGTATGACTTATTCATTCGTTAAACTACACCTATGTTCTTTGCTTAGAAACTAGTTTGTTGTTCTAGTCTTATGAATTACATGTTCATATGATCCTCTTTACTTCTATGGACCTATTGAATGCTCAACCCTATTCTCTACTTATCCTTTGCTTTAGAGTTCATAAAAGCATTATACTCTATTCTATGATTCATTCTTCATGATTGATTCTTGCTATCTTGAACCATACATACATTTCACATATCTTTTCTATATTTCATATGTATAGTTCGTATAATATTAATCAATAAACTGATTATGAACTTCATATCATGTTCCTTTATTCCCAATTAAGGGTTTCTCATATGAGGCCCCAAAATTGAACCTCAGATATCAGTTTCAACAAATTCTTAGTTGTTCTGATCTTGCCCATATGTTTCAACATCTTACTGTATGTACATTCTTACTCTGATGTGGGTCTAATTATCCAGAGTCTATTCTTATTATACTATTAATAGGAGTCATTAGATCCCAGTAACGCATCCTGCCAGCCGGACCAGGACAAACCTGAAGTCCTAAAGCCAAGAACTACAAGGGATTACTCAACTCCTATTCATCTCAGAAGTGTGGAAGAAAACTTATCCACTAACAAAAGCTCATTCAAAGGTCAATTCTAGTCTACTTGTTACAAAGAATGAAATCAATAAATGCTACAACTGCATAGTGTACAACAGATATTAAAGATCCATATTTCAAAGTATTGAATATTTCAATTCAAACATATAAGAGCATTTCTATACATTTCCAACAAAAACAACATTATGAAATGTAAGTTCTATCTCCTTTTACATTTATGCTATTAATTCTTGTTTCTTTTCTAGTTATCTAACCCTAACATTTCTAGGGTTCCTCTCTAGCCCATTCTTCTACTGTATACCTGGCCAGGGTATACGTGAGAGAATAGATAGAGTAGCTTGTATTGGTTGATCCAAGTATTCAGATATCGGGCCAGGATATCCAAATACTCAAATCCCCAAAGCTAACATCAAAACATCTCCTATCTACCACACTTATGACGCTAACTTACTAACTTAATGGTCTTTGACAACTCACCCTAGGCTCTGATACCAAGCTGTCACACCCCGATCTCACAATTTCCTCAAATCATGAGATTAGGGCATAAGATAGGACTTATATGTAACACAAAGAACACCCTTAACTTTTTTTTCTTTAAAACTCTTGTTTCCCCGCATTGAACCACATAACATCTTAACAAAGGAATCTGAACATTTCTTTTACTAATCAGACTTCAATAGTAAAGGTACATATATAAACATTCATGATTTCTCTCACACCTTATGCACATAAAACTTGCTAATTAGCATACATATCAAAAGAGGAACAATATTACACATCATAATTACAACTCTCTCTCTTATCTCTTACTGAGGACCTAGAGTGACAAGGACCGACTGACTCAACTAATATTGTACTTAACTCTTGTAGAAGATCTACGTTGATGCTCTGACCATCTTCAAGTCCACGCGGTTAACCCTAAAATGTTTGAGTAGAGGGGTGAAACTACTCGCTCAGTGAATGAGTACTTCAAAGAAACAATCTAAGGCACTAATGTGATTATAGATATAACTTTGAGTAAACAATATGAAATTTAACAACAATAAATACTACACTGAGCAGTTCTAAAACAATATAATTGAAATAACAAAGAATGTAAATATTGCATCCAAAGAATAACTACTAGAAGACTATGCTCTAGTCTTCCTTAAATCTTTCATTTATAAGGAACTCTGTGAACCTATATGATCATATTTTAGCTTATGCCCTGATCCTATGCAGTGTACTCTGCATAAGAGACTCACAGTGCACTACGGCCACACCGTACAAGACTTAGCGACACACCCAGGAAATGCTAAGTCTGACTGCCAGCCCTATTCTGCTACATGACCACATGCTCTCCGGATTCAATGCACTAACTCTGAGTGCTATAGACTCCTCCTCTAACCTGAGTACACAGGCAGAGAGTCTCACGGGGTTACCTCCATGACTCCGCACGGATCTTGTTGCAATAACCCCTATTTTCTCCAGTGCCACCGTGACTCCGCACGGATTATTGTTGAACACTGCCTCTCTGTCCTCGTGCCACCATGACTCCGCACGGTTAATTTTGCAACACGAGTTTCACCCCTAAGAAGAAGATCTCTCGAAGGGGTTCTACGGTGTTCAGGGCACCTAAGTCTAACATTAATATTATAGATACATGTAAAACAGAAATCATAACTCATTTTACATTTCTCACAAGGCTCACACGGCCTACCATATCATATCATATAAAACATCTTAGCTCATGTATTCAACATATACCATGTCTCAGTAACATCCCTTTCTAGGGCATGTCATATCTCATCACCTGCAATTTACAAGATATGTATTGAAATATAAGAAGCCCTGTAGTATGTAGATATCAACTCAGAGAGAACAAGCATATAAAGTAAAATGCACTAGAAACATACAATTCAACAGTTAAGTATCACCACATCTCATATCGAGACCTTTCATGTCACCATAACATGATTCATTGAACACCCTATCCTTAGGGTTTCATTTGCCTTATTCATTCATCACATGCCAACATCCTACTCTTAGGGTTTCATTTGCCTTATTCATTCATCACATGCCAACATCCTACTCTTAGGGTTTCATTCGCCTCATTCACCTTTTCATTTACCTCATTCACTTATCACTTGGCTCTCATAAGGATTTCATAGGATATAAGCATTCACTAAATAAAGATTGTTTTCAACAAATCATATACAATCGATATATGTATGAAACCATGGAAATTGAACAAAATTTAGGTTTCCATGCTATTCACTGAGATATCATGCACCAAGGATAAAATTCAAATAAGGTAATCCATGAGGTACATCTTAACCACTTATAAGATTACTAGTCCTTTTCAATAAGGTTGAAACTCTAGAGATATCTCAATTAGGTTAAACCCTAATTACATCATATGGTATAAATATGAAAAGCATTCTTTCTAGGATGTGTTGTATACGTTTCTGATGTGAATCTACCATCAAGGAGTCATTCAAACAGAGAAGGAATCCATATCATATCAAATTGCAACAACTTAAATTAAACGGACATTTCAGGGTTTAGAATCACATACCAAGCAATTAGAGATTTGGATTCTATAATCAAATTTCGTGCATTATACTGTTTAAAGGAAGAACCCACTCACCCTAAGGTGTGAAAACACCTCAAAACTGCAGCTCAACTCAGGGGATCTCGAACTCATATCAAATCCCTAGCAAATCTCCCAATTCTTCTTCCATTCAACTCGGAAACCTTGAAAATGAGGGATTATGAAGAAAGGGTGAGAAAAGAGGGAATTTCGACATCATCTTGGATCAAATCAGAGCATGGACGGAATCTTGACATGTGAGAGAAGATTCACCATAAAAGTCTATGCAAAGGATCCAAACTTACTTGATTTCACCATTCCTCGGACCGCAAAACCCTAGGTCAGCAATTCCTCCTCTTTCTCCACTCAAGCCCTAACTCTCCCTCTCTCTCTAGATTTTCGTTTCTCTGGGGTGGATGATGAAGAATTAGAGCTGTGTGTGTGTGTGGTCGATCATATAAGTCAATTTGAGCTGCTTGGGTCAATTTCATATTGACCCAACACTCAACTTTTATTATATTGGCTGAATATTCAGTTATACAAAAGTTACTGTAATTCGTTTATTTTAGAGATCAAACATTCTTACAAAATTATGGGAATTTAGCACGTGTTCTATAATTGATCTATAAAGCTTCAGTTAAAATTTGATATCATTTGGAGTTACCAATAAATAATTAAAAATAGAATAGTTCACTGCTATATTGCAGTCTGCAGCAGATTCGGTCGAGTTTGTCCTGCACAGAACTCGACCGACACCCTCACTGTAGAGATCAAAAGTCATCCAAAAATTATGCCAATTTAACAGAGTGTCTAAAACTGTGTTTTTAAAGCACAGTTAAAATTTGAGATCAATTGGATATACCAATAAAAAGATAAAAGTCAATTACGACGCTGCTATATAAATCTGGAAATATGATCGGTTGAGTTTGAAACTCGAACGATAAACAGGTCAGAACATTCTTCAAAAATTCTGATATTTTCCAATGTTTTTCACATTTTATATATCCAAATCATATCCAAATTTGAAGTAAATAAGAGTTACACATAAAATACTAAAAATCATTTACTGAGACATTCTACTTATCAAATTTTGTATTCATATGTCATTAAAACCCTATTTTGGGCCGATTAGGGTTTATGTTTCTCAAACCCTAATTCTCAAGGCAAACGAACACTTAAAATTCTTATCATAGTTAAAACATCCTAATTGTGTTATCGTCATTAATTAGATTTCAAGAATGATTATTCCAATTAATCTTTGCAATTGTCTAGGTAAACCCTAGTTTACCAATTAAGCTCAGATGGGGTCGTAACAACTCTTCCCCCCTTAGAATGTTTCGTCCTCGAAACATAAACCTACAAGAAAGATACATTCAAGGTTATTCTAAGCTTCTAAAGCCTTCCATGTCATTATATTCTTGTATTTCATACCTGAATGTAGTTTTCAACATTAGATCTTTTAATTCTTTACTAAATCACAACATATTTCAAATAGTTCTCAATGATATCAAGCAAATTCTTTATGCCACAGTCAAACATAGAATGCAAAGATAAACCATCACGCTTTCTCTACACAACTCTGATACTCTGATACAACTATCTCAACTTATGCGGCTCAGAAAGTTCTATTGTTCTGTATCACCTTTAAGTGACAAAAGCGAGTTCACCATGTTGTTTTAAACTTTAATAAAGTGCTATTCAAATAGAAAAATAGTCTTGAATTAAAAGGCTAGATTCAACAATCAATTGCACAATATTACTCTTGGCATCCCCATTGGGTCATGGATGCATGAGGTGAAGCATTACCACCTCATTCCATACTATCCTGTTTCGATCCTGGGACCTGTGGGTTATGGGCCCACACACAATTCAAAGTGTAACCATCGTATTATATCATTTTAGGGTTTCAACCACAGTAATAAAGTAATCCACAATTGTATCAGTCATTCAAGCATTAATCATACTCAATTACCATCACTCAGTTATATTAGAGCTACGTATAACAAGCTACACCTCATTAGGGTTATTTGTCCAGACAATCTGATTATCATCCCTTTCTATTAATATGAGTGAATAGGTATAACTACCTTATTCAGGATATCCCTTCATGTCTTCCGTCATCATCCAAACTGTATCACCATATTACAAATACACAATACTAGGATGCATATCTGGTATGAATTACTACAACTATCATACGCCTTTAATTTAACATATAGCTTACACAAATACCCTGAAATCATATGTAGAACCAACTTTCATACCTTAATATGCCTTCAACAAATCATACATGTAAAAACAAATTCACATATTACACAAAGCTAGTGTTTTCCTTTATCTCTCTCCTCATTCCTTACTACTTATGTTTTGCTACCTCTCCTTCTCATTTTGATCATATACAATAAACATCCCTAACATTAAAACATTCAAGGTAAGAATAGATTATTCATCATTCTTGCTATCACACAAGAATTTATTTCTTATCGCACTCCATCATAATGTATGTCACTATTACATTCACTAGATGACCCTACCAAGGTAGTTATGCATCATATATGATTCATTTTCTTATCATTTCATTCCCACCTTGCTATTGTTAAGGAATATATGAAAGAGAAGATGATTTTAAGACTTGGAATACTTTTATTCAAACATTCCCTTAATACATTCTCGTATGTAGATTTACTTAGTTATCAACAGAGATATTGGATTAATTAGCACTTTCTTGAATCTCACAACCTCTTTATTTTATAACTTCTCCATCATATTTCAAACCCTATCTTACGTTTCATAGTCCTCTTACCATATACTACTCTTTAACCCGTCATCTTTAATTCTAAATTTTTCTCTTATGACCATGTTTCTTATTCATATGTATGGTCATGTATACCATGTTGCACATTTTTCCTCCTTTATCTTTATACTATTGTGAAGTTAACGTTCTAAATTAATAGTCCCTCTATTAGTTTTTTTTTCTCATGTTGAATACATTACATATTCTTCATTTTAAAATCAAGTGGATCATGCATGGGTCAAACATAGTTTCTCTTTCAATCAAGTTTTTCTCTCCTGAATACAGTCTACCTTTGTATGACTTATTCATTCATTAAACTACACCTATGTTCTTTGCTTAGAAACTAGTTTGTTGTTCTAGTCTTATGAATTACATGTTCATACGATCCTCTTTACTTCTATGGACCTATTGAATGCTCAACCCTATTCTCTACTTATCCTTTGCTTTAGAGTTCATAAAAGCATTATACTCTATTCTATGATTCATTCTTCATGATTGATTCTTGCTATCTTGAACCATACATACATTTCACATATCTTTTCTATATTTCATATGTATAGTTCGTATAATATTAATCAATAAACTGATTATGAACTTCATATCATGTTCCTTTATTCCCAATTAAGGGTTTCTCATATGAGGCCCCAAAATTGAACCTCAGATATCAGTTTCAACAAATTCTTAGTTGTTCTGATCTTGCCCATATGTTTCAACATCTTACTGTATGTACATTCTTACTCTGATGTGGGTCTAATTATCCAGAGTCTATTCTTATTATACTATTAATAGGAGTCATTAGATCCCAGTAACGCATCCTGCCAGCCGGACCAGGCCAAACCTGAAGTCCTAAAGCCAAGAACTACAAGGGATTACTCAACTCCTATTCATCTCAGAAGTGTGGAAGAAAACTTATCCACTAACAAAAGCTCATTCAAAGGTCAATTCTAGTCTACTTGTTACAAAGAATGAAATCAATAAATGCTACAACTGCATAGTGTACAACAGATATTAAAGACCCATATTTCAAAGTATTGAATATTTCAATTCAAACATATAAGAGCATTTCTATACATTTCCAACAAAAACAACATTATGAAATGTAAGTTCTATCTCCTTTTACATTTATGCTATTAATTCTTGTTTCTTTTCTCGTTATCTAACCCTAACATTTCTAGGGTTCCTCTCTAGCCCATTCTTCTACTTTATACCTGGCCAGGGTATACGTGAGAGAATAGACAAAGTAGCTTGTATTGGTTGATCCAAGTATTCAGATATCGGGCCAGGATATCCAAATACTCAAATCCCCAAAGCTAATATAAAAACATCTCCTATCTACCACACTTATGACGCTAACTTACTAACTTAATGGTCCTTGACAACTCACCCTAGGCTCTGATACCAAGCTGTCACACCCCGATCTCACAATTTCCTCAAATCATGAGATTAGGGCATAAGATAGGACTTATATGTAACACAAAGAACACCCTTAACTTTTTTTTTCTTTAAAACTCTTGTTTCCCCACATTGAACCACATAACATCTTAACAAAGGAATCTGAACATTTCTTTTACTAATCAGACTTCAATAGTAAAGGTACATATATAAACATTCATGATGTCTCTCACACCTTATGCACATAAAACTTGCTAATTAGCATACATATCAAAAGAGGAACAATATTACACATCGTAATTACAACTCTCTCTCTTATCTCTTACTGAGGACCTAGAGTGACAAGGACCGACTGACTCAACTAATCTTGTACTTAACTCTTGTAGAAGATCAACGTTGATGCTCTGACCATCTTCAAGTCCACGCGGTTAACCCTAAAATGTTTGAGTAGAGGGGTGAGCCTACTCGCTCAGTGAATGAGTACTTCAAAGAAACAATCTAAGGCACTAATGTGATTATAGATATAACTTTGAGTAAACGATATGAAATTTAACAACAATAAATACTACACTGAGCAGTTCTAAAACAATATAATTGAAATAACAAAGAATGTAAATATTGCATCCAAAGAATAACTACTAGAAGACTATGCTCTAGTCTTCCTTAAATCATTCATTTATAAGGAACTCTGTGAACCTATATGATCATATTTTAGCTTATGCCCTGATCCTATGCAGTGTACTCTGCATAAGAGACTCGCAGTGCACTACGGCCACACCGTACAAGACTTAGCGACGCACCCGGGAAATGCTAAGTCTGACTGCCAGCCATGTTCTGCTACAGGACCACAGGCTCTCCGGCCTCAATGCACTAACTCTGAGTGCTCTAGACTCCTCCTCTAACCTGAGTACACAGGCGGAGAGTCTCACGGGGTTACCTCCATGACTCCGCACGGATTTTGTTGCAATAACCCCTATTTTCTCCAGTTCCACCGTGACTCTGCACGGATTATTGTTGAACACTGCCTCTCTGTCCTCATGCCACCATGACTCCGCATGGTTAATTTTGCAACACGAGTTTCACCCCTAAGAAGCAGATCTCTCGAAGGGGTTCTACGGTGTTCAGGGCACCTAAGTCTAACATTAATATTATAGATACATGTAAAACAGAAATCATAACTCATTTTACATTTCTCACAAGGCTCACACGGCCTGCCATATCATATCATATAAAACATCTTAGCTCATGTATTCAGCATATACCATGTCTCAGTAACATCCCTTTCTAGGGCATGTCATATCTCATCACCTGCAATTTACGAGATATGTAATGAAATATAAGAAGCCCTGCAGTATGTAGATATCAACTCAGAGAGAACAAGCATATAAAGTTAAATGCACTAGAAACATACAATTCAACAGTTAAGTATCACCACATCTCATATTGAGACCTTTCATGTCACCATAACATGATTCATTGAACACCCTATCCTTAGGGTTTCATTTGCCTTATTCATTCATCACATGCCAACACCCTACTCTTAGGGTTTCATTCGCCTCATTCACCTTTTCATTTAGCTCATTCACTTATCACATGGCTCTCATAAGGATTTCATAGGATATAAGCATTCACTAAATAAAGATTGTTTTCAACAAATCATATACAATCGATATATGTATGAAACCATGGAAATTGAACTAAATTTAGGTTTCCATTCTATTCACTGAGATATCATGCACCAAGGATAAAATTCAAATAAGGTAATCCATGAGGTACATCCTAACCACTTATAAGATTACTAGTCCTTTTCAATAAGGTTGAAACTCTAGAGATATCTCAATTAGGTTAAACCCTAAGTACATCATATGGTATAAATCTGAAAAGCATTCTTTCTAGGATGTGTTGTATACGTTTCTGATGTGAATCTACCATCAAGGAGTCATTCAAACAGAGAAGGAATCCATATCATATCAAATTGCAACAACTTAAATTAAACGGACATTTCAGGGTTTAGAATCACATACCAAGCAATTAGGGATTTGGATGCTATAATCAAATTTCGTGCATTATACTGTTTAAAGGAAGAACCCACTCACCCTAAGGTGTGAAAACACCTCAAAACTGCAGCTCAACTCAGGGGATCTCGAACTCATATCAAATCCCTAGCAAATCTCCCAATTCTTCTTCCATTCAACTCGGAAACCTTGAAAATGAGGGATTATGAAGAAAGGGTGAGAAAAGAGGGAATTTTGACATCATCTTGGATCAAATCAGTGTAGGGTTTTAGGGGAGACAGAGAAGGCAGCGGAAACAAAAAAAATTTCTCCCCAAACCCATACCGAGGAAACGCGTCAACGTCTATATAATAGGAAAGGATGGTTTGTGGAATCATACCTTGTCCCGAGGCTTGCTCGGCAACAATACCTCGCGCAATGCGCGGTCTTCAACTCCGGACTTGGACGGTGTCTGTGCAGCTCCTGGTCGCACCGGGACTGACGACTCCTACTCGAACCGGACTGTCGGATGACAGTTGTCCTCCTAAGCGGCAGTGTCCTCCCGCCTCTGTAGTAGTCCACACGGACCACCTGGAACTCCACACTCCTTGTCCCACAAGGAAGTGGAAGGAGTCACACCCTCCTGTTGACGTACTAGTCGCCAACACACTCTCCTGCTACCAGTTGCAACTGCAGTTGTCCTTCCCTTGCTGCACCTCCCTTTTGCGGGAAGCACTTGCTCGGGATCTCTCACGGTTACCAAAACCAGAGAGAACGACAACTTCGCAAAGCAACCGGCTTGCATTGAGTTGTACTTTGAGAAGCCCCCAATACCCCTATATATATAGGCGGGTCATGGGATAGGGTTCTCTGTGCCCGGCAATATGGGACTAAAGCAGGAGTAGAAGGGTTCGAGATTTTCCACAAAAAGCAACCAACTCGCAACCTGAACCGGTCGGTTGGAGCACCAACCGATCGGTTGGGACCCATGAGCCGATCGGTTCACTTCTGAACCGGTCGGTTCGTGGTCCTGATCAGTTCCCGATTGACTTTCCAACTTTCGTTTCTAATTGGTATCGAATACCAATCCTTGTTCCAATCAAATTGGGCAAGTGAAACGCAAGGAAAATTCTCACCGACCTGACTTTCCAAACTTGCTTGGTTGCACCAGTTGAACCGATCGGTTCAACTCTTGAACCGGTCGTTTCAACCTGGGCATGAGCCGATCGGCCTGGACACTCCAGCCGACCGGTTCAGCACCTCAGCCGACCGGTTCATCACATGAGCCGATCGGTTGGGAGCACAGGTTGGGCAAAATCAGTCAATTGCGATTTCAATCAATCCGATACTCCAATCAATGCGTCCAACACCTTGAACCATATGATACTGAGCTATCTACTGATTGAGTGTTTAATTGAACTACTAAACTCCTTTAGTAATCAATCTAAATGTTGCTTTGTGGACAAAACTTCTCTTCCAGGTTAAATCCTATGTGTGTGACCCTGCAGGTCCATTTCACGTTGGTAGTGAAAGTCCATAACACTTATGACTTCACAAGCAAAGAGCGGTGCCTAGTCACACATTAGTGCTACCCAAGTGAAAGTAGAAAGTTGGAGAACAACTTTCATCCTACAATCCGTGAATGGTGTTACAGTGAATGTATAATTCCTTTGTCACTGATATCCCGGATGAACTCAAGGCATGGAACAGTCATCCTGTCAACATTCATTCACTTTCTTGATCTCAGAGTAGATTGAAGGAGATATGTATGACATCAATATCACATACTGATTCACACATGTGTGCGCACGCCTATCTCAATCCTACTCATCAAGTGGCCTTGGATATCAAACTCCCTTAGGAGGGACAAATCCCATATCTATCACTCACCCCTCAAAAGCCCCATGTGTCAAAGCCACCCAATCATCACCTTTATAACAACCCATGTTTCAGGACTGCGTTTGATGATGTCAAAGTGTGCCCAACGACATGTGTTGAGTGCAGTGATTTCAGGTCTAAGAATCACACTCACCACCATCACTATGAGTACTGACTGTGACTACCATCTCATGGTTCCATGTGTCAAACTCACGGTGGGTCTGTCCGGTACACTTGTTCTCTAACAAGTACCTATGTGTTTGGTTTGATATCTCTATATCATGACTAATGAGATTCTATCATCAACCAACACCACAATCTAGTCTTATGTGTCATTGATGTCTATCTACCTTCCACAATGACATCCGACTAGGGACATAACAAGAATGTACAAACTCTTAGCATCCGTATGATCTCATCGTACATGTCCTTAACCTGAAAGCATACGTCATTGAGTACTGTCATTCTCTAGACATTCAATCTGTTCTATCACTATCTCATATGACTGAACCAGAATGAATTGGAAGCTTGCCTTTGATGTTTATCAAATCAATCTTAATGTATCCCACCAATCATCCCATGATTGGCTCTCAGGGCATACATACCAACAATCAGAGCATGGACGGAATCTTGACATGAGAGAGAAGATTCACCATAAAAGTCTATGCAAAGGATCCAAACTTACTTGATTTCACCATTCCTCGGACCGCAAAACCCTAGGTCAACAATTCCTCTTCTTTCTCCACTCAAGCCCTAACTCTCCCTCTCTCTCTATATTTTCGTTTCTCTGGGGTGGATGACGAAGAATGAGAGCTGTGTGTGTGTGGTCGATCATATAAGTCAATTTGAGCTGCTTGGGTCAATTGCATATTGACCCAACACTCAACTTTTATTATATTGGCTGAATATTCAGTTATACAAAAGTTACTGTAATTCGTTTATTTCAGAGATCAAACCTTCTCCAAAAATTATGGGAATTTAGCACATTTTTTATAATTGATCTATAAAGCTTCAGTTAAAATTTGAGATCATTTTGGAGTTACCAATAAATAATTAAAAATAGAACAGTGCACTGCTATATTGCAGTCTGCAGTAGATTCGGTCGAGTTTGTCCTGCACAGAACTCGACCGACACCCTCACTGTAGAGATCAAAAGTCATCCAAAAATTATTCCAATTTAACAGAGTGTCTAAAACTGTGTTTTTCAAGCATAGTTAAAATTTGAGATCAATTGGATATACCAATAAAAAGATAAAATTCAATTACCACACTGCTATATAAATCTGGAAATATGATCGGTCGAGTTTGAAACTCAACCGATAAACATGTCAGAACATTCTTCAAAAATTCTGATATTTTCCAATGTTTTTCACATTTTAGGGTAATGGTGAAACCCTAATCTAGGGTAATGGTGTAACCCTAATCTAGGGTGATGATATGAGAAATCCCAAATTAGGATAATATAATGAAAAACCCTAAATTAAGAGGACGCTTCATGAAACCCTAATTTGGGGAAAAGTTATAAGGAAACTTAATTCAAGGTGATGATGTGTGAAACCCTAAACTAGGGTGACGCCATGTGAAACCCTAATGCAATGATGAGATGTGAAACTCTAATCCAGGGTGATGCTATGTTATGATACATGAAACCCTAAAATAGGGTGAAGGTATGTGAAACCCTAATTTTGGGTTATAGTGCATATAACCCTAATCTTGGGCAATATGATGATAAACCCTAATCCTAATGAGGGAATAGTGATGCTACCCTTACATTGCATAGTGCTGATATGTAATTGATATAACTGTTATCATGTGTACTAAGTATGCAGGTATCATGAGATGTTGGGCATAGTCAGGTATGAGCTATGATGTTTTATTATTGAAATTGTTTTATGGGCCTTGTGAGTGATAATATGCTTTGTTGCCTAGTAAGAGGCAACAAGAGATTAAAT
Source organism: Alisma plantago-aquatica (assembly GCA_963693085.1). NCBI lineage: Eukaryota > Viridiplantae > Streptophyta > Magnoliopsida > Alismatales > Alismataceae > Alisma > Alisma plantago-aquatica. The sequence continues at coordinate 603,371,733 of OY856413.1, forward strand.
GGGCTTTGAGAGCCATGTGAGATGCTTGTGTAGCAAGTATCATGTTTACCTTGATCAGATGACTTGAAGGTATTAGTTACCTGATAAGTGGTAACAAGTGTTCTTTGATGAACTGAGGGTTTGAATACCCATATTTCATAATCATGATGATGAGATGTTAAGGGATGAGAATGCCCATGATGTGACAAGGGATTGAGATCCCAATGTTTTATAAAAGCTTTGAAAAGTACTTGATAGAAGTATTACACATTATTTATAGCATTCTTTATAATAATTATGTCTAAAAACCCGACTGATGCTAAAAGTATATGGTAATGTACTTAATTAATCAAGTGAAATCTTATCATGTGGAGCCCTGGCCATAGATCCATCATTGTCAGTAGTTGGTGATGGTGAAATAAGTTTTCCTATGGGAACTCCTGGAATGCATATTTTTTAATATGTGGGGGTAATGGGCGAATATATATCCTTATGCCTCATAGGAATGACTGCGGGCCATATCCTATGCACACGAATGGTTATGGACCATATCCCAATAAGAGTATGGATATGGGCCATAACTCCACAATACCAGGCATTAGCCACGGGTCATATCCTAAAGAGAGTATATGCTATGGGATATAACTCTATAGCGAAGTTGCCAGTATACCTTGGCAAGCTATTTAGCAGAGACATAAGATGTCCTGCATATAGTCTCATACTGACCGATATAGATGAGGCAATGGAGTCCGACTCTTCCATTGACCTATGTATGGAATCGATGCTTTATGTAATCGTGGTCGATTGGAGCATGAATGATATACTTCATCTCCTCAGGGCATAAGTGTGATTGTAAAATGTAATTATCCGTGTAGCGTATTTGCTCAAGAATGAAATACAGAAATCATTGGTTGATGTTACATTCCTTATTGTATCCTAAAGTGGATAAATATTATACATGTTCTTCATATTCCTTATTGTATCCTAAAGTGGATAAATATTATACATGTTCTTCATATTCCTTATTAAACTGAATACATTATTTATTGCTTTATCATTTGTAGTTGTAATGCCTTAAAATATGATATTACTCTATTATGCTTAATAATGCTTAAATCCTACTATTTAATAAAGATTCCTTTGTTTAGTTTATTACTGTTCATCTATAATAACAATGTTTCTGGCGGAGAGTTATATCTCTAGCTGGGACAATTTTCAATTGTCTCACCCCCGTGGGATCCAACCTTTTTAGGTGGATGAGGATGAGGAGGTAGAAACCATACATCAGGAGAAGGACATCAGCAATAGGGACAACAGTGATATTTCAGGTGGAGGCACTGGCTGTCATATTTTGTATAGAAAGTCCTATGTGTCATCTTTTTACTTATCAGGTCCTCGGAGATAGTAGTTAGTACTTTTAATGAATCGATCTGAGATTTTGGCTTGATGCCTCAAGGTTCTTATAATGTCTGTGTATAGTTTTAACAGAGAAGTTGATGCTTGTAATCCTCGAGAAGGGATGATACAGAATATATACTTATGAACCAGGATGTAAATATAATACATTGGTTCTTGATAAAAGAGTTTTCCTGTGTTTGGATATCTTTGTAAATGGTTTTAATTTTTAGTGGTTTTCAGTAATCCACTGTTAATGATCACTTCTGCTTAGTTAATAATGTTTTGTTTGAACGTTGCATCACAGTTCAGTTGGTATCAGAGCTCTAGGTTCACTGAGTCTACAGAGACATAGGATTAAGGTTGTTGAGTCTATTCTAGTGTCTTCCAGTATATCTGATAGTGTCTTCTGCTCATATAGGAGGAGAAGAAGAACTTAAAGATGTCTGGATCACACGAAGAACATGCTGTTGAGAGAAGTGTTGCTACACCAGGAAGAGGTGTAAGGGATCAGGATAGCGGAGAACCAGTACCTGAACACCCCCAGCTTAACCAAGCTGCATTGGAAAACCCAGCTTTCCATACTCTGTTTGGGCAGTTTATGGCAACCATGACACATATGGCAGATAGGATGCCACCACCTGCATCGAAGGCACCAACCCATAATGAAGGACAGGGAGCTGGCAAGACTTTCGAATGACTTCGCCGGGTTGGAGCCACAGATTATGATGGTACAACAGACCCAACAGACGCAAATATGTGGTTGACTGAGTTGGAGAAGGCCTTTAGAATCCTCAATATCCCTGAAGTAGAGAAGGTGAGGAATGCAATGTACATTCTAAAAGGGAGTGCTGGCCACTGGTGGATAATAGAAGAGGGCAAGAGGCCAGGTGTTGAAATCAGATGGGAAGAATTCCGATGAGAATTCGTCAGTAGATACTTCCCCAAGATGTATCTAGATGAGAAGATCTCTCAGTTTGAGAGGTTAAGGAAAGGACCAATGAACATTAGCGAGAATGAAGCTAAGTTCATGGAGCTTTTGTGGTTCTATCCGCATATGGAAGCTACTGATGAAGAGAGAATTCAGCATTTTGAGAAGGGGTTGAACGCTGAATTGACCACTCCTGTGTCTGCCTTAGAGAACAGGGATATGTTTGCCACCTTTGTGGAGTCCGTGAGATGGATAGAAAGGTCCATGATTGAGAAGCGTCAGACTAATAGTAAGAAGGTGTATACATAGTTCTAAGAACAGAGGTCTGAGAGTTTTAAGAAACCAAGGTTTTCTGCACCAACAACACCACCAAGGTTCAATACCCAGACACAATGGATGTCAAGTTGGGGTAGGGACCATAGTTTTCCTCTAAACAGAGCCCCCAGTACAACATCAACGTCAGTGACTGGACCTTTTAGACCATATCAAGAGAATAGAACCGGTCACCAGTGTAGACAGGTAGGACATCTAGCAAGGGATTGTCCAGTTGGGAACACAATGGTAACTCAACATCTAAGGTAGAGTCAGCAAGGCTCTTAGAGACAACAATTTTCGAGTGGCACTAGAGGACGTGGACAAGCGTCCCAAGCTGGTTCGTCGGCACCCAACAACCGAGCATAGGGTCAACAACACGCAACGACGAGATTCTATGTGATGAATCAACTCGAAGCAATAGTCCACCCTCAAGTTGTGATATGTCAGATGGAATTATTTCATTCGGACATATCTTCATCCTGCTTCATATCTGTTTTGATTGATCTGGGTGCTACACATTCCTTTATTACTCGATAAGTGATCCTTGACTGCAATATGACTGTCAGTCATAGAGCAGATAATCTGTTGTTAGAAACCCCTTTGCTGGGATCTACAATACTGCGGGAGGTGTGTTATCCCTGCATTCTTTCCTTTTCTGAACATCACATTCAGGTGGATCTTATACCACTTGAGATGCATGGGTTCGATATAATTCTTGGGATGGACACCCTAGAAAAGTATAAGGTTGTCTTGTATTGTCATTCCAAGCAAGATGTGTTCATAGATGACGGTGACACATGGATCTTTCAGGGAGATAGAAACATTCTTCCAACCTGTCTAGTGTCGGGTATGGTAGCTGAGAAGTTGATGAGACAAGGATGCTTTGCATTCTTGGCACATGTGGTAGATACCAGAATAGAGAGTTCTAGTCTTTCTGAAGTTTCGATAGTTAGGGATTTTTGAAAATGTGTTCCCTGAGGAACTTCCAAGTGTTCCTCCGCCCCAAGAGATTGATTTTGAGATTAATCTAATCCCAGGCACGCAACCAATAGCACAAACACCGTATAGAATGACACCTACTGAGATGGCAGAGCTCAAGAAATAGCTATAGGAGTTGCTTGAAAAGGTTTTATCTCACCGAGTACTTCACCATGGGGTGCTCCTGTTCTCTTTGTTAATAAGAAAGATGGATCAATGCGGTTATGCATTGATTACAGACAGTTGAATAAAGTAACCATAAAGAACAAGTATCCTCTGCCAAGGATTGATGATCTGTTTGATTAGTTGTGTAGTTCAACTATCTTCTCTAAGATAGATCTGAGGTCGGGATATCATCAATTGTGTATCAAGGAGAGTGACATACCTAAGTTTGCCTTTAGGACAAGGTATGGTCACTACGAGTTCATAGTTATGTTGTTTGGACTAACTAATGCACCTACTGCATTCATGGAACTCATGAATAGAATCTTCCGAACTTTTCTTGATCAGTTCATAGTAGTCTTCATAGATGACATCTTGATATACAATATAGATGCTCAACAGCATGAGTAGAACCTCCTTCAGGATTTAACTTTGCTAAGAGAACATAAGTTGTATGCTAAGTTTAGCAAATGTGAGTTCTGGTTGCCAGAAGTTTCTTTTCTAGGACATGTAATATCTGCCTCAGGTATCTGTGTTGATCCTAAGAAGGTAGAATCTGTCTTGCAATGGGAACAACCAAATACACCGACGGAGATACGTAGTTTCCTAGGACTGGAGAGATATTACAGGAGGTTCATTAAGAACTTTAGTTCTATAGCTTGACCCCTAACCAAGTTGACAAGGAAGGAGGTTCCTTTTGTCTGGAATGACAAGTGTCAACATTCTTTCCAGTTGTTGAAAGGAAGGTTAACAAGTGCACCTATGCTGGTGTTACTTGAGCAGGGAAAGGGGTACATAGTTTTCTGTGATGCATCTAAGAATGGACTAGGATGTGTGTTGATGTAGGATAATCAAGTGATTTCTTTTGCCTCTCGACAGCTTAAGAAACACGAGGATAATTATCCGATACATGATCTAGAGCTAGCGGTTGTGATTCATGCTTTGAAGATCTGGAGACATTATCTCTATGGAGAAACATTCCATATTTTCATAGACCATAAGAATCTAAAATATATCTTCTCATAACATGAGTTGAACATGAGACAACGCCGCTGGATGGAGTTAATCAAGGACTACAATTGTAGAATTGATTATCATCCAAGGAAGGCTAATGTAGTGGCTGATGCACTAAGTAGGAAATCATCATCACCAACCTTAGATAAAGCACAGTTGAACTCCTTAGTGTTCTTTAAAAGAGATATGCTTATCTCCTTGAGGCAAAACAATATACATCTTAAGGTATCATTGTTAGCCAGGCTGTTAGCTGAGATGCAAGTGAAACCTACTCTGAGACAGTAGATTAAAGAAGCACAACAAGTTGATATTGTGGTTCAGCAGATCAGGTCAGAGTATGGTAGTGAGAAATGAGATGGCTTTCATGAGTCAGAGGATCAGGTAGTCTGTTACCATGGTAGGATGGTAGTACCTGATGCCAATGACTTAAGAAAGTTAGTCTTGGAGGAAGCTCATTCTTTGATGTATGCAATGCATCCAGGGAGTACCAAAATGTATAATAACTTGAAGGATATGTATTGGTGGCCTGGTTTGAAGAAGGATGTAGCTGAGTTTGTTATGTGGTGTCCAGTGTGTCAGCAAGTTAAAGCTGAACATCAAAATCCCACAGGCACAATGCAACCTTTGCCTATACCGTAGTGAAAATGGGATCATATGACCATGGACTTTGTGGTTGGTTTTCCTAGAACAACCAAAGGTCATGATTCCATATGGGTGTTAGTTGATAGGTTGACTAAGACAACACATTTCCTTCCTTTCAAAACAATCTACACTGCTGAGAAGCTTGCATAGATATATATAGATGAGATAGTGCGGTTGCATGGGGTTCTAACTACTATTGTTTCTGATAGAGGTCCCCAATTCACGAGTCATTTTTGGGAGCGAATCCATAAAGCTTTGGGTATGCAGTTAAGGTTTAGTACTGCCTTTCACCCACAAACAGATGGACAATCTAAGAGGACCATACAAACTTTGGAGGATTTGCTTAGGACACGTGTCCTTCAGTTTGTAGGAAGTTGGGATCTACACCTGAGCTTGATAGAATTTGTTAACAATAATAGCTATTAGCACAGTATTGATATGACACCATATGAAGCATTATATGGTAGACGTTGTAGATCTCCTTTATGTTGGTATGAAGCAAGAGAATATCAACTTTTGGGTCCTGAGCTAGTGCAAAAGACAACTGAGAAGATTAAAGTAATACAACGACAATTAAAGACTGCACAGGATAGACAAACGTCATACGCTGAGAAACGAATGAGACCTTTAGAATTCCAAGTTTGAGACATGGTATATCTCAAAGTCTCACCTCAGAAAGGTGTCCTTAGATTTGGAAAGAAGGGAAAGTTAGCTCCTAGATTTATGGGGCCTTATCCAATCATTTAACAGATTGGAAAGGTAGCCTATAAGCTGGAATTTTCACCTGAGCTGCATAAGTTGCATCCAGTGTTCCATATCTCCATGCTGAGAAAGTGTCATCCTGACACAGATTAGTTTTGTAAGCTATGGAGGTAGAATTAAATGATGATATATCATATGTTGAAGGACCTGTGATGATCATTGATAAGAGAATTAAAAAGTTGAAAAAGAAAGACATATGTCTTGTGAAAGTTCTCTGGCATCACCGTGGCATTGAAGAAGCTACGTGGGAGCTAGAGGAAGAGATGCGGAGGAAGTACCCTTCTCTTTTCTCTTGATGATTTCGGGGATGAAATCCCGGTTAGGGGTGGATAATTTGTAACATCCCTAACCTGGGTTATGCTTTAACCCTAGATGTTTTGTTTAAGAAAGATAATTATATGCTTGCTCTTATCTTTAGAAAAGTAATTAAGGCTCAAGAGGAACTTATGTTTCAATTTTAGTCATTTTTGAATAATGTTGAAAATAATGTTTTGCCTGTTTTGGACTAAAGTGCAAATTACCCAAGTTGAGGGATTAACTTGCAAATGTTACATGATAAAATGTTCCTCAAGTGTTGAAGCATCATAAGAATGAAAATGATGCAGAGGTATGGCTTGTGGTAGCCTGAGCAACATGAAAGAGCTTATTAAGTAGTGTTTGTGCATTAAAACCTAGTTTTGGTGTAATGTGCAATTTACCCAAAACCTAGGGTTCAATATGCAAAATACCACTTCTTGAGAGTCTCTAATGTTTCTTGGTATCAATTAGAGACAAGAAAATCAGAGGGGCATCTCATTTGAATCTCTTTGGAGGAGAGAGAATCTTGATATTAAAATAATCAAGATTTAAGCATAATTGAAACCCTATTTCAATTTAATGCAAAAATAAATATATTAATGGAAGTGCCCTTCAACCAAAAATGTGATGGTTGAATTATATGAACGTCTTTGTTACTTGCAATGGCACCAAAATATCTAAAGTGAGTGGAGAGCCCACTCACATTAGTTAAAGAAAAAGTAACATCCACTAATTTTTGGATATTATTATTATATTGATTGAGGTGCTTAATTGTTTTCTTTTAATTCATGGATAAAGAAGAGGATTTCAAAGGGGAGGATTATGGATTCGTATTCAAGGAAGTGAGGTGGATAAGTGGCACCAATTTAGGGAATTAAAGGATTTTTATAACACTTTCTCTCTCTTGAATTTCCCTTATATACACTCCATTCTTTCACCCACATGAAAGGCTTTTTCGACTCTTCTTTCTTTCCTTGCTTTGGAAAAATACAAGGGAGATTAGGAGCAACATGAGGACGTACCCCAACTTGTAGGTGAGCTCCTTAATCATCTTCAACCTTGATTTCATAGTGGAAATCGAAATGCAATGCTTATTTTCTTCTTTTCTTCATTCAATCTTCAACTTTAGCCATTCTTTTCAGTCAAAGACTTGAGGACGGATCTTGGGAAGTTGAGAAAGCTTCATTCACCATTAGAGACGTGAATCTTGAAGCTTGGATTCAACTTTGAAGGTGGGTTATATAACTTGAACCCTTAAATATTATTATTGACTTCACTTCTTCATCATATGTTGAATCTTTCTTCTTTCCCGAAATTCCTTTTGATTAGTTGATGAAATCACCATAAGAATCACAGTAATTTTCGAAGGTTTGAAGCTTGAAGATGATGATGTCATCTTAGCACACACCTCAATAAATATCATGAGCAAACCGTTTTCAATTTTGATGACCAAACGGTCTCAAGACCGTTTGGTGATCAAATGGTCTCAAGACCGTTTGAGGGCAAATGGTCTCAAGAACGTTTGGGGTAAATTGCTGGTATGGATGGATGAAGATCTAATGGTTCCAATTGATCTAATAACAATGGCTATAGTGATGGATGATTCATTGATTACAAACCTTAAATGATTGATTGAAGAAACCCTAATTGATTCATACATTTTCAAGGTAGAATGGACCAAACGGTCTCAAGACCATTTGGAGGCCAAACAGTCTCATGACCATTTGAGGCCAAATGGTCTCAAGACCGTTTGGTGGTCAAGGGATGTGATGGATGGTTGGAGATCCAAGGTTTATAATTTGAGGTACTCTCAATGGTCCAATTGATGAATGATTCAATGAAGCAAACCCTAATTGATTGATTGAAGGAAACCCTAGATAATCCTTTCAGTTTCAAGGTAGTTTGGACAAACGGTCTTGAGATCATTTGAGTCCAAACTGTCTTGAAACTATTTGGAATAAAACAGTCATCAAACCGTTTGAGATCAAACGGTCGCAAACCGTTTGGAGGTCCAATCGGTTTCAAGGCTGATTTGTCTAATCGGCTTCAAATGTTGATGGGTCGAATCGGTTTCAATGTACATATGATCAAACAGTTTCAAGGGTTAGATGCCCAAACGGTTTCAAAACCGTTTGAATGGCAAACGGTCTTAACTCTATATGCCCAAATGGTTTCAAAACCGTTTGGAGGGCAAACGGTATCAAAACCGTTTGGAGGATGAGGGGTCAAAACCGGTTGGAGGTTCAATGCAACCAAAACCGTTTGAAGACCTAATGTGATGAAAGATTAATTAACCCTATGATTGTTAATGATGTTTATCAAACATAATTACAATGGTTGTACCTTTAAGGTACTAGGGTGATTAGTACCCTTAGAGGGGTTAACCTTTGATGCTTATGGAGGTAATATCTCAATACACTATGCTAACCCTAAATGTATGCACTTGAATGAAGGGTTGACCTAATCTAATCAAGCTTGAAGTAATCAACATCCTAGAGAGGATGAGAGAGAGAGGAATTCATACATGTATAATAATCATGTAGTGGTTAAGCCTCAACACTTTCAACATGAATAAAATATGTAATTAGGGTATGATCCTTGATAAAGAGATCATGAAACCCTAATCGAGAAGGTTGATGAGCCCTAACCCTAATTTAGGGCAATGCTAGGTGAAACCCTAATATAGGGCAATGTTGTAACCCTAATCTAGGGTGATGATATGAGAAATCCCAATTCAGGGTAATATAATGAAAAACCCTAAATTAAGAGGACGCTTCATGAAACCCTAATTTGGGGAAAAGTTATAAGGAACCTTAATTCAAGGTAATGATGTGTGAAACCCTAAACTTGGGTGATGCCATGTGAAACCCTAATGCAATGATGAGATGTGAAACTCTAATCTAGGGTGATGCTATGTAATGCTACATGAAACCCTAAAATAGGGTGAAGGTATGTGAAACCCTAATTTTGGGTTATAGTGCATATAACCCTAATCTTGGGCAATATGATGATAAACCCTAATCCTAATGAGGGAATAGTGATGCTACCCTTACATTGCATAGTGCTAATATGTAATTGATATAACTATTATCATGTGTACTAACTATGCAGGTATCATGAGATGTTGGGCATTGTCAGGTATGAGCTATGATGTTTTATTATTGAAATTGTTTTATGGGCCTTGTAAGCCATAATATGCTTTGTTGCCTAGTAATAGGCAACAAGAGATTAAATGGGCTTTGAGAGCCATGTGAGATGCTTGTGTAGTAAGTATCATGTTTACCTTGATCAGATGACCTGAAGGTATTAGTTACCTGATAATTGGTAATAAGTGTTCTTTGATGAACTAAGGGTTTGAATACCCATATTCCATAATCATGATGATGAGATGTTAAGGGATGAGAATGCCCATGATGTGACAAGGGATTGAGATCTCATTGTTTTATAAAAGCTTCAAAAAGTACTTGATAGAAGTATTACACATTCTTTGTAGCATTTGTTATAATAATTATGTCTAAAAACCTAACTGATGCTAAAAGAATATGGTAATGTACTTAATTAATCAAGTGAAATCTTATCATGTAGAGCCCTGGCCATAGATCCGTCATCATCAGTAGTTGGTGATGGTGAAACATGTTTTCCTATGGGAACTCCTGGAATGCATATTTTTGAATATGTGGGGGTAATGGGCGAATATATATCCTTACACCTCATAGGAATGACTGTGGGCCATATCCTATGCACATGAATGGTTATGGACCATATCCCAATAAGAGTATGGCTATGGGCCATAACTCCACAATACCAGGCATTGGCCACATGTCATATCCTGAAGAGAGTATATGCTATGGGCTATAACTCTATAGAGAAGTTGCCAGTATACCCTGACAAGCTATTTAGCAGAGACACAAGATGTCCTCCATATAGTCTCGTACTGACCGAGATAGATGAGGCGATGGAGTCTGGCTCTTCCTTTGACCTATGTATGGAACCGATGCTTTACGTAATCGTGGTCGGTTGGAGCATGAATGGTATACTTCATCTCTTCAGGGCATAAGTGTGATTGCAAAATTTAATCAGCCATGTAGCGTATTTTCTCAAGAATGAAATACGGAAATCATTGGTAGATGTTACATTGCTTATTGTATCCTAAAGTGGATAAATAGTATACATGTTCTTCATATTCCTTATTAAACTAAGTAGATGATTTATTGCTTTATCATTTGTAGCTGTAATGCCTTAAAAGATGATATTACTCTATTTTGCTTAATAATGATTAAATCCTACTGTTTAATAAAGATTCCTCTATTTATTTTATTACTATTCATATGCAATAATAATGTTTTTGGTGGAGAGTTATATCTCTCATTGGGACAATTTTCAATCGTCTCACCCTCATGGGTTCCAACCTTTTTAGGTGGATGAGGATGAGGAGGTAGAAACCATACATTAGGAGAAGGACAACAGCAACCGGGACAACAGTGATATTCCAGGTGGAGGCACTGGCTGTCATATTTTGTAAAGAAAGTCCTATGTGTCATCTCTGTACTCTCAGGTCCTCAGAGTTAGTAGTTAGTACTTTTAATGAATCGATCTGAGATTTTGGCTTGATGCCTCGAGGTTCTTATACTATCTGTGTATAGTTTTAATAGAGAAGTTGATGCTTGTAATCCTCGAGAAGGGATGGTACAGAATATGTACTTATGAACCAGGATGTAAATATAATACATTGGTTCTTAATAAAAGAGTTTTCCTCTGTTTGGATCTCTTTGTAAATGGTTTTAATTTTTAGTGAATTTCAGTAATCTGTTGTTAATGATCACTTCCGCTTAGTTAATAACATTTTGTTCGAACGTTGCATCACAACCTCAGTTGAAATTGTGAGTATTGTTGAACAACTTACACAATTGTGTTCTAAATTAGCATTCAATCAAAAATAACCTTGAGCAAGTAAGCAACGGTCTAATGCTTGCGATTGTTAGACTGGGTGGTTGGTAGTTGGGAGTTGGAAATAGACGTTGCAACACTTTTTCTCCAAACCCCTCCTCGGTTGAAGAAAAGTTCGACCAAGACACATCTCAGTCAACAAGTTTCTCGACCGAGATAGTTTATGGATTGTTCTTTTCAGCTTGAAACAATTACCCATTACAAGTCAATTAATGGATACCTAACAACTAGTTAAGCACTAAGAACACTCTAGAAACCCTCTAGAATGTCCCTAAGTACTTGAAAACTATTCCTATAAATAGGAGAGGTCTTAGGACACCTAAAGTACATAACTACACTTGAGAATACATTATAGTGAGCAACTAAGCAAGAGCTACACTTGCCATCTTATTTTTCTTGCCTCAATTTTGTGTCCTATAGCTACAACATCCTAACCACCACATATAGCCTCATCCATCTTAAGTGGATAGGATATCTATATGCTTGATATAGGATCAAAGCGTTATACTCAATTGGATAAGTATTTTCTTTCTTCCAATCCTTTTTTCTATATTGTATTTTGTTCTGCTTAACTACTCCTAGGGCTGGAGGTTGTTAAAAGGAGGTTGCTTGGTTCTACTTCAACAAATTGAAGTCTGATCCAAGGTGTGCTTGAGATTTCTTCAAGCAGGCTGCTTCAAAGGAGTTTGGAGCTACTTCTAGGTGAAGTCTATCTCAAGGTGGTGGAGCTACTTCAAGGTGGTGAAGGATGCTTCGAGGTTTGCTCGTGGTTACTTCAAGAAGGCTACTTCAAGGTGAAGGCTACTTCGAGTGGAAGGTGATTGTATTTTATGTAGCATCCTTGCCAGGTAATAAAATAAATTACTTTCAAAATCCCAATTGGAAACAATTGGGTAGTAGACTGACTACCTTTGATTTCAAAGGTAGGAACCACTCTACATCCAAGTGCCTTCCTTGTTTCCCCCTCCTTCTTTGGTTGATTGCTTTAATTGGTTTGATTATTTAATAAATTTTAAAAGTTCCAGAGAGCTCTATTCACCCCCTCTAGATCTTTCAATTGGTATTAGAGCATGTCTTCAAGGATCCCTAACAAGTCTTGAAGAATGGGGGACGATGTACTTCACAACCTCAACCTTGAAGGAACCTATGTGAGCCAGCCACCACCCTTTGATGGAAGCAACTATACTTACTGGAAAATAAGGATTCAATTTTACTTCCAAAGGATTAGCTTGGACCTTTGAAGGGTGGTATCTACACCCTATGTACTTCTAAGAACGAAATATGCAACATGGGATCCAAATATAATAAAATAAGTTCAATTAAATGCAAAGGCGGTAAGCATTTTATATTGTTCTATTTTAGTAAGTGAGTTTAATAGAACATCTTCATGTGATACAACTTATGATATATGGAATAAACTATCTATAACACATGAAGGTGCTACCCAAGTTAAAAATACTAAGATTAATATGCTTAAACAAAAATTTGAACAATTTCATATGCAATCTAATGAATCTATTGGTGAGATGAATGCATAATTTTCTTCCATTGTTAAAAGCTTAAGTGCATTGGGAAAATATATAAGTGAAGAAGATCAGGTTTCTAAAATCCTTAGATATTTGCCTCCAAAATACAAGGCAAAGGTGACGACCATAGAAGAAGCTAATGATCTCACCACATTGAGGATGGAGCAGCTCATTAGTAATTTAGAAATTCATGAGGTCGCTCTTGAAGAAGAAGAAAGATTGGAGGCCGAACACAAAAAGGAGAAAAAGAAGGACATTGGATTCAAAGCAACAACTAAAGAAGCCATGATACAAGTGAATAAGATAGTGAAGAGGAGGATCTCATTGTAAATGGTAAACAATATAGAAGATTTAAATCTAACAAAATTTCTAGTATTTCTTCTTCTCTTAGGTTCTTTGAATATGGCAAGAAGGAACATTTAAGGAATGAGTGTCCTAAAGTCAAGAAGGGAAGGAAATCCTCTCTCAAGAAGAAAGAAAAAGCCTACAAAGCAGCATGGGATGACTCAAGCGAAGACAGTGAAAGAGGAGAAGAAGAAGTAGAATGTCTCATGACTAAAGAAGACAACGTACAATGTGTCATTGCTACAACCAATGAAGAAGAAAATGAGATAAGACTTCTTGATTTATCTATAGAAGAGTTAGTTGCTAGCATTGAAGAATTACATGATAAATATGTTGATTGTAAAAAGAAATTAAAAAGGCTTATAAAAATCAATGGAGATTTGTATGCTAAATTGAATGATCTTACGTTTGAAAAGGAAAGTCTCATGTCTGAAAAAGCTACTTCTCATAAGCATGCCCAAGTCATATGTGGAAAGAACTATCAAAGGCAGCAATAAGAAGTTGAAGAGGAGTGGAACCACTAGACGCATCAGGGAAACTAGGAGGCTTAGTCTAAGAATATAGAAAAATCCAGTGAGCAAAGATGTTGAAGGAACTAAGGATTTGTCTGATAACATTGAGGGGGACAAGGAAACCCAGGAGCCTCAGCCTGGTCTTTGAAGTGATACATGCTTCCTCTCCTGTTCATCATTATAATGGTTGATATTTTATGTTGGAACATGATGTTGACACTATTGCACTTTAAGGTCTACACTAGTCTATACATGTTTATGAATCAGACATTTAGGCCTTCCTATTGCTGGTCATTCAAGCTACTGAAGATTCAATTGGTAAGTGAAGCCATATAATATCTAAGAAGCTTGGTCAATCATCACCCTAAAACCCACTTCTTCTCTCAAATTTTTGAGCGGTTGTTGGACCTAAGGTCTATCTTAAGTGTAGGAGATAATAAATGTAATGGTAATGATAATACCATGTTTTATTATTTATGCTTTAGCTTTTTATTTGTAATCTCTTTTTAGATGAAATAAATGGTAATGTTTTCTAAAAAAGGTATGTTTTTGGGTTGAGGACCTGAATGATGAGATCATACGGATGTCGAGAGTATATGAATTCTTGTTATGTCCCTAGTTGGATGTTATTGGGGAATGATAATAAACAACAATAATACGTTAGACTGGAGTGTGTGTTGGTTGGTGAAAAAATCTCATTAGTCATGATATGTGATATCAAACCAAGAACATAGATACTTATTAGAGAATAGTATATCAGATAGAACCACCTTGAGACTGACACATGTAAACCATGATTGGTAGTCAGAGTCATCTCTCATAGTGATGGCGGTGATCGTGGTTCTTAGACTTGAAATCACTACACTCATCACATATCATTTGGTGTACTTTGACCTCATCCACCTTGATCCTAAATAAGGGTTTCCATAAAGGTGGTGCTCGAGCATTGTGCACATGGGGATGATTGTGAGTGATGTAGATGGGATTTGTCCTTAATATAGGGTTTGATATCCTGACCACTTGATAAGTGAAAATGAGAAATGCATGGTCATGTTGGTGTGAGTCAATATGTGATATTGAGCATACACATATCTCATACAGTCTGCTCTAGTTCAAGGAACATGGACTGAACATTGAAGAGGATGCTGATTCCATGCCTTGAGTTCAATCTAAATATCAGAGACAAAGGAAATATAGATTCATTATAACACCAGTTATAGATTGTAGGTTGAAGTTGTTCTTCAACTTCTCCAATTACTTGGGTAGCAATAAAATCTTACTAGATAGCAATCATTGCTTGTGAAATCATATTATAATTATGAATATCACTGCCAACGTAATTTGGAGCCTACTAGGTCACACACATAAGTTGTGTTGGAATAGGAGTATAATTGCGGACGTGATTGGAAATGTTCTAAATCAGATTGATTACTAAAATGTTTAATTAATCTACTAAAATAATATTATAATATAATATCTGCTAATTGGTTAAAATGTTTAAGCCAGTTGATTAGATTTAAATTGTTAAATCTCCTAGATAATCCCGACCGATTGGAAACAATCGGATGGAAAAAATTATTTGATCAAATTATATGATTAATTGGTTAATTGGTTGATTCTAGAATATTCTATTTAATAGTCCTCGACTGGCTCGCCTCAAATGCAACTGCAACCTTTTATTCTCCTGGGGGTTTTAGAAAATCTTGCTTCCTTTCTTCTACTATTTATAGGGGCATGACAGTCATATTTTGTGAGACAATATATATGCGCTCTTATACATGAACCTTATCCATCATCGTCCCTAAGAGAAAGAAAACAAGAGCAATCATGAAGCTATCACATCATCAAGTAGAAGGATACTCCTTCCCACCGGCTTAGGAAGTGTGACGTGGAGTTCTAGTCCATCCATGTGGACAAAGTAGAGATGCATATGCTTAAGTGCATGCATTCAGAGGACGTAGACGACGCTCATCTGTGCACACTCAAAGCGATGCACATCAATGCGTGAAGGGACGTTGTTGTACTTGCTCCGGGATAAGATATATCCCCCGCACCCACTTTTGAATTGCTGCCGACAAGAACTTTTAGTAGGGTATGTGGAGAACATTTTTTATTTCTGTTGCTCTTGTCGCCTCCACAAAACCAAATCATATTCATCTTGGGTAGCAAGAAACTTATCTATTTTTGTTTACTAGGGAAAATATGTAACATATATTGTAAAAGGAGAAAATTTAAGCATTTTCTAACACATAATAGGAAAGAATAAACATAAAAACGTCATTTTCCTTCCATTTATTTATGTTTACGTATCATATATTTACCCTTTTTTAACAAATTGATCACATAAATCTTTGAAATATCTCATTATATAATTATTTACTTAACGTAAACGTGTATAATAACTTAATGTACAATTGTGTAGGATATACTTATTGAATTTCTTTTCTATTATTCCATTTATCAGCCTCATATATACACTTATTCATTCTGTTGTGAAATGGCTTCCTCACCTCTTGTCATGTTAGAGTCATTAAAAAACATGTATACCAACTTTATTTTAGAAAAAGGAATATATTTAATTAATATAATGTTAGATCCAAAATTCCATTTTTAGGCAACCATATATATTGCTAATATATTTTATATTAATTATTTGTGAAGGAGATATGTGCTAATAGATTTATAAATCCAATTCTAATTATTATAGACACATGAATTTCTTATCAAAAAGGTGAAAACATTATTTATGGAACCATTTTCCTCTTTTTCTTATTGTTAACAATTCTAGGAGATAATACAGGGGTTTACTAAGGAAATTAAATTATCCTCAATTTTGGTAAAATTGAATCATGAAAATATAATCCATGAATTGATAAGATAATTCCGCAATGTTATTATTCATATAATAATAGTGTCATCTTAGTGGCATGTGTGCAACCCATGGCCCAAGGTGAGACCCATAGAGATATTTGCTTTGCAAATAGGTTCTGATGGCACGAGACAAAGAAATAAGAATTTTATGCATAAATACATTAAAAATGGTTGAATATTAGAGACATGAGATAGTATGCAAGTGTCCAAAAGAAATTAAGATGTGTGATGTTTTAGATAATCAAGGGAATTCGTGTGTTTTATGGTTTGCATTAAAGGATTCATAATTGTTGGCCAATGAAAGAGTGGAAAATACCACAATAAAGAGATTTGCAAAAGTAAAGAACAATTCGTATCCAAATAAGGAATTGCTTTGATATTTCTAGAAAAGATATGTTAAAGACAATTAATAGGCACCAATTCGGAACTAGATTGCACCCAAAGAAAGTATAGACCAAAATCAGAATTCTTGCCAAGTTTGGGTGAGAAAAAGAGTTATTTGATGACTTAAATAATTCAAATGAAGGGAATATTTAGAGGCAAAGAAAAGTATTTGTAATGTTCATATTTTGGCACCAAATCCTATCCACATCAGGTTTAAATTGTTAAAAGCCTTCCTTAAAATCTTAGAGTCTTTAGGTGAAAGGAGAGAGAGTTATCAATTTATTTAGATTTCTTAAAGTCGAGGGATTAATGAATTTACATATTTAAATGTCACAATATTCACATTTGGAGTAGTGGACCCTTTAGAAGGAGTGTGACACCCTGATCATTGATGTCCAGACCAATGGCATATTGTCTTCCACCACAGACTGAATCGGGAAGGCCAGACATAGTAACTCCCTTCCTACTTTGGCACCCCTCTCTCTCCCTATTCCACAAGGGAGTCTAGAAAGTTGATTGTTGGAATTGGGAGATGATTATAGACCAGATTATCCCTATAACACCAGTTTGGAGACCTTAAATGAATTTCCTCAAATAGTGTGAAGGGGGTAGTGTTGGTATGTATGCCTAGAGAGACAATCATATGATGATTGTAATGGCATAAGTTATAAATGATTTGATCAATAATAAAGGCAATCTTCCAATTTATTCTATCGTATTCATTGATGAGATAATAAAGTAATATAATAAATGTATAAAGAATGATATTACTCAATGATGTATGCCTTTGGGTTGATGACTTGAACAATGAGATCATACAGATTCCAAGAGTATATACATTCTTGTTATGTCCCTAGTTGGATGTTATTGTGGAAGGCAAATAGACAACAATAACACTAAAGACTAGAATATGTGTTGGTTGATGGTAGAATCTCATCAGTCATGATATGTTATATCAAGCTAAACACATTAATACTTGTTAGATAACAGTGTATTGGGTAGACCCACCATAAGAGTTATACATGGAAACCATAAATGGTATTCAGAATCAACTCTTATAGTGTTGGTGGTGATTGTGGTTCTTAGACCTGAAATCACTACACTCATAACATGTCGTTCAGTGTCTTTTGACATCATCCACCATAACCTTGAATAAAGGTTGCCATAATGGTGATGATTGGATGCACTGTGACACATGGGAATGATTATGAGTGAAGTACATGGGATTTGTCCCTCCTACAGGAGGATGATATCTTGGCCACTTGATTAGCGATATTGAGAAAATGCATGTCCATGCACATGTGAGTAAATATGTGATACTGAGCTTACATATATATCAGACAATTTGCTTTGGTTCAAGAAACAAAGATTGAATATTGAATAGGATGATTGTTCCATGCCTCAAGTACAATATGGATATCAGTGACAAAGGAAAATACAAACACTGTAACACCAATAACAAATTGTAGGTTGAAGTTATTCTCCAACTTTCCATTTACTTGGTATCAATAATGTGTTTCTAGATACCGCTCTTTGCTTGTCATGTCATAAACTGGCTCTGGACATTCAGAGCCAATGTAAACTAGAACCTATAGGGTCACACACATAGGATACAATTAGAATAGGAGTTTGTTCCTGAATGATATTAAATTGATTACTAAAGTGTTTAGGTATTCGGTTTAAACAACAATTGACTGACTGGACTCTAAATTGATCGGTTCAAGAGTTGAACTGACTGGTTGGAGTGTCAGATTGATAGGAAATTGCATTGGCTAAATTTTAGATGAACTAGGGGATGAACCGACCAGTTCACTTAGTGAAAAGATCGGCTCAGGATCATCATAAGACTCGATCATGAGATGAGACACCCAGTTCATGGATCAATTCAATTGCATCAAGGATTCGTGCTGACATCATTTTGTGTATTATTTGTGTTAGAATTTCCAATACAATTGTGATTGGGAAACATCACAAAATGATCGGTTCAAGGGTTAAACCAATCGATTCACATGCCAATCGATCGGTTCACCCATGAACTAATCATTTTTTCACTTGCAGGTTGTGAAAATTTGTGAAATTCTAGTCCCTTCCACTCCCACGTAGACTGGGAACCCTGACCCTAGCCCTCCTATAAATAGAGGAGCATTGGGGGCTTCCTAGATACACAACTCAATTGCTTCTGACAATTATTGTCTTCTCTGGTTGTGGTAACCGAGAGAACCTGAGCAAGTCCTACCCAATAAAGGAAGGGATAGCAAGGGAGAACAATTATGGGAGAGAAAGTTGGTGCTAGTACACCAACGTAGAGGGACAACTCCTTCCTAGAAGGACATGAGTTCTAGGTTGTTCGTGTGGACTACTGTAGAGGAGAGGAGCTTTTCTAGCTAGGAAGACAATGTCAGGCTACTTTCCATGTTGATCAACCATGAGCTATTGTGGATTAGTTTGAGTGTGACTTGAATAAAGGTACATGACGATGAGGAGATTGTCACTGGACTTGCTCCATAACCATGTATATCCTCAAAAACATCCTTACCCTTATAAAGTTGTTGACGTGATCTACTGTTGTAAGGGGAATATGGTAGTTAAATTTTTATTTCTGCTACCTATTTTGTAGCCATATTTCCCTACAGTAGTATCAGATGCATGTCAATTTACTATATTTTGATATAATCAATATCATCAAATTTTTGGTTTCATTATTTATTTGTTGCATATGATGTGAATATTATTTCCTGATCAAATACCATGTACAATCCCAAACCAATATATATATATATATATATATATATATGCAATTTACATGTGTCACGCTAAAAGTAGGTTTGGATGGTGGATATGTAGTATGGTTATGGCCAATAACCATGATTATTTGTTCATAGTGGTTGTACGTTTGCTCATGTTTCATCTCAATTTGCATACCGAGCCTCTACCTTATCTTCCAATTATAAAGTATTATCCTCTCCTACCTTTTCTCCCCTCGATTGTAACTCGAGGTTTCTCTATAATCATGTAATATTAGGATAGTTTAATTTCTTATTATAATGAAGAAGACGATCTGCCAGTTTTAGAAGATTAGTTGATCGATTGAAGGACCATGGAGGATAAACCTATGAACTAGAGGCCCAGTCGATCAACTGGAGCATCCAGAAGATGGTGGACCAGAGACCAGATGACCAAGGAGAGAACCAACCGACCGGCTAGGAGGCAAACAGATCGGTTCAAGGGTTGAACCTAACCCATATTTGCAAGCACACATCTTCATCAACAACATGTTTCTACATGAGATGTAGACCTTAGGTGGTGGTAATTTCTTATGGATCCAATGAATTACATTAGAATGGCCATAACCATCACTTTTTTATTGCATGTTTTTGTTTGTGGGACATAACATGTATATGATACGTACTAGAAGTATGTGGTGATTGGATATGTATATGTATTTATAAATACAACTCCCCCAAATAACATATTAAGTCTAAGATGCTTTTCGCTTGCAACACACATGAAAAGCTTGATTAACAATGTGTGGGCATGCCAAATGCGATGCGTTGTCCATCTTGTTGAAGTGTCATGGTAGTAATGTGGGCCTACCAAGCAGGGTGGATTATTATCGTGTTGGATTTTGGGTCAGGATTAACTATGTGTCGTTAATGAGATTAAGCAACTAGAAGCATGCGGATGATTATGGAAAGAAGTTGTGCATGTCATCTATCTAAGATTTGCATAAGATGCAATTGGCAGATGTTCCTACCTTAATGATTGATTATGGATGTTGGCGTTGGTCGGGTAATAATTAAATTATTTTTTATCTTGGCTCACTAGAATTGTAGGTTGCAATCTTCCAAATTGATATTTAAGGGCTATAAATTTGAATAAAATAGTAGGAGCAACACTTAATTATAGGCTTAATTAAATGTCATCAAATCAAATCAAATCAAAAAGTGTTTTGACAAAATGCATTTTTCTCTTATAGAATCAAATGAGAATCAAATTGTTGTTTCAGTCATTCCTTAGGAAGGACAAACTTGACGGGGCAAATTTCTACAACTGGTTTTGGACTTTGAGAAGGGTTCTCAATGATGAGCATAAGCTCTATGTCCTAGATAAACCAATGCTAGAAATACCTACTCCTGATGTGCCAAGGGCTAAGGTGGATGCTTATTGGAAGCATGCCAATGATGCCTTGACATAAAGCACCTTATGCTAAACTACATGAACTATGAGTTGCACGAGCAATGTGAAGGCAAGGGAATACTTGATATGGTAACACATCTTAGGAACCTAAACCATTACTTCACAAAACAAGAAAGGTACAATGTCTCAAAGGCACTGTTTGAGTGTAAGATGATAGAGGAACACTTAATAAAAGCTTGTGTGCTCAATATGATTGGACATGTGGATCACCTAGAAGAGCTGGGATTCTCTTTGAGCCAAGAGTTGGCCACAAATAAGATTCTACAGTCATTTCCTGAATCATATAGCCATTTTAATAGTGTTACCACTTGAATAATATGGCCAGACCATTGTCAGATTTTCTTGGCATGTTGATTAATGCCAAAGCAAGAATGAAGAAGGATGAATTTGTGTTGTTGATGAGTGAATAAGAGTCCAGGGATGAAAGCAAAACCATTAGTAATCCTGAGGCTAAGGATAAATCTAGATCTTTGACACTCAAGACAAGGAGAAAGAAGAGTACAAGAGGATTCTATCCTTTGTACTTGAAGTCATTAAGGAATAAGAAGATGGGGATAGATATATTCACTTCAGATATATATTTTATTGAGATAAACTTATCTATTTCTTCATCTTGGGTACTAGATACTGGATGCGGATCTCACATATGATCAAATATGCAGGATCTGAAAAGAAGTAGGCCTTTAGGAAAGGGCCAGGTCAAATTATGAGTTGCAAATAGAGCAAGCATTGTTGCCACTGAAGTTGGAACCTATATTATATCTCTATCCATAGGGCTTGTAATAGAGCTACTTAACTGTGATGTTGTACCTGCCATAAATAGGAACATTATTTCTATATCTTGTATGTACAAGGATGCATATGAATTCATATTAAGAATGTTAAATGTTTTATTTCAAAAGATGGGGCTATTTCAAAAGATGGGGCTATTTTAAAAGATGGGATCTTTTATGGAAGTGATCCAATGTCTTATGGTCTTTATTTACTAGATCTAAAGACAAATATTTATAACATAAATACCAAAAGACTAAAACTCAACAACTCAAACAAAACATATCTTTGGAAAATTTGTCTAGGGAATGTAAATGAGAATCACATATCTAGACTCCATAAAGATGGTTGCCTGAACTCTTTTGATTTCAAATCAATAGAGACATGTGAATCTTGTTTGTTTGGAAAGATGACTCAGACCCCTTTCACTAGAAACAATGAGTGGGCTAGTGATCTATTAGGACTCATACAAATTGATGTATGTGGACCTTGTACAACAACTACTAGAGGTGGATATCAGTACTTCATTACCTTCACTGATGACTTTAGTAGGTATTGTTATGTTTACCTGATGAAATATAAGTTAGAAATTGTTTAAGGGTTCAAGGACTTCATGAATAAAGTACAGAACCAACTTGGAAAAAGTATTGAAGCACTTTGTTTAGACTAAGGTGGAGAATACTTAAGCCAAGAGTTTGAAGACCTTATAAGAGCATGTGGTATCGTATCACAATGGACTCCGCCTGGAACACCATACTGTAATGGTGTATCTGAAAGGAATCACACATTGCTAGATATGGTGTGATCAATGATGAGTTTAGTTGAACTTCCAAATACCTTTTGGGGTGCTTCTCTTGAAACTGCCATGTTACACTAAACTGAGTTCCATCTAAATTGGTTCGAAAGACACCATACGAGATATGGTATGGGAAGCATCCCAATGTGTCTTTTATGATGATTTGGGGTTGTGAAGCTTATGTGAGAAAGTAGTTTCCTGAAAAGCTTGGATCCAAATATGATAAATGTTATTTTGTTGGATATACTTAGGAAACCAAAGGATATTACTTTTATTCCCTATCCTACAACAAAGTGTTTGTTGCTAGAGATGTTGTACTCCTAGAAAAGGAATTTATTTCCAAAGGAATCAGTGGGAGGAAAGTAGAACTCAAAGAGGTTTGAGGCCAATAAGAAAACATTGAACCAGTAGATGTACAAGAGGAACAAGGAGAATAACAAGTTGTGGAATCTCAAAATCCTCAAGTAACACAGGAACCTCATAGATCTTGTAGGACACACCTTGAACCTAAAAGATTTGGTTATCTTGTGATTTAGGAATGTGGTGAGTTAGTCATAGATAATGAGCCAACAGCCTATCTGGAGGATACTAAGGGACCAAAGTCTGATAAATGGCTTGAGGTAGATCTGAGATGGAATCCGTGTACACCAACAAGGTATGGACCTTGGTGGATCCACCTGAAGGGGTAAAACCCATAGGGTGCAAAGGGGTCTTCAAGAAGAAGACCTACATGGATGGAAAATTACAAATCTATAAGGGTAGATTGGTTGCAAAGGGTTTCAGAAAAGTTCAAGGTGTTTACTATGATGAAACCTTTTCTCCAGTTGCCATGGTTAAGTCCATCAGGATCATACTTGCCACAGCAAATTATCATGACTATGAGATTGGAAGATGGATGTTAAAACTGCATTCCTTAATGGGAATCTTCTTGAGGATGTGTACATGACACAACTTGAGGATTTTATAAATCTAAAGGATGCAAATAAAGTTTGTAAGCTACAAAGGTCAAGCTATGGATTGAAGCGAGGAGCTGGAATCTTTGATTTGATGAAATAGTCAAAGAGTTTGGTTTTAGCCAAAATTATGATGAATATTTTGTGTACAAGAAGGTTAGTGGGAGCATGGTAGTATTCCTCATACTATATGTCGATGACATACTATTGATGGGGAATGACATCCCTACTTTATAGATGGTAAAGACCCCACTTGGGAATAAATTATCAATGAAGAACTTGGGAGAAGTAGCCTTAATCTTGGGAATAAAGATCTATAGAGATAGATATAGATGGTTCTTGGACTAAGTCAGGGCACATACATTGATATAGATCTTTAAGGCTTCTTGGACTAAGTCAGAGCACATACATTGACAAAGTGTTGAAGAGGTTCCACATGGAAGACTCAAAGAGAGGAAGCCTACCCATGTCTCATGGAGTTACCATCTCTAGATATTAGGCCCTAGTTCTTGTGAAGAAAGGGAACACGTCAGTAGGACTCCATATGAATCTAAAATAAGAATCCATCATGTACGCAATTTTATGTACTC
The DNA here is from genome assembly GCA_963693085.1 of Alisma plantago-aquatica. Taxonomy (NCBI): domain Eukaryota; kingdom Viridiplantae; phylum Streptophyta; class Magnoliopsida; order Alismatales; family Alismataceae; genus Alisma; species Alisma plantago-aquatica. The sequence continues at coordinate 603,396,100 of OY856413.1, forward strand.
ATCTCGATGTCTTATATGCCTTGAGCATAATGAGCAGATATCGGTCAAATCCAAGTGATTCTCATTGGACAGCCACGGAGAACATCAATAAGTGCTTGAGAAGAACTAGAGACCAGTTCATTGACTACGGCAGAAAGGAAGAGTTGGTGGTAAAGGGTTACACCGATGCAAGCTTCCAAACTGACAAAGATGATTATTGATCGCATTCAGGATTTGTGTTTTGCCTCAACAATTGTGTTGTGAGCTGGAAGAGTTCCAAGCAAGAGATAGTTGTGGATTCTACAACAGAGGGTGAATATATTACTACATTGAATGCAACAAAGAAAGTTGTCTAGATCAAGAAGTTCGTCTCAAAACTTGGAGTTGTTCCAAGTCTCAGTGATGCAATTGAGCTATAATGTGATAACAATGGAGCTATTGCACAAGATAAGGAACCTAGGTTGCATTAGTGTTCCAATCACATACAAAGGTGTTTCCATCTCATATGAGTAGGGATGTGCATCGGGTTGAGCCAGCCCGGTCCAACCCGCGACCCAACCCCCATAGCCCAATCCAGAACCAAACCTTCTTTATAATATGGGTGGGCAGGCCTAAAATTTAAACCCATATTTTATTTGGGCTGGGTACAGGCGGAGGTAAACCCAGACCCAAAAACTGAATACCCAGATTAGATTTTATGTACATTATAGATGTATACATCTATCTTTGTCCTTAAAGAAAAACATACAAATTTATTAATGTAATATGTAGTATGTATCCAACCAATGGCAACATGGATAATTAGTAAACAATCAACATGATTAGTGTATTGAAACTAGTAAGATAACCATCATTGACATGTATAGACGTACTTGATTTCTTTGTTTTGATTTCACTCTGTCCACATGTAGGGGACAAATGATCTTTGGCTCAGTGCATAGTAGATTATGCTAATTTTTTTCTTATATGCCCACAAGTAGCAAAAAAATGATCTTTTACCCTTCCAAAACCCATTTCATTGTATATACATATAGGATGAGAAGAAAAAAGCCACAATATTGTAGATTCCATTGATTTTTGAAGTCTGATACATTCACATGTTTGAGAAAATGATTTTTTGTTCTTTCAATATCCATTCATTATTGTAGGGGATCACACAACTAAGGTATACATATTCTGGAAATATTTATCACAAAACATATATATTATTTCGAAGGTTGGTCACAAAATACATATCATACTAGTTTGATTTTCATCTTAGAAAGTTAGATCTAGAAAAATTTGGTATGCTCATTTGATGTTATATGGGCAAACTCAAATTCGGCCTGAAACCCAACATTCTTATATGGGTCTGGTACGGGCTCACATTTTTCAATTTTATTTGGGCTTGAACCTGGTCCATGGCCTAATTTAAAATGTGGTTTTGGGTTTGGGACAGACAAAACCCGGTACAACCTGGCCTGATGCTCATTCCTACATATGAGAGATAATATAGCAAGTAGATGTGAATATTTGTAGAGTACCAACTGAGAACAATGTTGTTGGCCCATTGACAAAGACACCTTTGCAGCAGAAGCATGATGGTCATGTTAAATCACTAGGGATGAGAATCATGAGTGATTGGATCTAAGCTCAAATGGGAATCTGTTGGTATTTATGCCCATAGATCTAATCATATGATGATTGTAATGGCATAACTTTTAAATTATTTAATTAATAATAAAGGCAATCATTCTATTTTTTTATTTTATTCAGTTATGAGATAATGAAGTAACATAATAATTGTTTAAAGAATGATATTACTCAATGATGTATGTCTTCATGTTGATGACCTGAATAATGAGATCATATGGATTCCAAGAGTATATACATTCATGTTATGTCCCTAATCGGCTGTTATTGTGGAAGGCAGATAGACAACAATAACATTAAAGACTAGATTGTGTGTTGGTTGATGACAAAATCTCATCAGTCATGATATGTGATATCAAACCAAACATATAGGTACTCATTAGAGAACAGTGTACCGGACAGACCCACCATATGAGTGATACATGGAAATCATAAATGGTAGTCAAAATCATCTCTTACAGTGTTAGTGGTGATTATGATTCTTAGACCTAAAGTCATTACACTCATCACATGTCGTTTACTATACTTTGACATCATCCACTGTAACCTTGAATAAGGGTTGCCATAAAGGTGATGATTGGATGTGTTGTGACACATGGGCATGACTGTGAGTGATGTAGATGGGATTTGTCCCTCCTACATGAGTATGATATCCTGGCCACTTGATTAGCGAGACTGAGAAAATGCATGGCTATGCACATGTGAGTCATTATGTGATATTGAGCTTACATATATCTCATACAGTTTTCTCTGGTTCAAGAAACAAAGATTGAATGTTGAATAGGGTGACTTCTCCATGCATCGAGTTCAATCTGGATATCAGTGGCAAAGGAAATATACAAACACTATAACACCAATCACGGATTGTAGGTTGAAGTTTTTCTACAACTTCCCATTTACTTGGGTAGCAATGATGTGTTTCTAGATACCGCTCTTTGATTATGATGTCATAAAGTGGTTATGGACATTCACTTCTAATGTAAATTGGAACCTATAGGGTCACACGCATAGGATACACTTAGAATAGGAATTTGTTCATGAATGATATGTAAATTGATTACTAAAGTGTTTAGGTATTTTATTTAAACAACAATTGACTGACTGGACTCTAAACCAACTAGTTGAAGAGTTCAACCAACCGGTTGGAGCATGTCAAGTTGATTGGAAATTGCATTGGCTAAATTCTGGATGAACCATGGGATGAACTACCATTTCACTTAGTGAATTGATCAGCTCAAAGTCGCCAGACGACCGGCTCATGAGATGAGATGATCGGTTCATGGATTAATTTGATTGCATCAAGGATTAGTGTTGACATAATGTTGTGAATTAATTGGATTAGAATAGCCAATACAATTGCAATTGTGAAAAATGACAAAATGGCCAGTTCAAGGGTTGAACCTATTGGCGTGCATGAAAACCAATTGGTTCACCCACGAATCGATCATTTCGTCTCTTGAAAGTTGTGAAAATTCATGAAATTTTAGTCCCTTCTATTCCTACACAGACTGGGAACCCTGACCCTAGACCTCCTATAAATAGAGGGGTATTGGGGTTTCCTAGAGACACAACTCAATTACTTTTGACAATTGTTTTCTCTGATTGTGGTAACCTTGAGAACCTGAGCAAGTCCTACCCAATAAAGGGAGGGAGATCAAGAGAGAACAGTTGTGGGAGAGTAATTTGGTGCTAGTACACCAATATGGAGGCACAACTCCTTCTTGTCTATTCTTCTAGAGCGACAGGAGTTCTAGGTGGTCCGTGTGGAACTGCTATCCACAATGATCAACCAGGAGTTGTTGCAAACATGTTCGAGTGTGACTTGAAGAAAGGTGCAATAAGATGAGGAGATTGTTGTTGGACTTTCTCTAGGACTAGGTATATCCTCGAAACCATCCTTTCCATTATATAGTTGTTGACGCGATCTACTGTTATAAGGGGAATATGGCAATTAAATTTTTGTTTTTGTTTCCTATTTTGTAACCATATTTCCCTACAGACATGCCCATACTCATATGGATTTGTTGATTCATGCCTATATAAGACACCATACTTCCACCCAACGATAGAGCGAGATCCCTTGGATTCAAGAGAGACCCTCCTCGCCTCCAATTCCTTATCCAAACTCTACTCTATTGTCCTAACATCTATATAGTGTCCATAGTTTGATGATTACTTAACTATTCCATTCGTATGTATCTAATATGTCTATTTGAGATTGATTTTGGGTATTAAGTAAATGAAAAGGATCAATTCAAGCAAGCCCTAGCTTGACCACAAGCAAAAGTCAATGCAAATATACTTTTGTGGAAAATGCCCTAAATGACTTGGGACAATTTTTGTAATCATTTGTATTGATGTTATGACTTTTAATTAAGATGAGAAAAACTTAGGAACACTTAAAATAAATGTTTAAGATCTCAAATGAAATTTCCAAAATGCATCACATGCACCATTGACGATCAAGTTTCCCTCTTAGAAACTTTACCGACGCCTAGGATGGGTCTTGGAAACTGCTAGGTTAGGACGAGTTTGTCTTGGTGACAACTTGACCGGCACTCTCCCCTTACAAAATAAAATTTAATTCGTCAGCCGAGTTTCATCTAGGATAAACTTGACCGACACTTCAAATTTGATTTGTCACATTGTGTTGTCGACCAAGTTTGCTTTATTGAAAATTGATCGACTACAGTCCATGGAATGTGCAGAAAAAGTGTTTCTAGCCATTGGAGTTTTGCAAACATCAAAAATAAATCCATTGCAACACCCCAAATGACTAGAATTCGATCCCAAGTGCTTCTAGCAGATGACATCCCCAACTATAAATAGGGACCCTTGGGATTCATCCCAAGTTTGCCTCTTATACTCCTAGCTATACTTGAGTGGATTTGTATACTAAGAGTCTCTCTCTCTCTTTCTTACTAATCAAAACATCATTATGAGTGAGATAGGCTATGTGTGAGAGACCTACTCCATTATAATCTCATAAAGATTTCAAATATTCCCTTTCCCAATCCCTTTCTCAAGAGAAAAGTTGGTGAAAGCTTCTCCAAGTTGAAGGAGAAGGTGAAGGCTACAGATCCTTGTAAAGAGTGGGTAATTTCTTCAAGGCAGAATACTTGTTGCAAGAGAGAAGCTCCTTGGTGAAGGTGTCCAGCTCATTACAAAAGTGGGTAATCCCTTCTAGAGGTTTAAGACTCTTTCTCTAAGGATAGGCAAGACCTTGTAAGGTTTATTGTCTCCTTTTGGTCCTTAAAAAGGAAGGCTAGGTATCCTTGACCTGCAAAAGAAAGGTCTAATTGTATGTCTTATAATGGAATATATGTATGTAATGATTTCAAAATACTAAGACTTGACCTCTCTAGGTAGTGTATGTACACTCTCCTAGTTTGGAGTTTGGAATGACTCTACATAGTTTATTCTTGATCTCTTTCAATATCTCTTATCCTTGCTATGTATGTTTAGTTGTACGTCAAATTTCATATTTGCAATCCTATTTCTTGAAGTAATTTGAAGTTCTAATGAATTTGGTTTAAGTTCTCTTTAGATCTATTCACCCTCCCACCTATAGATCCCTTTGATCCAATGAGTGGTATTAGAGCCACTATCTTCTCTGACAAGATCTCCCATGAGACGTGAAGATGTGCGACAACTTTCTTGGATCTCTCAATTTGGAGGGTGGATTCTCCATACACCACTAATCTTTGACGACACAAACCTACTCAATGGGAAGTGAAGGATGCATTTCTATTAGAAAGGGACGAACAATGACATGTGGAAAGTAGTCATCCATCCCTACAAGGATCTGGTTGGACATGCGACCACTTGGGATGAAGCAACATTGAAGAAGGTCCAACTGAATGCAAAGGCTATAAGCATCATTTATGCAACCTCACCCTTCCAAATTTAACTAGATCTCTTCTTAGGACACCACCTATGAGATATGGTAAAAACTATGCATCACCTATGAATGAACCAAGCAAGTCAAGGAGTCCAAGTTCAAATGCTCAAAGGACTTCTTAAGAACTTCAAGATGGGCAAGAAAGAGAGAGAATATGAGATGTGTCCGCTCAACAACATTATCACTAGACTTACTTCTTTGGGCCAACCCATGGACCAAGGCACCATCAACTCCAAGATCCTTACATCTCTTCCTAATAGGTGGATATCCAAGGTGACATCCATTGAAGAAATAAGAAGCCTTGGTGAGATAGCTATCGAAGAGCTCATCGGGAACCTTCAAGCTTATGAGCCAAGATTTGACAAGCAAGAAGAAGAAGAAAAGCTTGAAGAGAAGGAGTAAAAGAAGATGAAGGAAAATTCCTTCAAAGATCAAGTGGAGGCCATTGTTCTTCAACAACAACTTGCTTATCGGGCTACTCCCTCCTCAAGTGAAGATGAAGCCCCTAGTGATCATGAAAATAACTACTCCAAGGGGAAACACTTCAAAGGAAAGCCATTCTCTTCTACTCCAAGGTGCTATGAGTGTGGACAAAAGGGCCATTACAAGAATGACTGCCCCAAGGCAAAGAAGTCCTACCACAAGAGCAGATCTAAGAAGAAGGAGGACTACAAGAAAGAAAGCAAGTTCAAGAGGAAGGACAAGAATGAAAGAAGAAGCAAAGATGCAACCCATGCCGCATGGGAGGAGTCTTGTTCTAGTGATTTCAGCTCCATTGAGGGAGAATGCCACCTTGCTCTCATGGCCTCTACTAGTGAAGACATATGTGAGGTAAGTGAGTTAAGCTTGAATGATATATATAAATAAGTCCTCATTGAAATGCTTAAGATTTCCCGTTCTTCTTATTCAAAATTCAAATCTATGAAGAAAAGGTTAGGGAATATTATTGATAACTTGTATGTTAAAATTGATCTCCTTATGTAAAATGAGAAAGTCTATCTTGATATTATATATTCTTTTCAAGGTAAATTTCTTGAACTTGAGCTGTAATACAATGTCGTTGAGGTAGAGAATGGTATTTATCTTAAGAACATCAATAGTCTTAAAGATGAAAACCAAACTCACCTTAATGAGCTTGTTTTTATTAAAACTAAAAATGATAAACTTGTTGCCAAGTTCAATGATCTTAGACATGATTGTGATGATATTAAGATGAAAATATACTCTATATTTATGAGCTTACTTTGCTTAGAACTGTAAATTCTAGATTGCTTATTAAAGTAAATGATCTTTCTTCTAGACCTTTATTGCCTTATAGTGAAGTAGCTATTATAACTCTTGAGAGAGAATCTTATCACACGAAAGTCCTATGTCTAGATTGACCTTTTTCATTCTCAAGATGATTTAGCTAGTCTTTCTTCTACTATCATTACTCTTAGTGATGATAATAATAGGCTTAGAGCTTCCTTACAACAATTCCTCAAAGGAAAAAAGTCCCTCAATGAAGTTCTAGATCACTCAACCAAACAAAATCGTAAAAGTGTTTTGGGATATGAGGGAGCTCCCAAGAGCAAGGGCAAGGGTAAGAAAAAGAGAAAGGGACCTCCTATTTTCCATGGAAAGTCATACAGATTTAATAACCCTATAGTTTGTGCACACTGCAAGAGTGATGATCATTATTCTACTTATTGTCAATACAAAGAGAAGGGGACCAACACAAAGATGAAATGGGTCCCCAAGATAATTTCGGATCCCAAGGTTTGAATTGGGCACCAACATCTTCCTTTCTTATAGGTAAATGGAAAATGGATTTTTGATAGTGGTTGCTCCAAGCACATGACATGTGACATAATCCACTTCAACAATTTAACAAGGAAGAAAGGAGTATCGGTGACTTTTGGTGATAACAAAAAAGATAAAGTTATAGGTGAGGGTGATGTGGGTGATTTACTATGCATCAAGAATGTTCTTCTTGTGGATGGCCTACATCACAATCTTACTAGTGTTTGTCAATTATGTGAAAATGGATACCTTGTATTATTTACTTCTCCTGAATGCTTGCTTCTAGATTCCATCTCCTACAATGTCATATATAAGGGAACTAGAAATGGAAATCTTTATGTTATTGTTCTTGATTCTCTTAAGCCTATTCTTGGTAAATGCCTTGTTGTTGATAAAAGTGATATATCTTTGTGGCACCGTAGGCTTGGTAAGTAAATATGCATCAATTGAAGAAGTTGAGTAAAAAGGAATTGGTCAAAGGACTACCCAAAGTGGACTTTGAGACAGATGAAGAATGTCAACCTTATACACAATGAAAGCAAACCAAATCCTCCTTCAAATCCAAAGAAGTCCTTAGTATCAAAAGAGCTCTTGAACTTCTTCACATTGATCTATTTGGACCAATGAGAACTCAATCGCTTCATGTATAGCAAGTATTGCCTCGTGATTGTCGATGATTCTCTCACTTTACTTGGACCTTCTTCTTAGTTTCAAAAAGTGATGCTCTCGACGTTTTCTTTACTTTTTGCAAATGAGTTAAATATGAAGAATCTTGCCAAATCATCTCTATCCATAGTGACCATGGGGGAGAATTTGAAAATTATTTGTTTGAAAAAATTGTGAGGAATATGGTTATTCACACAACTTTTCTTCCGCTCATACACCTCAACAATATGGGGTTATAGAGAAAAAGAATAGGTCGCTATAGGGAATGTCTAGGACCATGCTTCTAGAGTATGATACTCCAAAGAAGTTTTGGGCCAAAGCCATTAGTACCTCATATTTTTTGCAAAATCGACTTTTCACTCATCCGACTTTAAATTAAACCCCCTATGAGTTATAGCATGGTAGAAATCCCTTGACTTCTTTCATATCTTTGGTCATCCTTGTTTTGTTTTAAACACCAAGGATTCTCTTGAAAAGTTTTATGTGAAATCTTATAAGGCTTTCTTTCTTGGCTATAGCACTACTAGTGGAGCATATAGAGTGTTTAAAATTCAGTTGTCTAAAGTAGACGAATTTATCAATGCTAAATTTGTTGAAACTAACCCCTCTATTTCAAAGAATATTGTGAATGATGATGTTTTAGATGAGGTGATTCCTAGATTAAAAGAGCTAAACATCATTGACAAAGGATAAGAGGTGGTAGGAGATGAAAAAAAGGAGAAGAAAAGAAGGATCCAACTCCACGGTTTGCTAAAGATCATCCTAAAGAGATCATCATAGGCAATCCTTTTGAAAGGGTGAAGACGTTGGCTGCATTCAACAAAGAACAAGCCGATAGCACCTTCATCTCTCAACTTGAGATAAACAATGTTAAAGAAGCTCTTAGAGATGATGAATGGATCCTAGATATGCAAGAGGAGCTAGAGCAGTTTGACAAGAACAAAGTGTGGACCTTAGTTCCAAGACCAAATTATATGAAGATCATTGGCACCAAGTGGGTCTACCGTGACAAGCTAGATGAAAGTGGAAAAGTGGTAAGGAAGAAAGCAAGGTTAGTTTCTCAAGGATACAAAGTGATTTTTATGAAATTTATGCTCATGTTGCTAGATTTAAATATATTAGAATGTTACTTGCCTTTTCTAGCTATAAAAAATTTCTTACTATATCAAATGGATGTTAAAAGTGCATTTCGAAATGGTAGAATAGAGGAGAAGTCTATGTGGCTCAACCTTCCAACTTTGAACATGACAAGCTTCCCAACCATGTTTGTTACAAAAAGCTCTCTCTAGACTCTAACAAGCCCCTAGATCTTGGTATCAAAAATTAAAGAACTTTTTTCTAGACAATGGCTATGTCATGGTCAAAGTTTATTCTACCCTCTTTATTAAACAAACTTCTAGCAATTTTTTTATTATTCAAATATATGTTGATGATATCATATTTGTGGGGACTGATCTCGATCCTTGCAAGGAGTTTAGTTCTCTTATGTTGAGTGAATTTGAGATGAGTATGATTGGCGAGCTTACTTTCTTCCTTGGATTCCAAATCAAGCAATCAAAGTAAGGAAACTGCATCAACCAAGGCAAGTATACAAGTGAACTCTTGAAGCACTTTCGCATGGAGAACACCAAACTAATGGATACTCTGATGTCAAATACCTCCAAATTTCATAGAGATGGGGAAGATGAGAAGGTAGATGAGAAGCTCTATAGATGTGTAATTGGTAGCTTGTTATATTTAATTGTCTCTAGACATGATATTATGCTTAGTGTTGGCTTGTGTGCTAGATTTCAATCAAATCCTAGAAAATCCCATCTTATAGAAGTTAAGAGGATTTTAAGGTATCTAGCCAAAATCCAAAATTTTGGACTATGATATCCCAAGTCAAGGGACTTTACTCTTACTACTTATATTGATGTGGATTATGCATGGTGCTTAATTGGTAGAAAGTCCACAAGTGGCACTTATTTCCTCCTAGGACCATTCTTAGTCCTTTTGTTTTCTAAGAAACAAAGCACAGTGGATCTTTCAACTATTGAGGTTGAGTACATTGCAATTGGGAGTTGTTGTTCCCAAGTCCTATGGATGAAGCAAATGCTCCAAGATTTTAATGTTCATTATGATGCTTCTCCTATCTTTTGTGATGATACTAGTGTAATTAATCTTTCTTAAAATCCTATATTGCATATTAGATCCAAACATATAGGGGTCTGCCATCACTTCCTTTGTGACCACATTGCCAAGAAAGATATCTATATCACTCATGTGGGCATGGAAAACCAACTTGCAGACATCTTCTCTAAGACTCTAGCTAGAGATCAATTTACTTTCATTATATAAAAATTTCTTATTACTGATCTTGATGATAATGGTATGCCTTCTAGCTAGTTGTTATCTTACATATATGTTCTTGCTCATCGTTTGCTTACCGTTTGCTTATTAGTGTTATTTATGCCTAGTTTTTATGCCTCGTTTTGCTTGTTTTTGGCTATTTTTTGCGAATGACTATTTTGCTACAAATAGTACTCAATGATGAGTGGAAAGTGCCTTAATATGTTAAAAATGCATGATAGGCTAGAAAAATAAATTTATACAGCACTCTAGTAGGCTAGAATTAAATTTCTTATCTTTTGAATGACTCTTCATAGTATTTCTTGTTAAATTATAACTTTTTCTCCTGAATGGCAGTGCTAGGGTTCCTGAGGGGGAGCGGGGGCGATACTGAGGGTGATGGTGATGATTGGGAGTTTGAACCTAGATATAATCAAAAGGATGTGTGACAAGATGACAGACGCAGATATGGGAAGGATGGATTGGTGAAGGATGGTATACATAGAAGAAACATGGAACAACGAAGAGGCACTATAGTGTTATCTATCCTAGAAATTGGTCTCACATTTATGGTGTTCGAGATGCATGAGTAGACGAGGGAGGCTTCTATAGAAGGAGGGATTCAACTAGAAGATTCATATGTAGCAAACACCAAAGAGGGCATCTACAATCTATTTCAATACACCAGCATGGGGGAACCCCCGAGCACGCACACCAGTGCCACGATGGGCAATAAGGTGCAGATGAGATTTTCTCAAACAGTTGAAGACATTAATAAATTCTTTCTCAAGAAGCTTTTTGGAGATGAATTGTCGCTTGGATCAATATCTCTCAGAGAGATGGATGGCATGCCAATGTTATCAATTAAACCAAAAGCTGACAAGGAATTAGTTAGACCTTGGAGGTATGCAGTGGTGGTGAGGATGCTTGAGATAGAAATTGGTTATATGATGCTCTGAAATAGACTCAAGTTGTTGTGTCAAATCAAGGGAAGATCTAATATGTTCAAGCTCGAGCATGGGCACCTTTTTGTGCAACTATCCTATCAGGATGACTTTGATACCGCCTGGGTAGGAGGGCCTTGGAAGATTTTTGGATGCAAAGTCATTGTCAAGTAATTGTACCCTAATGTCAAACCAACTAAAGTGCTTTTAGATTATATTGTTGCATGGGTACAGATCGTTAATATTCCATTACACTTACATGTGTCAACAATGTTCAACTACATAGGAATGGTGTTAGGATGTCTAGTTAAAATTGATAGTCACATAGAAAATAGATCACGAAGTAGGCTTGCGAGGTTAGCGGTAGAAGTGGAAACCTCAGAATACCTAGTTTTGTCGATATTGATCAATGGTGTGGAGTATGAAGTCATATATGAAGGGCAACCATGGACATGTGCCAAGTTCAGAATGGAGGGACACATCTCTAAATACTACAAGACGGTCACTAAGAGGGAGGGAAATAGAAGTATCACAACTATAGAGGATAACTGGGTAGGATCGCAAGCTAATGCAGAGATGAGCGCAAGTGGATGGCAATTCTAGGAGTACAAAGGGGGATCTAGGTGATGTAGATCAGTGCAAGCCAACTCCAGAGAGGAGACAACCAACTGATTTGCTGGATTACAACATGAGGAAGAAGAGAAATACCTTGTGAGCACTAATGAGGGGCTTAACAAGAATGAAGAACCAATAGTACAGGCAAGGCCAATAAAGGTGTAGAGGAAAAACAAATCACAAGCTCAAGGGGGAAGGAACGGGTGAAAGAGTTGTGTTTTGGGACATCACCAACAAAAGCACGGGGAACAACAGAGAAGACAATGGAGGGGGGGCATTATGCAACAGTCGAAGGAGAAGCACACTGTCATCAAACCAGAAGTGGAGTAGGTGATTATAATGAATGATGGTGAGGAGTTCCTTGATACGGATGTAGACATGGGGGAATGAAATGACCAAAAGGAAGTTAGGAAAACAATAGTATCATCAATATTGAAGAGAGATAAGATGAGAAAAGGGGCACAGGAGAATGATAGAGCACTGTTACCATGCGGGACCGACTCAAGCAACAATATGAGCATGAAAAGAAGGGAGAAGTCCAAACCGCCTGATCCAACTACTACACATGGAAGGAGCCCACAATTGAAAGACATGGGAGTAAGTGTCGAGGAGATGCCCATCCCAGAAGACAATCCAGAGGGTAGTTCTGAAGGCCCTACAATCGTGGTTGTGCAAACTGAAGGAAAAACTGTTGTTGAGACTAGGGTAGAGGGAAATGTAGTGTCTATCTTGTGATGAGCCTAGTAAAGATTGGAGTATAATACAACATATTAATTCAATGTGTTTGTTGCATTGGAACATTCATGGAATTCAAAATAAATATTGATGCTCAATTTTGGCTAATTTAGTGTGTGAGCACAAGCATTTTGTGGTTGCCATCCTTGAACCAAGGATAAGCCAAGTTTTAGCTAGAATAACTATCAAAAGCTTGGTTTCACTCACTCACATCGGGTGCAGCCTAAGGGATTTGCTGGAGGCATTTAGGTGTGCTGGAAAGAGGAGGAGCATAAGGTACAAATCCTCAACAATGAAAAATAGTTTGTAACATGTAGAATAGAAAACATGTTGATTGCTACATTCATTTATGTCTATCCACACATCACTGTAAGAAAGTTGTTGTGGAAACACCTAACAGAAACCAGTGAGGCAATTACTGATCCATGGATCATCATGGGGGATTTTAATATGACACTGGTACCACATGAAAAATTTAAAAGCAATATATACAATTACATAGAAGTCAAGGTGTTCAAGGACATGCTCATAGAGGTGAGACTTTCCGATTTGGTCTTCTCAAGTGTGCGGTTCACATACAAACATGGAGGATTACATGAGTGGCTTGATCGAGCCTTAGCTAATGAAGCATTTATCAGTAAGTTCCTAGAGTTGGTGATAGAACACCTCCCCATAATTTCATCTAAACATTGCCCACTATTATTGAAGCCAGTTCATAAGGAAGTGAGGGAGGCCAGGTTCATAGCGAAGGTTTCCTAGAACAGGAATGAGGCATTTAAGTAGTTGGTGATGAGGGAGTGGGAGAATTCCACTAATTTTTAAGATACTATTCAGGGTCCAAACATCATATGATGAAGTTGGACCAGTTGGAAAGGCAAGCTAATAATCAAGATAAGAAGAGACTGTAGAGGAACATCAAAATGCTACAACATATGCTAGTTGAACAATATGATGAAACTACTGACAAATTGTATCTTGATATGCAGGAGGACCTACAACACATCATAACTAAGGAGGAAGATGATTGGAAGCAAAAGGCACATATTCATTGGAATGTGAATAATAACACTAAATTCTATCAGGCCTGGGTGAATCAGGGAAGATGGGAGAACACTATCACTTCACTTAAAGAGGCTTTTGAGAATTGGGTGTAGGGTGTCGTTGTAGTCATGGGCATGGTAGTGACTCATTTTGAGGGAATCCTTACTAAACCATTCATAGAGGGGTACAAATATAATAGTTCAGCAGTTCTAGGTTGGTTCCACAAGCTTCAGACATCGGAAATGAATGCTCTGGCAGCAAGGCCAATAACGGAGGAGGTACGAGACACCCTAAAGCTTATTAAGCCTTCCAAAGTAGCTGGCCCTGATGGGATCACTGTTGAATTCCTTCAAGGAAACTGGAGTGTGGTGAGATACTCAGTGACACAAACAATCCAGTGTATGTTAGCAGGATACTCAATAAGAGATTAGGCATGTAATGTTACCATTATTCTTATTCCAAAGGTGGCATGCCCTGAGAAAAGCGAACAACTAAGACCATTATCTTTAAACAATATAGTTCTGAAACTAGTATCAAAGATGATTGTGGAGAGGATGAAAAGATTTATTCCTAGATGGATTTCTCCTTAACAAAGTATCTTGGTTCTTAGGAGAAGGATTGCGAACAATATCACGCTAGTATAAGAAATCATATATGGCATTAGGAGAAGAAAAGGAGCAAAGACAATAGAAATAAAAATTGATCTATCAAAGGGATATGATTGAATGTCCTAGACCTTTATTGAGGACACGTTGATACAGGTGGGGATACCTGTGAATATCATATGCTTTATCATGAATGGTGGTTTCTCAACTATAGTCTGGAATGGGAAGCAATCCAGGCCCTTCACAATGAGTCGAGGTCTTTGGTAGGGGGACTCACTGTCCCCATACTTGTTTGTGCTCTGTTTAGAAAGACTGACTCAAATGATATAGGAGAGGGTCATGAATAAAAGATGGAAACCAATCATACTGGGAAGAACTAGAGCAGTTGTGGCTCATGCGTGCTTCGTCGATGATCTAATCATGTTTGTAGAATTGAGTAAGCCCCAAATGAATATGATCATGTAGTAATTTAAGGAATTTGAGAAAGTGTCCGGACAAGCGATCTCAGTTGCAAAATTATGAATCTTCTTCTCCAGAAGTCTACCGAGGTCGACCAGGAGGTTATTCAGAATTTGAGTAGGTTTCAAATTATAGAGGATTTGGGAAGATAGTTGGGTGTACTGATCATACAATCAAGAATTACGAAATTTTCTTACACTGGCATAATTGATAGAGTGGAAGGTAGAGTCAATGATTGGGCATCAAAGAGTTTATCCTTAGCAGGGAGGGTGTGCTTAGCTAAATCTACCTTAACAACCATACTGACCTATGCCATGAAGACAACAACCTTACCCCTAAGCTTTTGCAATAGAATTGATGGTATTGTAAGGAAATATATATGAGGAGAAAGCTATAAAACAAAACCGATCTCGTTGGTGGCCTATTATAGGTGACGAGATCCAAGAAGAAAGGCTGATTGGGGATAGAGTCCATGAGGGACTGGAATATGGAACTTCTATTAAAAAATTCATGGGTAACAACAAAGGGTAGAGATTTGATTTGGTGTAAGGTGATTAAGGATTGAGAAAGCTATTTTGGGGTATCTGATCTCAACGTGCCGTCTAGGACAGGTGAAAATTTAAGGTGAAAGTTTCATCGTGGATAACTCTCTGATGATACCTGTAGGAGGGGGTCTATAAATGTTTGAAGAGACTTTTGGGGGAAGCATAGAGTTCAACTGAAGAACCACACTAATTGCCCAATACTAAAAGAACTCGAAGACCTGCAAGTCAGTACTCTAGTTCTGGACACACCAAAATGGGATACAAATTTTTTGAATCATTGCTTCAACGATGAGGTGGTACAACTTATTTTGAAAGTAGAAGTATCGAATGGTCAAGAACATAAAGATCACCAGGCATGGATCTGCACATCATATGGTAGATACTTGTCAAGTTCAATGTATAATGTACTACAATCACATAAGGAGGATGTATGTCAGGGAGATTGGTAGAGCCAATGAGCTACAAGTGTTGGCAAAAACTAGGATGTTTGCATGGCTAGTTCAGCATGATGCATTGCTCACAAACAAACACCAAATGGTGAGACACATGTCTACATATGGGCTATGTGCAAGATGTCATATGGAAGATGAATCCATCCTTCATGCACTCTAGGATTTTTATGTGGTGAGGGTGGTATGGTGCAACCTTATCACAACTGAGGAACAAGTAAGATTATTCAGATCTACAACCAAAGTGGAGTGGACGAAGATGGTTTATAGACAACTTAATTGACTGAAAGATTCATTTTGGATGACCTGTCACAATGAGTGGCGCTTCATGAACTAACAAACCTTCGATGTGAGGTCAAACAGATAGAACACTAGGTCAGATGTCTAATAAGGGAAATACAACTTTATAATGAAGCTTGGAGGAAGGATTTGGTAGCTCAAAGGATGACCAAGCTCAATGGAGCAAGCCCGACCAAGAAACAATCAAGCTCAACGTCAACACATAAGTTAACCATACCAGAGTAGCTGTAGTGGTTGATGCCAGGAACTCACAAGGCCCCTAGCTAGGATGCTTGACAAGGTAGATCAATACATCATCAGTCATTTTTGAAGAATTGGTCGAGATTCATCTAGTAGTGGAACAAATTCAACCAAATAGTTGGGCAAAGGTGATCATCAAGTTAGACTATTTGATGGAAATAAAGATGCTAAAGGACAATGTTGGTAGCTACCCAAAGTTTTCCTACTAGATTACCAGATTAAGAAAGGAAATTCCATGTAACACTAAGGTAGAATATAGCTATCAAGCATGCAATTAGGTCATTGATGGCATGGCTAAACTTCAACTCAGGAGTAATTTGAATCAGGAAGCCTATGAAGAGCAACCAGGTATCATAATGAGGGATTACCTCTCAAAAGTGCTTTCCAACGGTAGTATTCATGAAATAAGTCATTTATATGAAGAGGATGGTTGTAACCCATCTTGTTTGGCTTGTACATGGCCATAAGATGAATAAATAAGGTTCCATGCTTTCCAAAAAAAACATTCTTATCATTTGGATAGACTGACCCATTTGTTAAGTTTTCCCTAGGAGAAACTTGACCAACAACAGCCCAAGGATTGAACACACAGTAGAGTTGGCCGAGTTTCCCAAACCTCAAACTTGACGACAACACTAATGGGCAGAAATATACATAGCTAGTTGACCAACTTTCTCCCTCTCAACTGGTGAAAATTTACTAATAGCCTTCCTTTCTTGTTCATCCTTGAACCCTAGGGCTACCAAAACCCTTCCCTTACCTTCTTAAGCCTCAGATCACCTACCCTAACCTTTCCTACCTTAACCCAGCAACTTGGGTGTCTTGTAGCTTTGTTCTTCTTCCTCATCTTGGTGCCATTCCCTCTCTTTTCATCTCCATGGCTTCCAACCCAGGGAAAAGGACTGGTCCAAGTGGAGTTCCCTCATCCTCCATTGCTTCTAGGGTCATTTCTTCCGATTGCACCTCTTTCATCTCCTTTCAAGCTATAAATATGTATAAGGAGATTCTTCCTAGAATTTTGTTTCCTTTTCATGCTTTGCTTGAATCTTGAAATGAGTTGATGAATGAGATTGTTGTTGTATTCAATGAGCAACACCTTGGTGCACTATGTGTATAGTGATTGTGCTACTCTAACTCTCTTTCTAGCACAAAATATGTCCACAAATCCTATGCAAAATCTTACATGGAACTACAATTCTCTTGTACCACCCCCAACACTCAGGTGATCATTACTTCCATAATTTCGGGTACTAGGTTTACCATATCTGAAGATTCCTTGAACACTTTCAATGTTTCCTCTACCATGTATGCATGACTGACCACTTATCACCAATATCTTGATCTTCTTGACCCTGAAAAGTTGTACCAAGGTTTTAAACTTGAACTCACTCTACATGATATCCATAAGTTCCTTAAGAAACTTGAGGTTGCCTATAGGAAGAAAGCAGTTCTTCCTTCTTCCTCCCTTGACATCAACACTTGCCTCATTGAACTTTTAGTCAACTGTAATATCCATCCAAAGAAAAATCAAATGCATATTGCAGAGAACACTTTTGTGCTAATGTACCGTCTCCTTCATGATGTCAAACTCAAATGAGCATGTGACATTCTCCATCACATGACCTATTTTGACTCTGGGAAGAATACTTGTGAAAACCCACCCACCTTATCCAAACTTGATTTTTGGTTTGTTTCTTCACCACTCTAAGAAATCCCTTTCCTATGAACTTGGTTACAAAGCAAGTAGGAAAGGTCTTTACATCAATGAAACCATTGTTGAAAAGTCTTTTCATCCCACCTCCTCTACCACATTTGGTGCTTTAACCTACACCCAGGATCCTCCACCTCCTCCTATACCTAATTATGTCTCGTTCTCAGTGTAATGAAACCCTCATTGGCTACATGATGCACCAACAGCCATACATCCTGCAAGTCTAGGAGCACCTACACTAGGATCTAATTCAAATAATGTCAAGCATGAACTTGTCCTACACCCATACTTACCCCACCTACCAAACTTACCCAGCTACTGACTATGCCTTCTTTGGATACAGTCAGTTTTATGTGGCCTACCATCCTACTGTTTCCGTTGTACCCCTCTACCTCTGATGGTGGACCTTCCCCTATTGCCTACTCTCAACTTCTTGCACTTCCTATTGGCCCTTCTACTTCCCTTCTTGTTAATTTTTATTGGGCTTATGTACCCAATTATGAGTAAGCTAAGGCATTATGAGAGTGAGTTGTCTTTTGGGAAGCACAAAACCATAGATGGGATGGTCCTCACTCCTTTATGCTTGACGAGGACACGAAGATGGCTGATTAGGATGTTGAGGACGATGATGGTGGTGATGATGAGGATGTTGAGAAAGATTATGATGACTCTAATGATGATCGAGATGGTGGTAAGGCTACACTTGCTTCCACTAATGCACCTTCTGATGATGATGAAGGCTACCAGCCTGATGATGATGAGGTTGTTGACATATATTCCCTAGATGTTTATTTCTTAGGTCTGTAGTGTGATCATATTTATATCCTTTTGTATACTTTCATCTACTGAACATTTGGGCACTGTATCTGAGGCTTACTATTTTCATATCTCGTTGTTTTTAACTATTTTGTAGTTTTCATATAGAGTGGTCATACCTTTCATTGTAGTCTAATTATATGTACCTTAACTCTATTGTTGGTCATATCTCATGAGTTCTGGGTATGTGCTTCCATATTTTGATTATGACTCTCATATTTTTGTTCTCTCTGGTTTATTGGTTGGTGATTGCTTATGGTGGTTGCTTGTGTCATTTGTGCCTTGGGTAAGACTTGTGTTTTATCTCTTCAACCCCTCTACCTTTTTGATATGACAAAGGGGAGAAGTGATCTAAATACATATTGAATTGTGATCCTTTTCTAGTCAATTCTTAGATATACCATGTGACTGTGTAAGAGGACTCAATAGAATACATGTGCTATGGTTATGTGTTTTGGAGAAACTAACCATACAGATAGAGGTAAGCATGAATTGAGGGGAGAAATTGCTATTGTTCATTCATATATCCCTCTACAATTCACAAGGTAAAAGTTTAAATTCTAAGTCCTTTTTAATATTTTCAAGAATGGTTTGTCATCTTCAAAAGGCGGAGAATGTTCACCTAATAGTTATACATTGTCTACATTTTGATGATGAATTAACCATTCCATTCACATGTATCTAATATGTCTACTTGAGATCGATTTCAAGTATTAGGTACAATAAAAGGATTAATTCAATTGATCCCTAGCTTGATCAAATACAAGCCAAAGTCAATGCAAATGCACTTAGAACAATTTTTTTAATCATTTGTATTGATCCTATGACTTGTAATTAAGATGAGAAAAAATCAAGAGCACTTAAAATTAATGTTTAAGCACTCAAATGACAATTTCCAAAATGCATCACAGGCACCCTTGTCGGCTGAGTTTCCCTCTCAAAAACTTGATAGATGTGCAGGATGGGTCTTGAAAACTGCCAAGTTTGGCCGAGTTCAACTGGTGACAACTCGACCGACACCCTGCACTAACCAAATCAAATTTAAGCCGTCAGCAAAATTTCATCTAGGATAAACTCGACTGACACTTCAAATTTTCTATTGTCGCATAGTGTTGTCAGTAGAGTTTGCTTCATTGAAACTCAACTGACTGCATTGTATAGAATGTGCTGAAAAAGTGTCTCTGGCCGTTGGAGTGTTGAAAACATCAAAAAAGATATATTGCAACACTCCAAAAGACTAGAATTCATTCTCAAGTGCTTCTAGTGGCTAGTAGACACCCCAACTATAAATAGGGACCCTTGCGTTCATCCCAAGTTTGCCTCTTAGGCTCATAGTTATAGTTGAGTGGATTTGTCTACTAAGAGTCTCTGTCTCTCTCTTTCTTATTAATCAAAATGTCATTATGAGTGAGATAGGCCATGCGTGAGAGAGCTACTCCTCTATACTCTTGTAAAGCTCCCAAATCTTCCCTTTCCTAATCCTTTTCTCAAGAGCAATGTTGGTGAAAGCTTCTCCAAGGTGAAGGAGAAGGTGAAGGTTGATGATCCTTGTGAAGAGTGGGTAATTCCTTCAAGGAGGAAGACTTGTTGCAAGAGGGGAGCTCCTTGGTGAAGGTGTCTAGCTTGTTGCAAAAGTGGGTAAGCCCTTTTAGAGATTGAAGACTCTTGCTCCAAGGATAGGTAAGACCTTGTAAGGTTTATTGTCTCCTTTTTGTCCTTAAAAAGAAAGGCTAGGTATCCTTGACCTACAAAAGGAAGGTATAATTGTATTTCTTATGATGGAATATAAGTATACAATGGTTGCAAAATCCTAGGACTTGACCTCTCTAGGTAGTGGATGTACACTCTCCTAGTTTACAGTTTGGAACAACTCTACATAGCTTGTTCTTGATCTCTTTCAGTCTCTCTTATCCTTGCTATGTATGTTTAGTTGCACATTAAATTTCATATTTGCAATCCTATTTCTTGAAGTAATTTGAAGGTCTAACGAATTTTATTTAAGTTCTTTTTAACTCTATTCACCCCCCCTCTAGAGACCTTTGATCCAACATGCTCATCTCTCATTTCCTTTTCATTGTGCTCCACCCCTGGTCGAGTCATTGTTCTCCAGATCTTAGCCTCCTATGGTCAATTGAAGACTACCACGGATTTCAGTCTAGCCTAGTAGAGGTTTTGCACCATCACCTAGCACTATGATGCCTTGGAGCTCAAAGTCAACTACAGGGTTGACTCACCCCTGGAGATCTTATTGCAAAGCAAAAAGGGTGAAGGAAGAAGATGGGGACATGCTAACTGACTCCCTTACCCCGGGCATGCGAGGCCCTGAGTCCAGGGTTGCATGGGAAAATGTGTCTTTCTGCCCTGGCTCAATGCTATGCTCGCATGGAGCAAGCTGCTCATGTGGAAAATACCCATTCGCTGACCCTAGAATGCTCAGAAAAGGATAAAAATCCATTTAAGCTGGCATGGTAGCCCCCATTGGCCCCAAGGTAATTATCTTAAAAATAAGATAGAAAAGAACTCGTAACTCTGATCATGACAAACCATTTATGAAACTTAATCTGAAAAATGAGAGTAACATAAAAAAATATTTGAGACCTAATTTTGATTCCAATTCTAAAAGTAGTGTAAATATGTGTTGAAGTGGTGATTAATGAACACAAACCCTAGATTTGTATCCTAATCATGTGAAATGTCTTTCATTGAGATGTAAACTAATATTGTTGAATGTACTGATGATTTAACATGTTCACGCATGATGAGGTAGAATTAGGGTTTCTAATGTGAATAGCCATGCACATGAAGAGTTAGGGTTTAGAAGTTAAAGATAATAACTTTAATGAACTCAGACTAATCCAAGTGATCATAATGAAAGGATATGTTGCATATAGTGATTAGTGTTACACTTGATATCTAATGTGGATTGATAACCTTAATAAAGAATTATGTGATAGAAATAAGGTTGATACCCTTATTCCTTACCCAAACCCTAAAACCAAGATTAGGACCTGAATAGGATTTAATGTGACTGGTGTGATGGCAACACTTTAGGATTTACATACATGCAGATTAAATGATTGGATTCCACTTTGCTTGCTTGATTGGATGATATGCTTAAAGTATGATTTGATAATCTGCATGGTTCTACAAGAGGTATGTGGTTACGCTTATTACTACCCACATTAGTTTGTTGATGTTTATCGAGTGTTTCTTGAGGATTAAGCAACTAAATTTTTTATTGTTTATTTACATTTTGTTTAATTATAATTCCACTGTTAGTATCACATAAAGGAAGATTATGGGAAGAAAATGGCATTATTGATTTGCAAGTAATTGAATGAATATATGTTGTTATGTACTTGCACACTTTTTCATGCACCCCACGTACATAGTATAGCAATATATTAATTTGTGCTTTTGGTTTCATGGTGTTTTAGGTACATGCTTAATATGAAGATATCAAGACATGATGGGAAGACAAAATTACTTGAAGACATTAAAGTTAACTTGTAAGGAGGATTAGATAGATACTTCTTCTCATATAATTCTCATATGTATGGTTATGATGATAGAAATTCATGTAACTCCTTAGAGGAGCATGTTGTAAACAATATTTGAATTAATGGAAATTATTTGATAATATTTGTTATTTGGTTAAATTTGGATCTTGGTAAATTTTAGGTAATGGCTCTCAACTTTTGGGGTCTTTCCTTAATTGGGGGATGTTGAAAAGTGAGGTCATTACATTTGGTATCTGAGCCCCCAAATTTTCAAATAATATTTAATAGTTTACTATTTCAAGTGATCTATAGAAATCTAAAGAAATGTATTAAGGCATGACCTGATGGTAATGGTGTCTATAAGGGGTCATGGTTTTGGGGGCTGACAATATTTTCCTCTGAACGATTGAGTTGGTATACGAGGACTCCCTTAGCCACGGTGATACCTACTTGGCAAGAACCTAGGGTTTGCTCGAAGTAATGTTTCCTATAAGTCCTATCATCTCTAATTTCATCCAATTATAATCCTCTTGCTTAATAAACCCTAAAAGGAACTTCCCTCTTCATCTCAAGTTAGGGTTCTTGAGAAGAAGTAGGATTAAGGCATTCTCTGCCAATCAGTGTACATGTAAATGTGGAAATAATAATGTAAATGTAATGTGGAAATAATGATAAGGTAAATAAAAAATGTCTTATGGGGTTTTCCCTTGCATAGGTAAACGCTAGATGGAGCTAGGGTTGGTATAGGCAAACCCTTAGTGGGTTAAGGAAATAAAAAAACACCATGATGTAGAGTGTAGGTTGTGTAGTTCCTAACCCTAACCCTAAACCCTAATCCCAAGAATGGGAAGTAGTGTGGATGCGATAGAAAACGCTACCCGTGTGAACCCTAACTAGGCTGAAAAGGAATACGAAAAATATAAACGATTTAGGTGACCTAGTCTCACTTCCACGTGTACATGTGGAGCCAAGAATTAACGAAAAAAGTTTTAAGAAAACATAAGTAGATTATGAAAAACTCAGTTTATGGATATAACTTGCTTGAACCCTAAATGAAATACCTCTGGTGAGTTAAAGAGCATGGGGTGAATGGAAAGTTAATGTAATTATTGGTGATCAATCTGGGATAGGAAGATCACCAATAAGCCAAGTCAGTATGGGAAGGCCGACATAAGAGAAAGTCATTACCATGACTGGTGATCAATTCGGGATAGTAAGATCTCCAATAGGTCAAGTTGGGAAAGGAAGGTTGATACAAGAGGAAGTCATTGCAATAACTAGTGATCAAGTCGGTATAGGATGGTCAATGATAGGCCAAGCCTAGAAAGGAAGGACAATATGAAAGGAAGTCATTGCAATCACTAGTGACCAAGCCGGGAAAGGAAGTTCACTAATAAATAAATCCATGAAAGGAAGACCGCTATGAAAAACTAAGCCCGAGTGAGCGAAGGTTATGAACATCTACTACATGGACTAAAACCCTTAGAGAGGGTTCCCCATAAAGAGGCTCCCCTAAAGAGAGGGCTCACGAAGAGAGAAAAGGGATAAGTGTGGAGAAGTTGTAATAAAAAATGTACTTCAAAAAATGAGAATATAAATTCAACTTTTATGATTGGTGTCCCGGCCTGGGGTGGGTCAGCCCAAGAGTGGGAAAAGGACGTATGCAGGAGGAAAAACCCTAAGACCTTGGGGTTAGGTTGTGGCCAGAGAGCCTAACCTCCTCCTATGAGCCAAGAAGGCATCCTAGGTTAGGACCTTCCCTAGAAGGGTGAGATGATAAATCTATTTAAAGATTGAGGTAACCTTGAATGTCACCTTAAGTGTAAAGAATTAAGTATACAAAATATGAGAGCACATATATGGAGTATAAGTCTTTGAACCCAAATATGCCATATCTGAGGAACATGAGAAAACATCACTATGGAAGTGGCTGACATTATGAGACCAAGCTTGGAAGGGAAGGTCGCCATGAGCCCAATGAGGGGACATAAAGTCAATAATGAGAACCATAAGAGATGGAGGAAATTTGGGTTAAAGAATGACATATGAAAATAATGTGTCATCGATAAATCCTTGGGAAAGATAAAGCCCTAGGAAATCCTAAGGTCAAGTAGGGAGTATTAAAGGTACATAAGACTGATGAGATTAGGAAATGACTATGACCTAAATGCATTAGACCATCTGGTTGGGAGGTACAACTATGTTTTCTTATGGCCAATGACTCGGGATATTGGCCACCTTGATGAGTTCATGAGGTCCAAGGGGTAAATGTGGGAGGAACTCCCTATATCCACAAAATGAGATAAATCCAAAAGTACATGTACCCCTAGATACCTCAAGGAAGTGGTTAAGGCTCATAATACATGAGGTATAAATATAAAAGATACAAAGAAATCATGTCAAAAAGATATCTTAAGAGGAGTTGTGTACAAAATCAAGAGTGAGAAAGTCACTTGACTTCATGAAATTTAAGAATATTATGGAATTAAAAAATATATATGGTTTAGATTCATGATGATGATGATTCAACATAAAATGTGAAATTTTAAGGTAATGTGTGTACACCATCTATGGTCTTGAGATGGGATGAACTTTGTTTTTCGGCTGCAGTTAAACGCTTATTTCATCCCATTATGAGGAAGAGAGGTTGGGTAGATATATGTTATCCTTAAAATTGATATATGGAAATGAATACCTTAAGTTGAACTTAATGACATAACCTAGGGTTTGAGGTGTTATCTCACCCTTATAAGGGAAATAAATGAAAAGAAGGTGAAAAGATAGTCACCAAGTGAAATTGAAATCAGAAAGATAGTCACCAAGTGAAATTGAAATCACAAAATGAAAATGAAATCATTAAGATATGATATCATGTAAATACTAAGGATGTGGGTATACCTTGAATTGAATCCAAGTGCGAATCTTAATAATAACATGGGAATTTGCATATCAATAAAAGATGCCAAATGGGGTTGTTAACCCTAAGATTTGGGATTGAGGTGAGTTATCACTCACCTTAAGCTTACTAGATTCAAATTTTGAGGACAAAATTCCTTTTAAGGAAGGGTAATTGTAATATCCTCAATTTTGGTAAATTTGAATTATGAAAATATAAGCCATGAATTGATAAGATAATTCCCCAAAGGCATTATTCATAGAATAATAATGTCATCTTAGTGGCATGTTTGCAACCCATGGCCCAAGGTGAGACCCATAGAGCTATTTGCTTTGCAAATAGGTTCTTGTGCCACAAGAAAAAGAAATAAGAATTTGGTTCATAAATAAATAAGCAATGGTTAAATATTAGAGACATGATATAGTATGTAAGTTTACAAAAGAAAAAAAGATGTGTGATGGTTTAGATATTTAAGGGATTTCGTGTGTTTTATGGTTTGCAGTAACCCATTCATAATTGTTGGTCAAAGAAAGAGTTGAAAATTCAACAATAAGGGGTTTACAAAAGTAAAGGACAATTGATAGCCAAATAAGGAATTGTTTGGAGATTTCTAGAAAAGACATGTTAAAGGAAATTAGTAGGCACCAATTTGGCCCTAGCTAGCACCCAAAGAAAGTATAGATCAAAATAAGAATTCTTTCTAAGTTTGAGTGAGAAAAGGAGTTATTTGATGCCTTAAATAATTCAAATAAAGGAATACTTAGAGGCAAAGAAAAGTGTTTCTACTATTCTTAATTTAGAATGAAATCCTAACCAAACTGGTTTTTTAGTGTTAAAATCCTTCCTTGGAGTCTTTTGGATAAAGGAGAGAGACTTATCAATATATTTAGATTTCCTAAAGTAGAGGAATTAATGGATTTACATTTTTTTTTGGGGAATCCAAAAAATGTTGGTTACATAAATGAAGGATCTGAAGTTACAGGTACATTGATATCAAAAATAGAAGAAAAACTATCTAATTCCTCTAGTTAATTTCCCATAAGGGTTGGGGGGCATTCTTCTAAAGAAGAGAGGTCCTCTGGTTGTTTGAGGCACTGCTTGGCTAGAATATCTGCTAGATTG
Source organism: Alisma plantago-aquatica (assembly GCA_963693085.1). Lineage (NCBI taxonomy): Eukaryota > Viridiplantae > Streptophyta > Magnoliopsida > Alismatales > Alismataceae > Alisma > Alisma plantago-aquatica. The sequence continues at coordinate 603,422,369 of OY856413.1, forward strand.
TTCCTTGTTCTCCGTACATGAACCAGCTTGTCCACCATAACATGTGCTTTTAGAGTTCAGATTGAGAGGACTTGCAGTTTGTAGGCTTCAGGCGGATCCCCTTTACCAAGGGACCATTCAACCACAAGCTTTGAGGTGCTCAGGATAGTTGCATTAGAGGTACTTTGAGACTTCAGGTAGAACAATGCATTTGATAACGCATGGAGCTCACCCCTCATCAGGTGAGACCCCCAAAAGAGCTCAGTCGATCCTCTTTTCCATCGGCCATTTCTATCCCTTACCACCATAGTTGTGGACATAGCGCAATTTTTCCCATCCACTGCGGTGTCAACGTTAACAATGATGGTCCCCACCTTAATACTGATTTTTTGAGGTTCGTTCTGCTTCAGTTTTTGGGTCTGGTTATTGAGGTTTCCAAAGGCTCTAGATATGGTCATTGCCTCTCCTCTACAGATGGTAGCTAACACCGTTGGAGGTTTAGCATTGTTTTCAAAGATGGCGGCAATTTTGTTCTTCAAAATAAGCCAACATGTGATGATGAAGGTCACTCCCTAGTCATGTGGTGTTTGGATGGATTTCAAGTTGTAACCAATCCACTCCACCACAGTGTTGCTCGAGAAAAATTGTGAGGCCGCAGGGGGATGAATGAGGAGCCATGTCCTCTTTGAGTCTGTGCAGTCCCAAAGTGCATGGATGATGTCTTCGTCAGCACCATTACATCTGGCACAGGTGGCATTGTCTGTGAGCTTCTTCCTTTGGCGAAGATCATTTGTTAAAAGGCATTGTCTATTCATCAGCCAGATGTGTGTTTTGACTCTGTGGGGAGCCTATAGTGCCCAAATGGCTGTGTAGTGATCCAGATCGACATGACTCCCATTGGAGTTGAGGATGCGGTAGGCTGAGTTGACCGTGTAATTCCTGTTCTTCGAGTGTGCCCATGCCCATCTGTCTTTGCCATATTGAGCTTGAAGAGGAGGCATTTGAAGGATTTCTTGTACAATATGGGTTGTAAACTAGTAGGTAAGGAACTCATTGTCCCATGACCCTTCGTCCGTGATCAGACTCATCACTTTGAGATCCCTTATGTCCTCCGGTATCGTTCAATTGGACTTCAGGGAGGGTATGGTGCCCTCTCCAACCCAAGCATCATCCCATGCATTTGTGTCTGAACCAGAGAGTACTAAGTATCTCGAGTTACTTAGAAGGAAGGGGAGGGACGATCGAATGTCCCGCCAAATATGGGATCCTGAGGTCTTTCTTGTGCCTTGGCTCGCATACTTGGCCTTAATGAGCTGAATCCATGGGAGGTCGTCATCTTGAAGGAATTACCATGCCATCTTCATAAAGAGGGATTTGTTATAATCTCTGGTATTTTGTATCCCTAGTCCCCTGTAGTGGAGAGGCTTGGTGACGTGTTTCCAAGACACTAAGTTCAGGCATCGGTTGCTCGAGGGGACGTTCCATAGAATGTTTCTTACCATTTAGTTGATCTTATCACAACAGAACATAGGAAGAAGGGCCACTTGCATTGTGTAGCATGGCTGGGAAAGAAGAACCAACTTGACCAAAGTAACTCGGCCAGCCAGGGAGAGGAAATGATTTTTCCAGGAACAAATACGTGATTGGAGTTTCTACAGTAAGTGTTGGTAGTGGATTTTCCCTTTTCTTTTGTGAATGATGGGTACTCCTAGGTGTCTTCCCAGGTCAAGAATTTCATTGATGTTAAGCTTCCAGTAGATCCGGTTGTGGATGACCCTTGGTGTGTTGATTGAGAAGAAGATTGCTGATTTTTCATGTGAAAGAAATTGGCCTGAGGCCCTACTGAAGGATTTAAGGCAGTGTTGGATCACCTTGTCCTGGTGAAGGGTAGCTTCCCCAAACAATACTATATCGTCAGCAAAACTCACGTGAGAGATAGGGATTTTTTTTCCGTGTGAGCCTGATGGGTTTCCATTTGTTCTTGGCTATTTTAGCTTCAATCAATTGGTTGAATCTCTTAAGACATAGAACAAAAATATAAGGGGAGAGGGGATCTCCTTGCTTGACTCCACATCAGGTCTTAAAGGAGCCAATTTTCTCTCCATTCCAAAGAATGGATGTGCAGCCAGATGTGATGATGTCCATTATAATTGAAATCAGGTTTCTTGGTAGAGGTGTTTGATTGAGGGTGTCTTCAATGAAGTCCTAACTCATCTTGTCAAAGGCCTTGACTAGATCAAGCTTAATTTCCATGCAGTGTTTACGGGAATGTTTTGCCTCCATAGAGTGAATGATCTCCTGGACAAGCGTCGTGTTATCGCCAATGTGCTTCCTGGTACAAAGCTGGACTGGAAGGGGGATATCTAGTTGTTTAGAAAGGGTTTGATTTGGAAAGATATAACCTTTGAAATGAGTTTGGTGCACACATTGTTTAGAGAGATGGGCCTCAACTGGGAGCAAGAGTAGGGGTGGGGAGTCTTGGGGATCAACACTAGGGATGAGTTGGTAGCACCAGGGGGCAAGCGTCTTCCTTCAAAGGGGGCAGATACGAAATCTGTGATCTGGTTCTTGAGCAGTATCTAGTGGTTATGGAGAAAATGAGCCTGGGCACGGTGCTTTCAATGGGGCCATTGAGCGCAGGGCTTCAAGTATCTCTTGTTGGAGAGGTGTTGCACCTAGGCTCATTGTAAGTGCCTCCGAGCAGGGTGAAAAGGCTCCAATGAATCTTTTACTGGCTGCTTTCCTTTCGTCTGAGGTTAGATTAGAATAGACATCAGAAAAGAAGGATAGAATGAGTTGCTTAACCTATTGTTCCTCGTCCACCCAGGTGCCATCATTATCCTTCAAACGGACAATTTTGTTCACCCTCTTCCTCGTCTTGACTAGGTTCTGGAAAAATTTGGTGTTGTCGTCACCGAGAGTGACCCAATCACAATGTGCTCGTTGTTGCCAATCTTCCTCCTCGCTTCAAAAGATAACATCCAACCTAGTTTGCATATTGATTGTTTCCCTTGCCATGGACATGTCAAAGTTTAGTGCTAAGCAGGTCTGGTTGTATTTTATCTTGTCACTGATCTGATTCTTCAGCCGCCATGTTGCCTTTCTGTTCTTGGTGTCCCACCTTGATGCCACAAGAAGGAAACGAGTTGATGCATCCTGAAGAGGGGTTGTGGTATCCCGATTTGTTGTCATAAAAGGATGGAAGTCAATGTGCATCTCCCACCTTGGCAAAGTTCTTAGGTGGTTGCTTTTGTTGCAGTTAGCAGCAGTTGATGAGATTAACAGGGATGCATGATCTGAATGGTTCCTCTCTAGTACCTGGATTGGATTGAGGTCAGGCATGTCTAACCATGCTTGATTCGCTAATGCTCGGTCAAGGCTCTTGTGAAGAAGGCCACACCTAAAAGTAGTGTGGGCTCCATTCTCTCCAAGATCTTGTAATTGGCAATTTTCCATGGCCTTGATAAAGTCGTTGCTATTTGCTCTGTCAAAAGATGAACTCCCAAATTTCTCAGAAGAGAACATGACCACGTTGAAGTCTCCTATAACCACCCATGGTGTGTTGGTTGTAGGGACTAAACAGAGCAGCTGGCTCCAAAGAAGGTTCCTACTATTCCTTGTCGTACTTGTGTAGACAAAGGTATAGAGACGATCGTTTGCTTTACAGTGTACAAATTGTTTGTGTGATAAAAGGATCTCCATGGAGATGTTGTCATTCCATAAAATCCAGATTCTGCCTGCATAACCGACTGCCTCCACTCTGTGTGAGGAAGAAAAGCCCAACGTCCTAATGATGTTGTCAGCCTTCTTGCCGCTGCATCTTGTTTCGAAAAGCACCATCACATATGCTCTATACTTCCTTTTCAACTCCCATACCGCATTTTGGGTATCTTCGTCATAGATACCATGGGTGTTCCAGGTGATCACTTTCATTTAGGGGATTCCTCCAGGGTGGATGAACCCATCTCCCGTGCTTCTTCCTCTAAGTCCTGGAGCAGGGATTACTTTCCCCTTTTTTTCTGGTGGTGGCCCTTCCCGGGTCCCATGCATGAACCACCTTCCTGTTGCAGAGGTGAATTCCTACTGAGTTCTTGCCCGGGCTCCTATAGGAGATATAGGATGGTGCCACTGTGTTTGTCCTTCCTACTGAGAAATAGGTAGAGAGGAAAGGGTGAGCCTGTTGGTCCCTTCCTTGTAACACCATGTCGCCAGTCGAAATGGCTACTGTGTGGTCGTTGTTGGAGGGATGCATCTCCTGATGTTGTCAAAGAGGAGGTTGTTCCTTGCCTTTCTCTTCAGCATTCTTAGTTTTGTACGAGTCTCCTTGTTTCTTTTGGTTTCTCTATTGAGTCTTCCGCTTGCTCGAGTCAATGACGGAAACCCTATCTACAATCTCCTCGACCGTAATGATCACTTGATCTTCATCTTCATTTTCTTGGTCCGCCAGGTTCATGAATCTGTTGGATGTAGTCTGGGAACTTTTCTGGGTGTTGGCAGTACCTTGCTTTCTTGGTTTCCTAATTACTGGTTGGGCGTGAATGGATTCTAAAAACCCCTCCTTCCTCTGCGGCAGCGGTGTAGGGACGATCATGCCTGCTTCCAAAGCTGCTCCCTAGCTTTGTTCTCTTCCACCATCCTCATCCTGCAGTCCTTTTCTAAGTGGTCGGACCTACCACAGTGTAGGCAAATAAAGGGTATGTTCTCATACTCTATCTTATATCGGGTTCCTGTAATGGAAACCATCGGAACCAACGGTTTTGCCATGTCCAGTTCTACAGTTAGACATGCAAATCTACCTCGCCGTTGGAGCTTGGTGTTTGGATCTATCTTGATCATCTTCCCTAGCATGTCTCCTATTTTAGTCAAGAAACTTTCCTGATAGAGATAGATGGGGAGGTTTGGGATCCGTACCCATGCTACCAGTTTGGGTGGAGAGGCAAGTGCTAGGGAGAAGGCGGGAAACCACCTCTGCACTGTTAGATAGAGCTGAATATGGGCCAGGGGCCACCCGTAAGGGCATTGATGAAATCATCTTCCATTTGAAGTTGTATTATGAAGTAATCATTATCCACATCTATGAGATTAAAACCTCCCATAGGTTTCCATAACGATTTGATTCTGTCACGTAAAGTTAGAATGTCGATCTCACGGGCTAGGAGATTGACAATGACTGTGAACTTCCAAGGTTTCAGAAGGTCATCCATGACTTCTGATGCAACCCTATTTTAGGGCTTCATATTGTGTTATTTTGCTCTTCAATCACATCTATACCAGTTAGATTGCATTTCATTCCCCCTAATATGCTTATTTGTATAAAATGCACTTATGGACATTATTTGCATGTTTTTCAGGCATTTGGACCACGATTGATGGAAGAGAGAGAGAAGGGGTGATCCTAGGGTTCCGCTGTACTTGGAGAGGCCCAAAGTGAAGTCCGACGCTCCCTTGACCTACCCCTAGTGGCCAAAGATCATTTGAAGCAAAGATGTCCAAGAAAATCCAAAGATACAAGTCAAAGTGCTGCCCCAGGACTCAACACGGCCGTGGTACAACAAAACGGCCATGCTAGGTCACTTAGAAATCGACAGGTTCAACTTCCAAATCAAACAGAAGGCAGCACGGCTGTGGTGGAACAAAACGGCCGTGCCAGTAACATACACCACGGCCGTGCACCACAAAACGGTCGTGGCGTAGTGGAGCAAAACGGACGTGCAGCAGTACCACGACCACATCAACCAGGCCCACCACGGCCGTGCCAGCCACCACGGCCGTGGCACACTACAGCCACCACGACTGTGGTACCCCACCACGGCCATGGCCGTTTTGACCACCAACCTGACATTTAGCAATTTAATTCCCATGACCGTGCCCCCTACACCACGGCCATGGCCTACCCTACCCACCACGGCCATGGTACCCCACCACGGCCGTGCTACTCATAGAATCCAGCCATTGTTTCCACTACTTTCCCCATTTTTCCCCTAACTTAACCTAGTGCTTCCCCCACACCTATATATACCTAGGTGGCGGCTGGAGCACGAGGCTGGCTACCTTCTACCCCTTCCTAGCTCCCCAAATCACCACCCACTCCATTCCACTCCATATCCACCTCAAATCCACTTCATTTCACAATTTCCACCACATAACCCCCCATATCTAAGCCTTCCATCCACTTCCCTCCATCATTCCATACCATTTCATCCAAGGAGAAGAAGGAGGACGTCCCTGCAGCTGCTGGAGAGGAGGACTTCTTCATCTACACCGAGCTCCATGGCTTCTTCTACCTCTTTCTCCTCTCTTTCTGTATTTTGCTTTGTTATGAGTAGCTAGGCCCCTTGGGTGGGCTGTTTGGGGGAAAATATGTTACTTTGATACCATGTTGGGAGAAAATGACATGTAAACTTTGTGATTTCATTTGTTAATGATTATATTCTATTTTCATCTCTTTCGCCATGGATTACTTGTTGGTTTGTGTGTGAAATCACCTAGGAATTTAGGCAAATTGCTTATATGTATGAATTTTGGGATTTGCCCCTAGGTCCAATTCTTGGATCCCTAGGTTGCCTCCAATCTTCCTACATCTTAATCAATCTCCCTAAACCTAAGTGAGAGATCTAAGTAGCTAGATTAGATAATTCTAGTGAAATTAGCATGGTGCCTTCTCAAGGCTAGAATGTGGGGGAATTGGGGTCCAAAACCCTAATCTCACCTCCCCATTACTACCCTCGGCCCCGAATTTCCCTAGGAATGCCTAATCTAGAAACCTAGACTTGATTAGACTCTAATTGAATTAAACCTAACCCCTAACCCAATTGAGCCTCGTAAGGGTAGTAGGGGGTGTTAGGGACTAGTTCCCCTATACACAACCTAGCATATCCATGGCCAGTTAGTAGCTTAGGTTAATCCATTAGACTCTAACTTGTTGTTTGGTTTGGATAATCTAAATGGAATAATAATGTTCACATGTCACCCCCTAACTTAAGTGATAAGTTCATACCCCTAAACAGCCCACACATCCCTTTATTACTTAAAACCCTAGTTTTGTGTCTGCTTAGCTTAATTAGTTCTTTCCTTGCTTAGTTAGATTCTTGCCTTGTTCTTGCCTTGCTCAAGTTAGTTTAGTTCATTAATTGTATTTCTTTTCTCTTGCTTGCCTTAGCGTAATTTGTCTTTTCATACCTAGCGTTATCCTTTCTTGCTTGTTTAGCCTTAATCTAGTCTAGGGTTAACGTATATTGCATTCCTGCCTTTAATTGCTTGCTTGTTCATCCTTAGTTAACAATCAAAATCAACCTTCAAACCCTTAACCCTAGTCTCTGTAGTAGGAACCTAGATAAACTAACCTAGTTCTAGCTCCCCCTCTTTTCCCTGTGGATCGACCCTTTATTTGCCACCTTCCTATACTACAACACGACCCCGTGCTCTTGCAGGTGTAGTGTTTTAGTAGACGTAGGTAGCTAGTTTAGGTTTATAAATTTCGAAAGCATAATCCCATATCTCGTGCATTCCGACCTCGTGGGGCGCATCTATTCAATCGAGTAGTGTGTTAACACCACTAGCGGAATCGCACCAAGCTTTCTGGCGCCGCTGCCGGGGAATTGAGGCGCTCGGCCTAGCTAGTTAGTTTCTCTTTGACTTTTCCTACTTCCCTCATCATTGCTATTCTTTATTCATTTTTCTTTGCATTCTTTGTGTATATTGGTTTACTAACTTTCTTTCTTTTGTTTGGTTGTGCTTTGTGTATGTGACAAGCCATTCGGGAGGAAGCAAGATGGAAGACCAAAGTGCACCTCACAAGCCACTTCAAGACTACTTCATGCCTAGCAACTACAAATCACCAATTGCTAGCAGGGTTGATCAAATGCCAGGGGAGCAATTCTCTATTCCTCCAGGTCTTCTTGGGCTCCTGCCCATCTTCTACTACTCAGAGAGTGAGAACCCCTACAAGCACTTGGACTCCTTTCTTGAAGTATGCTCCACCTTCAGGACGTCGACGACTAGTGATGATACAATTCGATTGACCTTGTTCTCCTTCTCCCTCAAAGATAGAGCTAAAGACTGGTATGACTCAAGAAAGGACATCATGAGTTGGGAAACAATGAAGAATGCTTTCTTGAGATAGTTCTACTCTATTTCAAGGTTGACACAAATGCGGCGTTCTGTGACAAGTTTTAGCCAAATGGGCAGTGAGCAGTTTCATGATGCATGGGAGAGATTCAAGAAGCTGTTGAGAGAGTGCCCTCACCATGAGATCCCTTTGTGGCAGCTAGTTCAATCATTCTACTATGGTTTGTCTCTAAAGGATCAAGACACAGTGGACTCTTCTTGTGGAGGAGTTTTCATGGCTAGGCCACCTGAGGAGATATGTCCTTTGTTTGAGCAGTTGGTTGAAGGATCAAGAATTCGAGCTTCTAGCATGATGAATGAAAGAGGGTATGCCTTTGCTGTGACACCCCCTACTCATGATGACTCAAGCCCGCAAGTGATGAAGATTCTTGGTGACATGGTGAACTTCATGAAGAACCAAGTGACAAATGTTCCTTGCCACTCGGTAAATTCTATAGAGTTCTATGGGGAAGAAAAGAAGACACCTCACTCCTATAGCTATCAGGAACCACAAAGTCCCACATACAGCTCAAGGTTTGAGGAAGAGGTTCTTTCTAGATTGAGAGTGTTTGATGATGTTCAAAGGGATGTTGCAAGGTTAGAAGAGAGAATAGAGAAACTATCTTCTATCATCGCTCTCCAAGAGGAAAAATTGTCTTCAAGACCCATCGTGAGCCACCATGAAGCAAGTGGACCCATACCATCTTCACAAGTTTTCTACAGTCCACCCCCCATGCAAGTACATCCCATTCACTCCTTCCAAGGCTATCCCCAGCCTTACACCCCTCCACCACCTCCCTCACCTCAAATTTCACAAAATTTCACTTTCCAACCCCAATTCTCTCATCCTCCTCAATTCCCTTTTCCACCTCAATTTCAACCCCAAGTATCACCTCCACCTCCTCCACAGCCACAACATGCTCCCCCTCTCCACCATGAGCAAGGTAGTTCCGTGACAGTTCTAAGGAGTGGAAAAACTCTTCAGCAGCCCGCAAGTCAAGGAATGGTTGATAAAGCAAAGCAAAGGCAGCCAAGTGGTGATACTGTGATTGATATTGCTGAAGATGATGTTGTGATACCGCATGTTGAGTTTGGGATTCCATGCGATCCATCACATATCCCTTGTGCAGGTCCTACCATCCCTAGTGTTCTGCCTCATGTTCATGTAAATGCAGCAAAAGCTAGTGATCCTCCAGTTGTAGAAGCACTAGATGAGCCACCAGAATTGAAAAGGAGGCAAAAGCACAATGTTGACATTCTTGAGGTGTTTCGTCAGGTAAATGTGAACATTCCACTTTTGGATGCTATCAAGCAAATCCCATCATATGCCAAGTTCCTCAAGAACCTATGCACTGTGAAAAGAAGGTCAACAGGGAGGATTCCAAAGAAGGTGAGACTGAATGAACAAGTGAGCTCCATCATACAACACTCACTTCTCGTAAAGAGAAAAGACCCAGGAGCCCCACTCATACCTAGTTACATAGGGGGACATCGCATAGACAGGTCCTTATTTGATTTGGGATCTAGTGTGAATTTGATGCCATATCATGTCTATGTTGAGCTGGGTTTAGGCAAGTTGAAGCCGGCACATTGCACTCTCCAGTTGGTGGATAGATCCATAAAAGTTCCTAGAGGTAGAGTGGATGATGTCTTGGTGATGATAGACAAGGAAAAAGGCGCGGTGTTCCCGGCGGATTTCATTGTACTTGATATGGAGCCGGAGGATAGGAAGATTCCCATCATCTTGGGGAGTCTGTTCTTATCTACAGATGATGTCTACATTCATGTACGCAGTGGCACCATGACAGTCTCATTTATGGACATGAAGATCAAGATCAACATGTACAGGACCCCAACCCGGCGAGTCCGAGATAGGGATATTGGACATGATCACTTCACAAGTCCAAATGGTTATTTGAGAGAAGGACATCAAGGAGAAGAAGTTAATGATGATTACTGGGATCAAAGGGATGAGGAAAATAGATTGAGTGCAAAGGAAGGATGCATGTTTTGCAAGAATGGACACATGAGAATGCCAAACGGATGAATTTTGAAGAATCACCAAGAAGCCTAGCTGAAGGCAAGGAAACTCAGCGCTTGTGGGAGGCAACCCACCTAGGCTTGGGAAATTTTGACCCAAACTGCATTTTTGATACTCTTTCTTTGTTTTTACTTTTTTCCAAGAAAGAACACACACACTCGTATTTGATAGTTTTTGTATAGTTTTGATATGTGCAGGCGAGAACAGAGTGAAACGAAGAAGAATAGATGAAAGTTTGACAACGCATCAATAGAATATCAACTTGAGATCTATTTTTGATGATTTGAACAAGACTCGAGTCTCCTACTGCTGTTACAGTGCCCAACACGGCCGTGGTACATCAACACGGCCGTGGTGGTGCACTCACTTTCAACAAGGATATGATCAGAAAATTGGGAAAATTGACTAAGTTTTGAACCAGGACAGAACGGTCGTGCAAGGCAGCACGGCCGTGGTACATGAAGCCACCACGGCCGTGCCGCACACCACGACCGTGCAACAGCCCGATTCCAGCAGTTTTATGTCAAAATTTGCAAAACTTCTTTTCACTTGCTCATTTCTCCGAAGAACAGAACGGCCGTGCTCCGCGCCCTAGCGCTCGTGCAGCCCTCCGCCCGCCTTCTTCAGCCATCGAATCCTCACCAAATCACCCCCAAACCATTCTCAATCACTCCCCTACCATTTCCACTACCGTAATCTCCAGATCCCACCCATTTCCATCCACAAACGCACCACTTTCTCTCCATTCCGCCCCAACAGCCCCGTTCTTTGGAGAAATCCGAAATTTTCTAATTCCACTGCAATTTTCGAGCAAGAATGAAGAAGTTTGCAAGGAAGGCAGTAGAGAAGACTAGGGGTGTCATCCCCTACCCAAGGAAGCCAATAAATAGCCACCCCCAGTTGACGGAGGCGGAATTGGATGCCACGGTGGAGTCTATTGCTGAAGAAGCATCCGTACAGCCACAGCGGGGGGCACCATCTTCGTCGCAGCCACCACCGTCTGCCTCCCGACACTCCATCTCATCCGAGAGACCCTCCGCCTCATCCGCGCGGCCGTCAGTTTCAGCTGCACGGCCGTCCGTCTCCTCCGCGGCACAACCACAGCCCGAGCCGCAGCCACGACTACGACCATGTCGACGACTCGTGCTAGCTGATGAAGATGATACTGATGTGCCTGAGGTTGAGCAGCAACCAAGCCCGCCACAACGCCCGTTTGCACAGCCAAAGGTTACTACAGGCAGGGCAAAGGAGCCCAAGCACCCTAGATGCCTGACACGCAGAGTGTTAGCTACTCGATATGCATGCCAAGCGTCAATGGAGGCAATGGGGTTCTTTTTCTGTTTTCAAGAATTGATGGAAAAATTAGGGCTTTATGAAATATTGACACTGCAGCAGGAGACATACATTGAGCTGACGCAGCAGTTCTTTGCCACACTAGAGAAAGCAACCAATGATGGCGAGAATGCAATTAAGGTAACAATTGGGGACAAGAGGTGGAAGATAACCTCAGAGATGTTAAATCAGATTTTTGCCCCGAGTGGAGAGATGGTTGCCCTCCTAGATGGAGGGAGGACAGAAAATGACTCTAGTTCTACGTATCAAGCCATGTGGAAGTGTTTCACCGGCCAAAGTACTTTTATAGTAGGGAAATCAAAGACAAGTGGTATTCATAGCCCATTTCTCCGCTATGTTCAGAAGGTGTTGGCAAACACCATCTTTGGCAGGTATGAAAATCAAGGCAGCTGAACCAACAAAGATCTTTTTGTGCTTGGTTGGATGGCAAAGGAGAGACATGTGAACCTGGGGGCGTTATTGATTGATCACATGAGGACAATCCCGTCCAAGAGCACAAATCCATTTGTAATGGGAGGGATTGTAACATCTATTGCCACTGCCTTGGGGCATGACATGACAGGATATACAAAGGCAGAGGGTAGCAAGTTGGTTGATTTGCACTACCTGGCCCGCTCATCCATGATTATAGTTACGGATCAGAAGATCATGTACCAAATCAACCCACCCTAACCAAGAGTCACATTGGAGTTGCCTTACCATACTCCTCCTCTCATGGCACAGTTTGGACCATTGCCAGATTTTCTGGAAAAGTTGAGGAGGTACGAGGAGGAGAACCCCAAAGGAGAGGAAATCCCTGAGGTGAGGTTTGTAGGGGGTTTAGGAGAGCCTTCACAGGCGGCAGAGAAGAGGCAGACGGTAGAGGAGAGAGCGGAAAGACGGGTGAGGCTAAGAGAAGAAAGAATGGGAGCGTCAGAGCCACATCAGCCTTCAGTGAACGCATATGACATGGGTACCATTCATGCACAACCGGAGAACATTCAGGCGACGCAGGAGAGGATTTTACAGGCACAGGAGGGCATTCAGAGGACACAAGATGCCATGTGGTTGGACCACCAGCATATGCATTACCAGGTCAACCACCTTTATCAGTTTCACAATGCCCAGGCCCAGAGGAACCCACAGTGGGGTGAAGACTGGTGGAGTTCTTTGTCAGCTTTTCAGGATAGCTATCTGCCTCCACAGTCGGACTACTGGGGCGCCTAGTACAGGCAGGGAGGAGCACCTCCACCACCTCCGCAGTGATCATCTACCCTATCACCCTAGACTTTAGTGTCATGCTGAGGACAGCATGGTTCAAAAGTTTGGGGTGGTAGGGCGGTATGCCCTTATTCTTCTTTCACTCATTTTTGCATCTCATCTGCTATTTTACTTTTTGTTTGTTGTTTTTCATTTCTTTTGCTTGTCCTGCTTTCTAGTCTAGAATTTTACTGAATTTTACTACTTTGCATACCTGCATTCCATGTAGTTTACCTTATTGTCATTTTTTTGCGTAATTTTCAAAAATTTTGCTCTTTTGCCATGCATTGCATATCATGTAGATTTTTGGTAATTTTTGCATGTTTTAGTTAGGATTTGCTTGTTTGCTGCTTTAAGTTCAATAATTTAGGTTTAGATGTGATTGAAAGCAACTTGGCACCATTTTGGCCAATTTTGCCCAAATTTGGAACTTCTTGTCTAAAAATTGTGTTTTGACCCAATCTCTACTGTTTTGAACTAAAATGTTGATCTTTGACAAATGCAAGTGAGTTAACATTGTTTGTTTCTAAATGGTATCAATTTTTGACTTTTTACATGTGCATCACCTCTCTTAGGATTGTGATTGAATTGGTTGAATTATGAAATTGAGCAAGCTTTGAACGCTTAGAGTTTGTGGAATTACTCGTTTGATATATCAATTCCATTTTGTTCATTCATGTGGTGTGATATTTGGGATGAAGTGTTGGATTAATTCTCATGGAGGATGTCTTATGTGGAAAATCATACCAATGACCCCTCTTTGACCCGACTATTCTTCCACCATCTTCATACCCCTCCGCCTCATAAAAAGATGCCCTAGTGCACATAATCAGCCTTGGCCACCTCCAAAAGTTTGGGGTGGTCATATCTTTATCTCCCCGCTTCACTCTATCCACCATATGCCCTATCTACACCAAGGGCAAGAAAAAGAAAAAGAAAAGCAAAATAAAATAAAAGGATGCTCCTATTTAAGAGCATTCAAATAAAGAAAAGATGAGTGTGTAAAAACACTCCAAAAATCTTACCGCAACCATTTCTTCCACTTTCATACCCATTGAGCTAGGAAACATCAAACTTAGCTCATTTTACCCTTTTCCGCAGCCACATGGGTCATTTGGTGTGATTTGAGATATAAGACTGAATGCATGAATGTGAAACAACACTCCTAGTCATTCTTGATTAACGCCACCATGAAACGGTTTACCCGGAACTTAATGGAAGAAATATGGATAACTTGTGTATTCTATGTGCTATATTTGAAGTTCATATGCTTTGTGCTCTTTTCATGATTGGACTGTGAAAGAAGGAGAGGAGAGAGGTGAAATGCATGTACTTAGTCATCATTGATCCCATTCAGCAACACTCGTTTTTTATATTGCATTTGTCATTTCTTTTTGTGAAAGTTTGTAGAGAGATTGAGTTAGAGCATACTTGAGGACAAGTATGTTTCAAGTTTGGGGTGGTGATGCAACCCTATTTTAGGGCTTCATCTTGTGTTATTTTTCTCTTCAATCACATCTATACCAGTTAGATTGCATGTCATTCCCCCTAATATGCTTATTTGTATAAAATGCACTTATGGACATTATTTGCATGTTTTTTAGGCATTTGGACCACAATTGATGGAAGGATCCTAGGGTTCCGCTGTACTTGGAGAGGCCCAAAGTGAAGTCCGACGCTCCCTTGACCTACCCCTAGTGGCCAAAGATCATTTGAAGCAAAGATGTCCAGGAAAATCCAAAGATACAAGTCAAAGTGCTGCCCCAGGACTCAGCACGGCCTTGGTACAACAAAACGGCCATGCTAGGTCACTTAGAAATCGACAGGTTCAACTTCCAAATCAAGCAGAAGGCAGCACGGCCGTGGTGGAACAAAACGGCTGTGCCACTGACATACACCATGGTCGTGCACCACAAAACGGCCGTGGCGCAGTGGAGCAAAACGGCCGTGCAGCAGTACCACAACCACATCAACTAGGCCCACCACGGCTGTGCCAGCCACCACGGTCGTGGCACACCACAGCCACCACGGCCGTGGTACTCCACCACGGCCGTGGCCGTTTTGACCACCAACCTGACATTTAGCAATTTAATTCCCATGACCGTGCCCCCTACACCACGGCCGTGGCCTACCCTACCCACCACGGCCGTGGTACCCCACCACGGCCGTGCTACTCACAGAATCCAGCCATTTTTTCCACTGCTTTCCCCATTTTGCCCCTAACTTAACCTAGTGCTTCCCCCATACCTATATATACCTAGGTGGCGGCTGGAGCATGAGGTTGGCTACCTTCTACCCCTTCCTAGCTCCCCAAATCACCACCCACTCCATTCCACTCCATATCCACCTCAAATCCACTTCATTTCACCATTTCCACCACATAACCCCCCATATCTAAGCCTTCCATCCACTTCCCTCCATCATTCCACACCATTTCATCCAATGAGAAGGAGGACGTCCCTGCAGCTGCTAAAGAGGAGGACTTCTTGATCTACACCAAGCTCCATGGCTTCTTCTACCTCTTTCTCCTCTCTTTCTGTATTTTTCTTTGTTATGAGTAGCTAGGCCCCTTGGGTGGGCTGTTTGGGGGAAAATATGTTACTTTGATACCATGTTGGGGGAAAATGACATGTAAACTTTGTAATTTTATTTGTTAATGATTATATTCTATTTGCATCTCTTTCTCCATGGATTACTTGTTGGTTTGTGTGTGAAATCACCTAGGAATTTAGGCAAATTGCTTATATGTGTGAATTTTGGGATTTGCCCCTAGGTCCAGTTCTTGGATCCCTAGGTTGCCTCCCATCTTCCTACATCTTAATCAATCTCCCTAAACCTAAGTGAGAGATCTAAGTAGCTAGATTAGATAATTCTAGTGCAATTAGCATGGTGCCTTCTCAAGGCTAGAATGTGGGGGAATTGGGGTCCAAAACCCTAATCTCACCTCCCCATTACTACCCTCGGCCCCTAATTGCCCTAGGAATGCCTAATCTAGAAACCTAGATTTGATTAGACTCTAATTGAATTAAACCTAACCCCTAACCCAATTGAGCCTCGTAAGGGTAGTAGGGGGTGTTAGGGACTAGTTCCCCTATACACAACCTAGCATATCCATGGCCAGTTAGTAGCTTAGGTTAATCCATTAGACTCTAACTTGTTGTTTGGTTTGGATAATCTAAATGGAATCATAATGTTCACATGTCACCCCCTAACTTAAGTGATAAGTTCATACCCCTAAACAGCCCACACATCCCTTTATTGCTTAAAACCCTAGTTTTGTGTCTGCTTAGCTTAATTAGTTCTTTCCTTGCTTAGTTAGCTTTTTGCCTTGTTCTTGCCTTGCTCATGTTAGTTTAGTTCTTTAATTGTATTTCTTTTCTTTTGCTTGCCTTAGCGTAATTTGTCTTTTCATACCTAGTGTTATCCTTTCTTGCTTGTTTAGCCTTAATCTAGTCTAGGGTTAACGTAGATTTCATTCTTGCCTTTAATTTCTTGCTTGTTCATCCTTAGTTAATAATCAAAATCAACCTTCAAACCCTTAACCCTAGTCTCCGCAGTAGGAACCTAGCTAAACTAACCTAGCTCTAGCGCCCCCTCTTTTCCCTGTGGATCGACCCTTTACTTGCCACCTTCCTATACTACAACACGACCCCGTGCGCTTGCGGGTGTAGTGTTTTAGTAGGCGTAGGTAGCTAGTTTAGGTTTATAAAATTCGAAAGCATAATCCCATATCTCGTGCATTCCGACCTCGTGGGGCACATCTATTCAATCGAGTAGTGTGTTAGCACCACTAGCGGAATCGCACCAACTTTCTTCCTTACGTCGAAGGTAGGGAATCCATTTTCAGTCGAGAAGATGATGTCCTTAGGCCTCAAGTTTATATCTATTTGGTCGGCATCGATGTGGATAAAATCGTGTCCATTATTGAGATTGTTTCCCATGCCCATAGAGTCCTTGTAGGATGGGCAGGTCTGTTGTTCCTCTCACTGCAGGTTTGCTACGTGCGGCGGTGTGGAAAGGCTAGGAAAGTAGGTAGACGGCGCTACACCTTCATCAATATCCATATTTGATTGTCTGGAACGCTTCTGCTGTTGGACATTCCTGCTGGAGGAGTAATTCAACATGATGCCTTTCGTGCCCAAGGGGATGGTGGAGCTTGGCCTCCCTGGTTCGCCATCTCCTTTCTCGTCAGGAATACCTAGGTTATCTTGACGACCGCCAATCGCCTACGGAGAAACCCTAGACGGTGCCATTCTAGTTCCCTGACTGTTGCCTATTCAAATTTGGAATATTAGACCCTTTAGAAGGTGTGCGACTCCCTGACTGTTGACCTCTAGATCAACAGTGGGCGTGTTTTGTTCCACCTCAAGCCTAAGTGGGAAGGCCAGACTTAGTAACTCCCTTCCTCCTTTCGCACCCCTCTCTCCCCAGTCCACAAGGGAGTCTAGAAAGTAGCTTGTTGGAATCGGGAGATAATTCTAGACCAAATCATCTGTAGATACCACCAACTTGGAGACCTTGAATGACTTTCCCCAAATTGCATGAAGATTGCAGACCCATAGCCAGATGGCTTTGCCAATTCATGCCTATATAAGGCACCATGCTTCCACCCAGAGATATGGAGAGATCCCTTGGATCTAAGAGAGACCCTCTTCACCTTCAATTCCTTAGCCAAAATCTGATCATCTCTCATTTTCTTCTCATTGTACTCCACCGTTGATCGAGTCATTGTCCTCTAGATCCTAGCCTCTTTTGGTCAATTGAAGACTTCCAGGGAGCTTGGCCTATCCTAGTAGAGGTTCCTGCACCATTGCCTAGCACTTCGATGCCTTAGAGCTCAAAGTCAACTAGGGGTTTGACCTGCCCAAGGAGCTCTGCTCGCAAAGCAAAAAGGGTGAAGTAAGAAGATGGGGACATTTGCAATGACTCCCTTGCCCCGGGCCCACGAGGCCCCAAGCCTAGGGTTGCATGGGAAAATGTGTCTTTTCAGCCCAGCTTAGTGCTATGCATGCATGGAGCAATCCTCTCATGTGGCAAATATATGTTCTATAAGCCCAAACCGTGGGGAAAAGGATAAAAATTCATTTAAGCTGAGGTGGCAGTCCCCAATTGGCCCCAAGGTAATTATATTAAAAATAATATACACAATAATTGGTAACTCTAATCACCACAAACCATATATGAAACCTAATCATAAAAATGAGAGTAACACAAATAAAATATATTTGAGACCTAATTTTGATTCCAATTCTAAAATAGTGTAAATATGTGTTAAAGTTGTGATTAATGCACACAAACCCTAGATTTGTATCCTAATCATGTTAGATATCTTTCATTGAGATGTAAATTTATATTATGGAATGTAATGATGATTTAGCATGTTCATGATCATAATGATGTAGAAGTAGGGTTTCTAATTGAATAACCTTGCATATGTAGAATTAAGGTGTTGAAGTTAAAGATGACATCTTTAATGAACTCAGACTAATCCAAGTGATCATTATGAAACGATATGTTGCATATAGAGATTAGGGTTGCACTTGATATCTGATGTGGATTAAAAACATTAATATAGAATTGTGTGATAGAAATAGGGTTAATACCCTTATTCCTTACCCAAACCCTAAAACCTAGATTAGGACCCAAATAAGGTTTAATGTGACTAGTGTGATGGTGACACTTTAGAATTTACATACATGCAGACTAAATGATTGAATTCATCTTTGCTTGCTTGATTGGATGATATGCTTAACATATGCTTTGATAATCTGCATGGCTCTACAAGAGGTACATGGTTACGCTTATGACTACCCGCATTAGTATATTGTTGTTTTTCGAGTGTTTCTTGAGGATTGAACAACTAAATTTTTGAGTGTTTGTTTACATTTTGTTCAATTATAATTCCACTATGAGAATCACATAAAGGAATACTATGTGAAGAAAATGACATTTCTTATTTGGAAGTAATTGAATGAATATATGTTGTTATGTACTTGCATACTTTTGCATGCACCCCACATACACCATATAGTAATATGCTAATTTGTTTTTTTGGTTTTATGGTGATTTATGTACATTGTTAATATGAAGATATCAAGATATGATGGGCATATGAAATTACTTGAAGATGTAAAAGTTAAATTTTAAGGAGGATCATATATATGCTTATTCTCATATAGTTTTCATATCTACAATTCTGATGATAGAGATTCATGTAACTCCTTAGAGGAGCATTTTATAAATAATATTTGACTTAATGGAAGTTATTTTCCAATATTTGTTATTTGGTTAAATCTGGATCTTAAGAATTTTTAGGTAATTTCTCTCAAATTTTGGGGTCTTTCCTTAATTGAGGGATTTGAAAAAGTGAGGCCGTTAAGTTTGGTATCAGAGCCCCAAATTTTTTATATAATATTTAATAGTTTATAATTTCAAGTAACTGTAGAAATCTAAGGAAACTTATAAAGGCATGACCTGATGGTAATGGTGTCTAGAAGGGGTCATGGTTTTGGGGGCTGGCAAAATTTTCCTCTGCACCATTGAGTTGGTATACAAGGACTCCCTTAGCCATAGTGATACCTTCCTAGACAGAACCTCGGGTTTCCCAGAACTAATGTTTCCTATAAGTCCTCTCATCTCTAATTTCATCCACTTCTCATCCACTTGCTTAATAAAACCTAAAAGGAACTTCCCTATTCATCTCAATTTAGGCTTTTGAGAAGAACATAAGCCATCCTCTACCAATTAATGTACATGTAAATGTGGAAATAATAATGTACATGTCATATGGAAATAATGATAAGGTAAAGAAAAATGTCTTATGGGTTTTTCCCTTGCAAAGATAAACCCTTGATGGAGCTAAGGTTGGTTTAGGTAAACCCTTAGTGGGTCAAGGAAATCATAAAATCCCATGATGTAGGGTGTAGGTTGTGTACTTCCTAACCTTAACCCAAAACTCTAATCTTGGGAATGGGAATTGTTGGGAAATATGGGCAAGAGTATAGCAGCAAAAACAAAAAAATTATCTATTGTATTCCCATAACAACAAGATCGTGTCAACTATTATGAAATAGGAAGGATGGTTTAACAAATTATAACTGATCCTGGAGCAAGTCCAATGACAATAACTCACTTCAATGCAACTGTCTCCTAGTTACTCTAGTACGGTGGTTGTATAGCTCCTGGTCTTCACCATGAAAAATGAACAAAACAGTTTCTGTAGCGACTCTTTGGTCTCACCACAGACTGCAGTATGACTTTGCTCTCCTAGAAGCAGTCAAAGGAAACCTACCTCTAGAGTCATCCACGCAGACCAACTAGAACTCCTATCGTTCAACTAGAATAGACAAGAAGGATTTGTCCCTCCCGTTGGAAAATGAGTCACCAACTTTCTCTCCAACAAAAAGGATCCTAAGTTGTTCTCTCTCATAGCTATCCCTCCCTAGTCGGGTAGGACTTGCTTGGGCTCTCTTGGTTACCACAACCAGAGAGGAAAAAATTGTCAGAGAAACTGATTCTCAGTTAATGTTGTTGTTGTGCTCTGGGAAGCCCCCAATACCCCTCTATTTATAGGTAGGGTTAGGGCCAGGGTTCCCTGTCTGTTCGGGATCTATGTGGGAGTAGAAAGGATTGGAAGATCTTGAATTTTCACAACCTATGAACCATGAGACAATTGTCTAGTGACCCAGATGGTCATTTAGACACCTGAGATGTTCATACTGCACTATCAAATGGCCATTTGGCAGTTTCCCAATCACACATGAAATTAGCAATTTGATTCCAATTAATATTACATATTAAATTCTTACACCACAAGTATTGTGTAATCGAACAAGTTTAGGAAATTGTGTGAAGATTGCAGACCCATAGCCA
Organism: Alisma plantago-aquatica; assembly: GCA_963693085.1. NCBI lineage: Eukaryota > Viridiplantae > Streptophyta > Magnoliopsida > Alismatales > Alismataceae > Alisma > Alisma plantago-aquatica. The sequence continues at coordinate 603,442,959 of OY856413.1, forward strand.
GATGGCTTTGCCAATTCATGCCTATATAAAGCACCATGCTTCCACCTAGAGATAGGGAGAGACCCCTTGGATCTAAGAGAGACCCTCCTCACCTTCAATTCCTTAGCCAAAATATGATCATCTCTCATTTCCTTCTCGTTGTACTCCACCGTCGATCGAGTCATTGTCCTCTAGATCCTAGCCTCCTTTGGTCAATTGAAGACTTCCAGGGAGTTTGGCCTATCCTAGTAGAGGTTCCTGCACCATCGCCTAGCACTTCGATGCCTTAGAGCTCAAAGTCAACTAGGGGTTTGACCTGCCCAAGGAGCTCTGCTCGCAAAGAAAAAAGGGTGAAGTAAGAAGATGGGGACATTTGCAATGACTCCCTTGCCCCGGGCCCACGAGGTCCCAAGCCTAGGGTTGCATGGGCAAAATTGTCTTTTCACCCCAGCTTAGTGTTATGCATGCATGGAGAAATCCCGTCACGTGGCAAATATATGTTCTCTAAGCCCAAACCGTGGGGAAAAGGATAAAAATTCATTTAAGCTGACGTGGCAGTCCCCAATTGGCCCCAAGGTAATTATATTAAAAATATTATACACAATAATTGGTAACTCTAATCACCACAAACCATATATGAAACCTAATCATAAAAATGAGAGTAACACAAATAAAATATATTTGAGACCTAATTTTGATTCCAATTCTAAAATAGTGTAAATATGTGTTAAAGTTGTGATTAATGCACACAAACCCTAGATTTGTATCCTAATCATGTTAAATATCTTTCATTGAGATGTAAATTTATATTATGGAATGTAATGATGATTTAGCATGTTCATGATCATAATGATGTAGAATTAGGGTTTCTAATTTAATAACCTTGCATATGTAGAATTAAGGTTTTGAAGTTAAAGATGACATCTTTAATGAACTCAGACTAATCCAAGTGATCATTATGAAACGATATGTTGCATATAGAGATTAGGGTTGCACTTGATATCTGATGTGGATTAAAAACCTTAATATAGAATTGTGTGATAGAAATAGGGTTAATATCCTTATTTCTTACCCAAACCCTAAAACCTAGATTAGGACCCAAATAAGGTTTAATGTGGCTAGTGTGATGGTGACACTTTAGGATTTACATACATGCAGACTAAATGATTGGATTCATCTTTGCTTGCTTGATTGGATGATATGCTTAACATATGATTTGATAATCTGCATGGTTCTACAAGAGGTACATGGTTACGCTTATGACTACCCGCATTAGTATATTGTTGTTTGTCGAGTGTTTCTTGAGGATTGAACAACTAAATTTTTGAGTGTTTGTTTACATTTTGTTCAATTATAATTCCACTATGAGAATCACATAAAGGAATACTATGTGAAGAAAATGACATTTCTTATTTGTAAGGAATTGAATGAATATATGTTGTTATGTACTTGCATACTTTTGCATGCACCCCACATACACAATATAGTAATATACTAATTTGTTGTTTTGGTTTTATGGTGATTTATGTACATTGTTAATATGAAGATATCAAGATATGATGGGCATATGAAATTACTTGAAGATGTAAAAGTTGAATTGTAAGGAGGATCATATAGATGCTTATTCTCATATAGTTTTCATATCTACAATTCTGATGATAGAGATTCATGTAACTCCTTAGAGGAGCATTTTATAAACAATATTTGACTTAATGGAAATTATTTTCCAATATTTGTTATTTGGTTAAATCTGGATCTTGGGAATTTTTAGGTAATTTCTCTCAAATTTTGGGGTCTTTCCTTAATTGAGGGATATGAAAAAGTGAGTTCGTTAAGTTAGGTATCGGAGCCCCAAATTTTTTATATAATATTTAATAGTTTATAATTTCAAGTAACTGTAGAAATCTAAGGAAACTTATTAAGGCATGACCTGATGGTAATGGTGTCTAGAAGGGGTCATGGTTTTGGGGGCTGTCAATATTTTCCTATGCACCATTGAGTTGGTATACGAGGACTCCCTTAGCCACAGTGATACCTTCCTGGATAGAACCTAGGGTTTTCCTGAAGTAATGTTTCCTATAAGTCCTCTCATCTCTAATTTCATCCACTTCTCATCCACTTGCTTAATAAAACCTAAAAGGAACTTCCCTCTTCATCTCAATTTAGGCTTTTGAGAAGAACATAAGCCATCCTCTACCAATTAATGTACATGTAAATGTGGAAATAATAATGTACATGTCATATGGAAATAATGATAAGGTAAAGAAAAATGTCTTATGGGTTTTCCCTTGCAAAGATAAACCCTTGATGGAGCTAAGGTTGGTTTAGGTAAACCCTTAGTGGGTCAAGGAAATCATAAAATCCCATGATGTAGGGTGTAGGTTGTGTACTTCCTAACCTTAACCCAAAGCTCTAATCTTGGGAATTGGAATTTTTGGGAAATACATGCAAGAGTATAGCAGCAAAAGAAAAAACAATATCTATTTTATTCCCATAACAACAAGATCGTGTCAACTACTATGAAATAGGAAGGATGGTTTAACAAATTATAACTGATCCTAGAGCAAGTCCAACGACAATAACTCGCTTCAATGCAACTGTCTCCTAGTTACTCTAGGACGGTGGTTGTATAACACCTGGTCTTCACCATGAAAAATGAACAAAATAGCTTATGCAGCGACGCTTTGGTCTCACCACAGACTGTAGGATGACTTTGCTCTCCTAGAAGCAGTCAAAGGAAACCTACCTCTAGAGTGGTCCACGCAGACCAACTAGAACTCCTATCGTTCAACTAGAATAGACAAGAAGGATTTGTCCCTCCCGTTGGAAAATGAGTCACCAACTTTCTCTCCAACAACAAGGATCCTAAGTTGTTCTCTCTCATAGCTATCCCTCCCTAGTCAGGTAGGACTTGCTTGGGCTCTCTTGGTTACCACAACCAGAGAGGAAAAAAATTGTCAGAGTAACTGATTCTCAATTGATGTTGTTGTTGTGCTCTGGGAAGCCCCCAATACCCCTCTATTTAGAGGTAGGGTTAAGGCCAGGGTTCCCTGTCTATTCGGGATCTATGTGGGAGTAGAAAGGATTGGAAGATCTTGAATTTTCACAACCTATGAACCATGAGACAGTCGTCTAGTGACCCAGACGGTCATTTAGACACATGAGATGTTCGTACTGCACTATCAAATGGCCATTTGGCAGTTTCCCAATCGCACATGAAATTAGCAATTTGATTCCAATTAATATTACATATTAAATTCTTACATCACAAGTATTATGTAATTGAACAAGTTTAGGAAACCTCCATAACCTTCGTTCGGACCCAACCAATCCATCTCACCCATGTGATACGCTCGTCTCACTCACCCAGATGGTCGTCTGGTGAGTCGAGCTGAACCGATCAGTTGAGTAGAATGATCTGGTCAGTTCACACCTGAATTTGGACATAACTTAGCCAATTCAATTATTGATTATCTTGACGACCCAAATGGTCATATCAACACTTGAGACACCCATCTGGCATGCCCAAACGGGCATCTCACCCTATGAGATGGTCATCTGGTAGTTCAGTCAGCCAATCTATTGCGTGAATTGAATACCTAAACATTTTAGTAATCAATCCATTTCACTATTCAAGATTAAACTCCTCTTCTAAATGAGTTCCTATGTTTGTGACCCTATAGGTTCGATATCACATTGACAGTGATTGTCCATAACTAGCTTATGACATCACAAACAAGGAGTGGTGTCTAGTCTCACATCAATGCTACCCAAAATGAATGGAAAGTTGAAGAACAAATTCAACCTACAATCTGTGTCAGGTGTTGTAGTGATTGTATAATTCCTGTCTCTGATATCCAGGATGAACTTAAGGCATGGAATCGTAATCCTCTCAACGTTCAATCCATGTTCCTTGAACCAAGAGCAAATTATTTGAGATAATGTGACCTCAATATTATATATTGATTCACATGTACATGCACATGCATTTCTCAGTCTCACTTATCAAGTGGCCAGGATATCACACTCCAGTAGGTGGGGCAAGTTCCATATCTATCACTCACAGTCTATCCCCATGGGTCAAAGTCGCCCAATCATCACCTTCTTAACAACCCATGTTTTAGGACTGTGTTTGATGATGTCAAACCATACCCAACGACATGTGACTAGTGTAGTGATTTTAGGTCTAAGAATCACAATCACCACCTTCACTATGAGAGATGACTATGACCACCAGTCATGGTCTCCACGTGTCTCTCTCAAGGTGGGTCTATCTGCTACACTATTCCCTAACATGTATCTGTGTGCTTGGTTTGATATCACCATATCATGAATAATGAGATTGTATCCTCAACCAACCCACACTCTAGTCTTGTGTGTTACTGGTGTCTATCTACCTTCCAAAGTAACAATCGACTAAGGACAATGTTACAACCCCAATTTTTGGGTTTGTATGGTTTGAAATGCAATTTCTCCAATAAATGTATGATTAGGGAAATTGTATGATTTATGTAAATTGAATGGATTTCCTTTGCAATATTTTCTTTGTGAAAGTGATTTTGTGGATCATAATATGTTAATGAGTTCAATATGATTAAAAGAAAAAGAAGAAATCAAATAATGCATATTAAGAAGGAAATTTGAGATAATGATGAAAATATAAGAAATATATGGAAAGATGTATGATTGAATCATCATGGATGAGATTTTGAATCCACAAGGTTTTTAGTTGTAAAAGGAATCCAAATAAAGAATATAAAAGAATAGGAGTGAGAAAATATGCATGAAATATGCCTTAATAAGTGATAACTTGCATATGAAGAAAAGTCTCTCATACTTTCGGATTTTAGTCCAAAACGTGGCACACAAGTAGTTTATGTTATTATGGACATTCCTCTAAAATTTGGCATTAAAAGGATAAAAAGATTGGGAGATATGAATTTTGTAAGTTTTCCTAAAGTGAGAAGGATAACATTAAATGTCACATTCATTTCTGACTTATGTTTTAATACGTGGCTCGATAGCCATTGGATCTTTGATCCAACAGTGGCTACTTTTCATTTGATATTAGAAAAGGGAATAGTAAAGGGAGCTTTCCCAATCGATTATCTCGATGCACAATCCCTGTGTGAACCTGGGGATTGCTCCATTAGATGTGGGAGAGGAAACCAAACCCAATGGTCCATGGTTTCCCCTACTTCCGTGCGAGATTGGGAATTCCCCAAATACCAATTTGTTTAGGAAGCCAAGATCATGAGAGGAAGGTACTCTTGTAGTCTGGCCTATATAAGATACCTTAGGATGTCTTGAGACCAGAACACAATGAAGGGAGCATTCGGCTCTCCCTCTCACTCAGATAATACAAGACGAGCATGTTGTCGTTCTCCTTGGCTTGAGTCAGAAGCGCAAGGAGCGCTTTGGGTTGTTGGAGCTCACATCTACAAACCAGGTTCCCGCCCTGGTGTATCAGCTTTCCACAAATGTGTGGAGATGGTGGGAAGGTCTGAGGGACCCCGTCGTTGGTGAGGGTTCTCTGGAGTTGCACTCCACGGCGGTGCCCTGTTTCTAAACATAAAAGGGGCCTCGCATAACAAGACCAACACACAGAAGAGAAGGCGCATGGTACGAGGTCAACTGGGTAGAGTTGGAGTTGGATTCGGAGGGAGATCCGTGTACCAGAAGGAGAAAAGGCGGAAATGAAAAGGGAAGAAAAGAAAAGAAAAAGTGCATGTGGCATCTCGTGATTGGTCCCCAGGTAATTATCTTAGAATAATTATAGAAATAAATTGGTAACTCGGGTGAAATAATGCAATATATGAAAATTGATCAGAAGAATACAAGGATTCAATAAAAATAGTTTTAGATCTTGAATCTGATCATAGTTCTAAAGGTACCTAAAGTTGCTATCTTTAATGCTTTTATAACTAGGAAACCCTAATTTGATTATTAATGAAATTGGGAAATGTGCTATGGATGTTTTATGAGAATATTAACCTGTTGTTAATAAAAATATGTTTGGATGTCTAAGTAGATTATCCATTTGCTTAATATCCTAATTTAGGGGTCCAGGTATATGCAAGATCATTAATGGACTTAAAAACCCTAATTTAGGTGAATATGACGTTTAATGGTTTTAATTGTGCAAATCCATGAATAAAATAGATATATGATGATCCTAAGCCAATTTCAGTATAAAAGATCCTTAATATGGATAATTTGAGCAATTAGGGTTTTTGTGAGTAGAAAAGCTATTTTAGGTTTTGACCTAAAAAGGATAAAGTTTGAGAAATTGATCTAAAAAGCCCTAATGAATCATAATGAAACTTAGAAACCTTAGAGAGGTATCCCAAGTCAATAAAGAGTTGTTTGGGATGAGATGGTAACAATTAGGTGTAATACATATTTTTAGGATCAAGATTGATTGATTGGTTGCTTGTCTTTCTTGATTGGACATCTTGATTGGATTGGATTGGATTGGATTGGATTGGATTGGATTGGATTGGATTGGATTGTGCTTATTTCCTATGAGATCTCCAAGTCAGGAATGTGGTTACGCTTATGACTAATCGCTCTAGTTACATGGCAATTTCTGAAGTTTTATCGGTTGCTTAGAAATAACTACTTGGTTGACCATTATTTCATGCAACTGTAAATTGACTATGACTATCACCCTAAATATATGTGCATGACTAGCTCATATCCTAGTCCTCCTCTATAGCTTTGATGATGATGAGATGGATGACCTAGTACATGGTCTACCCTTGGGGTAGGATCATCAGGTTATCATGAGTCGATGTGTTGGTCCACCCTTGGGTAGGACCATACTACTACACAACCCTAGGTCGTGGTCTACCTATAAGGTAGGATCATAGGGGCTATTTGAGATCTTCCATATGAGAGAGGTAGTATCCATGTCCACTGTAGGGACAACACAGAGGCAAGGATATGTAGGGATTGAGTAGTTATGTTTAATATGTAAAGTTTGATCTGTTAAGAAATAATTTGATTGTATTATGTTGTTACAAATAGATGAAAGATTTTGGTTCCTCCACATACCAATATAATTCATTATACTGATCCACGTTTTGTTTGTCAGTGTTTTAGTTTTATCTAAAAGTGGATATTCCCTTAAAGTGACATTGAATGAATAAAGATCAATAAAGAATTATAGGATTGTAGATAGATAGTTTCTTATCTGGGTAAAGTCCCTCAAATCCTATATTTTTCAAGGTATGTGAAAAGAAAAAAATTATCCTGTTTCAAGCTTAGTTGTGGTAGAATTTATTAATTATTTTTTATTATTTGCAAAACCATGACCCTATTTTGGGATAGAAGCTTTGACTTCTTGGTATTACTTAATTGGGGGTTACCAGGAAGTAGGGTCATTACATTTGGTATCATAGCATGGTTTTCCATTTAATCTCTAATAATTATTAAATTTTACAGACTCTTTAGAACCCAAGGGAGTTATTAGAGGATTTTCCAATGATGGAGGTGTCTAGAAAAGGATCACGATCTGGAGGCTAGAAAGAATTTCCTCCACCCCACTAGTCGATCTACAAGGACTCTCAGATTATGTGTGACTGTCTGGCCAAAATCTGAGGATTTGACCCAAAGTAAGATACCTCTATAACTCTCTCATCTGTCTTCTTCCTTTCTCAACCCTAATTCAAGTATAACTTCAAGAGCTTAGGGTTTTCCTCTCTCTCCACCACCCTCTTGATTATGGGGTTAAGAATGATAAGGATTAAGGAATCCTCCACAAAATAAATAAAAGCATGTAAGAATGATGTCATGGACATAAGTTTTGATAATTAGGAATTCAGAATGAGTTTAATACATGCTTAGGTTGCATGGAATGTGTAGTCGTGCCCTCAGGAGAGCTTTGAGGTTAGACCTTCTTGTAGGATGAGGAGGAGAGGGACAACTTTGGAGGAAGAAGACCTCCAGGAAGAGACATGATGCATCCTCTAAGGACAATGCTCAACCCAAACTGTAAGCAGTGGATAGAGAAAGAGAAGACATGAGGAGTTGGATATCTCAGTTATATGTGCATGTGAGTACGTGGATTGGACATGCATGCTTTACATGAAGGTTTTGAGTACGCATGAGGAGCATGAAATATCTGTGGTCATTCAACCCTTGTGCCTTTTGGTGACCCGACTTTGGGTGGATCATGCCTATTATGGGTGAGGGATAGCTCCCTCATTGAGAAGGTTAGTGGTGACCATATAGGAACCCTAACAGATATATTTGAATAGGAAAGAGTCATGCACCTACATAAAATGGTATGGCAGTAAGGCTGATAGTAGGTTTTACACCTGAGCCATATAGGTTATGCCTGATATTTTATGAGATAGACATGCAGCGCGTCGACCGATCTAGCTCAAACGTAGGTCTTGATAGTATGTTTCACTTAAGAGCTTGACCCATCTTTTGAGAGAGAACCTCTAGTGGTAGGACCCATTTTAGGGTTAGCCCTAGAGAGAGGGAGAGACCCCGACGAAGAAGGTTGGAGACCTTGACTCGGAGACATGGGGAATCATGAGAAGTTGGATATGATATGACATGGAATAGACGACCCTGAGTAGATAGATGTGGTTGCCTCATGCATGATCCTTGGAGGCTTGTTGTACCTTGGATGCTTTTAGAGGAACCAAACCCTAGAAAAGAGAAAGAGACTTCATGAACGAACATACAAATGATATGAGTGCCTACCTTTTGGTGTAGGAAAGAGAGTTCTAAGGATCCAAAAGAGGTATGGTATGATAGCAAGTTGTGAGGCCTCACACCCAGTTGGTTGTCCTTATTTCAGGTTCTAAGGGTTGTACACATGGAAGAGGTGTTAGGAAGTATATGCCCTATCTAGTATAGGTTCGGTTCATGTTGGAATAGTTGAGCATGTAGTTAGACATCTATGCATAAGAGATGAACCTAGGGTTCCTAGACCAAAGAGGGGAAGTAGTAGTACTAGGTGTGCATGATGCTCATGAGGCTGATTGAGTTCATAAATATTCAAGTATGGCACCCCCCATGTTTTAGAGAAAAAGGAAACCCCACTCGAATGGAGATATTTATTTGATGAACCACTCACACAGGTTGATGACATATGCATGTACAATATTGGTCCTACCTTGAGGAATAATGAATGAGTACGACATACCAAGGAACTTAGAGTAGTCTAATAAGTTGTCTTCTTGCTAGCTATGTGCTTAGGTATCATGATAAGAGCTAAGCATATACATGATGATGTAAAACGTGGAGATAAGGACGTTTGTGACCTTTGTTACTATCAAGAGATAGTTTTCTCCCATCCTAGGAAGGGACCCTTCATGTTGGGGTGAGCACCAACTCTTGTTTAGGTTTGAGATAAACCTTCTGAGGTCATTTATAAGAGCTTGATGAGATAAGTGGAAAGCACATAGTATGAGTATGAATCTATAGACCCATGTGTGACCATCTATAAGGAGCATGGGGATATGTTGCCATGGAGGTAACCTGCATAGGGAAAAATGGAGATAGGTAGGTCGCCATGGTCCCTATGAAAGGATGTAAGTTTGACCATGAATGCCTAGAGAGATGATGTAGATTTGGGTAAGGATTCAAGATCGAGATGTACCATGGTAGAATTCTAAGTCAATACTAAGGTCAGGTAGGGATAAGACCGATGGAAATAGTAGTTGTATGTCCCCTAGATGCACAAGACCATAGGGTCGAGAGGTAACAACTATCTTTTCCTGAGGACCATGGGTTAGGAGGTTGACCACCTTCCTGAGCTCATGGGACCCAAGGGGTAAATGAGAGAGGCACTCCCTGTATGCATAAGGGAATAGGGATGACCCCAAAAGTATTGGCACCCTGGAGACCTTGAGGAAATGACTAAGGATTATGTATATATGAGTAATATGAAGACCCAAGAGTGTTTCAGAACAACCTTTCCATGGATGTAAACATAGATTGGAGATATTCATGATGTGGAGATGTGTGAAAAAAGTTTCAACTTTGATTAGAAAGTGTAATGGGATGTGTGATGCACCATCTCTACTCTTGGAACAGGATGAACTTTGTATTTGGACTGCAACCAAATGCTTATCTCCTCTTGTTATGGGTGTGAGAGATAGGACAAAATGCATGCTATATAAGGATAAAGGTGATATGAGTCGAAACATTACTATGATGTTTAAGGATAGAGGAAAAACCACATCCTTTTGGAAGTATATTGGATAGATGACATGAAGCATGAGAAGAACAAAGGTAATATGAGGACATACCTCTCTAGAAGTGGTTTGTAATATCTGAGTTATAAGTTTGGGTTTGATAACCAAGATGATGAGATCAAAGTTTTCTTGACTCATTTAGACCTAAAACCGAGATGAGGATGTAGAGTGGAGTGTATTAAGGTTTATGTCTTCACCGACTCCTAGCACGTGAAGCTAATGTGGTAATGAGATGCTCTCAGTTCAAAATAGCTCAGGTGTACAACTATCTTGTATAGCCAGTGAAGAGAGCTGAAAGAGGTTGCTAGATGGACCCTATGACCATTAGAGGACTAGACACATGTGGATAACATCCAGATACAACCAGACCTGTTGGTTGGATTAGTGGTTGCCCGACTAGCCTAGAATTTGAGGAGATAAAATGTTTGTTATAAGAACCTCAAATATACCTCTCAAGGAAACAAGGTAGTGAAACCCACTTCTAGAGTGTTTTAGGGTTTCTGAGGAGTCAACCTTGAGGAATCATGATGTGCAGGAGCTCATGATTTAAAGTACATCGTACACTGTGGTACTGCCAAGATGGTTAAGATTTGTAGTAGTACTTTGAAAACTTGAGATGTAGAAGGATGTAGTATTGCATGTGGCCAGTTTCCATATAGGGGGTGAAGGTTGAACACTAGTAACCCAGTGAGTTGCTATAGATAATGAGTCCCCATAAGGAGATAAGAGCAGATCACCATGGACATTATGGTGTGTGTCCCTTAGACCAAGAGAGGTCAGGATGCAATACAGGTTATGGTAGATCGCCTTACCAAGTTGACATGTTTCCCTCATTTGAGTGAGCACTATCAGTATGGAAGATCTTGTAAGATATAGGGATTGAAGAGATAGCTCAACTGCACTGTGATCCAAGTTCAAACGGTCTTGAGTATGACCTTAAGTTTGCTTCCATGTTGTGGAAGTAGGTATAAGAAGAACTCGATGCTAGATTGAAGTTTAGTACAGCTTATCACCCCCTGACTGATGGACAGTCAAGAGAGTATGATCTAGACTTTAGAGAGTCTGATGAGAGCATGTGTGCTCATTTAGGGTTATGCATGGGAGCAGTTCATGCCTATAGGAGAGTTTGCTTGTTGTGATAGCCACTAGATCCAGTATTAGGATGTAAGAAAGTCTGTAAGGGAGGTTGTGTTGGTCACCGCTTCACTAGGATGATGTCGGTAAGAGGACCTTGTGAGGGTCAGAGAAACCACACTGTATGTAGATGAAGTTGCTTTGATTGAGCAGAGGCTGAGAAAGCCTAGGATCAACAAGAGTCGTGTGCTAATACGAAGCAGACTAACATGCAGTTCACTGTGGGTGATTATGTGTTATGAAAACCTGACCCCTCTGAGATATAGATGAGAAAGTTGAGTCCTGATACATGGGTCCATTTGAGATGGATTAGTTGAGTTGTTTATGTTTAGCCTTACCCCTTAGGATAATATAATGTATGATGTGTTCCATGTGTCTGATCTAAAGCACTATGTGATGTACCCAAGCCATGTATTGAGCATTGAACCCATTGAGCTTCAAGGGAGGTTGACATATCTTAAGTCACATGTGAGGATTCTAGTTACCAAGGTGAAAGAACTTACATGTAATAATATAAGATGATAAAGGTTCTTTGGAAGCACCATGGAGAGGATGAAGCCACATGGGAGCTAATGATGGACATGGGAAGGTCTTATCCTGATTGTTTGTATGTTTGGTGGAATTTTGAGGGCAAAATTCCTATAAGAGGGGAAGGATGTTACAACCCCAGTTTTTAGGCTTGTATGGTTTGAAATGTAATTTCTCCAATAAATATATGATTAGGGAAATTGTATGATTTATGTGTATTGAATGGATTTCCTTTGCAATATTTTATTTGTGAATGTGATTTCGTGGATCATAATATGTAAATGAGTCTAATATGATTAAAAGAAAAAGAAGAAATCAAATAATGCATTATTACGAAGGAAATTTGAGATAATGATGAAAATATGAGAAATATGTGAAAAGGTGTATAATTGAATCATAATGGATGAGATTTCAAATCCACAAGGTTTCTAATGGTAAAAGGAGTCCAAATAAAGAATATAAAAGAATAGGAGTGAGAAAATATGCATAAAATATGCCTTAATAAGTGATATCTTGCATATGAAGAAAAGTCTCTCATACTTTTGGATTTGAGTCCAAAATTAGTCACACAAGTATTTTAAGTCATTATGAACTTGTTTCTAAAATTTGGTATTAAAAGGATAAACGGATTGGGAGATATGAATTTTGTAAGTTTTCCTAAAGTGAGAAGGATAACATTAAATGTCACATTCATTTATGACTATTGTTCTAATATGTGGCCTGATAGCTGTTGGATCTTTGATCCAATGGTGGCTTCTTTTCATTTGTGATCAGAAAAGGGAACAATAAAGGGAGTTTTCCCAATTGATTCTCTCAACACACAATCCCTTTGTGAACCTAGGGATTGCTCCATTAGATGCGAGAGAGGAAACCGAACCTAATGGTCCATGGTTTCCCCTACTTCTATGCGAGATTGGGAATTCCCCAAATCCCAGTTCATTTAGGAAGCCAGAGATCATGAGAGGCAGGTACTCTTACGGTCCTACCTATATAAGATACCTTAGAATGTCTCGAGACCAGAACACAATGAAGGGAGCATCCAGTTCTCCCTCACACTCAGACAATCGAGGACGAGCATGTTGTCATTCTCCTTGGCTCGAGTCGGCAATGCAAGGAGTGCTTTGGGTTGCTGGAGCTCACATCCACCCTGGTGTATTGCCTCTCCATGAATGTGTGGAGGTGGTTGGAATAAGGTCTGAGGGACTCGGTCGTTGGTGAGGGCTCTCTGGAGCTGCGCTCCACGGCGGTTCCCTATTTCCACATGGAAACAGGAACCTCGCATTGCGAGATCAGCGCATAGAAGAGAAGTCCCAGGGTACGGGTTAGTCAGGTAGAGTTGGATTCAGATCCAGAGGAAGATCCGTGAGCCAGAAGGAGAAAAGACGGAAAGGAAAAGGGAATAAAAGAAAAGAAAAAGTATATGTGGCATCTCGTGATTGGTCCTCAGGTAATTATCATAGAATAATGTTAGAAATAAATTGGTAACTCAGATGAAATAATGCAATATATGAAAATTGACTAGAAAAATTGCAAGGAATTCAATAAAAAATAGTTTTCGAGCCTAAATCTAATCATAGTTTGAAAAGTACCTCAAGTTGCTATCTTTAATGCTTTTATAACTAAGAAGCCCAAATTTGATGATTAATGAAATTGGGAAAAAGTACTATGGGTGTTTTATGAGAATATTAACATGTTGTTAATAAAAAGATGTCTTGATGTCTAAGTAGATGATCCATGTGCTTAATAGCCTTGTTTAGGGTTCCAGGTATATGCAAGATCATTAATGGGCTTCGAAACCCTAATTTAGGTGAATATGACTTTTAATGGTTTTAATTGTGCAAATCCATGAATAAATTAGAGATATGATGATCCTAAGCCAACTTGAGTATAAAAGATCCTTAATATGGATAAATTGAGCAATTATGGTTTTTATGAGTAGAAAAACTATTTTAGGGTTTTTTGACCTAAAATGGATAAAGTTTGAGAAATTGATCTAAAAAGTCCTAATGAATCCTAATGAGACTTACAAACCTTAGAGAGGTATCCCAAGTCAATAAATATTTGTTTGGGATGATATGGTAACAATTAGGTGTTATACATATTTTCAGGATCAAGATTGCTTGATTGGTTGCTTGTCTTGCTTGATTGGACATCTTGATTGGATTCAATTGTGCTTATTTCCTATGAGATCTCCAAGTCAAGTATGTGGTTACGCTTATGACTAATCGCTCTAGTTTCACCGTGATTTCTGAAGTTTTATTTCTTTCTTAGAAATAACTGCTTGGTTGACTTTTATTTCATGCAACTGTAACATGACTATGACTATCACCATAAGTATATGTGCATGACTAGCTCATATCATAGTCCTCCTATGTAGCTTTGATGATGATGAGATGGAGGACCTAGTATTTTGTCTACCCTTGGGGTAGGATCATCAGTTTATCATGAGTCGATGTGTTGGTCTACCTTTGGGTAGGACCATATGACTACACAACCCTAGGTTCTAGTCTACCTATAAGGTAGGGTCCTAGGGGCTATTTGAGATCTATCATATGAGAGAGGTAGTATCCATGTCCACTGTAGGGGCAACACAGAGGCAAGGATATGTAGGGATTGAGTAGTTATGTTTAATACATAAAGTTTGATCTGTTAAGAAATAATTTGATTGTATTATGTTGTTATAAATAGATGCAAGATTTTGGTTCCCCTACATACCAATATAATTCATTATACTGATTGACACTTTGTTTTTCAGCATTTTAGGTTTATCAAAAAGTAGATATTCCTTTAAAGTGACATTTTTTTATACGTGGGAACCACCCCCGAACGAGCGTCGCGATTGTGACCCCTGTTGACGACATAAACCCCTGACTCCCTCTCGCCTACCCTCTCAATGGGGGGAACATTTAAATCACATAAACGCCAAGCTACACGACAGGATAAGGCTGGCTGGTGCAGCACCACCGAGGGGTTTCGAACCCGGGTCCCTACTCTGGGGAGCCCATGCCTCTACCACCTGAGCTACTACCCCCTCGACCCTTTAAAGTGAAATTAAATGAATAAAGCTCAATAAAGAATTGGAGGATTGTAGATAGATAGTTTCTTATCTGGGTAAAGTCCCTCAAATCCTATATTTTTCAAGGTATGTGAAAAGAATTTTTTTATCCTATTTCAAGCTTAGTTGTGGTAGAATTTATTAATTATTTTTTATTATTTGCAATACCATTGATCCTGTTTTGGGATAGCAGCTCTGAGTTCTTGGTCTTCCTTAATTAGTGGTTACCAAGAAGCAGGGTCATTACAGACAAAATAAGAATGTATATACTCTTAGCATTCTTATGATCTTATTATTCCAAGTCACATACTTGAAGACATACGTCATTGAGTATTATAATTCTATAGACATTCATAATGTTCCTTCATTATCTCATAAATGAATGAAATAGAATGAATTGGAAGCTTGCCTTTCTGAATGTTAATCAAATCCTTTACGGTATATGCCATGTCAATCATCACATGCTTGGCTCTATGGGCATACCTTACCAACAGACCCCCACTTGCACTTAGAGCCAATCACCCATGAATCATATTCTTGGTGATTTAAACATGTCCACCATGCTTTTGTTGTGCTAATGCTAATTCAATGGGTTAGCAACACTTTACTTATAGTCGGTATATTGCATATTTCCTTCTCTCTTCATTGTACAATTTCTCATATGAGACGGAACTACCATAATATGGTATCTGATATCCCTTGCCTAACAAGTAGCTCCATTGTTGTCACAACATTACTACTGAGTACTCAGTGATTGAAACATATATAAGCTCATCATATGAACTTCTAGATCCATATAGTATCACTCTATGTTCATAACACAAGTATACTTGACTTGTATTGTAGAATAGAATTAATGAATATCAGTTTGTAACCCTTCCAACTAACAATATTTCTCCTTGTAAATCAAACATATTTTAATTTGCGATCACTTTTGTCATTATGGAATCTTGCATCAATGTAACCCTTTACATCCAACTATTCCTTTCATTGCTATCCTTATAGACTAGAAATCTATCCTTAAGTACTTCTCAAGTACGAATGGATATCTTTAAAAGACTTTCCAATAACCCTTATTGGAATTTACCATTATCTTGTCATGTCTAATACATACAAGATTATATGGGATAAATACACTTATGGCACTCATGACAGATCCATTGCTACGGACTATGGCATCTTAATCATGTCATTCCATTCTTCACAAGAATTAGAGCATAAGGTTCATGAGAGACTAATCCAGATTCCCTCTCACTTAATCCTTTCTCTATTGAACTCCTTCAACATGTTGTTATTGTATGTGCTCAAAAATTCCATTGTGAAACATTCAAGAACTATCTCATAGATCTTCAGTCTTTATCTCATAAGATGTTTCACCATGTCCTTCATACCTGAAGGGGTCTGCATGCCAGTTCTTAATATTCACAATATTGAGATGTTATTCCTCATCTTATGTGGAAATTTCATATATGCTCCCACTAAATCTTTTGTAATCATAGAAATCATATTTTATCTTGATTCAAGTCAAACTCTTTGACTATCTTGTCAAGTTAAAAGATCCCATCTCTAAGATGCTTGTTTCAATCCCACATTGACCCTTGTAGTTTATAGACTTTATTTACATTCTTGAAGTTGTAAAACCTTTTAGGTTGTGTCATGTACACATCCTTTGATGTATTCCCTTAAGGAATCTAGTTTTTATCTTCATATGCCAAATCTCATAGTCAGTTTTAACTACAACAAAAAGCATGACAACTAGTAAAGGATTTTATCACTACTACAGAAATGACTTATAATGTCACATTTACAGGCATCGGTTGTAAACAAAAACCGACGCCTAATCTATACAGCGTCGGTTAAATAAAATAACCGACATCTATCTGTGAAGGGCGACCAGATGCGGGTATCACTTTTTATTTAGCATCGGTTTCTTAATAAGAAACAGACGCCTAAAATTGATCGAAAAATCCAAATTTTCCAGTGAAAATAAGTACCTCTAAAATTTAACATATAGTGTCGGTTTTTAACAAAGAAACTGACGACTAAAGGTTTTCTGCAAGACAGAACTTTGACCAATTTTTATTATCGGTTGTCTTACAATTACCGACGCCGATGTGTTTCCGTGCGCTTAACGGCAAAATTTTCACCCCCCTTTAGCGTCAGTGTTTATACGGAAACCGAAAACTATAGTATTAATTCGAGAACATTTATTTTTGTCGGCATATATAGATAGATGTCGGTTTTTCTAGTTGGAACCGACGACTATCAACTAACATAAGTGTCGATTTCTTGTTAGTAACCGATGCTTATAGTTTTAAGCGTCGGTTAGTTCTAATAACCGGTGCCTATTATTAACTTAATAGCACCCGCGCGAGCCAGACTCTTCCCCTTTCTTTGTTTCATTGGGTTAGATCCGCTGATTCCTCTGCTCACCGCCGCCCGCTGCCCCTTCTGCCGCCGTCTGCTGGTCCTCCACCACTGGTCGTCACCGTCCCTGCCCTCTGCCTTCTACTGGTCCGCCGCCACACGTCTGCTGGTCCGCCGCCGTCTACTGGTCCTCCTCCGCCAGTCATCGCCGGTCTGCCTTCCGGGCCTCTTCCTCCAGCCGCTCGCCTCTACCGCCGCCGCTTGCTAGTTCTCCAGCCACTACTCTCCAGGCCGCGACTCTCCTGCTCCCTGCTTTGCTCCCTACTCTCCAGGTCGCTGCTCCGACCACAGCTCCTGCGCGCCTATTTTCCATCGGTGTCGCCACGAAGACCTTCTTCCTCCTCTTCTTCCTCTTCCCTCAAGGTACCCTGCTCCTGCTCGACCACCATTAGTTGGCCCTTTTGTCATTAGGGTAATTTTTGTCATTAGTGGACTTAGATTGTATTTTTGTAATTAAGGTTACACATGCATCATATTTTCTGATTTCCCATTTGTAGTAGCATGGACTAAGAGAGTCTCACTAAAATTGATGCTTATTGACACCTAATTAATTCATTATAATAGAATTGTGTTGATTGCACTTGTGCTCTTGGGCTGAATTGAGTTGATGTGTCATCCATTTGCGTTGTTGACTTGCATATATTTGTTCTTCAACCATCAAGTGAGGTATAATCTCACTCTCCCAATGTGCCATTAGGCTTCATTTTGATTCAAATCTTGTACTTGCATATATTTGTGCTTCTAATCCTCATGCTTGACCTAATTCAGTAATTTTGATGCATGTTGAAATAAGATTCAACTTGTCCATTATAGCATCCTAATTTGATTTGATTATGTGCTTTGAACCTTGAAACATGCGTGTTAAAGATACATCGATGTTAAATCTCAAACTTAACTCACATGTGGGTCTTCTATTTCTAAAATGATAATGTGAACTCCTAAATCAGTAACATATATTATTCTTTGTTCACGCAAATACCTTGTGAATCATGTATGCACCCTAAGGTGATTAAATGCCTAAATCTTGACTTGAAATATGACCTAGTATGTATGTTGATTTATGAAGCTCTAATGATAATGGTGAAATGGAGTGGATTTGAGGTGGATATGTGGTGGAAATGGTAGGGTAGGTTGGTCACCACGGTCGTGTTGGTGTGCCACATCTGTGGTGAGGGTAGTATAGGACGGTCGTAGGGTAAGAATACAGTTGTGGTATGGGGATGGTGATATGCTATGTTGGTGGCCACGGCCATGGCGGAGTGCCACGGCCATGGTGGGTGAGTAGCACCACACCCATGTTGGGTCACATGGCCATTTTGGAGGAGGGGGATGTGGTCGTGGGCACTTCCCATGGTCGTGCGAATTTATGACCAGGAACCAGCATTTCAACAGGGTTTTTCCCCAAGTCACCACGATCGTGGCCATCTTCCACGACCGTGGCCATCTGCCACGACCGTGGCCAATGAAGAACAAAATGACCGTGATGCTGCTCCATGACCGTGGGAAGTGCCCACGGTCGTGGTGAGGCTTGCACCACTTGATTATCCTTTAAACTTCATCATTCTTGGATGTCTTTGCTTGGTGACGACTCTTGGCCATTGGAGGTAGGTTGAGGGAGATTTTGGGGCCTCCTTTGGACCTACCCATGAGTGGAGGAGCCCTAGAACTCTTTCTTTCTCTCTCTTCCATCTAAGGCATGGTCCAAGTACCTGAAAATTGTGCAAAGAACATCATAAGTACATTTGGCAATGATAAACACATTAGGGGAAAAAGATTGTAATCTAACATGTTTAGATGTGATTTAAGTACAAAATGGCACAGGATGGAGCCCTAAAATAGGGCTACATCACCCCCTGATTCAAATATTTGATATATGGAATCATGGTTTATTTACTGTTTAGTATTTACTGACAAGCATGATTAAATGATGTTACACAAAACTTAGGATATGAATGATGAAACTAGGATTGTAGGTATAAGAATGAAAACATACATGTATTTGTTGGCCTAGAAACCCATCCAAGATTTACTGAGTCCCCGGTTTGGGACTGTTCTTGAACGAAATGCTGCCGAAATTTTCTTGAAAACCTAATACACATTATACACTTACTAGTGAGATTAGGTGTTCAAGAATGGGATAGGTGGTACACATTTATTATATATAAGAATGACAACACATGTATTTTTTGGCCCAAAAACCCGTCCAAGATTTACTCAATATGAGTAAATCTTGGATAGTCCCCGATTTGGGACTGTTCTTGAACACCTAATCTGACTTAGTATGTAAGTGTATAATGTGTATTGGGTTTTCAAGAAAATTTCGGTAGCATTTCCCCATTTGTTCTCTAAGTACATATGTACTTGGAGAACAATGGAGAAATGCTGCCAAAATTTTCTTGAAAACCCAATATACATTATACACTTACTAGTGAGATTAGGTGTTCAGGAATGGGATAGGTGGTACACATTTATTATATATAAGAATGAAAGCACATGTATTTGTTGGCCTAGAAACCCATCCAAGATTTACTCAATAGGAATAAATCTTAATTATATATAAGACCTTAAACCCTAAAGTTTTAACCATTCTTCAACTCTAATCTGTTTACCCTAGACCCTAATCTTGTTGTAATATATACTTGTTTTCTCTTTGATCATAGAATGGATAGATCATGGATGTCCATTCACAATCACTGCACCCCAAAGTTTATTTTTAGTCTTGATCAATTTATTAGATTTTCCGAGGAACATAGGAAACAACCTGGAGATAGGTTCTACTGTCCATGTAGGCATTGCGGTAACAACTTGAAAGTTAGCACTGGTGACGAAATCAAAAGTCATGTCATGTGCAACGGGATTGTACAAGGATATACAGAATGGCACTGGCATGGATAGATTTCAAACCTGAAACCAATGGATGTCGATAGCAGTGCTTGCGTGGAAGAAGAAATTGCCTCTGATGACGTAGATGTGAACGAACCAGTTCCAGTAGACATTGTTGATGTGATGTTGGATAGTTGTGGGGTAGAGCATATCGAAACCGATCCACCTCCCATGTTTAGAAACATTGTGCATGATGCTGAGATACCATTATACACAAGTTGTACTAAGTTTACAAAGCTTAGCATTGTGTTGAGATTGTATAAGCTGAAAGCTAACAATAGATGGAGTGACAAAAGCTTCACATCATTATTGTCTTTGTTGAAAGAAATGCTTCCTGAAGGAAATGAGCTGCCAATCTCAACATACCAGGTAAAGAAATTGTTGTGCCCAATGAGAATGGAGGCCAAGAAGATACATGCATGCCCGAATGATTGTGTATTATTTCAAAAGTACTATGTGAATTTGAAAGATTGTCCAAAATGTGGTGCGTCACGGTATAAATTGATGACTTCAGGGGAGTCCAAAACTGGTTCTCCTGCCAAGGTGATGTGGTATCTACCTATAATGTCATAGTTTCAATGCTTGTTTTCTAATCTGATAGATGTGAAGAATTTGAGGTGGCATGCAGATGTTAAGAAAAATAATGATGGGATCCTACAACATGTGTTTGATTCCCCACAGTGGAAGAAGATTGATCTATTGTACCCTAAATTTGGTGAAGAAGTCAGGAATCTAAGACTTGGGATTTGTACAGATGGGATGAATCCATACGGGACATTGAGAAGCCAACATAGCACTTGGCCAATCATGCTTGTTATATACAATCTTCCTCCCTAGTTGTGTATGAAAAATAAGTATGTTATGTTGTCATTGTTGATATCGTGCCCTAAAAAACCTGGAAATGATATCGATATTTATCTTGAACCTATGATTGATGACTTAAAGAAACTATGGAGTGAAGGTGTGATGACCTATGATGTTTCACGAAGAGAGACATTTCGTTTGCACGCTATGTTGTTTTGCACTACTAATGACTTTCCAGCATATGGGAATTTGTCTGGATATAGTGTCAAAGGAGCTAAAGCGTGTCCTATATGTGAAGAGAACACTAATTCAACAAGACTAAAACATGGTGGCAAGACTGTATATCTTGGTCATCGAAGGTTTCTTCCAAAATTCCATATGTATCATAGGAAGTGCAAAGCATTCAATGGATGGAATGAGGAACAGAGTGCACCTAAACCTATATCGGGGGAGGTTGTTTATGAAAGAGTAAAAGACTTTGTCAATGAATTTGGTAAGAGATCACTATGTACTATGGCCACATGGAGTGACAAATCTTTATTCAAGAAGAAGTCAATATTTTGGGATCTTCCTTATTGGAGTTCTTTGACATTCAGACATTGTATCGATGTCATGCACGTTGAGAAAAATGTTTGTGATAGCGTCATTGGTACTCTGTTGAATATACCAGGTAAGACTAAAGATGGGATAAAATCCAGACTGCATCTACGTGAAATGGGAATAAGGTCAGAATTAATAGAATTATGTGAAATGGGAAATCGGAGAACATACTTACCTCCCGCTTGTTACATGTTGTCTAGAAAGGAGAAGAAAGCTTTTTGTGAATGCTTGGTAAATGTTAAGGTTCCACAAGGTTACTCATCCAACATCCGTAGATTGGTATCAATGAAAGATCTGAAGTTGATAGGTCTTAAATCACATGATTGTCACACTCTAATGCAACAAATATTGCCCATGGCAATTCGATCTATATTGCCGAAGCATGTAAGGTTTGCAATCACCAGACTTTGTTTCTTTTTCAACAGTCTGTGCAGTAAAGTTATTGACCCTGATACTCTCGATACTTTGCAAAGAGAAGTGGTTGTTACCCTATGTCATATTGAGATGTATTTCCCTCCTTTGTTCTTTGATATCATGGTACATCTTGTTGTCCACTTGACTAGGGAAGTGAAAATGTTGGGACCAGTTTTCTTGCATTGGATGTTTCCCTTTGAACGATACATGAGCATTTTTAAAAGTGATGTTTGAAACCATTATCAGCCTGAAGGGAGTATTATTGAGGGTTATGTAGCGAGAGAGGTTATGGATTTTTGCAATGACTTTCGAAGTGGTAATGACACTCCTAGTAAAGACAAGAATATTGAGGAGCAATTTAGCAAAGTAATTTTGGGATCACGGGTGAAAGTAATCAACCATGAGCAGTTGGAACAAGGTCACTTGTATATTTTACACAACATGGATGAAGTGAGTGTTTATATCGAGGAACATACCAATTTCAACAAGAGACAATATCCTCGAGCCCATTCAATGTGACTTGCTAGATTGCATAACAAGACATTTATTAAGTGGTTTGAAGATAAAGTCTTACATCAACTATCTCAAACACTAGATGATATTACTGAAACTATCAAATGCCTCACCTTTAAACCAAAATTGAATGTTATGTCTTTTGAAGGGTATGACATTAATGGATTCACATATTACACAAAGTGCCAAGATGATAAGAGTGTCGTCCAAAACAGTGGGGTCACCCTTCAAGTGTCGACTATGTTTTTTGCAAGTACAAAGGATAAGAGTCCACGTGAAGCTAAAATGTCATATTACGGTGTCATTGAAGACATATGAGAGTTTGACTACATAGATTTCAGAATTCCACTCTTCAAATGTAATTGGGTTGATAACACCAAAGGAGTTATAGTGGATGAATTGGGTTTCACTTTAGTGAACTTTGAAAAGATTGGCAAGAAGGGTGAACCATTCATATTGGCATCATAGGAGAAACAAGTATTTTATATTGATGATCCTACAAATGATAAATGGTCGGTTGTTCTTCATGGTAAAAGACAATTCATTGAATATCCTATAGATGAAGAAGAGTACTATGATAAGTATGATGACTCCAGTCCATTCTCAGTTGGGTTGCCAACACCACAAAATATTGAAGCTAATGATGACTTATATGTGCGCGAAGATCACAATGAAGGATTGTTAATTGATAAACGATCGCAATATTAGAGGCAAGCATGTTTATATTTTTTTATATGTTTCATTTTTCAATGTTTCATTTGTATATGTGAACTATACAATGTTTCATTTTTCAATGTTTCATTATCTTCTAGTTATGTCAAATGCTAAATGTTTGATTTTTGAATGAAATTTTTAGATGGATGAGCATGGGCATGATGACCATGATGAGAATGGTGAGGATACCAATGCGCCGCCTCACAATGTAAGTTTTAAAAATATATCATATATTTCTATCTATATGTCCATTTATAGTTATATCCTGTAAGTGTGTTTATTTTGTCAAATTTTAGGTTGATGATGCACATGTACCCTATGAAGCACTTGAGGCACTTCATGAGCAGTACCAAAAAGTTGATAAGATAAGGGGTGTCACTATGATGAAGAAGTTAATAGTGCTAAGGGGCAATGGACCCAAATTGGTTGTGGATTTTGATAATGTAGGAAATGCAATTGGAGTGAACCGCAATTCGTTTGTTTCATATCTTGGGTATGTTACTCGTAGCCATTGTGGTTGTAAGATAGATTCTTGGAATAAAGTCCTAAGGGGAAGAAAGACTTAATATGGAAGGATTTATGTGTGCGTTATTATTATTTGCAATTCTATTTTGTAGATTACTAATTTTTTTGATACTAGTTAATAGCAATTCTATTTTGCAGAGTATATTTGTGTTGGATAAAAAGTTGCATCATAAATGTGTGATACAACGCTGTGGGAGGCCCTAAGGAACTATAGGACAAATCTCACCTGAGAATACATAAAAGATGATGAGAAGAGGAAGAAATCAGCCACTGAACAGTGGAACTTCCTGGACCAAGAAGAATGGGACGTGTTTTTTGCTTCAAGAAACATTGATGAATTCAAGGTATTAGGTGTTACTCCCTATTTAATTAATATATGTTGTATTCACCTATTCAAGATTAGCCTTTAGTGTTACCAACCAAATCAATGTGCATACTAACTAGGCTCTCAGTGAGGCGTAAAGAGCAAGGCGTGCACTGAAAGTGCATGACCACACAATGGGTCCAAAGGGCTATGCAGGCATTTGCCAAAGACTACAGGCTGAGTGTACTGCTCAATCTGCTACTACTCAGGAGTCCTCTACTATAGGTACCACACCTCTGCCTCACCATGATGTCTGGATATCTGGGAGGCAAAACAAGAAGGGAGAAATAAAGAAGCCCACAACTGCTGAGGCGGTTGCAAAAATGATAAAATACAACTCTTAGAGCAATCGTTCGAATATTGATTATTTGTGGTGTTTACTTACTTACCAAATTTTGTTGATGGCGACTAGCGGGAGATGCACGAGCTGAGGAAATAAGGCAAGTTCATCCCTAAGGGCACAAGGGATGAATTGACAGTTTCTTTGGGTAACCCAGAGAATCCTAGACATGTTAGGGGTGCAGGGGCTGGTGTGGGCATCAAAGAATTCTTTGGGCCATACCATCGCAAACATGTCCCAAAAGTAGGAATTTCATAAGAAGAGGTAACCTATAATTTTTTTAGAATGTTACTATAAAAGGGAATTCAATAATCAAAAGCTAACGTTTCTTTTATCCATGTATAGGTAGATGCGTTAATTGAAAGGAGAATCCAAGAAGCAATGGTGAAGTGGCAGGCATCTCAGACTGCCACTCAGACAGTACCTATTCCATCCCGCTCTACTCCTACTATAGAGGTTGGGAGTAATCCTATAGACCCACCACCTAGCACATTCGTTGTAAGTATTTTTATGACATAGTAGCTAGTCTTTTCAAGATGATATGTTTTCAAGATGATATGTATATATGTATATAACATTCTTTATGTAAATTTGTAGGGGTTGAAGCCATGCCCTCTAAAAAGTAATGAATATGTCATTGTAGAGGTGTCGGCTTACCCATCCCTTCCAGGGAAAATGTTTCATGGGTCTCCATTACCAAATGGTTGGGTTCGTGTGAGCCCTGTATGTATATTCCCCAATTGGATAGATCTTCAATTGCCATATGCCCACCCAGATTGTGAAACACTTGGTGAGGCAGAAGGCGGAGTGATATTATGGCCCAAAGCGGATTTCGTCTATACTAAAATTGTATGGTAAATTTACATTACATTAAATTGTTAGTGTGTATATATGAGGTCAATTGATTTGAAATTATATATACAGGTTAAAATGAAGACACCTAGAGCATCTAGGCCTCCACCTCCACCTCCTACATTACTGTAACATCCCTGACCGGGGTTATGAGTTAACCCTAGGTGTTTTGCCTAAATATGTAATTAAATCTTTGTGATTAACTCTGAGCATGTAATTAAGTTTCTCAGAAACGTATATTTCAGTATTTGCTCCTTTTTATTTAAAGTTGTAGCATTGTTTTGATATACAGGGACCTATGTGCAATTTACCCAGTTGAAAGGGTTAGCTTGCAATTTGCACATGATGAGATGTTCCTCTGATGTTGAGACATCATGAGAATCTCTTTGGCAAAGTTTGAGGGATTTCCCAAGCTAGGGCACCAAGGTGCAGCTGTGGAAGCAATCCCAGTGCTTGAAACCTTAAATTGGGGTAAAATGCAATTTACCCAAATTAAGGGATACAAATTGTGAAATATGTCATCTAATGTATCTTTTTAGACTTTTGCCATCATTTAGAGAAGAAATGATTAGGAAGTCACCTCAATTGAATTATCAAGTTATGAGATATGCCTTGTGATTGAATAATCAGGGCATATGTGCAATATCCCTTTAAGTATGAACTTTATTATTAGATTGTTCTTCCTTGCCTTCTTTTCTATAACTTAAGATAAGGTTTGTCCTTAGAATAAAGAGGAAGGGACGAGAAAGTAATAAAGGAAGGACTTAGTTGGAATAAAGGGAAACTTATGAGCTAACGTTGAAAATCCTACCCCATGTATATAAGCTCTCCTTCCCTTAGTTGCAAGGGAACTCACCTTCGTTCCCTTACTGTTTCATTTCACCAAAGACGATCAAGGACTGCCTTGGAGCTAAGGAGGACGACCAAGGGGTGCAAGGTAGGTCTAAACCCCTCTTCTTGCCTAATTCCATGGTTAGAACTCGAATTCAAGGTCATCTTCATGGCTAACTCTTGAAACCCTACCTTTCTAGCCATCTCTTTTCATCCTTCCGTGGAATTTTCACCTTGGCCAACCTGTGGGAACTCAAGGACGCCATTAAAGATTGGAGCTTGAAAGCTTGGAGCTCAAGAAGCAAGCTTTAGGCGGGTTTTATAACTCTAAACCCATGCTTTACTATGTGCATCTTTATATGCGTTTTAATGATAGCTCTTAGTATTTCCCTACTTTTCCCTACTATTTTGCAAGCAAACCCATGGGATATCTGTACTGTTCTTGAGCTAGATGATGAAGGCGTGATTTCCAAGAAAACCCACCTCTTTTCTTTTCCTTAAACGGTCCTAACAGTTTTCTCTCTCGGACTCAAGACCGCGAGGTGAGCAAACGGTCTCGAGACCGCGACAGGGCAAACGGTCTCAAGACCGTTTTGCCCCGTTGACCGAGCATGGACCGTATAAGAAACCTGTTCCTAATTATATAGGCTAATTACCCTCAAAATTTGGGAGACTAACTCCAAAGTAATCGGGAGATATGACCTTTTTAAGTCACAACTTGAAATGAATTAATTGCTGATTTGCAAACGGTCTGAAATTGCCTTTTTGGGCAAACGGTCTCAAGACCGTGTAAGGTCGTTGACTAAGCGTTGACCGTATGAGATTACTGTTCAAAATTATGTTAATTAACAACTCACCAAGTTTGATGGTCTAATTCCAAACGGGCTAAGAGTGAAGGGTAAATACTAGGGCTAACCCTAGATAAAATCAGTACTGAAATTATGGTGACCTAATGAGGGTTTTTAGGGTTGATTGACCTAAACGGTCTCAAGACCGTTTGGGGGTCACCAAACGGTCTCAAGACCGCGAGGGCAATCAACCAAGACCGTTTGGAGGTCTGGGGTCAAGGATAGTTGACCAATTGAAGGTACAATTACACCAAATTACATTGCAATTAAATATTGATATAATCATCAACTCAATTTGTTCAACCTTGATGATTTTCCACTAGAATCCAAAAATTTGGATGGGCAAACGGTCTCAAGACCGTTTGGAACTCATCCAAACGGTCTCAAGACCGAGAGGACAATCACCCAAGACCGTTTGAAGGTCTAGGGTTGAGTAATTTGACCAATTGGTCAAGCATAATCTTGATTGACCCAATCCATAGGTGGTCAACATAACTTTGACTTTTGAGGGCTTCAACATCGGTTAACATCATCGATTGTATCTTTGATTTTGTTGATGGACCAAACGGCTGAGACCATGTGAGCCTCGCGGTCTCAAGACCGTGAGAGGGCTCGCGGTCTCAAGACCGTGAGAGGGCTCGCGGTCTCAAGACCGTGAGAGGGCTCGCGGTCTCAAGACCGAGAGGAGGCTCGCGGTCTCAAGACCGCGAAGGGCCTCGCGGTCCTGAGGTCAAAGAAGGGCAAACGGTCTTCATGACCCTCGCGGTCTCAACTCAAAAGGGTCTTCGCGGTCTCAACATTAATTTGAACCAATGGGAGGCTTCGCGGTCTTGAACCCTTGAAGAGGCTCGCGGTCTTGAAGCCTAAGGGGGCTCGCGGTCTTGGAGCTAGAAAGAGGCTCGCGGTCTTGGAAAGTCAAAATGGGCAAACGGTCAACACTTTCAACCGATCTCAATTCAATTAATGATTAATGATTAAAATTAATCAATGTGATTCAAGGTTGACCTCATTCAATCATTTGATGATGTAAATGGTTCAATGTTGCCCAAATCAAACCCTAATGACAACCTAGGATATTAAGAGGTTATTTGACTAAGGTTTTGACCATGATGATGATCAATAGGGTGAATTACCAATATGCCCCTGAAGGGTCAATTGAGTTATACCTTGCTCAATTCAAACTCTAATTACATGAGAATGATGTTTTTAGTCATAATGACTCTATCCAACTTGATCTAGTCTAATGTTATCATCAACCATTAGTATGATGAAAAAGAGAGTACCCTAGAGAGAGAAAGTAACTCTAATCACTTAATGGTGATGTTTTTGGCTATGTTAGCCTATGATGACTCAAGCCAACCTGTTTTAGAGTGATGTTGACATCACCTAACCTTATGATGAGAGAAAAAGTACTTCTAGAGAGAGAAAGTACCCTTTTTAAATGGAAACTCAATTGAAACATCCCCAATACACAGGAATGAGCATAATTAGGGTATGATCCACCTGTGTGAGATCATAGAAACCCTAATTGTAATAAATGATGAACCTTTAACTAATCCAAGAGCATCAATGAAGATGTTACTCATACATGATGATGTTATGAGTTTAATTCACCTGGATGTGAATAGTAAACCCTAATTCAAGGGTGATGACATGAAATGTGAATAGTAAACCCTAATTCAAGGGTGATGACATGTAATGTGAATAGTAAACCCTAATTCAAGGGTAATGGCATGCTTTTGAGTATTAAACTCTATTTGATTTGAATTAAAGATTTAACTCTTATGACAAGAGTAGGAAGTACATTCCTTATTGTTGCATTACCTTTATCAGAGGTATTAACCATGCAGGTTCTGATATGAAGGTAATCATATCCAGGTATGGATGTTGATGTTATATTCATTAAAGGCATGCTGTTAGCCTTATGAATAAGTAAAGTAATCTGATGCCTTGCCAGTGGCATCCTATGCTGATAATGGGCTGTGAGAGCCATGAATACCATCAAGGTCATGCCTTAGAGATGACTTGTGATGAGGATAATGAGAAATGATGATTGATATGAGTTAGGCCTGTTACATTTAGTATTCTTCTTTTATAGCTGCTATGCTATTGTTATTGTTTGCAGAACAATGTATGTTGTTACAGAATACTGAATGTACCTAACTAATCAAGTATAATGTAGAGCCCTGATCATAGATCCATCATTGTCAGAAATTAAATGATGGTGAAACAGGTTTTCCTCAGGGAACTCCTGGAGCGCATACTTTTGAGTATGTGGGGTACATGGATGTGTAGAACCTTACATCCTAGTGTAGGAAAGTGATGTAGATGTGTAATCCATCCATCCTTCACTATAGTTCCATACTGTATCAGTGGTAGGTAAACATGAAACCTCTTGATGACGAAGACATCACAGATATCCGTATCAGTGGTAGGTAAATATGAAACCTCCTGATGACGAAGAGAGTACAGAACGCCACTGTGACTCTAGAATAGCGAAGGACCAGTTTACCCTGGTGAGCTATAGTAGTAGAGACACGAGATGTCCTACAAGTGATCCTCTTACTGACTGAGGAAGGTGAAGGTCATGAGAATCTGGCTCTCTTAATGAC
This sequence comes from Alisma plantago-aquatica, assembly GCA_963693085.1. Classification (NCBI taxonomy): domain Eukaryota; kingdom Viridiplantae; phylum Streptophyta; class Magnoliopsida; order Alismatales; family Alismataceae; genus Alisma; species Alisma plantago-aquatica. The sequence goes on from OY856413.1 coordinate 603,472,599, forward strand.
CTATGTATGATACTGATGCGGCTTCTCAGCGATCAGTTGGAGTATGAGTGGTAAGCCTCATCTCCACAGGGCATAATGTTGTTTGTAAAACATAATCAACCATGTAGTATAACTTGTTAGAGATGACTCCAAGTTAGTTGATTGATGTTACATTGCAATAATGTTGATATTCTCCATTTCTCCTAAATTGTAGAGATCTTGTTATACCTACGACTGTTATAGAATGCTTTGAAGGCTTTACTGTTTAAAGTAATCTTTGATGTTATAATAAAGCTTCTGGCGAAGAGTTATAACTCTCGCTGGGACAATTATGTATAATTGTCTCACCCCGTAGGCTTCAACTTTTTAGGTGGACGTCGGAGACGAAGGAACCAGCCTACAGGTGATCAATCTCAGCAGCAGCATCAGGGGCAGCAATAATCTCAGGTGGAGATTGTCCTGCCCTATGGTGTAGTTAGAGTCAGTCCTATGTGTCCTCTGTACTCTCAGGTCTTGGAGTCTTTTTGTATAAGTGATCTTGAGATTTTGTATCCTGATGTATATAATTACTCAAGAAGTAATTATCCTGAGATGTAAACATTTACCTCTCTTTATGAAAGAGGCTTTTATGGATCCACGCTCTTGTCTCGAAAAGTTTTAATTTCCCGTGATTTTTGTCTTCCGCTGATTACCGATTCGCTTCCGCTAAGCTTTAATCGTGTTTATGTCATGGTTTGGAGATCAGACCCCACAACTAGTGGTATCAGAGCTCCAGGTTCAGTTGAGTCTACAGAGGCATAGGACTTAGGATGTCGAGTCTACCTTTAGTACTCCTTCCTCATCTAATAGAATCTTCTGCTCCTCAGGAGAAGAAGATACATAAGAATGTCAGAACATCGTGATGAGCACGTGGCAGAGAGTAGTGCTAGTGCACCTCGAGGCGGTGCAAGAGTTCCAAGAATAGAACAACCTGCACCTGAGTTGCCAAGAGAGCCACCCCAGTTCGACCCAGCTGACATGAGTGATCCAGCTGTACAGACGATGTTCGGGCAGTTCATGACTGCCATGACACATATAACTGATAGGATGCCCATTCCTGCACCTAGAGCACCTGCCCAGCCTGAAGTACAAGGTATTGGTAAGACATTCGAACGACTTCGTCGTGTCGGAGCTACCGAGTACTTCGGAACTGCCGACCCTGCAGATGCTGACTTATGGTTGACAGAGTTGGAGAAGGCTTTCAGGATTCTTATGATTCCAGAAGCTGAGAAGGTTAGACATGCTGTCTATCTTCTCAAAGGCAGTGCTGGTCACTGGTGGAACATGGAAGAGCAGAAGAGACCTGGAGTAGAGTTCTCATGGGAAGAGTTTCGTCGGGAATTTATCAATAGATATTTTCCAAAGACCTTCCTAGATGATAAGATCTCTCAGTTTGAGAAACTAAGGCAGGGTATGATGAACATTAGTGAGTATGAAGCTAAGTTCATGGAGTTGTTGCGGTTCTGTCCGCAAATGGCTGCTACGGATGAGGAAAGAATCAGAAGATTCGAGAAGGGTTTGAATTCTGATATGTCAACCCCTGTGTCTGCCTTAGAAAACAGAGAGAGATTCTCTACCTTCGTTGAGTCAGTCCGAAGGATAGAGAGATCTGTGGTTGAGAAAAGACAAACCCATAAAAGATATCCATAGTTCCAGGGTTCTTCATCTAGGGATTCCAAGAAACCTAGATTCTCTGCACCTAACCCTCCACCACCCAGATCGAGTTTTCAAACTCAATGGACACCAAGCAGAGGTAGAGGACAGAGTCAATCGCTTCAAGGGACACACAGTTCTGCATCAGTGTCAGTTACTGGACCACCCAGACCACAACAACAGGAGAGGAGTTGCTACAACTGTGGTAAGGTGGGACACTTGATGAAGGATTGCCGTTCTAGGCCTGTCGGTGTGACACAACAAACCCCGAGACAGAATCAACAGGGATCTCAGAATAGACAACATCAAGGAGCAGCTCGAGGATGTGGACAAGCGTCTCAAGCTGGATCATCAGCACCACCTCAACACCAGGCGACTGTGAGGTTCTATGCTATGAACCCACCTGAGGCAGTGGTCAATCCACGGGTAGTGGCAGGTCAGATGAAACTTTTATATTCTGATATGTCTATATCCTGTGTTGTATCCGTTCTGATTGATCCGGGTGCTACGCACTCTTTCATCACTCGTGAAGTGATTCGTAACTGTAATGTGACTGTTAGTCATAGAGCAGATAGTTTGTTGTTAGAGACTCCGTTGAGTGGGTCTGCCGTTTTGCAGGAGGTATGTTCTCCCTGCATCCTTTTCTTTTCTGACCATCGCACTCAAGTGGATCTTATACCACTTGATATGCAGGGATTTGATATAATCCTAGGGATGGATACCTTAGAAAGGTATAGAGTTGTCTTGGATTGTGAGTCCAAGTTGGCTGTGTTTGCTGATGAAAGCAGCACATGGATCTTTCAAGGAGAAAGAAAGATTCTGCCCACCTGTCTTGTATCAGCTATGGTTGCTGATAAGCTGTTGAGGCAAGGATGTTATGCATTCTTAGCCCATGTGGTAGATGTTACCAAGGAAAGGACCAACCCTGCTGAAGTTCCCATAGTCAGGGAATTCGAGGATGTGTTTCCTGAAGAACTCCCTGGTATACCACCACCTCGGGAGATTGACTTTGAAATCAATCTGATTCCAGATACGAAACCCATAGCTCAAACTCCATATAGAATGGCTCCTGCCGAGATGGCAGAACTCAAGAAACAGCTTCAAGAGCTACTTGAGAGAGGTTTTATCCGACCGAGTACTTCACCTTGGGGTGCTCCGGTCTTGTTTGTTAAAAAGAAAGATGGGTCAATGCGGTTGTGCATCGACTATAGACATCTCAATAAAGTAACAATAAAGAATAAGTATCCTCTGCCGAGGATTGATGATCTCTTTGACCAGTTGCGTGATGCAACAGTCTTTTCAAAGATAGACTTGAGGTCTGGATACCATCAACTCCGTATTAAGGATAGTGACATATCCAAGTCTGCCTTTAGGACAAGATATGGTCACTATGAGTTCACGGTTATGTCGTTTGGACTAACCAATGCACCAGCTGCATTCATGGAACTCATGAATAGAGTTTTTCGACCTTTCCTTGATCAGTGTGTTGTCGTCTTCATAGATGACATTCTGATTTATAGTAAGGGTACTCATCAGCATGAGCAGCATCTTCGCCAAGCTTTGACCTTGCTAAGAGAACATAAGTTGTACGCTAAGTTTAGCAAGTGTGAGTTTTGGCTGCCGGAGGTATCTTTTCTTGGACATGTAATATCCGCCTCGGGAATTCGTGTTGACCCTACAAAGGTAGAATCTGTTCTACAATGGGAACAACCGAAGACACCGACGAAGATTCGAAGTTTCTTGGGGTTAGCTGGCTATTATCGAAGGTTCATTAAGAACTTTAGTTCTATAGCTTTACCTTTGACCAAGTTAACCCGGAAAGATATTCCTTTTTCTTGGAGTGATAAGTGTCAACAATCTTTCCAGTTACTGAAGGAGAAGTTGACAAGTGCACCTGTGTTAGTGCTACCTGAACAAGGAAAAGGATATGTAGTTTTCTGTGATGCTTCCAAGAATGGGCTTGGATGTGTGTTGATGCAGGATAAACAAGTGATTTCTTTTGCTTCCCGACAGCTTAAGAAACACGAGGAGAATTATCCAACACACGATCTGGAGTTAGCAGCTGTGGTTCATGCTTTGAAGATCTGGAGACATTATCTCTACGGAGAGACATTCCAGATTTTCACAGACCACAAAAACCTTAAGTATATCTTCTCTCATCATGAGCTCAACATGAGGCAACGTCGCTGGATGGAGTTAATCAAGGACTACGACTGTACAATTGATTACCACCCAGGCAAGGCCAATGTTGTTGCAGATGCCTTGAGTAGGAAATCAGCAACATCAACCATGAATAGAGCACAACTAAACTCTTTAGTATGCTCTAGAAGAGATATGCTTATCTCTTTAAGGCAAGACAATGTACAGTTGAAGGTGTCATTGCTAGCCGGTTTGTTAGCTGAGATGCATATTAAACCTACCCTAAGAGAGCAGATTTAAGAAGCACAGCTAGGTGATGCTGCAGTTCAACATATAAGATCTGAGTATGGAAATGAGAAGCAAGATGGTTTTCATGACTCAAAAGATCAAGTAGCTTGTTATAATGAAAGAATGATAGTGCCGGATGTGGACAACTTGAGGAAGTTAGTCCTGGAAGAAGCCCATTCTTCCATGTATGCTATGCATCCAGGGAGCACCAAGATGTATCGGAATTTGAAGGATCTATATTGGTGGCCTGGGATGAAGAAGGACGTTGCAGAGTTTGTTCTGAGGTGTCCTGTGTGTCAGCAAGTTAAAGCTGAACACCAGAAACCTGCAGGGACAATGCAACCTTTACCCATATCACAGTGGAAGTGGGACCATGTGACCATGGACTTTGTTGTTGGCCTACCCAGGACAAGCAAAGGACATGATTCCATTTGGGTAATTGTTGATAGGTTGACTAAGACAGCACATTTCTTACCTGTCAAAACAACCTATTCTGCTGAAAGGTTATCAGAGTTGTATGTTCAAGAGATAGTGCGTTTGCACGGAGTTCCTGTCACAATAGTTTCAGACAGAGGTCCTCAATTTACAAGTCGTTTTTGGGAACAGTTGCACAATGCCTTAGGCACTAAGCTAAAGTTTAGTACGGCCTTTCATCCACAGACTGATGGACAGTCGGAAAGGACCATACAAACCTTAGAAGACCTGTTGCGAGCATGTGTTCTCCAGTTCACCGGAAGTTGGGATCTACACCTAAGCTTGATAGAGTTTGCCTATAACAATAGCTATCAACATAGTATTGATATGGCACCTTATGAAGCCTTATATGGTAGACGTTGTAGATCACCCTTGTGTTGGTTTGAGACTGGTGAGCACCAGTTGTTAGGTCCTGACCTGGTGCAGCAAACCACAGAAAAGATTAAAGTTATACAACATAAGATTAAGACTGCTCAGGATAGGCAGAAATCTTATGCTGACAAACGTCGTAGACCCTTAGAGTTCCAGGTTGGAGACAGAGTGTATCTTAAGGTCTCACCTTGGAAAGGGGTCCTTCGTTTTGGAAGGAAGGGGAAGTTAGCTCCTAGATATATGGGGCCTTATCCAATCATTGAACGGATTGGAAAGGTAGCATATAAACTAGAGCTTCCCCCAGAATTACAGAGGTTGCATCCTGTGTTTCACATTTCTATGTTGAAGAAATGTCACCCAGACACCGAGTCAGTTCTACAACCTATGGAAGTAGAATTGAATGATGACATATCCTATGAGGAGGGACCAGTGTCAATCCTTGACAAACGAATTAAAAAGTTAAAGAAGAAAGATATAAGTCTTGTGAAAGTCCTCTGGAACCATCGTGGTATTGAAGAAGCCACTTGGGAGTTAGAGGATGAGATGCGAAGGAAGTATCCTGCCCTTTTCTCTTAGTATGTTTTATCAATTTCGGGGACGAAATCCTTGTAAGGGGTGGATAATTTGTAACATCCCTGACCGGGGTTATGAGTTAACCCTAGGTGTTTTGCCTAAATATGTAATTAAATCTTTGTGATTAACTCTGAGCATGTAATTAAGTTTCTCAGAAACGTATATTTCAGTATTTGCTCCATTTTATTTAAAGTTGTAGCATTGTTTTGATATACAGGGACCTATGTGCAATTTACCCAGTTGAAAGGGTTAGCTTGCAATTTGCACATGATGAGATGTTCCTCTGATGTTGAGACATCATGAGAATCTCTTTGGCAAAGTTTGAGGGATTTCCCAAGCTAGGGCACCAAGGTGCAGCTGTGGAAGCAATCCTAGTGCTTGAAACCTTAAATTGGGGTAAAATGCAATTTACCCAAATTAAGGGATACAAATTGTGAAATATGTCATCTAATGTATCTTTTTAGACTTTTGCCATCATTTATAGAAGAAATGATTAGGAAGTCACCTCAATTGAATTATCAAGTTATGAGATATGCCTTGTGATTGAATAATCAGGGCATATGTGCAATATCCCTTTAAGTATGAACTTTATTATTAGATTGTTCTTCCTTGCCTTCTTTTCTATAACTTAAGATAAGGTTTGTCCTTAGAATAAAGAGGAAGGGACGAGCAAGTAATAAAGGAAGGACTTAGTTGGAATAAAGGGAAACTTATGAGCTAACGTTGAAAATCCTACCCCATGTATATAAGCTCTCCTTCCCTTAGTTGCAAGGGAACTCACCTTTGTTCCCTTACTGTTTCATTTCACCAAAGACGATCAAGGACGGCCTTGGAGCTAAGGAGGACGACCAAGGGGTGCAAGGTAGGTCTAAACCCCTCTTCTTGCCTAATTCCATGGTTAGAACTCGAATTCAAGGTCATCTTCATGGCTAACTCTTGAAACCCTACCTTTCTAGCCGTCTCTTTTCATCCTTCCGTGGAATTTTCACCTTGGCCAACCTGTGGGAACTCAAGGACGCCATTAAAGCTTGGAGCTTGAAAGCTTGGAGCTCAAGAAGCAAGCTTTAGGCGGGTTTTATAACTCTAAACCCATGCTTTACTATGTGCATCTTTATATGCGTTTTAATGATAGCTCTTAGTATTTCCCTACTTTTCCCTGCTATTTTGCAAGCAAACCCGTGGGATATCTGTACTGTTCTTGAGCTAGAAGATGAAGGCGTGATTTCCAAGAAAAACCCACCGCTTTTCTTTTCCTTAAACGGTCCTAACAGTTTGCTCTCTCGGACTCAAGACCGCGAGGTGAGCAAACGGTCTCGAGACCGCGACAGGGAAAACGGTCTCAAGACCGTTTGGCCCCGTTGACCGAGCGTGGACCGTATAAGAAACCTGTTCCTAATTATATAGGCTAATTACCCTCAAAATTTGGGAGACTAACTCCAAAGGAATCGTGAGATATGACCTTTTTAAGTCACAACTTTAAATGAATTAATTGCTGATTTGCAAACGGTCTGAAATTGCCTTTTTGGGCAAACGGTCTCAAGACCGTGTAAGGTCGTTGACTAAGCGTTGACCGTATGAGATTACTGTTCAAAATTATGTTAATTAACAACTCACCAAGTTTGATGGTCTAATTCCAAACGGGCTAAGAGTGAAGGGTGAATACTAGGGCTAACCCTAGATAAAATCAGTACTGAAATTATGGTGACCTAATGAGGGTTTTTAGGGTTGATTGACCTAAACGGTCTCAAGACCGTTTGGGGGTCACCAAACGGTCTCAAGAACGCGAGGGCAATCAACCAAGACCATTTGGAGGTCTGGGGTCAAGGATAGTTGACCAATTGAAGGTACAATTACACCAAATTACATTGCAATTAAATATTGATATAATCATCAACTCAATTTGTTCAACCTTGATGATTTTCCACTAGAATCCAAAAATTTGGATGGGCAAATGGTCTCAAGACCGTTTGGAACTCATCCAAACGGTCTCAAGACCGAGAGGAAAATCACCCAAGACCGTTTGAAGGTCTAGGGTTGAGTAATTTGACCAATTGGTCAAGCATAATCTTGATTGACCCAATCCATAGGTGGTCAACATAACTTTGACTTTTGAGGGCTTCAACATCGGTTAACATCATCGATTGTATCTTTGATTTTGTTGATGGACCAAACGGCTGAGACCATGTGAGCCTCGCGGTCTCAAGACCGTGAGAGGGCTCGCGGTCTCAAGACCGTGAGAGGGCTCGCGGTCTCAAGACCGTGAGAGGGCTCGCGGTCTCAAGACCGAGAGGAGGCTCGCGGTCTCAAGACCGCGAAGGGCCTCGCGGTCCTGAGGTCAAAGAAGGGCAAACGGTCTTCATGACCCTCGCGGTCTCAACTCAAAAGGGTCTTCGCGGTCTCAACATTAATTTGAACCAATGGGAGGCTTCGCGGTCTTGAACCCTTGAAGGGGCTCGCGGTCTTGAAGCCTAAGGGGGCTCGCGGTCTTGGAGCTAGAAAGAGGCTCGCGGTCTTGGAAAGTCAAAATGGGCAAACGGTCAACACTTTCAACCGATCTCAATTCAATTAATGATTAATGATTAAAATTAATCAATGTGATTCAAGGTTGACCTCATTCAATCATTTGATGATGTAAATGGTTCAATGTTGCCCAAATCAAACCCTAATGACAACCTAGGATATTAAGGGGTTATTTGACTAAGGTTTTGACCATGATGATGATCAATAGGGTGAATTACCAATATGCCCCTGAAGGGTCAATTGAGTTATACCTTGCTCAATTCAAACTCTAATTACATGAGAATGATGTTTTTAGTCATAATGACTCTATCCAACTTGATCTAGTCTAATGTTATCATCAACCATTAGTATGATGAAAAAGAGAGTACCCTAGAGAGAGAAAGTAACTCTAATCACTTAATGGTGATGTTTTTGGCTATGTTAGCCTATGATGACTCAAGCCAACCTGTTTTAGAGTGATGTTGACATCACCTAACCTTATGATGAGAGAGAAAGTACTTCTAGAGAGAGAAAGTACTTCTAGAGAGAGAAAGTACCCTTTTTAAATGGAAACTCAATTGAAACATCCCCAATACACAGGAATGAGCATAATTAGGGTATGATCCACCTGTGTGAGATCATAGAAACCCTAATTGTAATAAATGATGAACCTTTAACTAATCCAAGAGCATCAATGAAGATGTTACTCATACATGATGATGTTATGAGTTTAATTCACCTGGATGTGAATAGTAAACCCTAATTCAAGGGTGATGACATGAAATGTGAATAGTAAACCCTAATTCAAGGGTGATGACATGTAATGTGAATAGTAAACCCTAATTCAAGGGTAATGGCATGCTTTTGAGTATTAAACTCTATTTGATTTGAATTAAAGATTTAACTCTTATGACAAGAGTAGGAAGTACATTCCTTATTGTTGCATTACCTTTATCAGAGGTATTAACCATGTAGGTTCTGATATGAAGGTAATCATATCCAGGTATGGATGTTGATGTTATATTCATTAAAGGCATGCTGTTAGCCTTATGAATAAGTAAAGTAATCTGATGCCTTGATAGTGGCATCCTATGCTGATAATGGGCTATGAGAGCCATGAATACCATCAAGGTCATGCCTTAGAGATGACTTGTGATGAGGATAATGAGAAATGATGATTGATATGAGTTAGGCCTGTTACATTTAGTATTCTTCTTTTATAGCTGCTATGCTATTGTTATTGTTTGCAGAACAATGTATGCTGTTACAGAATACTGAATGTACCTAACTAATCAAGTATAATGTAGAGCCCTGATCATAGATCCATCATTGTCAGAAATTAAATGATGGTGAAACAGGTTTTCCTCAGGGAACTCCTGGAGCGCATACTTTTGAGTATGTGGGGTACATGGATGTGTAGAACCTTACATCCTAGTGTAGGAAAGTGATGTAGATGTGTAATCCATCCATCCTTCACTATAGTTCCATACCGTATCAGTGGTAGGTAAACATGAAACCTCCTGATGATGAAGACATCACAGATATCCGTATCAGTGGTAGGTAAATATGAAACCTCCTGATGACGAAGAGAGTACAGAACGCCACTGTGACTCTAGAATAGTGAAGAACCAGTTTACCCTGGTGAGCTATAGTAGTAGAGACACGAGATGTCCTACAAGTGATCCTCTTACTGACTGAGGAAGGTGAAGGTCATGAGAATCCGTCTCTCTTAATGACCTATGTATGATACTGATGCGGCTTCTTAGCGATCAGTTGGAGTATGAGTGGTAAGCCTCATCTCCACAGGGCATAATGTTGTTTGTAAAACATAATCAACCATGTAGTATAACTTGTTAAAGATGACTCCAAGTTAGTTGATTGATGTTACATTGCAATAATGTTGATATTCTCCATTTCTCCTAAATTGTAGAGATCTTGTTATACCTGCGACTGTTATAGAATGCTTTGAAGGCTTTACTATTTAAAGTAATCTTTGATGTTATAATAAAGCTTCTGGCGAAGAGTTATAACTCTCGCTGGGACAATTATGTATAATTGTCTCACCCCGTAGGCTTCAACTTTTTAGGTGGACGTCGGAGACGAAGGAACCAGCCTACAGGTGATCAATCTCAGCAGCAGCATCAGGGGCAGCAATAATCTCAGGTGGAGATTGTCCTGCCCTATGGTGTAGTTAGAGTCATTCCTATGTGTCCTCTGTACTCTCAGGTCTTGGAGTCTTTTTGTATAAGTGATCTTGAGATTTTGTATCCTGATGTATATAATTACTCAAGAAGTAATTATCCTGAGATGTAAACAGTTACCTCTCTTTATGAAAGAGGCTTTTATGGATCCACGCTCTTCTCTCGAAAAGTTTTAATTTCCCGTGATTTTTGTCTTCCGCTAATTACCGATTCGCTTCCGCTAAGCTTTAATCGTGTTTATGTCATGGTTTGGAGATCAGACCCCACAACTACCAAGTTGGGTTTCACAGACCTACCTGCCCCATTAGGTCCTAATTGTAGGGGTATGACAGTATGGTTAGGCAAACATGATATAAATTTCCCTATAAATGTTTCTATAGATGCGGATGTTGCAGGTCAATCATACGAAACCATACTATTTATACAAGGTATTTTGGAGTTGTTTCTCTATGATTGGCTGAATACATCTATGATTGAGCTATGGATAAGGTGAGATCTTATTTATACATCCATATACCTTGTATAGGATCTGGTGATCTGGTTTCTTATATATTAATGCATACGTAATGTTTTACAGCTACTTAGACAAGATATGTGCAGATTTTTCATTTGAACATGTAGGATTTTTTATTCCATCTTTGATTAGTCTAGTAGCTAAAGACCCTACGTCAGTTCAACAATACTATTGTGATGCTTTTACAAATTTTGGTCAAAATAAGAAGACGGTGATAATAGTTTCATTCAATGTGGAGTAAGTTTACTTTGCTTATAATATGGACTTAAGAAAATTACATTTTTATTTTCGATTTTGAGTTATTAATTTTTAACTTTTTTACCTCTAGGGGTATGCATTGGGAGTTACTAGTTATTGTCCCCAGGACGTTCACTGTCTATTATCTAGATCCTAAGGGGACTAAATTGAATCCAAATTATGGACATGCAATGAAAATGGCATTATTCCGGTGAGAAATATTTCATTTTTATATCCGTTAACATCTGTTATTACATTACTATTTAATTATGCAATTTACTGTGTTACATTAACATGTAGGGGTTTACATGAGTTCAAAAAGGCTGTAGGAAAGGTCCCCAGGAAAAACAACCAGCCAATAATTTGGGAGAACGTTAAAGTAAGTTCCCGACTCCAATGTATATATTATTTATGTGAACTATGCTTAGTTGTATTTTTTAATATTTTGTATGTTTCAATTTATAGTGTGGTACACAAGACAACGACTGGGCATGTGCACACTATGTGATGTGATTTATTCACATGATTATCAAATATGCCGTAGTGCACATCGATACCATACATGAGGTATTATATAGTCTCATTAGATAATATGAAATATATCAATCTTATTTATATATTATTAATTATATATATACATCATTCTCTTATACATCATTCTCTTTGCAGGTGTTTAAAACTGACCACACTACAGGTAAGGCCTTATCAGATGTACATGCTTCCTATACGACAAAAGAATTAAATGTAAGAGGAGAATGGGTAAAAGCCATACAAGTAGTGGGGGTTTTAAAATATAATTGGGATGTTGATAGAGATAATGACTAAAGAATGATATTTTATAAATGAATTATTCTGAATTGTCATATGTGTGAATGTTTCTACATGTGTCTGAATGTTTATACATGTGTGAATGTGAAATTGAAAGGAACTGCAGATTGCTACATGAATGTTTCTACATGTGCATGTGTGAATGTGAAAATGAAAGGAACTGCAGGTTGCTACATGAATTTTCTACATGTGTCTGAATGTTTCTACATGTGTGAATGTGAAAATGAAAGGAACTGCATGTTTGTGGTCTGTTTCTACATGTGTGTGAATCTTGTTAAATTTGCAGGTTTGTGGCTTGTTGTTGGCTGATATCAATGGTTGTCGTAAACATGCAGTTCAGTTCCACTAAACTATATGTTTCTTTATCCTGTGACCATCCACAGTAGGCCTGCTAACTGATAAGAAAAAAAATCAAAACATAGGCGTCGGTTATTAGTCGAAAACCGACAACAAAGGCTTACTGTGTCGGTTAATAGCAAAAAACTGACGTCTAATGTGCCCAAACAACACGGCCGTGCTAGCCAGCACGGCCGTGGTGGCAGGTGATATGGTGTCAGTTATTACTAAGAAACTGACACTGATGGTGTCCTAGATGGCACCCTTTTGTGGCGCGAAGGGTTTGGGCGTCGGTTGCCCTACTAATAATCGACGCCTATAGTGCCCCTGCTGGCGCCCTTTTTTTGACACGAAGGGTTTTGGCATCAATTTTCCCACTAATAACCGATGCCTATAGTGCCCCTGTTGCCGCCCTTTTTGTGGCGTGAAGGGTTCTGGCATCGGTTTTCCCAATAATAACTGACGCCGCGAAGGGTTTTGGCGTCGGTTTTAAAACTGACGCGTAAGGGTTCACCTTTTAGTGTCGGCCACATAAGTGTTGCTTTTTAACCAACACCAAAGGCCTTAAATAACCGACACCAAAGGTCAGTTCTGTAATAGTGTATATCATGTTCAACAACTTGAACTGATTTGAAAACATATTCAACCAATATGTCCTTTTATGTTATCCATGTAGGTCTTTGCCACAAGACCCTATCTTCACCTTTTGGGTTTTACTCCTTAGGTAGTACTATGAAGGTCATACCTTGTTATTTTACATGGATCCCATAATGGCCTTGAGCCATTACTCAAATTATGGTACTTAATAGCTTCTAGTTGATTAGTTGGCTCATTATGTCATGAGCAACCTATGTGAGTTGTTGGATTCACAATCCTCTAATCTTAGACACATTCTACTAGAACTATTTTGCTCTGTGTCACATGACAAACTTGAGATTCCACAACAACTTGTGATTCTCTTAGTTCTCATTGTATCTTTTGTTAACCTCGAACATTTTAAGTTATACTTTTAATCCCACTGATTCTCTAGGCACTCATCTATCCTATCAACAAAACACTTTTGTTTTTGGATTGGGACTAATAGTAATATTCAACAATAATGTCTTGTGGATAAACCCTTTTCAAGAAACTACTTTCTCAATGTAGGTTTCAATCCTCTAGACACATTGGGACATTCACAAATCACATCATATATGATGTCTAATAAACCATTCATACAGTACATCATTTTAGTGATATCTTTATATTTATGTGAATAAGAATATTAGATTAATTGATAATCATATCATGACTCATCATGGTATAATTTCTTCATTTTGACACATCATTATGTTTGTATGGATTTGACTTGTGATAAATTATCACAGTCATTTCTTTGAAGGTACTCAAGACATCGATGTAAAGTACTTTAAAATTTTATCTCATCAAAGTTTCTTAATACTTTCATCAAGTTCATACTTCATTTATAATATCCTTGAACATTTCAAGAGATTTCCATTTTACTGAGTATATATTATCATATCAGCAGTATATGAATATGATGTATAAGCAATTAACTATAGCATTCATTCCATAAGATCTTCATGCATCACATGTATGAGGTCTAATGGAAGGCTTATCCTCCCACTACATCTAGTGAAGGATGTTGTGTCACTTTGTGTGTAAATAAGGCTTTGCATGTTTCCTTAGGTTCAATAACCAAGGGAATCTAGATTAACATCAATATGTATTTTAGACAAGCACCTCTCATTTGTACGTGCAAGGTGACTAATGCTTGAGTTCAATTACAATCATCTAGTATGAATGTTACAAACATTCATCTCAAAGTCTTTGTATACAGATCATTAGATGTTTGGGCGTTTACCATACAAGATCATATCTTTTAAAACAAAAACATTAATATCTCACTTTATTGATTTATCATCCTTGTCATACAAGATGTTTTAATGTAAATGTTTCTATTTGATGGCACAATTAAATAGCATTTCTATTAACTCTATTACATGTCCATCGGTCTAAGATAAATTTAAACATAGATTCAAGCTTTTGAAACTCTTACTCTGCCTTATCCATCATTGTCTTTCCACAAAGGCTTTTGCTTCTTATCAAATCTTACACATTAGGTATGCCAGGTTTCAATTTGGTATCACGTACCAAAAGAAGAAGTCATCAAATTTATCTTATAACATTTATACCTTAAGTAGAGGCCTCAATGCCTTCCTTCTTATTCTTTAGTTCATCTAACCAGAGTGGGAAATTTCTTTTCCAATGTCCATGCTGGTGATAATGGTGACAATCACCTCTTATTTTCTTCACACCTCCTTTTGCTTTAAGATCTGAATACTTGGGCTTCTGGCCAGCTTTATAACCCGTCTTAAATTTTCCTTTGCCTTTAGACTTCCCCTTTGTCTTGCTGATCATGATCACATACTTGGTCTTGTCTTTATTCATTTATGTTTCAACTATTCTCAACATGCCCAATAGCTCTGTCAATGGCTTGTCAAAGTCATTCATGTTGTAGTTCATGACAAATTGACTATATGACTCTAGTAGAGACTGTAGAATCACGTCAGTGGACAACTCTTGACCCTAGGGGAATCCCATTTTAGCTAGGTTCTCCACATACCCAATGACCTTGAGTACATGAGGACCTACTGGGTCACTTTCTTATATGTTACATTTGAACAATGCCTTGGAGACATCATATCTCTCTTGTCTTGCCTGATCTTGGAACATGTTCTTGAGATGTGTGACCATCTCAATCACATCCATGTTTTCATGCTTCCACTACAACTCATAGTTCATGGAGCATAGCATCAGACATTTGACATCCATGACATCTTCAGTATGCCTCTTTTAAGCATCCTTTTCAGCCATTGGTGCATTTTGAGGTGGTTCCTCTGGTTCTAGTGTCTCTAGGACATAGAGCTTGCACTCATGTGTGAGAAAGATTCTCAACATCTTGAACCAGTTGTGGAAGTTGTTCCCAGTTAGTTTTTCATTCTCAAGGACCGATCATAGAGAAAAGTGATTGTTGTCCATTGCCATTTGATTCTATAAGAGAATTTGTAATTTTGTCAAAAACTCATTTTTGATTTGATTAATTTTGGGAGATAACAATTAGGTCTTTAATTCATTATTGTTCTCATTAGATCAAATTTACAATCCTCAAGTATGAATTCAAAAAACTACAACAAACAATTTTCTAATGAACAAAGATCCATATTTCATCAAATCATGAGTTAGTTTTTGTCGATCACCCACAACTTGATTATTTAGGTAGGCAATCATGCCAATTACATCATATGAAACTCTTGGATAGATGATATGTGCAACTCTTTGCCATAATCATCTGCATGCTTCTGGGATTAGTCTCTCTAAGTCACCAGTTAACCTTGACCCAATAGCCAAAATGATAGATATGCACCATGCTTTGTGCAAACCTACATATCTACCATCACACTTCCACAAGATAGACAGCACACCATGCTTTGTGCAAATATATGCTTGGTCGATCAATTTTTTCATGTGTGCTTCTAATGGACAACATCTTGGACTTAATATGTTTGATTGAGGTATTTATTTATATTTATATATATATATACATATTGTATCCAATCACCACATATATAGTATGTATCATATACATGTTATATCTCACAACGTCAACATGCAAGATAAAACAAAAAAAGTGATGGTTATGGTCATGTCTACTTGTAATTCCTTGGAGCCAAAAGGAACTACTACCACCTAGGTTAATCATCACATCACATGTATGAGCCGGTTGTTGGTTTAGATCTGTGCTTGCCAATCTGGGTAGATAGGTTCAACTATTGAATTGGTCGTCTCACCTCTTGGCCATTCAGTTGGTCCTCACGGATGGTCGTTTGGCCTCTTGTCCAATTGATATTTGGACTTGTTTTAAATGGTCAGTTGGGTGCACCATTCGGTCATCTAGTTCCGTCGTTCTATCCTCCATGGTCTTCCAGATGATTGACTTGTTTCACGAACTAGTCGTCTCATCCGGCGATGATCATTTTCCTCATTGTTGCAAGAAAAGAAACTATCCTATTGCTATTAAACTATTACATTGTAAATAGAAACCTCGAGTTACATTTGAGGGGGCAAAGGTAGGAAAGAATTAACTTTACATTGGGAAGAGGGAGGTAGAGGCTCAGTACTCAGACCAAGATAAACATGAATGAAACCAAACCATCCAACCACACATAGATATTGGGTATTGGACATAACCACGCTACACATCCACTATCAAAATTGCTTTACACATGTAAATTGCATATATATATTAGTTTTGGATTATGTGGTCTTTGGTTGGATATGCATATGAGACCGTTTAAATATCCGCACCTTATGCAATAAATAAATGATAAAACCAAAATCCGATCATATGGGTTATCCTAAAGCATAGTAAATTGGTGTGGCTATGATACCACTGTTGGGAAATACGGGCATAGAGTACAACAGCGGAAATAAAAATTGTATCTATTTGTATTCCCATAACATCAAGATTCTATCAACTACTATGAAATAGGAAGGATGGTTTAACGAGTTATACCTGGTCCTGGAGCAAGTCCAGTGATAACAACTCGCTTCAATACAACTGTGTCCTAGTTTCTCTTAGATGGTGGTTGTACATCTCCTGGTCTTCACCACAAACAACAAATAGAACAACTTCTATAACAACTCATGTGGTCTCTCCATGGATTTCATGTTGAATTTTCTCTCCTAGCAGTAGGAAAAGGGCTCCTTCCTCTAGAGTAGTCGTCATGGACCAACTAGAACTATTGTCATTCAACTAAAACATACTAGAAGGAGTTATCCCTCCCGCTGGCGTACTAGTCACCAACTTGCTCTCCCACAACAATGATCCTCAGTTGTCCTCTCCCATTGTTATCCCTCCTGAGTCAGGTAGGACTTGCTTGGGATCTCTCGGTGACCAAAACTAGAGAGGACAACAATTGTTAGAAAAACTGATTCTCAATTGATGTTGTTTTTGTGCTCTGGGAAGCCCCCAGTACCCATATATTTATAGGCGGGGTTAGGGCCAGGGTTCCCACTCTGTTATGGATCTCTGTGGGAGTGGAAGAGACCGGAAGATCTTGAATTTTCACAACCTACGAACCATGGGATGTTTGTCTGGTGACCCATACGGATGTCTGATCACACGAGATGGTTGTCTTGCATTGTCAAATGGTCATTTGGCAGTTTCCCAATTACACGCAAAATTGGCAATTCAATTCCAATTAATATTACATATTAATTTCTTTCACCGTAAGTATTGTGCAATCGAACAAGTTTAGGAAACATCTAGATACTTCGTTAAGCCCCAACTGAGCCATATCACCCATGTGAGATGCCCATCTCACTCACCTATATGGTCATCTAGTGAGTTGATCTAAACCGATCGGTTCAATAGAATGAACTAGTTGGTTCATGCCTCAGATTGGACAGAACTTATCCAACTCTATTCTTGATTACCCTGATGACCCAAACGATCGTCTCGACACTTGAGAAGCCTATCTAGCATGCTCAAACGAATGTCTCACCTTGTGAGATGGTTGTCTGGCAGTCCAGTCATCCAATCCGATGCGTGAATTGAATACCTAAACACTTTAGTCATCAATTCATTCACCATTCAAGATTAAGCTCCTCTTCTAGATGAGTTCTTATGTATATGACCCTATAGGTCCCATATCACATTGGCAGTGAATGTCCATAACTAGGTTATGGCATCACAACCAAGCAGCGGTGCCTAGTTGCACATTAGTGCTACCCAAGTGAATGAAAATTTGGGGAACAACTACAACCTACAATCTGTGTAAGGAGTTGCAGTAATTGTATGATTCCCTTGTCTCTGATATCCAAGATGAACTCAAGGCATGGAATCGTCATCCTCTCAATGTTCAACCCATGTTCCTTGAACCAAGAGTAGGTTGTTTGAGATAATGTGACCTTAATATCATATATTGATTCACATGTGTTGTCTGAGATAATGTGAACTTATCAAGTGGCGAGGATATCACACTCCAGTAGGAGGTGTAAATCATATATCTATCACTCACAGTCTATCCCCATGTGTCAAAGTCACCCAATCATCACCTTTATTACACCCATGTTTTAGGATTGCATTTGATGATGTCAAAGTGTGCCCAACGACATGTGATGAGTGCAGTGATTATAGGTCTAAGAATCACAATCACCACCTACACTATGAGAGATGACTATGACCACCAGTTATGGTTTCCATGTGTCACTCTCAATGTGGGTCTATCTGATACACTGCTCCCTAACATGTATATGTGTGCTTGTTTTGATATTGTCATATCATGACTAATGATATTATGTCATCAACCAACCCACACTCTAACCTTATGTGTTACTAGTGTCTATCTACCTTCCATAATATCATCCGACTAGGGACTTAATAAGAATGTACATACTATTAGCATTTGTATGATCACATTCTTCCAAGTCACGTACATGAAGAAATGCATCATTGAGTATTGTCATTCTTTAGACATTCATAATGTTTCCTCATTATCTCATAACTGAATGAAACAAAATGAATTGGAAGCTTGCCTTTATGAATATTAGTCAAATCTTTTATAGTATATGCCATGTCAATCATCACATGATTGGCTCTATGGGCATTCCTTACCAACAGGAAGCAGTGCGGATGAGATAGAAACCACTACACATGTGATCCCTAATTAGGGTGAAAATGAATAAGAAAATTATTAATAAGTTAGGTCACCCAGTCTCCCATGCATGTGTACATGTGGAGAAAGGAATTAATGAGAAAAGTTTTAAGAAAACATAGGCAACTTATGAACAACTTAGTTTATGGATATAACTTGCTCAGATCCTAAATGAAATACCTTTGGTGAGTTTAAGAGCATAGGATGAAAGAAAAGTCAATTTAATTATTGGTGATCAAGTCAGGATAGGAAGATCGCCAATGGGACAAGCCCAGATAGGAAGGTTGATATAAGAGAAAGTCATTACCACGATTAATGATTAAGCCAGGATAGGAAGATCACTATTAGGACAAGCTAGGAATGGAAGGTCAATATAAGAGGAAGCCATTGCATAACCAGTGATCAAGCAGGGATAGGAAGGTCATCAATAGGCCAAGCCAGGAAAGGAAGGCCAATATGAAAAGAAGTCATTGCAATGACTAGTGACCATGTTGGGAAAGGAAGTTCACTAATTGGTCAAGCCAGAAAAGGAAGACCACTATGAAAAACCAAGCTCGAATGAGGGAAGGTTATGAACGTCCACTGCATGGACTAAAACCCTTTGATAGGATTCATCATAAAGAGGCTCCCCTAAAGAGAGGGCTCACCATGAGAGAAAAGTGATAAGGTTGAGAAGTTGTAATTAAAAATGTACTTCAAAAAATGAGAATATAAATTCAACTATTAGGGTTGGTGTCCCGACTTGGGGTGGATCAAACCAAGAGTGGGAAAAGGTCCTATGAGGGGAGGCAAAATCCTAAGACCTTGGGGACACATTGTGGCTAGAGAGCCTAACCTCCTCCTCTGAGCCAAGAAGGCACCCTAGGTAGGACCTTCCCTAGAAGGGTGAGATGATAAATCAATTTAAAGATTGAGGTAACCTTAAATATCAGCTAAAGTGTAAAAAATTAAGTATACAAAATATGAGAACACATCTATTGAGTATAAGTCTTTGAACCCAAATATTCCATCTCTGAGGAACATGAGAAAAAGTCACTATGGAAGTGGCTAACAGTATGATACCAAGCCCAGAAGGGAAGGTCACCATGAGCCCAATGAGGGGACATAAAGTGAATAATGAGAACCATTAGAGATGGAGGATTCCTGGTTAAAGAATTACATATGAAAATAATGTACCTTGATAAACCCTAGGGAAGGGTAGAGCCCTAGTTCAATGCTAAGGTCAAGTAGGAAGTATTAAAGGTACATAAGACCGATGAGATTAGGAGATAGTTGTGCCCTAAATGCATAAGACTGTTTAGTCGAGAGGTAATAGCAATGTTTGCCCGAGGCCCATGGCTCAAGAGATTGGCCACCTTCATGAGTTTATGAGGCCCTGAATGTGAGAGGTACTCCCTAGATGCATAAGGATGATATCACTCTAAAATAACTTGTACCCCTAGAGACGTCAAGGAAGTGGCTAAGGCTCATGATACCACAGGTGTAAATAGAAAAGATACATAGAAATCATGTAAATAAAAGATATCTTAAGAGAAGTTGTCCACAAAATCAAGAGTGAGAAAGGCACTTGACTTCATGTAATATAGGAATATTGTGGAATTAAAAAATATGTATAGTTTAGATTCATGATGAGAATGATTCAACCTAAAATGTGAAATTTTAGGGTAATGTGTGTACACCATCTCTTAACTAGGATGAACTTTATTTTTCAGTTGTATTAAAACACTTATTTCATCCCATTATGAGGGAGAGAGATTGGGTATACATATTTCATCCTTAAAATAGGCATATGTGAATGAATACCTTAAGTTGAACTTAATGACATGACCTAGGGTTTGAGGTGTTACCTCACTCTTATAAGCGAAATAAATAAATTAAAGGTGAAAATATAATCACCAAGTGAAATTGAAATCACAAAATGAAAATGAAATAATTAAGAGATGATATCATGTGAATACTGAGGATGTAGGTATACCTTGAATTGAATTCAAGTTCCAATCTTAATAACAATACGAGAATTTGCATATCAATAAAAGATGCTACATGGGGTTGTTAACCCTAAGGTTTGGGAATGAGATGAGTTATCATTCACCTTAAGCTTACTAGATTTGAATTTTGAGGACAAAATTCCTTTTAAGGAGGGGTGAATATAATATCCTCAATTTTGGTAAATTTGAATTATGAAAATAAGGACATGAGTTGATATATAATTCCCCAATGGCATTATTCATACAACAATAATGTCATCTTAGTGGCATGTGTGCAGCCCATGGACCAAGGTGAGACCCATAGAGTTGTTTGCTTTGCAAAAAGGCTCTTATGGAACAAAACAAATAAATAAGAATTTTGTGCATAAATTAATAAACAATGGTTGAATATCAGAGACATGAGATAGTATGCAAGTTTCCAAAAGAAAATAAGATGTGTGATATTTTAGATATTCAAGGGATTTTGTGTGTTTTATGGTTTGCAATAACCCATTCATAATTGTTGGGTAAAGAAAGGGTGGAAAATTCAATAAAAAAGAGGTTTACAAAAGTAAAGGACAATTGGTAACCAAATAAGGAATTGCTTGGAGATTTCTAGAAAAGTCATGTTAAAGATAATTAATAGGCACCAATTTGATCCTAGATTGCACCCAAAGAAAGTATAGACCAAAATAAGAATTCTTGCAAAGTTTAACTGAGAAAAGGAGTTATTTGATGCCTTAAATAATTCAAATAAAGGGAATAATTAGAGGCAAAGAAAAGTATTTCTAATGTTTGCATTTTGGCACCAAGTCATACCCACACTAAGTTTTAAATATTAAAAGCCTTTCTTTAAATTTTGGAGTCTTTTGGATTAAAGGAGAGAGAGTTATCAATTTATTTAGATTTCCTAAAGTGGAGGCAATAATGGATTTATGTGTTTAGAAGTCACAATATATGAATTTGGAATATTCGACCCTTTAGAAGGTGTGTGACTCCCTAACCATCGATATCTAGATCAATGTTGGGTATGTTGCCTTCTACCTCAGGCCTAATTAAGAAGGCTAGACACAATAACTCCCCTCCTCTTTTTGAACTCCACTCTCTCCCTAATCCTCAAGGGAGTCTATAAAGTTTCTCATTGGAATCAAGAGATGATTCTGGACCAGATCATCCCTAGATAACACTAGCTTGGAGAACTTAAATGACTGTCTACAAATTATGTGAAGGGAGTAGATCCATAGCCGGATTGCTTTATGATTCATGCCTATATAAGGCCCCATATTTCAACCCAGTGATAGGGAGAGACCCTCCTCACCTCCAATTCCTTATCCAAACTTTGTTCATCTCTCATTTCCTTCTCATTGTACTTCACCACCGATCTAGTCACTATCCTCCAGATCTTAGCCTCCTCTAGTCAATTGAAGACTTCTAGGGAGTTTAGCTTAACCTAGCAGAGGTGTGTGCACCATAGCCTAGCACTCTGATGCCTTGGAGCTAAGAGTCAAATATGGGGTTGAGCCATCCAAGGAGCTCTGCTTGTGAAGTAGAAAGGGTAAAGGAAGAAGATGGGGACAATTGAAATGACTCCCTTGCCCCGAGCGTACGAGGCCCTGAGCTCAGGGTTGCATGGGCAAAGGTGTCCTTTTTCCCTAGCTCGGTGCTATGCTTGTGTGGAGTGAACCACTCACATGGAAAATACCCATTCGTTGAGCCTAGACTGTGTATAAAAGGATAAGAATTCATTTAAGCTGACATGGCGGCCCCCATTGGCCCCATGGTAATTACTAAAAAAATGATATAGAAATAATTGGTAACTCCAATCACGACAAACCATATATGAAACTTGATCAAAAATGATAATAACACAAATAAAATATATTTGAGACCTAATTTTGATTGCAATTCTAAAAGTAGTGTAAATATGTGTTAAGTGGTGATTAACGCATACAAACCCTAGATTTGTATCGTAATCATGTCAAATATATTTCATTGAGATGTAAATTGATATTTTGGAATGTGATGATGACTTACCATGTGATCATAATAATGAAAATTTAGGGTTCCAATGTGGATAGACATGCATATTAAGAATTAGGGTTTTGAAGTTAAAGATGATAACTTTAATGAACTCAGACTAATCCAAGTGATCATAATGAAAGGATATGTTTCATATAGTGATTAGGGTTACACTTGATGTCTAATGTGGATTAATAACCTTAATAAAGAATTGAGTGATAGAAATAGGGTTAATACCCTTATTCCTTACCCAAACCCTAAAAACTAAATTAGGAACCAAATAGGGCTTAATGTGACTAAATTGATGGTGACACTATAGGATTTACATGCATGTATATTAAATGATTAGATTCCTCTTTGCTTGCTTGATTGGATGATATGCATAAAGTATGGTCTGGTAATTTGCATGGTTCTGCAATAGGTATGTGGTTACGCTTACCCACATTAGTTTGTTGGTGTTTCTCGAGTGTTTCTCGAGGATTGAACACTTAAATTGTTGAGTGTTTATTTACATTCTATTCAAATATAATGCCACTATGAGTATCACATACAAGAAGATTATGTGAAGAAAATGACATTTCTTATTTGCAAGTAATTGAAGGAATATATGTTGTTATGTACTTGCACACTTTTGCATGCCCCCCACATACACAAGATAGAAATATATTGATTCATGCTTTTGGTTTCACGGTGTTTTAGGTGCATGCTAATATGGGGTGCATGCTAATATGAAGATATAAAGATATAATGGGCAGCCGAAATTACTTGAAGACATTAAAGTTAACTTGTAAGGATGATTAGATAGATATTTCTTCTCATATAGTTCTCATATGTATGGTTCTAATGATAGAAATTCATGTAACTCCTTAAAGGAGTATTTGTATAGAATATTTGAATTAATGGAAATTGTTTGCTAATATTTGTTATTTGGTTAAATCTAAATCTTGAGAAATTTTAGGTATCTCTCAACTTTTTGGGTCTTTCCTTAATTGGCAGATGTTGAAAAGTGAGGTCGTTATAGAAATCATTTAATAAAGATTATTATTATTTCTCATTTGAGTTAAGTAAATTGATTACATAAATTTTGGGAGCATTTATGTGTTTCCAAATAAATATATAATTGAGTTTAAATATTTGTTTCCTTTATCATATGTTAATGTGATTATTTTCATTTATTTTTTTTTTATTTTTTTTTTGTAGAACTAGAGAAGATTAATTCATCCCGCTCTCTAGCGCAGGCCAAATAAGGTTTAAGTTGACATTGATGTCTACATTAAGCCAGTGCGGCTTATTAGAAATGAAATTGCAGGAAACAAAATTTTCATTTATTTATTGCTTTCACACATTAAGTAGAGAGAACCAACTCTTTAAAGCTTGTTCTAATTTATTAAAATATGTCACATATTCCACATTGTTGTAATTACCTCGGTTACATTGTATTTATAAAATAAATACATTTTTGGATTTTCCACCATGATAAATTTTTCATATATTTAACATGAATGTAAAAGATTGTTTCCCTCTATATTATACCACAATTTAATATTACAACTTCACCTAAATTATATATGTATAAACTATTCAAGTTGGTTTGTACTATTTGTTTAATATATTAGAAGTTTTTATAATTAATTTGATATTTTTGACTTTAAGTTACTTTCTCTCTCCTATGTAAGACTAGGATAGATAAGATTGTTCAATCAATATGAAAATTCACATATAAACTAATTTTGATATGTAGAATTCGAATTTGGGATTTATATCACTTTTTAAGTCATTGAACATATTATTTAATATTTTGGAGAAAAACTCATATAAATCAAATTATGATAGTTATTATTCTCCAAATAAAGTAAATGTGGCTCCCAATCTAATTGGGACCCAAGAACACGATTTTACCATTATATTAGAGTTTTAATATTTTCTTTTATAAGTTCCAATGCAATTAGAGTTTTAGGTTCATCGCCATTATATTATTATAACATTACATCATTACCATAATTATTTATTATTCAAAGTCCCATTATCTTCATATTGTAGTAAAAAGATTTCTCTATATTATTCTACATGAATTTCCATATTTTACTTATTTGACTTATTTGGTCCTTTCATTCAATATTTAATTAAATAATGGAATATTATCCATATTTGTGGACACAGAAATACCAATTGTTATTCCAAAGAACATTACCTTTTATTGAACACATGTAGGTCATTATTTGCATTTTTGTTTGAAAAAGAAACATATCAAGATTTACTTACATGTTAGCACATAATTAAGTTATAATGTTAATATGAGTGTATTATGACATGTGATGTTGATTATAGAACCTATTGCCACATAATATGTGATATGCATTAACAATGTTCATTAAGGCATAACTTTTATCCTTGTTTGGTTAAACCTAAAGAACCAAATATTCTGGTCTCCTAATCATGGGAATAGGATTTCTAGAGTCAAGATGTTAGGTTTGGATATGTTATGGTATGCCTTTGTCTATTTGAACTATCACATCTGATTCAAATTTTGTATTCTAGTCACCCTTTATACATTGTTCCTCTAAATATTTTTATGAGTGCTAGTTTTGTTCATGAGCTTGGTGTCATCATGATAAACATAGTCATCAAGTGACCAATTTTTTGTCTTAGGTATTCCAAAATAGAAATACGTTATCACTATGATAACTCTTTAAAAGATCATTTCCTTGTGTTTATTGATCTTACCTTTTTTTTAAATAATCAATACTTTGGACAATATCTAGATATTTCTCATGATTCTTAAGAAATGGAAATCTTTATTTATTTCTCTATGGTTGTCAATCCTACTTTTATGCCCAATAAGTATGTTATTCCTCTTGATTCTGGTCCAACTCATCATGGGAACAACCCTACAAGTCTTCAGGATAACATGTACAAGACAACATGCCACAACTCAGCCTTCTTGTAACCCCTTCTAATTATATAGATTTTGAGGTGTCAATTGATCTATATAATAGGCACACTACTTTAGGTAAGGAAAATAAGTCATGTACTTCACATACTATCTCTAACTATGTTTCCTATGAATGCTTACCACCTTCTTATGATGACTCTATATACCACTATTATCTTTCCCAATACCTCACACTATATATGTTTTTCTAAGTCATCTGGGTTGGTGACAAGCTTTTGCATATGAGATGGCTACTCTTTCTAAAATTAATACACAAGTCTTGTACCAATCCCTCAATCAAAGCAGTGGACACGTGTATATGGGTTTCTCTGTCAAAATTGGTCCATATGGGTACTATATATATGCTTTAAAATAGGATTGTAGTAGAAGACTACACACAAGAATATGAAGAGGATTACTTGGAAACCTTCTACTCAATAGAAAAAATGGCCTTCTATCAAATTATTCATCTCCTTGACAATGTACTTCTCTAGGTCCTTACATCAGCTTGGCATCAAGAATATTTTTAATGGAAACATATCGCAAGAGATTTACATAGAGAAAACACCAAGGTTCTTTTCAATGGTGGATGATCACCTAGTTTGTTGGCTTCATAAATCACTAACCTAAAGCAATCACTTTGAACATTGTTTTGGAAGTCCAACCAATCTTTCCCAGATTTTGGTCCACACGATCAAGCTTGAACCATTTTACCTTTTATCAATATGGATCTTATGGATACATTCGTATGGTTCTCTACATAGATGCTATTGTTATTACACATGATGATCAACAAAGCTTTATATGGCTCAAAAAGTTTCTTCAAAGAACATTTCTAATGAAAGATGTAATCCTTCTAAATTACTATCTGAAAGATCTAGAGGGGGGTAAATAGAGCTTAAAACTTTTAAAATTAATTAAATAATCAAACCAATTAAATCACTAAACCAAAGAAGGAGGGGGAAACAAGGAAGGCACTTGGATGTAGAGTGGTTCCTAGCTTTATAATCAAAGGTAGTCAGTCCACTACCCAATTGTTTCTAATTGAGATTTTGAAAGTGATTTATTTTTATTACCTCGCCAGGATGTTACATAAAATACAATCACTTTCCACTCAAAGTAGCCTTCACCTTGAAGTAGCCTCAACCCCCTTGAAGCAACCTTCTTAAAGTAACCATGAGCAAACCTTAGAGCAGCTTTCACAACTTTGAAGTAGCTCCACCACCTTGAGATAACCTTCACCTAGATGTAGCTCCAACCTCCTTTGAAGTATCGTTCTTGAAGTAATCTCAAGCACACCTTGGATATGCCTTCACTTTGTTGATGTAGCACCAAGCAACCTCCTTTCAACAACCTCCAACCCTAGGAGTAGTCAAGGAGAAAAAAATACAATATAGAAGAAAAAGATTGGAAGAAAGAAAATACTCATCTAATTGAGTACAATGCTTTGATCCTATATCAAGCATATAGATATCATATCCACTTAATATGGACGTGGCTATATGTGGTAGTTAGGAGATTGTAGCTATAGGACATGAAATTGAGGCAAGCAAAATAAAATGGAAAGTGTAGCTCTTGCTTAGTTGCACATTAGAATGTATTATCAAGTGTAGTTGTGTACTTTAGGTGTTCTAAGGCCTCTCCTATTTATAGGAATAGTTTTCAAGTACTTAGGGACGTTCTAGAGGGTTTCTAGAGTGTTCTTAGCACTTAACTAGTCGTTGGGTATCCATTAATTGACTTGTAATGGCTAATTGTTTTGAGTTGAAAAGAACAATCCAAAAATTATCTCGATCGAGGAACTTGTCGACCAAGATTTGTCTTAGTCGAACTTTTATTTGATCATGGAGGGTTTTGGAGTAAAAGTGTTGCAACATCTATTTCCAACTCCCAAATACCAACCACCCAGTCTAACAGTCGCAAGCTTTAGACTGTTTCTTACTCGGTCGAGGTTATTTTTAACTGAATGCTAATTTAGAGCATAGTTGTGTAAGTTGTCTAACAGTGCACACAATTTCAATCGAGGTGGTTCTCTCTCGAGAAAATCTTTGATCGAGTGTGTCTCGTTCGAGACGTTTGTCGACTGAGAGTGTCCCTGTTTCTATTGAATCACCTTCTAAGTGTGTGTATCATGGGTGATGGTGACTTTAACTCTGGGGGAAAACCTATCTAAGGGTTGTGAGTGGATGAGGAAGATGTAACACATGATTTACATGATATCTAGGTACTTGTACATTATTCACTTGTACAAGTTTTTACATTGAGTACAATCATTAAAATATTAAATATTTAAGCACATTGATCTTCCATTTGTGTTGATCTTCAATTATCCAATTCATTATTTCCTTGAGCCTTGAAATACTCAAGTAGCACGTTAGATCCACAAGAATGGAATGTTTGTCATCATTAAAACAAAGGGCTAATGTCCAATTTAGCCAACAATCTCCCCCTTTTTTAAGATGACAAACATTTCTAAAATACAATCAAAAGAATTTAAATAAGATGAGTTCCATACATGAGATTTACCTTAGATGAAAATATTCTCTTGTTTTCATGAAGTGTGTGCTAATTATTCCTAAAGAGGTATGGAACACAATATCCATCTCTTAATAAATATAGCATCAATTTATGTCAAGCCAAGAGAACATGAAACTCATTTATGTTGATTTATATTATTTCTCCCCTATCCATCTCTTAAGGAATATAGCATCAATTTATGTCAAGCCAAGAGAACATGAAACTCATTTATTTTGATTTATATTATCTCTCCTCCTTTGTCATTTCAAAAAGATAACCATATAATCATTATTACTCCCCCTGAATGGGATACTCCTCCTTAATTGTTTTCTTCAAAAAATGTGAAATTTAGCTACAATTTAAAAACCACTATTAATTTCTCAATCACTTGCAAGGGATGTTCAACCCTGAAATAATATGAGATACCTTTAGGCTCATGATGGGATCAATAAATGTTTTTATATATTAATTTCTCAACCATGAGATTCCTTTAGACTCACAGTGAGATCAATAAATGTATCTCTAACCAATTATAAGTGATGTTAAGCCCATATTGATATAGAATAATCCAATCAAGAGCAAGTTTTACATTATTGTAAAGAGTTTTGTGAGATCCCCCTTAATCTCATAACAAAATTGAACTTAAAGATACTAAGGTATTTCAAACTATAACCTTCTCTAAAATCAATTGATCAAGTAAGATAGTAAGTCAATTTTTATAAGCAATCTTGTTTCTTGCATTATCTTAAAATTTTCTCTTATTATAAGTATATAACATGATGAGCAACTTATAGATTTAATATACCAAAGTTGGGTGCAAATGATTTGATTTACAAATAAGCATTTTTTTCAGGCTTATTTTCGGTCGATCATGATTTCGACTGGGGCACCTCTCAGTCGAACTCTTTTTCGGCCAAGAGGCATTTCTGGAGATTTCCAATTTATGCATCTTTATCTAGAATGAACCATAAGTGACCAGCTAACTTCTTTTTGTTTGCATATTCAATCTTGTTTTAGGTCATGTGTTTAAGCAACATAAATTTCTACTTTAATTGTCTTTTTATTTTTACATCTTCTCAAAGGGTTTGATGTCCTTGTGACCTCAAGCCTTACCCATAAATGCATAAATCATGTCAAAGTTTGTTTTCTTTCATTATATCCTAGTTTCATATATTTCGTAATGCAAATTTAGTTCCAATTGAATGTTTTCTTTTAGGTCAAGGAGTTGAAACTTATGCATTATTGACGCTTATATAGAAATTATCCAATAATCAACTGTTTTTAGGATATGATTAAGTCTTGTGAATAATTCTTAAATTCTCTTAGATGTAGACTTATAAATCCTAGGTGTTTTGTTAGATGTTGAAAAATTTCAGGATAAAGCCTTTTTGTAACTTAAGATCACATTTGTCTTCATCATCTTTTGTTATAGATCCAGATTTATGAAATGAGTTCTAGTGAGCAAAATTTCAATTTTGACAATAATTCTTACTTTTGATCTCCTAGAATACACAAATTTGATATTTTCTTATCCTTTCATAAAAAATGTACCAACATCACCATTCTTCAAATGTGACCTATAAGTTTACCTTTTCTCCATGTGTGTGGAGATCTTCTTATTTCGAGTTTTATGCTTGTTGGGTCAATCTCGATAGGCCATCCAAACCTGCAAAGTGTAAAGTTTTGGTCCCCATATAGTGGTCCTTTTGGTTAGGATTTAGAACAGTCTATTATGAAGAGTACATTACAAATTTGGGTCTCCAAATTCAATTGCAAGCTGATAATTATATTCTTAATAAACAATCCTGACAGAACTATTGTCGGTTTAATATATCTTTGACCGAAGAAGTTCTTGATTGAACTATTAGTTGACCGAAAATATTTGCCAGTAAAACCATTTTCAACATAACTGTCTTCGGTTGAACTTGTCTTCAACTAGAAGATGTCTCAGTCAAGAATTTTGTCGACCAAGATAAGTTTTGTACATTTTCAGCAATTTCAGCATTTCAAATGTAAACATATCATGTCATAATTCATAGATAACACAATTAGGTAATCAAGGATATACAAGTTCAAACTTAATTCAGTTGAGATAAGACATTATAAATTTCAAAGTGAAGCTTAGGTCAAATCTCAACTAATATGTTCAACATTTTCCAAGATGGGGTTTTTGGAATCGAAACCAAGTCAACATCCTTTTTCTTGCATGGGCAAGAGAATGAATAACGTCCAAGATGTAAATAGTAATGACAGCAAATAGAATGAATTTCATTTCTCTTCTTAGCTAGATTGTCTTTAGGAACATACATGTCTTTTGTCTTGGTTACTTGTGTCCTTTTAGTTCTAGGTTTTTGATAGGATTTATCTTTAGGCACATAACTTAAACCTCTCCTTCCAATTTGACCAGAAGAATCCTTTAGGATTTTATCAAGAATACCATTGTTTTTCAAGCTACTAATTTCCTTTTGCAACTTAGCGATTTCATCCATTTTCTTTTTAATATTTGATTTTTTTTTGTCTAGATTAGATGAAAAACTATCTCTTTATTTGACAATAGCATCATAATCCAAATGAGTTGATAAAATAGATTGAGTTTGGAGATCATTAATCTTGGCAAGAAATTTAACCTTTTCTTGGCAAAGAAAGATATTGTTAGTTTCTAGAGCAAGTAACTTAATATTGCAATCATTTATAGATTATTTCATGCTGCATGTATGTCATTGTTCTTTGGGATTTGGACAGGGATTTGATTGAATTGTAAGACATCTTTCGGAGCATTGTCATGGACAATAAACACCTTCATCAACATATGGGTTCACAACAGTGTGGTTGCATGATTTCTCTGTATGATTTACTACCATGGCTTCCTCCATTTGTGGTCATTTGGTTGTTGTTTGAAAGTTCGCCTAATGCTTCTCTTTTCTTATCAACAGTTTCTACTGGATCAATAGTTCTTTTCTTCTTCCACACCTTAGTTGGCATTATAGGTAGTTCCCTTCGTCTCACAATAGTTTGCTCAGATTCGCCTCTTGCTTCTGGGATTCCAGTTTCCTCCTCAAACAGACTCACAAATCTATTTGTTCTTAGACCTGTGTCTGGAGGTTCGCCTGCTTGTTTTTCTTGCGCCAAAAACATAATTCAATGAGTAATATTATTCTTTAGACATTTATTATGTTACATCAATTTCTCATAATTTAATATAATAGAATAAGTTGTAAGATTGCCTTTATTATTAATCAAATCATGTATAAGATATGTCATTACGATCCTCATATGATCGGGTCTCTGGGCATACATACCGACAAAAAATTATATATATAGACCCCTCTCCATGGCATTCACACACCTAGAAATCACTTGAAGAATAGGACATGACTCCTAACCTTCCCCCTTATCTTCTTATTCAAGTTCCTTGGAAAATCCGTCAAATATCATAAAACAATTCATATGGTGATCCCTTCTCAACCATTAGTGTTTCAAACTTGGATCTAAGGTTTTGGCAAGTTGACTCACATTTAGAGGTATGCTACATGTCCAAATCATTTTGAGTAGTTTCTAATTTCTCTCTCTAAATGAATGTACATCCCTATTTATCATATTAAGAAAATCACCTATATTCCCTCTCTCTCTATTTTGGTCCTATGGACAAATTATCCTACAAATTTCTCTCTCTTATGAGAACTTATTTTATGTGAAAGTGTCTATGTTGATTCTGATCTCATGATCATCTTACTTTGTTGGATATTCTTATTGGACTCTTATTTGTATCTCATTTTTCTTATTCCTTGTAAAACCCTAATTGTAGATATTGAATTAAATGTGGACACTTATGCATCTTATCTGTGGAGATTGTTTGATAATTTCTTATGGTTCCTATGACCCCACATTATAATTTTTGGATTTTCTCATCATGTAATATCAGATTGGCTGAACTTATACTTTCCTTTCTCTATTTTGAGTTCATGTCTTAAACTAACTATATTTCTTGTAGTTGTACATGAGTACAACCATACATATGGCACACTTTCTCCGCACCAAGTGTGTTGTTCAGCTCGTTTATATATATATATATATATATATATATAAATATATATATATATATATATATATATACACTATATATATACACACACATACATACATATATATATACATACATACATACACACACACATACAGACACACTATATATATACACATATATATACACGCACAGATAGATACACACACACACATATATATACACACACATATATACATATATATACATACACACACACACACACACACACACACACACACACACACACACACACACACACATATATATATATATATATATATATATATATATATATATATATATAGGGAGCATTATTTCTACCCAGGGTGCAATTTTCCAATCATAATTTAGGTTGAGATTCTATTGTGTCCCAGCCCTGCTTGAAACAACCTTAGTCTATGTTGTTTACATGCACTGCTTATGATATTATTGTGGCATTGTTTTAAGGAAAGAATTCTCTTATTCTTGATTTTCATTTTATTGGAAATTCATATTCTTTTGATACCCAATCGGGTGGTACTTCCCTCTTCTATAGGAAGCCTTTCTATATTTGATGTCCTTTTTCTCTAATGTTTCTCACTTCCCAATTGATATGATAATGTCGATTTTTATGCTGACAACTTCCATTTTGTCTTCTCCTGTGGGGTATGCTTCCAACCCCTAGGTGAAGGACATGGAGGACATGACATGCATACATGAGCCTAGCTTAAGAAGCTGACTCTAGGGAGATAGACTTGAGATAGTTTAGATATCCCTCTACTTAGATCCTAATGTTGTTGTTTTCATATAAACCCCAAGTGAAAGAATATTTTGTAATCTAGTTTAAATTGAATATAGTCATGATTTATTATTCTACTGCTACACTTTGGTCTTCTTGTATCCATCGATTGAGAAATGAAAAAATCTGCACATATTCCAGCATGCTTGTTAGTGTTTTTGGATTAGATGGTTTTATTCCTCAATTTAAGTAGGGAGTGGATCCCCTATTGGTCCACACTCATTACACATATGATTGATTAAACAAGTAGTGGAGAGGATAACATCCCCGCAAAATTCTTTTGCAACATGCATATGGTGGAGAAGAGTTCTTGAGGTCTAAATGATATGCCTCTTTTCCTTTCAGCAATGCCATTTTGCAAATGTGTATCCTGACATGATGACTAGTGAATAATCACTTTGATGGTTAGAAACAAAGTAACGACATGACTAAAATACTCCTTAACATTCAATACAAAAAATGGATACCTTTTATTTGTTTTCGAGAGATAATGTGGAGATAATATGGAAATATATATTCACAATGTATAAGTTTTGTTTGATAGAAGATAATCCATATCATATGCGTAAGATATGTGGACGCAACCCTAGACCTAACAAGTTAACTGACTTAGTGGACTCTATCTTATATAGGCTTACACAAACATGTATTAGATGGATAATATTTCCTTTTCATTCTAACACTCCCCCTCAAGATGGATCATGGAGAATCACATGCCCAACTTAGACATACCCATATAGACTTACACAAGAGACCCAAAAAATGTTAACATAGACAAAGATGATGATGGACTTTGCATGACATTTGCACTCTCTATTAAATTTTCTCTCCTCAAGCTGTAATATATTTGACATCTTTGATCCCCCCCTAAAGTAAACAATTGTTTATTGGTTTAATTGAAATGTTGAAATTTGGATTTTTTGGAGAAGACATGTGGTAGAACCATGCAGATTTATCTAAGTCTTCAAAATAATCAATCAAGGTCATACTATTGCTGAAGTGATTTTTCAATGAATTTAATTAATGGGATGACACAAAATAGTTGCAAAGGGATACATGCTACATGAATATGATGTCACTATTAGGAATCATGGAGGAAGCAAGCACAGTGGGAACAATAAAAAAATTTCTTTATGTATCCTACTAACAAATCTCATCAACAATGACGTATTTGAAAAGAAAGTGTGTGAGGTATACCTTTGTCATGGAGGAAGTCCATCAACATCCTCCTCCCACGTGGTGGTTTGCTTCGCTCCACACATGCATGGACAATCCTCAATAATGTCCCATGAACCCAGTCACACGTCTCTTGTGTATCTACACAGTTCACTCGGATGGAGTGGAATTCGTTGTCGCACTGCTAGGGACGGATGGAAGGAACGCCTCTCGCTAGGTGACATACTAGCATCATAGTCACTCTCCTTCTCTCTCTCTCTTTCTCTCTCTCTCTCTCTCTTTCTCTTTCTCTCTCTCTCTCAAGAATGATGGCATCCAGGGTCCTCGTATAAGAGTGTGTCATATGATCTAAATGTCATGCCCCTTTAATCATGAGAGGAAAGGAAGCAGGGTTTCCCAGAAAAAATGGGAAACAAAAGGATGATGCTGCATTCAAAGCATGGGTCGCTCGTAAACTTCCAAATAGACAACTAGAATCTTCTGGAATCATGCCATTATTAGTTAATCAATTAATCACATTAATCGATTTACTAATTCCATCACCTATATATCAACTCTAACTGATCACTCGTGGTTAACTGGTTGACTTATCCTATTAGTTAGCAATTTAAATTCAATTACTTGTCTTAAATTTTTTTACCAATTAAGTTAGATTATATTTCAATATTATTTTAGTTGATTACCAAAATATTTTAGTAATCCATTTGACTTGAATTATTTCCAATCATATCCTCAATTATACTCTAATTCCAGCTCATCCTATGTGTATGACCCTATAGTCTCCAAAATTACATTGGCAATGGTGTTCATAATCTAGTTATGACTTCACAAGTAATGATTGGTATCTAGAAAGACTTCATTGACACTGAGAGAGAGAGAGATAGAGAGAGAGGAAAAGACAATGTATTAAAAAAATTTCAAGGAAGTGAGAGCTACAACTTCTCTCTAGGATCTAGTGAGAGATGGCAATAACCTCCCTTGATCAAAACAACTAGGCATCCATACATCTTAGGTGGAAGCTCACCTAACATCTTCGACTGACTCTCTCTGATACTCCACACAACATATACAACTAGCATACTCTACTTATGTATCTACATCATAAGATGACCCTCATCAACATCACAAAGGTTATGAGAGTTGCCTCAATATCCCTGACAAACTTCAACTAATAAAAAATTAGACGAGAACATCTACTACTAAGGCAACAATGATATTTTGTAGTCCTGAGCCCAACCAATCTTCATAAACATTGAATACAACTATAGGGAGTAGTCTAATTCCTACACCTTAGCTTGGATAGGTATGCAAAACAATCATAACATCTCTAGACACTGCTCATTCCACCAACCTACGATTTCAAGATGCTTGATTTATCGTTCATAGACACACTATGCTACGATACACTCCTCTATCGGCCACAATGCGTACAATGGGATAATATACAACATCCACAAAATATCTCATAGACCTAAGGCTACTACATATTAGAGAATCAAACTCACATATAATAAAAGATATAGAAGTAGCAATAGATAAACGCCACACCACCACCCATCTTCTACCTCAGCCCTCTGATGGATGCAAAGATCCCATTCATGGATTACATTCTAAACGCAGAAACTATGGAGCCAATCCAACTATTGAAAGAATGGTTCTATCATTACTATGACTTCAAGCCAGGAAACATCACTATACTCATGGGAAACCAAACATTCCAAGTCACATTCAAGGCTAAAAAGACATTGTTCTACATACTAGAAGGGGATGGAAAGAGATTTTAACACAACTTCAGCTCTAAACTTATCGGATCATCGACCTCAAAATGACAGACCACCAAACTCTCATTGCTTGGATCACTGACTACTTTGCAACCCCCACTGAGCTTATCCCACTCTTTAGAATGTCTGATGATTCTACTTATATAGGAACAAACTCTGGAGATCAACTCTTAATCATAGATATCTACCAAGCATGTAACACTCCAATTTTAATATCACATAAGTGGAAGCTATTTTTTTCCACTTGGGAGTGTTACAAACATGATTCATCACAATAATAATAGAAAGAAACCACACAACTTAGTGTACATATTGTTAGAAAAGAATTTTACTTACAACAAACTCGATAAAATCTATTTACATGATTCTAAAATCTATACTCCATATTAATACCTCAGATCGTGTAGATAGAACTCCACCAAGAAAAACTCTTAAGATTGTGGATGAATCCTCTATCTTGACCTATCTTCTTGAATAGTACATGTGGAGATCTCATCCCCAGCCATGCACAAAGGGAAACCTAGGTTAGAGTAAGTGGCATTGAATTTCTAATAAGATAACATGAGTATACTATAACTAAAAAGATGAACTAATATTTGAAAGTGTAAACTCATACTGAATCGATGTGTCTTTTATTTATATATTTTATTTGATTTGTGGATGCCCTTATAAGTTAAGTTCTACTCTGTTGACACCATAGTGTCCTCTATGGTGTGACACACCCTTTGTTGGCACTATGTGCCCTTTGTTGACACTGAAGTGTCCTCTATGGTACAAAACACCCTATATTGGCACTAAGTGACCTCTATGACACCTGTAGTGTCTGGTGCAATGTGCTCTCTGAATTGTCTTGGTACTCTTTGGTGAGGACTTATCCTATAATGTATATAGTTAATGTTCAGATGTCATTTTCTATTTGTGTTCTTAATTTCTTATCTCTGAATCCCAATCTCTTCTCTTTGAATCTTATTCTCTTATGTTTGAATATGTTCTCAATTTTTTATCTTTGTATCTTAATATATCTCTGAATCTATATCTCTATTCTTTAATTATAAATTGAATCTAACTCTGAATCTGAATATGTATCTAAATTACTAGATAATTGGGGTTGGATCTGAGGCTCTTATTAAGTATGCATATCTAATTTATGACTACTCATATGAGTAATCTTTTAAATCTAAAATATAGATTCTTGTTGTCTAAATAAGTCTTCATCTGAAACTCATTTTTAATGGATCACTTAGTTAAATTCTAATATCGAATATTTGACTTATGTGTCTAAAGGCTTGAGAAATAAACTGAACTAAATAAATGAATATTAAGCATTCAAAAGTAGCTTAAATATCTAAAATATATAATATAATGTCCTCACAACATAAGTTCATGTAGACAATATCTGATTATTAGAAGCATTCTTGAATATGAGATGCATATTAATAACTAAATGTATGAAATTAACTTATTCAATAAGTTACTTTGCATATGGTAAGCCGAATCATAATAATAATGAAATTTTATATACATGGCCGACTTACCTTGTTTGAGGAGATCCTTAACGTAGTCTGGATCCCTTGGTCCACAATCTATATACCTGGACATTAACAAAATTCTGTAAGTCTGCATGTATTTCCCTTTTCCATTCTTAAATCTAAGACCCATCACCCTGACCTCCTGAACTAAATTTGGGTTTTTATTTAGAATGAACATAACTCTGGTCTAAAACCACCATAAAATCTTGGCATTGAACATATCTACAAAATCACATTGTATAATCACTATAAACATCATACTTAAATAAGTCATAATAATCACATAATGTACTAATATGTGAACATATTGATCCATGACCAAGACAAAACTTTAATATATATATATATATATATATATATATATATATATATTTATATATATAGTTATTGTGATTTAGTCAAAATCTGAGATAGATATCCAAAATTTTTGTTTCATAGTAGTTAGGCATATATGTAATGTAATATCTAGTCAATATGCATAAAGCACTTCATATAATATCCTATAAGGTCTAAAAATAAAATATTAATCATGAAGGCATACAACCTCACTACAACATAGAAAATAGTAAGAAAACTTCTCATTAGAGTTTTGGGTAAAAATCTCATCAAGTTTCATGGTAAAATAGTGGGTGAAATACCCAAAGTACCCTTATTAGGGTTTACATCAAAAACATTGATAAAAATTCAAATCAAAATGATACAACTTTGGAATCATGTTAAATATATCAAAATATGTATAATATAAAATATTCATGAATTTCTAAATTAGTTTGCTATTTTAATGCACAAAATATTGAAATCATATAGTCCTTGATACATAAGATATATATACATACATACATATATATACATATACATATATGTATATATATATATGTATATATAGGGGATTTATTTAATACCCATGCGGGTAGCTACCCGCGCACCCTTCCTGGTATTTTTAAAAAAATTCACAATTGTAGAGGAGCATTTTATCTAGCTCCCCAAAAAATTTCATCTAAAAATAATATCATTTGCCCCCCCCCAAATCAAAAAACCTGTCCATATATTTACTAACTGTATATTTTTTGCGCAATTACTTTTTTGGTCTTAGAGTTACTCTTGTTTACCACATAGTTACTATGTTGATCTCAGAGTTACTCTTGTGTACCATATAGTTACTCTTTTGGATGGGTGGGTAGCAAAAAATCAGGCTACCCACGCGGGTATTAAAGATGATCCCATCTAAATATATATATATATATATATATATATATATATATATATATATATATATATATATATATATACATATATATATACATATATATACATACATATATATATATACATACATATATATATACATATATATACATATATATAGGGCCCATCTTTATTGCCCGCGCGGGTAGCTACCCGCCCACCCTTCCCATCACTTTTTTTCAATTTTTTTTCATAATTGTAGAGGACTATTTTGTCTAGCTCTCCAAAAAACTTTAGCCAAAAATAATATCATTTTCCCCTCCAAAATCAAAAAACCCGTCCTTATATATATCTGATGTACAAAGTTACTTTTTTGGCCAGCAGAGTTACTTTTTTGGCCACCATTGTTACTTTTTTGACAGCAGACTTACTTTTTTGGCTAGGAGAGTTACTTTTTTGGCTGTAGGGTAGCAAAATTCCAAGTTACCCGCGCGGGCAACGAATGAACGCCCATATATATATGGCTTATCTTTAATACCCGCACGGGTAACTTGATTTTTCGCTACCCGCACATCCAAAAGAGTAACTATATGGTATACAAAAGTAACTCTAAAGATCAACAGAGTAACTATATGGTACACAAGAGTAACTATGAGATCAAAAAAGTAATTGCACAGAAAATATAGAGTCAGTAAATATATGGACGGGTTTTTTGATTTTTTTGGGGGGCAAATGATATTATTTTTGGATGAAATTTTTTGGGGATCTAGATAAAATGTTCCTCTAAAATTGCGAAAAAAAATTAAAAAAAATGACGGGAAGGGTGTGCGGGTATTAAATAAATCCTCATATATATATATATATATATATATATCTGTGTGTGTGTGTATATAATCCTAGGTAGTTGTGGCAGAACTCAGAACTCTGTAAAATAGAGTCACACGCGTGAGAAGACGGAAGGGGGAGTGGGTTTTGGGGTGCAGAACCATATGGATCTAGGGTGGGATCTATGAAGCACTAGCATTCATCCCTAGGGAGTGCCTCTATGGCCAAATCAACACCGTTGGATTCTTTTTCAGTAGCCAGGAATGGGTGACAAGGTAATACCTTTGAAAAATCATATCTTGGGCTTCTGATGTCTGTTTGGGGTGCATGAGGCATCAATGGAAAGAATTTGGAAGGTACTATATCTAAAAAATAACTTATATATACATATATATACATATATATACATATATATATATATGAAAATGTCAAACTCACTTTCAAAGTTATTTTGAAAGATAGTACATTTCAAATGTTTTCCATTAATACCTCATTCACCCCAAATAGACATCAGAAGCCCAAGATATGATTCTTAAAAGGTATTATGTTGTCACCCATTTTTGGCTGTTGAAAAAGAATTCAAAGGTGCTGATCTGGCCATAGCGGCACTCCCCAGGGACACATGCTAGTACTTTATGGATCCCACCCTAGATCTGTCTAGTTCTGCTACCCAAAACCCACCCCCCTTCTGTCTTCTCACATGTGCGGCACTATTTTATATAGTTCTACCATCACTTCCTAGGATGATCTCTGGCGACAAGGATTTTAGTTCCCTCGCCATGAAATCGCAAGCATAGCCTCACCTCCACGTTCTTCCAAGCCTTCTTAGCAAGTGCAATACTTCCACCATGGTCTCTATGGATGAGATCAAGGATCACTAAAAGGGAAATCATCACTGCCGCTATGGCCGATTCATGTCCTTTTCTCCTTGTTTCTTTGTTGTCTTCCCATGATCTTGAGAAAAACCCTAGTTATGACCTTGTTGCCTCCTCTAATCCCACAAAATGAAGCTTTTATAGCCTCTTCTTCTTTGGATTTTCTATGAGAACCTCCCCATTGAGGACTTTGTTTGGATCCCATAAAACAGGGGCTCCAGTTCTGTGGTCTGTGGACTGGAGTCGGCCACACAACCCCCTTTTTGTATTAAAGTCCAAATTTTACAAATAATAATATAAGCTATGTTGTGACCCTATTTAGTTCCAAATTTTAGGATTTTCATTGTCGTTCTATTATCTTTCTCTGGACAAGAGATTGGATCAAGATTGTATGGATGAACTCCCCAAACTTACCATTTAAGTAAAGTTGGATAGTTATTAATTTAGTTACCTAGGCTATTAGATAAATTAGAAGTATACAAAATTTCTTGTATAATCTTATATCTCAGTTCTCCATCAACTAAGAAATATCTCGAATATTTATCATGAACACAAAATTTGTACCTCAAGGACCCATTTGTGAACCCTAATTGGCTCAATTGGGATATAATTGAGCTCTAGGGTACATGACCCATTCCTTAGTCTTTCAAAGGGTCCATGATCTTAATCACATTCTCAATTATAAAAGTAAAGCTTATCAATATAATTTCTCAATTAGAGATCATTTATGACACATGTGATCAACATTACTTTATGCTTAAATTGAAGACCTAAACTAGGTTAGGGCTCACAATCCATTAACCAGAGCCATCATATTCTCTCCATTATTCTAATTTGATTATCCACTCATATCATAAAATTAGATATCAAATTCTCATACTTCATGAATTACAAAACAATCCCAATTGTACAAAAAGGCCTTTCTCCATTCTATTTTTTAAATCCAAATATCATGAAAATTGGATGGAACCTTTTAAATCCATATATTTCATCAGTAACTTAACTATGTGCTTTATAGGTTCCAAAAATTAGGGGCGTGACAAAGCCCTCTGGGTACAATTGTAAATCCCCTTCAGTGAACTCATAAACATCCACTGAGCATGCTTCATCAGAGGAGGATAAAACTAAATATTCTTATAAGAAACTAAACAATAGGTACAATATTTGTTATAATCATGCAACACCTCATTCATCTATTAGTATATTGATGCTTAACATCCTATGGTTTTTCCTAATACCACTCCCTCATGTCATCTGTTCTCCCCTTCTAGCTCCACATATGTCTCCACTTTCCCTCCCCTATACTCCGATGCCACGACTCTCTAGCTCGATATCTCTTCTTTCTCTTATGTTCCTTCTCCTTATGGTTGGACCATTATTTCAATCTGACACAAGTTCTACCACAAACCCCTGTTGTGCTCTCTCTGCCTTCAACGGGTCACTTCAGTAAACACTGCTCTTTTCCTATCCTCTACTTTGATTGTCGCAAAATAGGCCATTCTTGTACTCTTTCCCTCTCCCTCTCTATCACCCTCCATCATGTCGTTGTCCCCTCGCCATGCAATGATCCTTAAAACCCACCTCATCTTGTCTTCACCGTAAACCCCACCTTTCCTCTACCCCTCTCCTCAACCCTAGCCCTATCCCTCATCCTCTCTCCACATCTTTGCACTGAGAAACCCTTATCTGGCCTCTCTTTACTTGATGAAATTCCTGACTCACCACCCTCTTCTACCTATCATGATCTCTCTGAACCCCCACCACCACTCATATCCCCTCCCTGGCCACACTATCCTCAAACCCACAATCATTTCACCATCTCAAATTCTCTACTTGTCCCTGAAGGTACCAAAATTGACCATCTTTTTTGCCAACTTATGATGATACCTTGCATAGACATCTTCGTCCATGCATCTCTCTCTAAGTGGACCGCCAAACAGGGATCATCCCTAGCATACTATGGATGTAGTGGATGGGTATCCATATCTGACCTTCCCCCATCGGAACTTGATATCTTTTGTGAGATTTTCCACGCCATCTGAGCTGCTCTTTAGTTTTTTTAGCCAAGATTCTTTTCAATCCACCAGTTACATCAAAGATTTTTGTGTCTTCTCAGTAAAAAAAAACTATTTAACTACTTGCATCTATAAAAGTACATTTTAGAGAAACTATTTACACCATCAAAGTCATCACTGAAAACCCCTCCCCTCCATCCACAACCTTTAGAGATCTTACAAATCTTCCCCAACCATGGTTCTTCCCTACCAAAAACAAACCCAAACCCTTAAATGAGCCACTGATAAAGCCTACGGACCAAAAAAAATGGTCTGGGAGAAAAAATTTAACCTACACACTCTCTGAGCAAACCCTAAACCTAACAACATGCCACTATATTAGAGTCAACACACTACCTCTCCAACCAACTTTCATGGATAAATTCAAACATTTTCCTTTTCACAACAACCCAACACCAACTTCAAATCTTTAGCCATGGTAGATAGGTTAAAATCAGCTATCATTGAAGAGATCATATCATCTCAAAGTAAAAAGATCAAGAATTCATCCAAAACTCCTACCCCAGTGTCGTCCTTCAACTCCATCATTACAACTCCATAGGATTGTACTAAGAAAAACTATTTTTCCATGGAACATGGAGGTATATCATCTACCTAGATAATGTGTATTATTTATAAATTACCATTTTTCTATCATACAAATGATATCAATATTATAGACATGCCTATTGATATATTTCCATATAGAAACTTGGCTTGAAATAAACTTATTTATTACTTCTTTGATTTTAGACATAAAACTTGAAGATGATTGATATGCTAGTATAGTCCTCAATGACATAGAATATTATATAGGATGGCATAATTACAGACGCATTCATGCCACCGGAAAATAGATCCAAAAACTCAACATCTTAGAAAGCCAACACCTGTTTCTCTAGAGATTGTAGCTACATAACAATGATCACAGCTAAATGGAACATTTGTGGAGCATCAAATGCTAAGAGACATCATGACATCTGAAGATTTATCTACACAAACAAAATTAACATTATAATGATACAAGAAATCAAAATACCCTCTCTCCTTTCACTCTCAAAACCATAGGAGGAAAACACACAAACGAATGGTATCAAAGCTCACTTAAGGCTTTTAAATGTGGAATTATCATAGGAGTCAACATCAATTTTTTTTCACATCTCTAGTCATGAACATCAAACATACAACATTACCATCCACATCACAGATAGGCTTGACTCACCCTCCTAGATATTTACATGCATCTATGTAGAGCACAGTCAAGATGAACATCTCTTTCTTGATGAAATTTCTACACCAGCCACCACCCACTATTGACACTGCATAGCTCATAGAGGGAGATTTTAACCTTATCACCCTCAACATAGATATTACTTCTACACCACCCAACGTATTTGAAAAACTCTTCCTAAATCTTATCACACATCATCATCTGATAGATAATCATTCATATAACACACTTTTTACTTGTAATTATGGTACGTCATGGGTGAGAATAGATCATTTCCAATACTTGCAAAATTTGGAAGACAAATACCCACACACTTTCACTTTTGTTTCTTACAGATCAATCTCTATCCACTTCCCCATTATTGTTAACACAAAACACATCTCATGCAGACACAAACCATTTAAGATTGAAAATTTTTGGATGATAGCCACGGACTTCAAAACCATTTGTACCCAAAACTAGAACCACAACAAAAAATACACTAAACCTGGTTATCATATACGCAATAACATCAAACAAACCAAATTCTAGCTGAAAACATGGAACAA
Organism: Alisma plantago-aquatica; assembly: GCA_963693085.1. Lineage (NCBI taxonomy): Eukaryota > Viridiplantae > Streptophyta > Magnoliopsida > Alismatales > Alismataceae > Alisma > Alisma plantago-aquatica. The sequence goes on from OY856413.1 coordinate 603,516,930, forward strand.
AAACAAATTTGGAAATCACAAAAATCTCATTGCTTGGGAAGCACAACATATTTTAGTAGATAATGACCTAAACATCGACATTGCCCACACTTTAGCCATCAAAACAAAAATCAACTATATCTGATTATACAATGAGATCCTATGGAAACAAAGATCTAAAATCAAATGGATGAAAGAGGGGGAAGACAACACAAAATTCTTCCACAAATGTTACAGCAATAACACCAGAACAAACTCAATACAATGCCTAAACATCCTAGGCACACATACCACTAAAGACACTCCATTACATCCCATATTGTCTCTCATTTCCATAGACTCTTCAACAATGAACACAACCTATCAAATCATATGCATATCAACTGTATGCAGTTGTATCCAAACCACATTGACTCACCACACAACCTTACCATAATTTTTTTAGAATATGAACTCAAAACAACAATCTTTAAACTAGGTAGAGATAAATCTACCAGACTGGATGGTATAAACACTAAATCTTATCAACATATGTGGGAACACATTAAAACTGATATCATGTATCTCATGAACCAAATACATTCCCACAAATACATCCACAACCAAATCATAGTTCTCAACCACACCAAAATTACAATTAGAAAAAAGGTTGAATGACCTGACCCAATACAATAGTTTAGACCTATTACTTTGATCAACTCTACTTACAAGATCATAGAAAAAATATTTTCAATAGAATGAAACCAAAACTAAATAACATAATTGGCCAACAACAATGCACTTTTTCTTATCAAAGACAGATATTCAAGACACATACATCCTCCTCAGGGAAACCATGTTCACATGTCATAGAAACCACACACCACTTCTAGTCCTTAATCTAGACTTCAAAAATTCTTTTAACAACATCAATTGGGATTGTCTTTAAGAATGTATGGAGGGATACAAATTCCCACAGAAATGGATCGCATGGATACAAGCATTCATTTCTACGTGCAAATTCTCTACCATTATCAACGGATCTCCTTTTGGATTTTTTCAAAGAACAAATGTCCTTAAACAAGGATACCCACTTTCATCATACCACTTCATCATTGTTGCTTCCATTCTTTCAAATATGATTTGTATGGGCATCAACATTGGTCCGGTTGGATCACCCATGGAATGCATAGAATATATCATCCAATATATAGATTATTTCATCATTCTCATCAAACCAAATGATACTAGTGCAATCATTACTATCTGAATCATTGACATTTTTTCATACATGATTGGACACAATAAACCTACACAAATCGTCAATTATTGGCACACATGTTGAACCCAACTTGATGAATAGGTACCAAGCATTACTTAATTGCAAAGTGGATTTTTTTTCTATTTGCATATCTTGGTATACCTATTTCACCACCCCCTTACGTAATCCACATGGAACCCTATCATTGACAACCTAAACAACATACTCAGCTTATGGAAAAACAACTTCCTTAATCTTGCTGGTAGACTCACTATGCTAAACAAATCCTTATTGATAATCACCACATACTACCTCAGTTGCATCCCACTTCCCGCAAATATTCCACAAAATATAAACAAAACCAAGAAACAATTCTTATATGACCACAATAGAAAAAACCTAAACAGAAATAGCATGCATTTAGTCAACAGGCACACCATACAAACCTTAATATTATGGAGGTTGGGGTATCATTAACCTTAAAATTAATGCCATCTATCTAATTACTAACATCATAGCCACCTTAGTATCAAACAAAATCAATATATGGAAAAACTCCATCTTATAGAATTATTACATAGAAAAAAGCACGGTGGCACATTACCAATAGCATAGAATCACCTCCGTGGAAGTACATAAACAAGCATATCTCCAATTATCCAAAACATCATTCACACTCCTCCACATGTTGCCAAACACATTAGTTTTTGGTACAACCAATGCTATCATGGCTCTACAACACAGAGTCTAAGCCACAATATACTCATTCCTCACAACTTGTCCAAACTAGACACAACCACAACTATGTCACTCCTCAACATTCATAGAAACAAATGTCTCAAACGAACCCTAACTGTCCATCTTTCATCATTAAATATTCTAGATATTCTCCACCATATGGAAATAGACACGACAAACCACATCTCAAGGATATGGGGAAACAAATACTCTCCACACAAGGCCTATCTTTTTCTCTCATATGGAGGATACCCACTTCTGAGGTTTGTAATATCACAGGACCACTCAAAATCAAAATTATTCTAGGGCTTATCAGAAACAAAAAAAAAATCTTACAAACAATAACCTCATGGACCATCACGATGCTATATGTGTTACAAAAAAGAAGAATCAACCGGACATCTTTTTATTCGTTGCCCCATCACTTCTCAGATCAAAATCACTTCTTCCATACACAAAATAACAGTGAGATCACCCTTGATAACTTCATCACTTATTGAAAACCTATACTACCACAACTTCCCTTACACAAAACCCTAACAACAACCATTAAATGGAACATCTGGATAGAAAGAAATCACAAAAATACCAAAACCACAAAAACTCTATCCACAAACTCATTGAAGATTAATCATACAAACAAAACTTTTTTTTGTTGTAGGTTCTTTGATTATATGGAAGAGAATAAAGAAAATGAAGTCCATAACAACACTTTTATAGGAGGTAGAAGCGGTCTTAGAAAGTTTACCAAGGAGGATATTCTAGTAGACAACAACAATTTCTAGACTATTTTCTTCCCATCATTGCACCATGTTATTATTTATGCCATGTTTCATCCATGAGGCTTATTATTTTAAGGGGTTTCCTCCCCCATCATTATTGAACATCTTTCTTTTCATAACATTAGTTCATCTTAGACCCTTATAGGTCTGTGGCAAAGTGAATTTCTCTAATCTTTCTCATTTTTTTCTACCTTGCTCTCAATTATGTTCACTCGTGGTCTCCAATCATTAATTCTTGGTTACTTAATCTATAATGGCACTCAATTTCAAAATATAATAATCAATTTTAATAATATACCGCTTGTGACACTACAAAGTAGGTTAGATAATTACTCTATTCAATGTGACAAATTAAATTATGTAACTTCAGCATATGGATCCTAAAAATTTTCTATACATTCTACATAATATTTTTAACTTATGCTCAAAATTTGAGCCTAATCGAACACTCCTAAAATTTCAATCTTTGTTCCTTGACATCTGAGATACACATGAGCTCAATATCATATATTGACTCACATGATCATGGTCACACATTTCATAGTCTCACTCACCAAGTGGCCATATATCTCTCCAATGGGAGGGACAAATTTCATCTACGTCACTCACAATGATCCACATATGTCACTATGCACCTAATCACTACTTGTATATCAATCCTTTTCAAGGTCACTTTAAGTAGTGTTAAATCACATTAAACAACATGCAATCATTACATGAACTTTAGGTCTAAGGACCGCAATCACCACTGTCACATTGAGATGTGATTCTGACCGCCATTATTGGCTTCCATATATCAGAATTAAAGTGGGTATGTCCAATAAACTTGTTCATAACATGTACCTATGTGCTTGATTTGATATCCAATATCATGACTAATGAGAGGTAGTCATTAATAAACAAAGATACTAGTCTTGAAGTATAATTTTTGTCCTACAATCCACAATAATACCGAACAAGGAACTAAGATAAGAATGAATACTCTTAACACATGATCTCATGTTCAAGTCATCAACCTAAAATCACATGTCACTGAGTCATTATATTTATTCATCATCCCATATTTAAGCAAACATAATAATCATAATTGCCTTTATTAATATAAAATAAATGACAAGTGCCATTATAATCATCATATGATTGATGACAACGTTAGGTGAATGATCTTATGTGAAGGAAATATGTGTGGAACCAACACACAACTAAAAGTGCAAATACTATAAGATTCTTACAGTGCTAGATGACTACTGTGTCACATTATTGTGTATAATATAGAAGACCAAATAATCTAGAGGCAACACATGTTAGATGTTAAAAGGTGTTATTAGTTAATAGGCTCATTTGTAATAAGCGCCTAACCCACTAAGCTCATGTCTGCTTCCTTGTACTTGTCTCATGTACTATGTATAAGAGAGGATTTTACCATCATCAATACGAGATACAACACACAACGGGAATATCCCCCATTGATCTAGTTTTCCATATTGCACAGATTATATGTTTTAGTTTTTAGTTTTTTTTAACAACTCAAACTATTTCAAGACAATATTTTTATTAAGTATAACCATGTTTTCTTGAAAACTTATAAATAAGATCTCAAAACAAAATATCCAAATTTGATGTGATGTGACTGGGACCACACATATTAGAATGATAAATATGAAAAGAAAAATTAGTCGTCAAATGGTCTTGTAACTAGAAAGTAGAAATTTGATCTTGCCTAATTGAAAATTCTCACATTCAAGTTTAGATAAAATAGAAAACTTGTGATGCAAAATGTATAATTTCTTAAGAGAAAAATGACCTAGATTTTATGGATATGGAGAAGTGAATCAACCACACAACCTATCAGAGTCTTGCCAAGATAATAGAGACCAAATTCCTCATACACTCCACCAGTCACCTCATGTGTCTAGAGATCATATATAAAACACTGATTAAGGTGAAATGTAATGGATTCTCGAACTGAACCAATTAATTTACCGATGTATAATAAAATAAATAAAAAGGATGAAAGAAACTAAGGTTCTTTGTATGGTGATATTTGGAAGAGGTGAGATAAACCCATTGACTTGAACAACAACTAAAGAACCATTGAAATTGGTGACTTGGGATGTATTGGACTTGGTGGTGGATTTTTTTGAGACATGGTTAGTGAGATATGTAATGTGATATGTTGCACCTTAGTCAATAACCCAAGAATATGAACATGTGATGGTTGATTTAGAAATGTATAATGTAGAAGAGATTGATGCTTCTGATTTATGAACATAAAGTCATTCTATAGATATGAATGCCTATTGGGATGCATGGAATTGGAGAAGAAAATTGTACTACTCATTGTTTATCTTAATCTGATGAATGGGTTGGTGATAGCGACCATGGAGCTCGTAGCATGTCTATTTGTAGTGATCCTTCTTGCCACATTTGGTATAATCAGGTTCTCCCCTTCCTCCAGATGATGAACATATTCCTCTCCTACAAAGCCATCATGTCCTTGTGTACAAGACATGCTGTTTGTGCTTTGGGAAACAAGGGCTGGAGAATCTACCACCATGATTTTTCAAGAATCCTGGATAAGAAAGGTGCATGAGACATTTTTATATGACTCTATCTAAGAGCTTGACCTTTTGTACGCCTTGTGAATACCTACAAGGAACATTTTGACAACCATTTGATCTTGCTACTTTCAAATATCGTATGTATCAAAAGATATTGGGAGAAGGATATTCAAATCCTATGACATGTAAGTAACCTCCATGAAATGTTTTTGTATGCTCTTTTCCTTTTGGTGAAGGTTGTACATCTCTACATTCATGTCATACATACTCGAGATATTATTGGAGTACATAAGTTTAAGATGATCCCAAACCATATTAATACTCATTAGAGCATCAATTATGTCTACAATCCAACTATTCATGGGACTCCACAATCCATAGAGGAGGTTACCATCATGTTGATGTCCTTAAGAAAGAGAATTTCTAGATGCAGGTCCCATAATGAGGTGCTTGCCCTGGCCTTGACCCTTCAAACAAATGGTGACATTGTGACTCCATTACCTTTAGTTCCACCATTTAGCTTTATGGAAGTGATGATGAAATTCTAGAGTAGAAGAGAAGAGAGTTGATACTTCTTTTCATATTCATCCATTAAAACAGCTATTGACAGTTTTGGACACGATGAGTTGAATGGAGGGAAAGTAGTGTTGATCTTCATACATATAGGATTTTGAATTTCTATAACACACCGTGTTAATTCTTTGGCATGCAGTGTGGGAATGGATCACACATCATGTATAAATGGAGGCAAGATATGATATTCTTCAAACATTCAGTTAAAAAATATACAATCTTGAATACACCATGTCTGTAAAAGACACATTGTGTTTCAACACCATCACTAAGGTAGGATATTTATCAATTATAACACACCATGTCTGTTGATGGCCATGCCATGTCTAATGTCATCTAGAATTGGCACTAATTGTTGGTGGCAAGAAGAAATTAATAGAGGGGAGAAATTACACTAAAGATGGTGTGATGGCATCAGATATGAGGCAAGTGTTGGTAGCATTCCCTGAGAGAGTCATATGATGATTTTAGTGGAATGCCTTGTAATTAATTTGATTATTATTTAAGGAAACTCCATTTATTATGCATGACCGAAAATGACATATTAAATGAATATACTAATATTCTAAGAATGTATGACTCAATTACATGTGCATTTTGCTTAAGGACCCGAACATGAGATCATATGTATTCTAAGAGTATTCGTTGTTGTCTCAATCCCTAGTCACATATTATTGTAGAAACTAGGATGATAATAATACATTAAGATTAGTATGTGTTTTGAATGATGACTCATCTCATTTGTCATGATATTGGACATCAAGTCAAACACATAGGTATTGTTATGAACAAGGGTACCATACATACCCAACTCCAATATGATACATGGAAATAAAAAAAATGGTAGTCATTGTCATATTTTATTGTGGTAATGGTAATTGTGGTCCTTATACCTAAAGTCTCTACAAGGATTACATGTTCTCTAATGTGCTTTAACATTACTCAGCATGGCCCTATATAAGGCTTGCCATACAAGTAGTTCTTGGGTACACTATGACACATGTGGATCAATGTGAGTGATATGCATGGAATTTGTCCCTCCTATTGGAGTGATATCTCAGTCGCTTAATGATGAGACTATAAAATGCATGGCCATGCTCATGTGAGTAAATATGTGATATTGAGCTCATGTTTATCTCAAATAGTCTCATAGATCAATAAATAAATATTGAGCATTAACAGGATGATTCTTCCATGCCTCAGATTCAATCTAGATATAGGAGGCAAAGGGATTATTTGTAACATATGTCAGTACACTAGGTTGAAGTTGTTATCCAATTCATACAATTACTTAGGTGGCTATGAAGTCTTGCTAGATATTAATAATTGTTTGTAAAGTTGTAATATGATTATAGACATCACTACTAATGTAATGTGAATCCTATAAGGTCAAACATGTAGGAGTCATAGGGAAGAGGAGTATAATCATGTACAATATTAATTAGTTACTAAAAAATTAGGAATCAATTAGATCAAGATAGACTGTGTGGAAGCCCAATCGATCAATTGCAAAGTCCAATTGATCGATTAGACAGATTGGTCAAACAACTAGAAGGTCTAGTTAGTTGATTGAGTTTGAGTTTGCCAAAATGATCAACTATATAGTCCATTTGGTTGATTGGATAGTATATTCTATCAATTGGATAAAGATCAGATTGATGAATACTAGAATTTATAATTGGGCTCCTAGAAATTTAACTTGTTGACTTGACAAGATTAGTGAATCAGTTAATTGGTTCTAGAATATTTTGATACAATTCAGTAAACCGATTGGATTGGTGTTTAAGATGACATGATGTCTGTAGGCAAAAACTTAATTGTTGTTGTCAATTACTTTTTGTTTTCTTTTGGTGTTAGTAACTATGATTCCTTCCTCCCTTGTTCAAAAGGGAATGATGAATAGGGTTTGGCTACACCTTTTGTCCCATAAACCCTAACTATCATTATTAGTAAGGGAGAGAGAGATAAGGATATATAGTGCAATGTTACCACGTTGCCAATAGAGAGGTTGTTCTTCCCACCTACTCATGTAGTGAGACATGGACTTCTTATCATTTCATGGACTATATAGATATTTTGTGTATGTATTTGGAGGATTCCGTTGACATCCCTCTATTGTTGTCATCATGAGTGTTGCATATCCCTTTGTGAGTAATCTCACTAGATCTACTTTACAATATGGTATATCTCACACCCCTCCTTCCCAATACACTATTGTTGAAGAGATCTGCTTATGGGAAACATGGGAATTTTATTTCTACTAATGCACTTATTGTCTCCATATTTTCTAATATTAAGGTCTTCCTGGAAGATATTCCATTATTGAGATTATGTTCCTCAGTGACATGTGACTTTAATTGTTAGAGATGACTTCTAATATGGTGTCATCAAACTATAGCAACTTAGGGACAACATTGGGGAGATGGATGTTTTCAATTGTAGAATTCTAGGGTGGAGTCAGATCCTCTTAGTCTTGACAATAGTTGTGTAGTAGTATGGCTTCTCTCCCTTAAGACTGATACTGATGCTCTGGTACCATGTCTCTGACAAAGAAATGGAGTATGATTTTGTATATGTATTGTGAATAAGGCTAGCCTATATATAGCAATAAGGGTGGTTTACAATAACCATAGATACATGATGTGGGAATAATCCCAGAATACAAAGAGTATAAATAATATGGGTAGAGTTACTTAAGAGAATTTATTTGAACAATGCATTTTATTCCTAATAAGTATCACATTATGTAAAACAAAATTCAGAGTGTTTCCACTATTCTGTAAGTACTTGGGCGCCAATTGATGGAAAGATGTACATACATGGGCTAATGTTCAATTCTTAAACCAAAAAAATTACCTAGGGAAAAGTCCCTAGATTTTTTACTTAGGCTATTTGCAATAATAATCACATACAAGCTGACAGATATTATTATAGTATAGCATTAGAACAAAACCCCAGAGACAACATTTTAGAAGAATAATGCTATCAAATCCAATTTAATCAAGATCACTTTTAACAATTGGTTAATTGGTTTGTATTAACTAAATTTCAGGACAATCAAAGAAGGAATATTTAAGGTAATTCAATCAAATATTAAAGCACTATGGAAGATTGGGTTTCACTAGTGCCACCCACGTATTCTATGCTACATGTTAGATTCCTCATCACTAAGTCTATTTAGATTGGGGTCAAGGAATTTGTATCTTCTATGAGTATGAATTTCACAAGATAGGTTTCCCCATAGAATCTAGGTATTAGTACATAGGGATCACTAAGCCATTGCCCTGAAGAGCACCCCTCATATGATCTCATTTAAGATTTAACATTTATCATTATATATTCTAATAATGAATTTTATGATCTCTACGTCTAGGATATAATATACATGCATATAGAGTGATCAATACACAAGGCATATGTAAATGAATGAAAATGATCCTATATTTGTAGCAATGTAAATTAACAATGTGTAGTATATAGTATGGTGATGCGGACAAACCCCATGCCCCAGTGAGAGGAACTATAAGACCCCTAACCTAGATTTCTATATGATCTTACTTACTTAGCATATTTAGGTTCTTAAAACCTTAATCAAATCTTTAATTTGCTTTCATAACACGTGTCAGGCTTATGTTTCAAGTTTGGTCAAGTTTGGATGTTGTTTGAGATAGTTATGCTTATATGTTCTTGTTTTGAACCTTGTTACAATTTACTGATGTTTAGGGTTTTTCTTATAGTTTGTCACATGCCTATTGTGCCTGATATGTTTTGACATCATGTGGAGAGAGTGGAACCCCATAGACTTGTTATACCTTGGTGTGATGAGGTGCCATCATGAGTTGATGTTTAGTGTTAGCATGGATGCCCTAGTTTGATGTTGATCTTGAGTGTTTATCGACGATTCCCTTGGTTTCACCAATCACTGAGATGTATTCTTTGTCATGTTTTCTATGGTCAATGTTGTTTGAGGTGTATCTAGTGGTCTGTTCGGTCGATGTTCAAAGAAACCCTAGGTTGAGTTCTATGCGACTGATGGCTTTTGATCTCTACGACCATTGAGATTTTGGATCTAGTATCCCTTCGACCGATGAGTTTTCTTGGACCAGGTTGGTCACTGGGTTTCCTTGGTTTTATCACCTTTGACACATGCATGGTCTTAGTTCTTACATGGGTGAGATATGGTGGACAAGTGGCACATGTTTTCCTGACACCTAATCCTCCTTCTCTCTCTCTAACCCTTGGCTTTAGAAACCTCTCTTCTAGCATGAAACTAAACCCTTTTCACCCCTTTCCTTCTCACTTATTGATTGGAGCTCATCCCCTTGTGTTGGATGGTGGAGGTGGAGCTCTAGTGGCCGATCCATCATGCATGTGAGCTAGGGGTTAGGAGAAACCCTTCTTTGGTGATCGTTTGGTGTTCCTCGATCTTGGTAAATGATCTACCTCTCTTGATCTTTGTTTTCTTTCTGCCCTACCTCTCATCCCTCTCTTCTTGACCAAACCTATGGTTCTTCATGGTGGTGCTTTTAGTGGATCTTGAGAAACTTCTCTCTTCTTGATTGAATCTATGGTTCTCCATGGTAGTGCTTGAGTTGAGCATGAAGAACTCCTCTTTCTTGTCTTTTCGGCCTAGAGTTTTGGTTTCCATCTTGTGCTCCTTTAACCTAGGGTTTTTTCTTATCTCTTTGAGGTGCTTCTAGATTGGACGTGGATGTGATCAAGATAAGATTCTCTCTCTTTTCATGGGGCTCCTTGTAGTTGGAGTTGTTATTCATATCTAAGGCGAGTTATAAAACTTTATTCTCAATTATTGTTGCACTTAACTTGCATGCAAATAATCTATCCTTAAAAACGTGGTTCTAAGTATAATGATGATGATATCTATGATCTATGATTTATGTTCTATGGTGATTTTGAGTAAATAAACTCATCTTTGATGAAACCCTAAGCTTGTACCTAAAATCATGTTTGATGATAGAGGTTGTGATCCTTGCATGCATGTTTTAAGAATTGGTTTCTTTCTCCTTATCATAGTTTAGGTTTCTTGCTTAATGATGGAGACTTTTGATGCATTCATGTCTATGCCAAACATTGGTTTTCTCTCTGTAAGTTATGGTTTTGTTTTCTTTTATTTTGGTGGTCAAAATTAGGGTTTTGGAGTTGTTTTCCTTCTTGCGGTTTATACCTTGGAGGTTTTCAATTTTAAGGTGACGAACAACCTATTTGATCTTGATTTTGATGAGGTTTTCTCTTAGTTGATGTTTGTCAAGCTACGGTTCAAGCGATCGATAAGTTTCTGACATCTTTTAGGTCTCTAAGCATGGATCTTCTTAAGTGGTTGCTAAGGTAACCATCTTCTTTGGTCGATGAAGTGATGAGGTTTTACTTCGGTCACTAAGCTTTTTCTTTAGTCGATGGAGACGTTTGCTCTATGTGGTCATTGATGTGTTGACCTACATGGTCAATGGGGGGGTTCACTTCTTTGGTCGATGAAGAAGGTGAGACCTATCTTCTTTGGTCGACGAAGATTCTTGGACTCTATGTTTGTCTTGTGTGTTTAACCTTGTGATGATAGTCATTGATTTTGTAAAGAAGTGAAACCACTCCTCTACTAGAAAGAAAAGACCACATCCATTAAAGACAAACACCACATAAATTTTTTTGCCAAAGGGATGGAGATCAATTCATTCAACATGTATGTATCATTACACAATGAGTAGCAGCGGAAAAAGAAGTTTTATCTAACAATTTACAAAGCTAGTTACAACACTTCACCACATAAGGTAATCTAAAGGAAAACTAAACATAAAGCCAAGGACTAAGCCGAGGGTCATCTAACCACCTCTTCAAGCCTCTCGAAGATCAGCTCTGAGGTTGTTGTTGAAGTTCACTCTCCTCAACCTAACCTGGGGTTGGAAGCATACCCCGACAAAAGAAGAAGAAAAGAGAAATACATCAACAAAAGTTGGTATGTGTATTCTAAAGAAAAGCTTGAGCAATATATGACATTAAGGACATCAAGTATGAATGCTTCCCATGCAAAAGAATAGGACTACCCACACAGGCATAAAAGAAAAGATTCTTAACAAAAGAGTTACTTGCCATATGTAAACAATGAAGAAGTGCCACATGCACATATCATGACCAATATCCTACATACATGTGAGATAAGCATAACACTAGAATATTATAAAACACAAAGGCGGTCAAGAATCACACATCTTGAACCTGGTGAGACATGGGCCAAGAATCACACATCTGGCCCTGACATGGGGAATCACACATCCACCATCCAAATATATATAACATGGGCCAGGAATCACACATCCTGCCCTGGCATGGGGAATCACACATCCACCATCCAAAATATTATAATGTTGCCAACAATTACAATGAGACAAAACCAATGCAATTATACTACTCTAGGGTTACTGAATCACATAGCAGGAAAAATGTAGAGGCAAGTAGGAAAGTATAGTCAAACATCAAATAAGATTTTCCACAATGGTCAACATATGAAACATTAATAAACTTCCACATCATAGTGGTAGATACCATCAACAATATCATCATGTTTCCATATCACAACAAAAGATTCCAAGAAATTATCCAAGATCACAATAACCAGGATAGTTCACATGAACCATGATAACAAGAGAATAGACATGTGTATAGGCAACAGTCAAAAAGATGATAAAGTAGGTGAATTGCTCAATATGGACGAATAGGGGATACAACATACCTTAAATCAGATTCCAAACTGCAAAGCACTCCTAGATCCAAGTCTAGGTCACCAAAGGCCTATCAAACACATATGTAGATTTTAAGTCAATTTCATACACATTAACCAAACCCTAAAAACCACCTTTTTATATATATGTGAATTAAGTTATTAAAACTATTTCTTATTTTATCTTATGTTATTAGGAGTCCAAAACATATTTTATTATATTTTTCTGACTTACAAATTATTAGTTATGAATTATATAAGTTTTTATCTTATTTAATTAGATCCATTAAATCACCCTTTTAAATCATCAGATTCGGGCGACAAAACCCATACCATTAGAAAGCCCTTATTTTTCCGATTCCAACGAATATTTTTCCAAAATTTTCTGATAAGCCGATAATTAGTTATACATTTTTAATTACTGACCAATCAGATAATTAATTAATGCCACTTAGGCGAGAAAAACCTCAAAAGTAGGTCGGGCCCACATGACTTGGCCCAATGTGAGCCGGCCAAGTCAGCAGGTCAAGAACTCGTTTGACTCGATCCAAAACAAGAGACAAGAGGTGAAATGACGAATATGCCCCTGAAAGAAAAATGAAAAATAAAGTAAATTGGAGGGCAGACCAGACCAATCGCTATGGTCGTCTTCTTCATTTTCACAGAATCACGAACACCACAGGTCACAGCAAACCTCGATGGCCAGGAACTCAAACCAGTCTACAGAGGCCAAAACCAAACGGTGATAACACCATCGAGTTCACAGGAGTCAATCGGACCCAGAGATGAAGACGCGAGGTTCAAGGCTTTCAAAATACCATGAATTCAACATAATTGCAGACAAACTAGAAGGAAGAGCAAAAGAGGTAAAAGCAACCTGTAAGTGCTGGGAACGAATTGACTATCTAGGAAGCTTCACGAGATCGAACTGAACCGATCCAAGCCCTCTCCAAACTTCATGATGGCCTGAGGCACCGATCACCACTTGATCTTCTTACAGTAAGATGGCGTGATATGGAGAAACAAATTCGAGAACAAAGGACACCAAACCAAGGAGTTCAGCCACCTCCAGGGACCCCAACGGAGGTAAGGGAACTTGTCCCCAACAGTTCGAAGGTCAGGAGATCAGAGGAGAAGGAAGGGAGGAAAGGAAACAGGGGTCCCCGGGCGTAGGGTTTGATAGATGGAAAGAGACTGCCAAACCCTATATATATAGGGATCAAATTGAACGAAATCATCCGAGGAAAGCTATGGAAAAGAAATCAAGCGAAATCATAGAGAGGATAGGAAGAAACCTGAGAAGGAAAATTGATCAGAACTAGTTTCCCAGTTCGTGTGGAACCCAGCAAAAACGGAGGTAGAGGAAAAGGTAGAAGTTGTGCGATTTTGATCCAATAGACACAAAAACATCCGAAATTGGAAAGGAAAAATAAACCATCGTGACAAAATCAATATAAATCAATAAAGTGACATCGAAATAATTTCCTTTTCTCTTTCTTTGTTTAAGGGCTCAAACAATATCCAAACTAGGCCAAAATTTGCACATAAGTTAAATTAAGCATGTAGATTCTAAATATCCAATTAGATTTCACTTTTGGCAACTTTAGATATGTTATTTAATTTATTCTTTGTTTCTCTTTCTATATGCATTAATGGCTCATGGATTAACTAAATTTGATGAAACCTCAGCCACAAGTTAACTTAAGTGTGTTGAATATGAATTTGCCTTTATTTCCAACTTTTGGTGTCATGATTTACATTTATTTATTAATTACACCTTTTAGGCACTTTCTCTCTCCTAAAATTACCTAATAATCAAACATTATCCAAATTAGTTGCAAATTTTCCCAAAGGCTTATTTTTATGTTTAGATTACGAATTTGGAGTTATTTTTCTGATTTAAGAACATTAAGTATTTTATTTCACTTTATTGGCCTATTTCCTATTTTATTTTGTTAATGACATTAATATTTATATTTATGTTCCACTTGAAATGATACTTGGCCCTTAAGTTACTTTTTGGTCAAGAAAACGAATTTGAGTGTCAAATTATCATGATGGGTTTCAAATTATAATTTTGGTGCAATATCTTTCTATTTATCTTCTTTACCCATTAATTCCCATATTACCTTTAACTATTGCATTTATCTTCTCCTTTATATAAAATTCGGATTTTCTCCTATTTCTCTTATTTTTGGAAGTGCTAGAAAGTTCTAAGACGAAATATTTTATGATTTCTATTACTTAGTGACAATTTATACTTCAACCCCATTAATTAAAACCAATTTGGTGTTTATGTACGTACAACCCTATATTAAGAATATATGGGGAGGTATTTATCCAACTAAGTTCTTTAATTTCTTATTATCATCTAAATGAGTTATTATTAAGCATAATGTATTTTGTATTCCCTTAATTACATGCATTAGTTTATTCTTGTTTGGCTAAGACAAAAGGGTAAAACTACTAGGGTAGGGTTCTAATTCTAGTATGTTACAGCACACCACCCCTTAAAGAGATTTCGTCCTCAAAATCAAAACATCCATAGGAAACTTATTCATCACTCCTTAAAAAGTTCATCTCATAAACTTAACTTCAGTTATAAAAGTTTCAACTATACTTCTTACATCCATCACATAAGAAACATAACTTGTAAAGACTAGTCTAAGGTACTATGGGTTAACTTGCTCTTGCTCAGCATCATTAACTTCTTCACCATCCAAAGCAAAAACTCTTCCAGCTCTTCTTTCCGCAGGTCTTCCTCTATTATTATTACCATTATTGTTGCCATGATTCTGAGGAGGTGCTTGTTGAGGAACATGTCCAGGTCTAAAATGAAGCTTGGGGCACTGAGGTCTGACGTGTCCAGATTCATTGCAATGATGGCATACCACTGGACGAGGTTTGTCATGAGAACACTTCCCTGGAGGATGGTAACCATTGCACTTAGAACACTTGTCCCTTCTCTGATCATCACCTGAGGACTTCCTTTTCTTGTCAAACTCCCTTGGTTGAAACCCTGGGTAAGACTCCACAGCCAAATCTTTATCAACCATCTGCTGAAAGGTCAAGGGCAATTGTAGGATTAGAGCACGACCCACATTGTAGTTGAGCCCTTGGAGGAAAAGGTCAGCCCTACATTCTTCGCCCAAACCAACTGCATAACGCTCCAACAGTAGAAACCTTTGCACGTAGGTAGAAACGGATAAGGGATCTTGCTTCAAACTGTAGAACTCTGCTTCTTTCTTCTTTAGGGCAGCAATGCAGATGTAACGCCTGGGCCCACTGCCCAAGGCTCTAGTAGAGTTTCAGGAATGACGATTGGCCCCACAGACCACCACTAGCCTTAACTGCACGTTTTTTATCCACTCACGCGCAAGCCAGGATCAACTTCCCGACTGGTCACCCATCCTAGTACTACTCCAAGCTGAGCACGCTTAACTATGGAGTTCTTTAGTGATGGGCTCCCGGAAAAGGAGGTGCACCTTGGTGATATGGGTAGTCCAATCATTCCTTTTAAGATCATGTTATCCGAGGCCTCAAATCCTGGGATGTTACAGCAGATGTACTTCCCTCGAAAGAGAGCCAAAAACTCTATCCAGGTCATGGTGGAGATATCTCTAGTCTTAGCAATTCCATTCCACCAAACTCTAGCTGGTCCATCCAAGACATAGGAAGCAAACCTAACCTTTTGATGTGGAGGGCATGCCATACCATCAAAAGTCCTCTCCATGGCTAACACCCAATCATCTTCTTTGTCAACCATCTCTATCTCACCCTCACCCTTGAAGGAGGGTGGTTGCATCTTCATGAACTCCATGATTGAGAACTCCTTAGGCTTCACAGGTACAGACGAGTCTTTCATCTTTCCCACCATGGAAAACGCAAAGAGTTGTCGAAATATGGCCAACTCCTGCTCGGGAGTCATAGCTCCACCCGAATCAACAGTATCAGAGGTTCCCTGACCAAACCTAGCATTTTAAGGCATCTCATAACCATACTGGTTGTCCACTGTTGAGTTATCTCCAACCATTAGGGTTTTTCCTGCACAAGGCAAGGACACGAGGTATAAGAAACCTAAGATAAAGGTAAACATCCTAAGGGAGACGAGTCTGAAATAGTTAGATAACCCACTGCTAGTGGCTCTGATACCATGCTGTAAAGAAGTGAAACCACTCCTCTACTAGAAAGAAAAGACCACATCCCTTAAAGACAAACACCACATAAAATTTTTCGCCAAAGGGATGGAGATCAATTTATTCAACATGTATGTATCATTACACAATGAGTAGCAGCAGAACAAGAAGTTTTATCTAACAATTTACAAAGCTAGTTAGAACACTTCACCACATAAGGTAATCTAAAGGAAAACTAAACATAAAGCCAAGGACTAAGCCGAGGGTCATCTAACCACCTCTTCAAGCCTCCTGAAGATCAGATATAAGGTTGTTGTTGAAGTTCACTCTCCTCAGCCTAACCTGGGGTTGGAAGCATACCCCGAAAAAAGAAGAAGAAAAGAGAAATACATCAGAAAAAGCTGGTATGTGTACTCTAAAGAAAAGCTTGAGAAATATATGACATTAAGGACATCAAGTATGAATGATTCCCATGCAAAAGAATAGGACTACCCACACGGGCATAAAAGAAAGAATTCTTAACAAAAGAGTTACTTGCCATATGTAAACAATAAAGAAGTGCCACATGCACATATCATGACCAATATCCTGCATACATGTGAGATAAGCATAACACTAGAATATTATAAAACACAAAGGCGGTCAAGAATCACACATCTTGAACCTGGTGAGACATGGGCCAAGAATCACACATCTTTCCATGGCATGAGGAATCACACATCCACCATCCAAATATATATAACATGGGCCAGGAATCACACATCCTGCCCTGGCATGGGGAATCACACATCCACCATCCAAAATATTATAATGTTGCCAACAATTACAATGAGACAAAACCAATGCAATTATACTACTCTAGGGTTATTGAATCACATAGCACGAAAAATGTAGAGGCAAGTAGGAAAGTATACTCAAACATTAAATAAGATTTTCAACAATGGTCAACATATGAAACATTAATAAACTTCCACATCATAGTGGTAGATACCATCAACGATATCATCATGTTTCCATATCACAACAAAAGATTCCAAGAAATTATCCAAGATCACAATAACCAGGATAGCTCACATGAACCATGATAACAAGAGAATAGACATGTGTATAGGCAACAGTCAAAAAGATGATAAAGTAGGTGAATTGCTCAATATGGACGAATAGGGGATAAAACATACCTCAAATCAGATTCCAAACTACAAAGCACTCCAAGATCCAAGTCTAGGTCACCAAAGGCCTATCAAACACATATGTAGATTTTAAGTCAATTTCATACACATTAACCAAACCCTAAAAACCACCTTTTTATATATATGTGAATTAAGTTATTAAAACTATTCCTTATTTTATCTTATGTTATTAGGAGTCCAAAACATATTTTATTATATTTTTCTGACTTACAAATTATTAGTTATGAATTATACAAGTTTTTATCTTATTTAATTAGATCCATTAAATCACCCTTTTAAATCATCAAATTCGGGCGACAAAACCCATACCATTAGAAAGCCCTTATTTTTCCAATTCCAACGAATATTTTTCCAAAATTTTCTGATAAGCCGATAATTAGTTATACATTTTTAATTACTGACCAATTAGATAATTAATTAATGCCACTTAGGCAAGAAAAATCTCAAAAGCAGGTTGGGCCCACATGACTTGGCCCAATGTGAGTCGGCCAAGTCAGCAGGTCAAGAACTCGTTTGACTCGATCCAAAACAAGAGACAAGAGGTGAAATGACCAATATGCCCCTGAAAGAAAAATGAAAAATAAAGTACACTGGAGGGCAGACCAGACCAATCGCTATGGTCGTCTTCTTCGTTTTCACATAATCACGAACACCACAGGTCGCAGCAAACCTCGATGGCCAGGAACTCAAACCAGTCTATAGAGGCCAAAACCAAACGGCGATAACACCATCGAGTTCATAGGAGTCAATCGGACCCAGAGATGAAGACGCGAGGTTCAAGGCTTTCAAAATACCATGAATTCAACATAATTGCAGACAAACTAGAAGGAAGAGCAAAAGAGGGAAAAGCAACCTGTAAGTGATGGGAACGAATTGACTATCTAGGAAGCTTCACGAGATCGAACTGAACCGATCCAAGCCCTCTCCAAACTTCACGATGGCCTGAGGCACCGATCACCACTTGATCTTCTTACAGCAAGATGGCGTGAGATGGGGAAACAAATTCGAGAACAAAGGATGCCAAACCAAGGAGTCCGGCCACCTCCAGGGACCCCAACAGAGGTAAGGGAATTTGTCCCCAATAGTCCGAAGGTCAGGAGATCAGAGGAGAAGGAAGGGAGGAAAGGAAACAGGGGTCCCCGGGCGTAGGGTTCGATAGATGGAAAGAGACTGCCAAACCCTATATATATAGGGATCAAATTGAACGAAATCATCCGAGGAAAGCTATGGAAAAGAAATCAAGTGAAATCATAGAGAGGATAGGAAGAAACCTGAGAAGGAAAATCGATCAGAACTAGTTTCCCAGTTCGCATGGAACCCAGCAAAAACGGAGGTAGAGGAAAAGGTAGAAGTTGTGCGATTTTGATCCAATGGACACAAAAACACCCGAAATTGGAAAGGAAAAATAAAACCATCGTGACAAAATCTATATAAATCAATAAAGTGACATCGAAATAATTTCCTTTTTCTCTTTCTTTGTTTGAGGGCTCAAATAATATCCAAACTAAGCCAAATTTGCACATAAGTTAAATTAAGCATGTAGATTCCAAATATCCAATTAGATTTCACTTTTGGCAACTTTAGATATGTTATTTAATTTATTCTTTGTTTCTCTTTCTATATGCATTAATGGCTCATGGATTAACTAAATTTGATGAAACCTTGTCCACAAGTTAACTTAAGTGTGTTGAATACTAATTTGCCTTTATTTCCAACTTTTGGTGTCATGATTTACATTTATTTATTAATTACACCTTTTAGGCACTTTCTCTCTCCTACAATTACCTAATAATCAAACATTATCCAAATTAGTTGCAAATTTGCCAAAGGCTTATTTTTATGTTTAGATTACGAATTTGGAGTTATTTTTCTGATTTGAGAACATTAAGTATTTTATTTCACTTTATTGGCCTATTTCCTATTTTATTTTTTTAATGTCATTAATATTTATATTTATGTTCCACTTGAAATAATACTTGGCCCTTAAGTTACTTTTTGGTCAAGAAAATGAATTTGAGTGTCAAATTATCCTGATGGGTTTCAAATTATAATTTTGATGCAATATCTTTCTATTTATCTTCTTTACCCATTAATTCCCATATTACCTTTAATTATTGCATTTATCTTCTCCTTTATATAAAATTCGGATTTTCTCCTATTTCTCTTATTTTAGGAAGTGCTAGAAAGTTCTAAGACGAAATATTTTATGATTTCTATTACTTAGTGACAATTTATACTTCAACCCCATTAATTAAAACCAATTTGGTGTTTATGTACATACAACCCCATATTAAGAATGTATGGGGAGGTATTTATCCAACTAAGTTCTTTAATTTCTTATTATCATCTAAATGAGTTATCATTAAGCATAATGTATTTTGTATTCCCTTAATTACATGCATTAGTTTATTCTTGTTTGGCTAAGACAAAAGGGTAAAACTACTAGGGTAGGGTTCTAATTCTAGTATGTTACAGATTTGCTTGCTTTCAAGAATGTTGGTGAGAATGATAAATAGGATTTACATCTATTGTTGATTTGAAACCCAAAATTGGTTTGTTATGTTGAACTTAACCCTAATTTCAAGTCTGTGATAATGTTACTTATCTTGATTGTGTAATTAGCATGTTGATAGATTACTTTCTCTCTCCTAAACAAGTGTAACCCTAATCTATTATCATTTGAGAAATATGGTTCTTTAATGCATTTTTATGTCGAACTGATGTGTATCATGTGTATGGTGGCAATGATAAGCCTTAATGAGGTATGGAGTGATAATGATGTTCTTGTAGGAAACAATGTGAATGGTCCTATGACCTTGGTAGTGGCTTTGTTCCTTAATTGTGGTGATACCCTCTATGTGATTTGATAAGGGATTGATATCCCATGGTGATGTGGTAATAGTGATGGTCTCATGAGTGGCAATGAAATAATATCATGTGATGATGTGACAAGTTTATATCTCATACATTTTATATCTTTTGAAGTTGTAATTTACCCTAAATTTGGTAGAATCTTTCTAGGGTTTGTACGTAACTTGATTGATGCAGTTAAACGATACCCAATTGGCTCTAATTAATTAAGTGAAACTGTAATCATGTAGTTTCCCTATGACATAGATCCATTCCGGCGTCAGAACTTGGTGGATGGTGAAACAAGTATTCCTAAGGGAAACTCGAAGCTCATAGTGTTGAGTATGTGAGGTGCAAGTGACTATGCACCATTGTTATCTTGACCCCAGGTGTTTTGATGATGGCCACAATCATTCCTCAGTGTGAGAATGACTATAGTCATGTATCGGTGATTATATATGTGATGTGATTCGAGGACAACTGCGATTGTACCTAGGTGGCATGGTTTTGTACCCTAGTGTCTAGCACCATGACCTATACCAAGGTGGGCTAGGTGTTTTCAGCTTGACTATATGTTGTTGATGGTGGTTTGACTTATATGTTAGTGTGGTGTTCACTCGTACGAACTGAGTGGGGAGAAGATCTTGGATTTTGGTTCTTCCTAGATCTTGTATGGCACTAATTTTGATTTAGCAGTGGTTAGTTGGATTTTAGTGGTACAACTCAAATCCTTAGGGCAATAATAAAGATATGATACATCTATGTAGTATATCTATTTAGGGTTAATCACACTTCAGATTGGATTTCACCCTTGCCTTATTTTTATTACTGCTTAGTTATTATATTACACGGTAAGAGAAATACAATGTTACATATTTTCTTCATATTCCTTCTTATCAATATGCTATGTTTATTTGTTATAGGTTCTTAATCTACTTAACCAATGTAATTAGTTTAAATAATTCACTTAGTTGAATCTTCTCATCATGTTTAATAGTAATATATTTGTGGTAACAATTATCAGTTGTGAGAGTTATATCTCTTGCTCAGACATGGGCCTTACCTCGTGAGTTACCACATATTTTTAGGCAGTCGTCAGCGGCGTGGTCAGGATCATGTTGCTGAGGAAGAGTAGCTTGGAGATCAGTAGCCTCACAAGTTTGGATAGCTACCACTTGTTATTGTAGTAGAGTCCTAGTGTCGTCCCTGTACTCTCAAGTCTAGGAAGGGATTTGTTTTGTAAATGATGTATATCAATACATTTTTTGTGATTCAACCCTATTTTAGGGCTTTATCTTGTGTCATATTGCATTTCAATCACATTTATACCTATTATATTACATGTTATTTCTCTCAATATGAATATTTGTATAAAGTGAACTTATGGACATTATTCGTATGTTTTTTAGGCATTTGGACCACTCTTGATGGAAGAGAGAGAGAGAAGTGATCTTAGGGTTTCTTTACCCTTGGAGAGGCCTAAAGTGAAGTTTGATGCTCCCTCAACCTACCCCTAGTGGCCAAATATCCATTGAAGCAAAGATGTCCAAGAAAATCCAAGGAAACAAGTCCAAGTGTTGATCCAGAGGCTAGCACGGTCGTGGTACCACAGAACGGTCGTGCTAGCATACTTGCAAATCAACAGAGTCACCTTGGAGCAAAGCTAGAATCACCACGGCCATGCCACCTTGCACAGCTGTGTGAGAGTTTAGATAGAACGGTTGTGGAGCCAACAAGGGGGTAATGTTTTCCAAGCCACCATGGTTGTGGTGACCACCATGACTGTGTTACACTAGCCCCACCGCGGTCGGGGTGACCACCACAGCCGTTCTACTTCATGTACAAACTTGACCATGTTTCTGTGCTTTTTCTCCATTTTTCATCACGATCACTCCACTCCACCATGATCGTGCTCACCCCTCCCCACCACAGTCGTTCTACTCACAAAAACCTAGATACTTTTGCACTACATTTCTCATACTACACCTACTTGACCTAGTGCTTCCCCCACACCTATATGTACCTAGGTGGCAGCTCTAGCACAAGGTTAGATACCTTCTACCACTCTTATCTCCCCATTTTCTCCCCTTATCCATTCCACTCCATTTCCACCTCCATTCCACTCCATTTCTCCATTTCCACCACCAAAACCCTCATTTCCAAGCCTTCCATCCACTTCCCACCATCGTTCCACACCATTCCATCCAAGAAGAAGGAGGAGGTTGACCTTACAACAGATAGAGAGGAGGATTCACTCATCTACACCGAGCTCCATGGCTACTTCTTCCTCTTTCTCTCCCCTTTTTGTATTTTCCATTTTCATGAATAGCTAGGCCCCTTGGGTGGGTTGTTTGGGGTCAAAAATGTCACTTTGATACCATGTTGGGGGGAAATGATATGTAAACATTGTAATTTTATTTGATAATGATTATGTTCTAATTCTATTTCACTCTTCATGAATTGCTTGTTGGTTTGTGCTTGAAATCACCTAGGAATTTAGGGAAATTGCTTGTATGTGTAAACTTTGGGATTTGCTCCTAGGTCCAATTCTTTGATTCCTAGCTAGGTACCCATCCTCCTACATTCTAATCAATTCTCCTAACCCCTAGTTGAGAGATCTAAGTAGCTAGTTTAGATGGATTTGGTGTGCTTAGCATGGAACTTTCTCAAGGCTAGAATGTGAGTGATGGGAGGCCTAAAACCTCACTTCCACTCCCATTACTAGTCTCAACCCCAAATCATCCTAAAATCATATAACCTAGAAACCTAGGCTTGTTTAGATTCTAATTGAATTACACTTGAACCCTAGCCCAATTGAACCTCGTAAGGGTAGTAGGGGTGTTAGGGACTAGTTCCCCTATACAAAACCAAGCATATCCATGGGCAGATAGTAGTTTAGGATAATTCATTAGACTCTAGCATGTCGTATGGTTTGATAATCTAAATGGAATCATAATCTTCACATGTCACCCCAACCTAATTGATAATTGCATCCCCTAAACAACCCACATTCCCCTTAATTGATTTAAAAACCCTAATTGGATTCTTGTTTAGCTAGTGTTAGCTTAGTTATCTCTTTACTTGCATAGTTAGCATCTTGCCTTATTCTTGCTTTGTTCATGATAGTTTAGGTCTTTAATTGCTCTTTTGCCTTATTTTCTAGTTTAGTATGGTTTAATTCTCTTCTTACACACCTTAGCATATATTGCTCTTTTCCATACTTGCCTTGTCTTTTCTTGCTCAGTAGAATTAACTATGTAGGTTTAATTTAGGTTTTGTTCTTGTTTGCTTTCCTTTAATTGCTTGCTTGTTCATCCTTAGTGTAATCAATCAACAAATCACCTTTAAACCCTTCAACCCTAGACTCCACAATAGGAACCTAGCCCCAAAACTAGCCTAGCTCTAGTGCCCCCTTTTCTCCCTATGGATCGACCCTATACTTTCCTCCCTCCTATAATACGACATGACCCTGTACGCTTGTGGGTGTAGTGTTTTAGTCTGTGCGAGTGTGTTGAGTTTAGGTCCATTATAAATTTCAAAAGTGAATCCATCATGTGTGTTTGTTTGCAGAGTTGTATCTATTCAAATCTCAATTGAGTAGTGTGTAACGCCATTGGCATAAACACACCATTTTGACAGTATTTTGTGGTTTGTATATATGTGACATGTATATGTGAAGCAAGATCTCTTTTGTATATAGGTTGTGCCATATGGCCACTAAATAGATGTAAATATCTACTATGATATGTGATGTGATATAGGTTGTTGGACTTTGTTGTAATATGTTTCCGCACATGTTGGTAATATGAGATCAGTTTTAATTTACCTACTTTTTTGATAATGAGGTTGTTAGTTGTTGATCATGCATTTTGTTTTGATTTATCTCATTCGTGTGATGTTGGGATGCCACAAGTTAGGTTGGTATTAGATTTCTAGGTTCACTGAGTCTATAGGGACATAGGATTTGGGTTTTGTCTCTTCTTGCATCATCCAACATATGTGATTATAGCTTATGCTTATGCAGATATCTTTGGAGAGTACAGATAACATGCGAACAGTTGCTTTTTTGTGCCAGGAGGTGGAGTGAGGAGGCATGAACATGAAGATAGAGTGTCATAGATGGGACCAAAGCATCCCGTTGTGCCTCAGTTTGGCCCAGCACCCATGGCCAATCCCACTTTCAGTCCATGTTTGGACAATTTTTGGACAAGCTTATGCATATGCGGATTGAGTTCCCACACCTCAAGCAAGAGTAGTTGTCCCCAATTCAGAATCCCATGGTTTTGGGAAGACATTTGAGTGTCTACGACGTGTGGGGGCAATCGAGTATGTGGGTATGGCAGACTCGAAAGATACAGATATGTGGTTGATCAATCTTGAGAAGGATTTCAAGATCCTCAATATCCCTGAAGAGGACAAGGTAAAGCATGCAGTGTACCTGCTGAAGTGTAGTGTTAACCACTGATAGGCCATTGAGGAGGAGGATAGACCTGGAGTAGTGATCAATTGGGAGGAGTTTTGGTAGAAGTTTGTGGGTCGATACTTCCCAGAGACATATCTTGATGAGAAGATATCATAGTTTGAGAAGATCCGACAAGGTTCGATGTTCATAAATAAGTACAAGGTGAAGATTATGGAGCTATTGAGGTTCTAACCTCGTATGGAAATGATAGATAAGGATAGGATCTGATGGTTTGAGAAGGGCTTGAGTAAGGAGCTGACGACAATGTCTTCTTTGGAGAACATGGAGAGATTTTCTACCATTGAGGTGTCAGTGAGGATAATTAAGAAGTTTGCTATCCAGAAACATGAATCCAATGCTAAGGAGAGACCAACTGAGTTTCAGGGACAATCATCTGGTGGATTTAATAAGACAAGGTTTTCTTCACCTTAGTCACATCAGCGGTTAGATTTCTCTGAGCAAAGGTCAGTGGTGTTGTCACACTAGTTCTCGATCAAGGGTAGAGGCCATAGTTTCCCACCAGCTGGAGCATGTAGTGCAATGTCAATGTCGTTGATAGGGCCATATAGGCCATGGTATAAAAGTAAGACCTATTCTAAATGTGGATTGACCAGGCATACCAAATTGTTCTGTCATGTAAAGGATGAGAGGTGACACAACAACCAAGGTAGAATCAGTAGGGTTTGCAACATCAGTTTCAGTAGTGGTGGTGGTCGAGGATGTAGTTAGGAGTTACAGGAAGGGTCCTATGGATAGTCTAGTAGAGGACATGGGCCACAATAGGCAATGACTCAATTCTACACTATGAGTTAGCCAGAGGTGGTGGTCAATCCATGGGTCATGACATGTTAGATGGAACTTTTTCATTCTGATTTGTCTTCTTCTTCTTTTGTATCTATTTTGGTTGACCCTAGTGCGACACACTATTTTATCACTAGAGAGATGATAGATAGTTGTTATATGCCTATTGTTACTAGATCAAGCAATATTCGGTTAGAACCCCCTCTTGTTGGTTTTGTCGAGTTGTGGGAGGTGTGACCATCTTGCATTATTCTTTCTGAGGATGCAAAATTCAAGAGGACCTTATGCCACTTGACATGCATGGATTCGATGTAATCATGGGTTTGGATACCTTGGAGAAGTATTGGGTGGTCTTGGAATATAGTTCTAAGGTGGCGACTTTCCATGAGTGTGATGTTTTATGGGTCTTCCAAGGAGATAAGAAGATTCTTCTAACGATCTTGGTGTCATCTATGGAAACAGAGAGGTTGATGAGACATGGTTGTGAGGATTTCTTGGCACATGTTGTGGATACCAAGAGGATGAATTCTAGTATCCAGGAGGTTCTTGTAGTGTGTGAGTTTGAGGATGTCTTTCCTGAGAAGTTTCCTAGTGTTCACCCTCCCAGAGAGATTGATTTTGAGATCAATATTGTTCTTGGTACGTAGCCCATAATACAATCCCCATGCAGGATGGCAGTAATGGAGATGCAGGAGTTGAAGAAGTAGTTGCAAGAGATATTAGATAAGGGTTTCATCAGACTGAGCACTTCCCCTTAGGGTGCTCCAGTGTTGTTCGTGAAGAAGAAGGACAGTTATATGAGGTTGTGCATAGATTACCAGCAGTTGAACAAGGTCACCATGAAGAACAAGTACCTATTTTCGAGGATGGATGATCTATTTGATCATCTAAGAGGTGTTGTAATGTTCTTGAAGATAGATCTAAGGTCTGGATATCATTAGCTGCATATTAAAGCAGATGGCATACTCAAGTCAGATGTCATGACTAGGTATGGTCACTATGAGTTTGTGGTTATGCCGTTTGGGATAACCAACATGCCATCAACTTTGATGGATCTAATAAATAGAGTGTTTAGGATGTATCTAGATTAGTTCACTGTAGTGTTCATCGAGGACATCTTGGTATACTCCAAAAACACTCAACAACATGAGCATCGTCTATGCATGGCATTGATGTTATTGAGGCATCACAAGTTGTATACCAAGTTTGACAAGTGTGAGTTCTAGATTAGGGAGGTGTCTTTTCTTGGGCACATGATATCTACTAAGGGTGTTTGTGTGGACCCAAAGAAGGTGGATTACATTCTAGAATGGGAGTAGCCTAAGATACCGATGGAGGTTTAGTTTCCTAGGCTTGGTAGGCTACTATAGGAGGTTGATGAAGAACTTCAATGTTGTGGTGTTACCCCTAAAAAAGTTGATGAGGAAAGGTGTACCTTTTGTCTGGGATGACAAGTGTCAATGTTCTTTCTAATTGTTGAAGAAGAAGTTGACCAATGCACCAGTGTTAGTTTTACTAGAACAAGGGAAAGGTTACATTGTCTTTTGTGATGTGTCAAAGAATGGCTTGGGATGCGTGTTGATGCATGACAAGAATGTGATTTCTTTTGCTTTGAGACAGCTTAAGAAACATAAGGAGAGCTACATGACGCATGACCTGGAGCTTGCAGCTGTGGTCCATGTTTTGAATATTTGGAGACACTACCTTTATGGAGAGAAGTTTCAGATCTTCACTAACCACAAGAACCTTTGGTATATCTTCTCGAAGCAGGAATTGAACATGTGACAGAGGAGATGGATGGAGTTGATCAAGGACTATGATTGCATGATTACCATCCAGGGAAGGCAAATGTGGTGGAAAATTCTCTTAGTAGGAAGTATTCTTCACCATCATCTATAGATAAGGCACAGTTGTGTTCTTTGGTGTGTCGTAAGTGATACATGTTCGTGTCGCTTCGCCAGATTCATGTACAAGTAGAGGTTTCCATGTTGGCAGGCATGTTGGCATAGTTGCAGGTCAACCCTACCTTGATACAACAAATTAGAAATGCACATCAAGTTGATAGCATGATACAAAATATCATGGTAGAGTTTGGCATCAAGAAGTATTATGGTTTCCATGCGACTGATAATGGGACAATTTTCTTCCATAATCATATAGTAGTACCTGATGTTGATGGTTTGACAAAGTTAGTTCTTGAGGTGGATCATTCCTCGATGTATTCTATGCACCCAAGAAGTACAAAGATGTACTACAACTTGAAGAACATGTATAAGTAGCCTGGCTTGAAGCATGATGTGGTAGAGTTTGTGGCTAGATTTCCTGTTTGTCAATAGGTCAAGGTAGAGCATCAAAAACCTACAGTGACATTGCAACTGTTTCCTATACCACAATGGAAATGGGATCATGTCACAATGGACTTTATGGTTGGTCATTCTAGGACAACCAAAGGTCATGATTCCATTTGGGTGATAGTGGACAAGTTGACTAAGTTAGCACACTTGTTACCAGTCAAGACAATGTATACAATAGAGAAGTTGGCTTACATATATGTTGGTGAGATAGTTTGTCTGTATGGTATCCCAATTACCATAGTGTCAGATAGAGGTCCTCAGATAACTAGTCATTTTTGGGAGTGTCTACATACAACCATGGGCACACAGTTGAAGTTTAGTACAACTTTTCACCCACAGACAGATGGTCAGTCAGAGAGGATCATTCATATCTTGGAGGGTCTTTTGAGAGCTCATGTTTTGCAATTTCTTGGAAGTTAGGATATGACATGATTTCAATAAAGTTTGTCTACAACAATAGTTATTATTGGAGTTTATATATGGAACTGTATGAAGCCTAATATGAGAGGCATTATCAATCACTGCTTTGTTGGTATGAGACATGTGAGTATTAGCTTCTGGATCATGAGTCAGTATAGTAGACTACATAGAAGATCAGAGTGATACAACAATAGCTGAAGGCAAACAAGGATAGATAGAAGTCTTATGCCAATAACTACCACAGACTTTTGAGTTCCAAGTAGGAGACAAGTTGCATCTTAAGGTATCTCTTTAGAAAGGTGTGTTGAGGTTTGGTAAGAAGGGTAAGTTGAATCCTAGGTTTATGGGACCTTATCTTGTCATGGCACATGTTAGGAAGGTGGCTTACAGGTTGGAGATACCACCAGAGTTGTAGAGGTTACACCCTATCTTTCATGTTTCCATGTGGAGGAATGTCACCCGAATACAGAACAAGTGTTGCAACCACTAGAGATTAACTTGGAGGAGGATGTGTCATATATGGAGGGTCTAGTGTTGATCCTAGATAGGAGGGTGAAGAAGTTGAAGAAGAAGGATATCATTCTTGTTAAGGTTTTTTGACATCACCATGGTGTGGAAGAAGCTACATGGGAGTTATAGGATGAGATGCGTATGAAGTACCCATCTTTTTTCACATAGGATTTTGGGTGTGACATCCTTGTTAGGGATTTAGGGTTGTAAGACCCCTGACATAGCTTTCTGATTGATCTTGATTTCTTAGCATAATTAGGTTCTTAAAACCTTAATATAATCTCTTAATGCACTTTAATAACATTTGACAGGCTTATGTTTCAAATTTGTTCCAGTATGGATGTTATTTGAGTTAGTTATGCTTATATGTGCTAGTTTTGGACTATGTTAAAATTTACCCATGTTTAGGGTTTTTTTGTGAAGTTTGTCACATGCATGTTGTGCCTCACATGTTTTGACATCATGTGGAGATAGTGGTGCCCCATAGCCTTGTTATACCTTGGTTGGATGAGGTGGCATCATGAGTTGAAGTTTAGGGTTTGCATGGATGCCCTTGCTTGATGTTGATTTTGAGTGTTGACCGATGATTCCTTTGGTTTTAGTGATTTCCAAGATGTACTCTTGGTCATGTTTTCTACGGTCGATTATGTTTGAGGTGTACCTAGTAGTCTCTTCATTCAATGAGCCAAGAAACCCTAGGTTGAGTTCTATGCAACCGATGGATTTTGATCTCAGTGAACGTTGAGCTTTTGGATCTAGTATCCCTTCGACCGATGAGTTTTCTCAGACTAGCTTGGTCATTGGTTTTCCTTGGTTTTATCACCTTGGACACATGTATATTAGCTCTTACATGGGTGAGATATGGTGGACAAGTGGCACAAGTTTGCATGACAACTAACCTCCCTTCTCTCTCTCTAACCCTTGGCTTTATAAACCTCTCTTCTTGCATGAAAATAAACCATTTTCACCCCTCTCCATCTATATTCTTTCTTGGAGATCATCCCCTTGTGTTGGGTGATGGAGGTGGAGCTCTAGTTGTCAGTCCATCTTGCATGTGAACTAGGTTTTTGGGGCAACCCTTCTTTGGTGATCGTTTGGTGTACCTCGATCATGGTAAGTAATCTAACTCTCTTTATCTTCATTTTCTTACTACCCTTCCTCTCTTCCCTCTCTTCTTGGACAAATCCATGGTTATCCATGGTGGTGCTTGAAGTTGAGCTTGAGGAACTTCTCTCTTCTTGACTGAATCCATTGTTCTCCATGGTAGTGCTTGAGTTGAGCATGAAAAACCAGCCTCTTTATTGTCTTTTCGACTTAGAGTTTCGGTTTTCATCTTGTAATCCTATAACCTAGGGTTTTTGCTTCTCTCTTTGAGGTGGTTCTAGCTTGAATGTGGATGTGATCAAGCTAAGATTCCTCTCTTTCTTGGAGCTCCCTTGTTGTTGGAGTTGTTCTTCATATCTAAGGCAAGTTATATAACTTTCTCCTCAATTATTGTTACACTTAAAATTCATGCAAATAATCTATCCTTAAAAATGTGGTTCTAAGTAAAATGGTGATGATATTTATAATACATGATTTATTTTCTATGGTGATCTTGAATAAATAAACCCCTCTGTGATGAAACCCTAAGCTTGTACCCACACTCTTGTTTGATGATGGAGGTTGTGATCCTTGCATGCATGTGTAAAATGTTGGTTTCTTTCTCCTTCTCACGATTTTGGTTTCTTTCTTAATGATGGAGACTTTTGATGCATGCATGTCTATGTTAAATGTTTGTTTCCTCTCTCTAAGTCATGGTTTTGTTTTATTTTATGTTCGTGGTCGGAATTAGGGTTTTAGAGTTGTTTTCCTTCTTGTGGTTTGTACCTTCGAGGTTTTCAGTTTCAAGGTGATAAACAACCTATTTGATCTTGAGTTTAATGAGGTTTTCTCTCACTTGATGTTTCAAGATATGGTTTGAGTGATTGATGAGTTTCTGACATATTTTAGGTCACTAAGCATGGATCTCCTTAAAAGTTTGCAAAGGTAACCATCTTCTTTGGTCGATGAAGTGACCAGGTCTTCCTTCGATCACGAAGCTTTCTTTTCTGTCGATAGAGTTGTTTGCTCCAAGTGGTCGTTAATGTGTTGACCTAGATGGTAGTTGGGGGTGGTTTACTTCTTTGGTCGATGAAGAAGGTGAGACCTATCCTCTTCGATCGATGAAGATTCATGGACTCTATTTGTCCTATGTGGTTAACTTGTGTGATAGTAATTGACTTTCTTGCTTCCAAGAATGTTGGTGAGAATGACAAATAGGGTTCACATCTATTGTTGATTTGAAACCCTAAATCAGTTTGTTATGTTGAACTTAGCCCTAATTTCAAGTCTATGATAATGTTACTTCGCTTGCTAGAGTAATTAGCATGTTGATAGAGTACTTTCTCTCTCCTAAACTATTATAACCCTAATATGCCATCATGTGAGCATTATGGTTCTTAAGTGCATGTTTATGCCTAACTTATGTATATCCCATGTACAGTGGTAATGATAAGCCTTGATGTGGCAGGTAAAGATAACGATGTTCTTGCATGAAACAATGTGAACGGTCTTATGACCTTAGCAGGGGATATGTGCCCTAATTGTGGTGATACCCTCTGTGTGATGTGATAAGGGATTGGTATCCCATAATGATGTGGTAATAGTGATGGTCTCATGAGTGGCATTGAAACAATATCATGTGGTGATGTGACAAGTTTATATCTCACACATTTTATATCTTTTGAAGTTGCAATTTAGCCTTATCTTTGTAGAATATTTCTAGGGTTTGTACTTAACTTGATTTATGCGGTTAAAAGATACCCAATTGGCTCTAATTAATCAAGTGAAACCCTAATCATGTAGTTTCCCTGTGTCATAGATCCATTCCGACCTTAGAACTTGCTCGATGGTGAAATGAGTATTCCTAAGGGAACCTCAGAGCACATACTATTGAGTATGTGAGGAGCAAGTGATTGTGTGTCCTTGTCATCTTGACCCTAGGTGTTTTGAGGATGGACACGATCATACCTCAGTGTGAGAACAGATACGACCGTGTCTCAATGATTATATATATGTGATGTGATTGGAGGACCACTATGGTTGTACCTCAGTGGAAGAATTTCATACCCTGATGTTAGCGCTTGACTTGTACCAAGAAGGGCTAGGTGTTTTCAACTTGACTATATGTCATTGGTGGCAGTTTGATTGATATGTCACCGCGGTATTCACTTGTTCTGACCAAGTGGGGAGAAGATCTTGGATTCAATCTCTTCCGATATCTTGTATGGCACAATTTTAACTTAGTAGTGGTCAATTAGATTTGGGTGGTATGAATCAAATCCTCAGGGTAGTAATAAAAGATGTAATACAACTGTGTAGTATATCTATTTAGGATTAAACATGCTTCACATTAGATGTTTACCCTTGCCTTGATTTTATTACTGCTTAGTTGTCATATAATGTAGTAAGAGAAATCATTTGTTATACATATTATTCATATCCCTTCTTATCAATATGCTATGCTTATTTGTTATAGTTGTTCAATTTTCTTAACCTGTGTACTCAGTTTAAATTATTCATTTATATGAATGTACTCATCATGTTTAATAGTAATATATTTGTGATAACAATTATCATTGGATGAGAGTTATATCTCTCACTGGGACATGGGTCTCACCTCGTGGGTTATCACTTATTTTAGGTGGCAGCAGCATGATCAGGATCATTCTGTTAAGGAAGAGAAGTTTGAAGATTAGTAGCCTCAGAAGGTTGGATATTTACTAGTTGTTTTTGTAGTAAAGTTCTACTGTCATCCCTATACTCTCAGGTCTGGGAAGGGATTTTTTTGTAGATGATGTATATTGATATATGTTTTGGCAATATGTCGTGGTTTTTATATATGTGGCATGTATATGTGAAACCTGATCTCTTTTGTATATAGGTTGTGACAGATGGCCACTGAACATATGTAAATTTCTACTATGATATGTGATGTGATACAAGTTTTTGGACTTTGTTGTAATATGTTTCCTCACATGTTGGTAATATGAGATTGGTTTTAATTTATCTACTTTTCCAGTAATGTGGTTGTTAGATGTTGATCACGCATTTTATTTTGAGTTATCTTGTTCATGTGATGTCACGATGTTACAGGAACTACTTTCTAATAGCACAATAGTAAACACAAAAAATGAACAGAGAGAGTGTGTAAAGTCCTAATATTTATGATAAAATTCTTACAAATTGTATCATAATATATAAATAGATCTTTCTACAATTCATGCTTTACATTAGAGTTACAAATGATTATACATAAAAACTAGTATCAAAAATATGTGAATTGTCTACTTTTTAACATAGGAGAACTCCTACATGTCTCTTCTCGCTCTTCTTTGTATCACATGTCCATGAATTCCTAGAGGGAATAAAATCACACATTGACCCCAAGAAGGAAAAATGGGTCAGTAAAGCTGGTACTAAATCCAATTATTAGATATTTAAGAAGTAGGTATACAATATGATTCAGGTATAAGATCAGTTCTAGGGGGGACTATTTGTTGGACTTAGTTTAGAAAAATAAAACTCACAAGCATCAATGTTTTCAATGTTCATAATTCAAGAGGGTAATTTCACAATATTTATGGCTATCAATTATGCAAGATTTTTCCATGCTCAAGATATAAAAATATTC
The DNA here is from genome assembly GCA_963693085.1 of Alisma plantago-aquatica. Classification (NCBI taxonomy): domain Eukaryota; kingdom Viridiplantae; phylum Streptophyta; class Magnoliopsida; order Alismatales; family Alismataceae; genus Alisma; species Alisma plantago-aquatica. Next base: position 603,550,970 of record OY856413.1, read on the forward strand.
AAGATTATTTATAACAAAATGATCAAGTTAAATATTATGATTAAGCATTTTCATATGATTTCTTTCAAGGGAAAAAGTTCCATGTGTTCAATCATCTATGAAAAATGCAATAGCCTAATTGCTATTTTAACTAGTCCACTGGGGACAACTAATCCATTACAACTTGTACACAGGGCGGTGGGATGTACCCTACCTCAAGTGAACCAAATATCTAAGGTCCCAAACCAAAAGGGATTTAAAACTCCATTAGATAAAGTCAAGTACTATTTTAGTATTTAACAAAATGTGAACAATTGTAATTCAGGGGTGGTGACATACAAAGGAAAAAACTTCTTATAAAATAGTTTAGGGTTCACCACTAAGCAAGATGCATGTAATTCAAGAGGGAAAATAAATGACACAATAAGTAAATTGAGAATCTAGTATCCCATTATATTTGAGGCTCCTTAGATTGCACAATCACCAAGAATGGCTTCAATAGCATGAAATATACAAAGAATGTAGTACAATTTGGTTATCATTTTGCTTGGAATCAAATCTTCTTAAATATTTTCTATTTAGAATTTTTATTTCCCATTAAGGGTTGTTACTATTTCATACTTCTCATATTATGCTTCTTTCTAGGGCTTCTAATTGGATTGCATACATGTATTAATATATTTAAAATGTCAGCTTTTTATGTACATTATTATCTTTTCATATTATGTTGCTAATTTTCCATCATATTCTCTCACTGTAGAGTTCTTAATCCTATAAAATAGACACATTATCCGTTATACATGTATATCTTCATCCTAAAGTAGGGTACATTACTTCATCATGTATTTTAGCCATGGTTACAAGATAACTTATTTATTAATGGACTATCACATAGATGTGTTAGGTGTTTCATGCCATTCCATATAAAGTTACATATTGATATTTTGAGTTATTTCTCTACTATAATTCACAATATAGTTATCTATCTATGTTCCTTCATCATTGACCTTTTTTTATCAAAATTGATCCATTTTCTCTTTTGAAGTTTTATCTTTATCAATGTCAGCTTATTAATTTACAAGTTATCTATATATCCATAAAAATACATAGTATATAACATTGGTCTTGTAGTATCATATACTCATGTATATTTGTACATGATCTAAAACATGATGTCAATTAAAATCATTTCTACCCATAATATAAAAGTATCTTCCTTCCAAATTTCTACCCTTTTCTGAATCTATTGAAATATAAAATAATTATTACATATTGATATCTCATCAATTCACATCTCAATTCAAACGTTTCTAACTTATGTATCTATCCAGGGGTTGAATTCAAAATAATAATATAATTCTTAATAAATTTATAATGTGTAGATTACCTATTTACCAATCTTAATATGATAATTTGTATGCTTACATATAACAAGCTAACACATACAAATTCCTAATATGTATGCAAGAGTAATCATTCTTTAATCTAGATTAATATCAAATTATGTTTCATATATAGTAGATTGTGAGATACCATAACCGGATGTTTTCTATAACAGTTATAAAATTATGTGTCTTTTATTTACTAGTGTTTCTAGATTCAATAATAGGTTTATCTACGTACATGTTATCTATACATTAATGTATGTATGAATATATATACATAAACAAGTATATATCATTAGTAAGAGGATGATTCTATACAAATTTTAGACCCTATACAAATCAGTAGAAGCATGTAAATCAGATATACTCTTATTTGATACACCTGAAGTCCTATTTGGAAGTCCTTTCTCCTTTCTAGAGGAGGGAAACCTAGGATGAACAGAGTGGCAGCACACTAGGTGACACAATCAGGGACGTAAGATCCATCGCATCCACACATGGATGAAGGAGATTCGAGGAGGTTCTCAGTATGTGTAGAGGTGTTGAAGGGTATGGGTATTAGTCTAGAGTATGGTGGCAAACAAGGAGTGTCAAACTCTTAGAACACACAACAGAGCATAGACAAGGACTTTACTATGGATGTCGATATGTCATCTAAAGCATTTCAATCACTAGGAGAAAACAAGGGGGGAATAGTAATAGGAACAATGTGCAAGGATAATTGAACCAACATAGTTGTTATATGGAGTCTGTTGAAGGGGAGACTTCAACAAAATCTTCCATCGTAGTGGACGATCTAAACATCCATATCTTGAATCTTGATCTAATGGTTTTGGATGTTCAGGGAACTTTGACTATCAACATTGAGGAATAAGCCTATTGTGGCCTATTAAAATGTTAGGTGTACACGGTTATTGTCAACTAATTTGCTAGAGAGGCATTTACATGACAATCTAGGATTGCGTATGTAGCTTGTGGAATATGATTGTATTGTTTAGACTTAAAGATATAGAGAATGACTATTTTGCAGTACAACTCATGAGGGAACATGACTATCTGAAACCTATCACTGGTGGTCCATGGCCGATGATTGGTTTGTATCTCTATGTTCAATGATGAGAGACATACTTCTCGACATTGGACAAGCTTCCCAGGAAATTGATGAACTATATCAGAAACAATGTGGGTGAGAAATCTTGGACTCCTAATATTTATGTACCAATGGCTACTGCTGAAGGAAATTGATGACTATATTGAAAAGACTTTGGGAGTGGACAACAACATACATCGAAAGAAAAGGGGTAGGTTCATGAGAATTTTGTCAGACTGGATTGTAATAAATCGCTTACACCTACGGTGATAGTCTAAGGTGAAACTTATTGTCTGGATTATGAGAACAACCTGTGTATATGTATGCATTGTGGGATGATAGGCCACATGGAAGCGGAATGTAATAAGAAAGCTAGTAAGATGATCGTTAATGGTGAGACATCTACCTAAACTCTAGCAACACATGTGGAAGTCATGGACAATTTTTCAGAGGCTCTACATGTGAAACTAATAGTGAGAAAACAAAGTAAAAAAAGTACAACCAACAACAAGAAAGGGGTAGTCACGAGCTATAGATTCCAAAATTTGGAGCAAGAAGAAGGGGAAACCGAGGACACAGTTGCTCCACTTGAGGTGGCAGATCGATTGGAAGCTGGGATTTGGGCAAGGAAAGAAAATGATAAGAAGAACAAATTCAATAGGCGAAATAGAGGATACCTTTGAAGGACAAGAGAGTTAAAAAAGAAAGTGTTCAATAAAAAATGAGTGAGAGGAGGTAGGTGGGAGGCAAGGAAAACGTCCATACCAAAGTGAGGATTGAAGATGACAACACAATAGCACCAAAGAAGAGTGGAGGTGATGATCATAGGGGCTTTGTGTTTCATATGAGGAGTTTTTAGGATAAGGAGGCTGAGAAAAGATACCCCCATCATATCGGGAGAGGGGGAGGGCTAAGTGTACTAGAGGAACATGATAGTGCTTGTTGTGGGAAAGGAGAAAGAACCCTTGCTAACCTCTAAGAAGAGAGGGAAGCAAACAATTCTCAAAGAGGATGTCCTATACAAGAAAGGGAAAAGTGATTCTACCCCATTTGTTTAAATGTTAATTGATGCTTGAAATGTTTAGGGAATCAATAAGGATGATTCCCAAAACAGTGTTATTGACCTGACTAGAGGATTTACGTTTGATGTTTTGGCTACTCTTGAGCTAAGAATGAGTGTTCATGCGATGGATGACATTGTGAAGAAGTTGGGGTGTGATGCCTCACACAGGGTTGAAGCAAGGGGCTTTCTGGTGGTATTTGGGCGTCGTGGAAACACTACATAGAGCCATTGGAGATTCTTGCTTACAGTAATCAATTCATTCATTGTTTCATGAATAAGAGTGTTCTAGTTACCTTTGTTTATGGACACATGAAACATCAAAAGCGTCCTCTACTTTGGGATAATCTTAGAAGTCTAGTTTCTTCATCTAATCTCCCTTGGCTTATTCTAGGGTACTTGAAGAGAAGAGTGGAAGTGATAAACTAAACTTGACAAGTTGCAAGGAGTTTGCTTAATCTCTCAGTGATGGATTTCTCAAGGATCTCAATCTTGTTGGCCCCAATCTAATATTAAAAAGGGATCTTCTCCAAGAAAGACTTGACAGAGATGTATCTAGTTCTGAATGGCTCAAACTCTTTCTATACACAATGGTGGAGGTTCTTTTGAGGATCTTCTCTGAACATTCTTTTATTATGATTAGAAGTTAGGTAAAAGATAAACGTAAACCCATTCTTTCAAAGACTAGTGTGACTTGGAGTTTCATGGAAAGCTTCAATGGTCTCCTAACTAACAATTGGAGTAAAGGTGTGGAGTTCTCTCAGTAGGTAAGGGATTTCATGAAGGTAGCTATAGTATGGGGTACAGAAGAGAGAAATAATGAGGGAAAGGTCAAAGAAAAGACACAAAATTATATTGGGAAACTTCAACACAAGTTGGTGATATTGTATGATCCCATGAAGGATTCCCAAATCAACGTTCTTCAACAAAAGTATGCAAATATGTTATGGAAAGAAGAGGATAAATGGAGGCAAAGAGTTCACTATGGATGGGTGAAGTTAGGGGATTCCAATACTCAATTCTTCCAAGACACTGTGAAGTCAAAGAGAAAAAGAAATGTTATCACCAAGCTAAAGAATGAAAGAGGGCTTTGGCTTGAAGATGAAGTGTAGTTGAAGGAACTAGTGAGGTCATTTTTCTTGAAGCTTTTTACTAAGGACATGATAAGGATGAGAGTGAAATTTGATCCCCTCTTCACCGGTTGGTTCCCTTCTATTATAGAGAAAGATAGTCAGGAGTTGACTAAGATTCTTGATAATATGGAGATTTGGAATGTTTTAAAGAAGATGAAGGGTTGGAAAGCCTCGGGTCTAGGTTGGATAGGAGCTAAATTATTACAAAAAAAACTAGGAATGTGTTAAAGATAGTCTATGTACTATGGTGAATAGGACGTTTGCATGTGGCAATCTATATAACAACTTGGTGCATTCAGCTATGGTTCAGGTACCCAAATCTATAGTTCCTAAAACGTGCAATCAATTAAGACCCATTGTCCTAAATAATTGTTTGGTTTGAGACTGATATCCAAAATAATTGTGAAGAGGTTGAAGCCATTCCTACATGATTGGGTTGCACGAATGTTGAGCAACTTTATCCTTGGAAGGAAGACTCAAGATAACATTTTATTTGTTTAGGAAATTGTTCATTTCATGTGTACCAGAATAGGAGGTTCCCCTTTATGGATTTGAAATTAGATCTCTCCAAGGCTTATGATATTATCAATCGGTATTTATCTTTGACACCCTTGCTAGAAAAAACATACCTCCTCAAGTTGTTCATGTCTATATGAAGATTATTACCACAGGGACGATATCTATAGTTTGGAACTGATGTCATCTAGATAAGTTCAAAGCTTCTAGAGGTGTGAGGCAAGGAGACCCTCTTTTCTAATACATCTTCACCCTTTGCATTAACCTACTACGTCAACTGATTTAGAAGTAGGTGCATGATATGGCTTGGAAGCAAAACTATATCACTAGAAATAGCTTCTCTTTTTCCCACATTTATTTTGCAAATGGACAATATTTTTTTTGGTGGTGCGTCTATTCAGCATACTAAAATTATGATGGAGTATCTCAGGGTGTTTGGAAGGGTCTCTGAACAAGTTCTCACAAAGGATAAATCATTTTTGTTCTTCTCCAAGAATATTGGAGAAGTATTATAGAGAAGACTCGCCCATTTAACAGGGATGTTGATCACTAAAAATTTGGGCAAATATTTGGGTGTTCCATTTATTCATACTCACATCAAGAAAACTCTCTATCTCAATAATATATGGAAGATAGAATGCATAATAGACTCTTGGGAAAATCATTTTCTTACTTTAGTAGGCAGGGTGACTTTGGTGAAATTGGTTCTTAGCAGTTCACCTATATACTTGATGCAGACCGCTCATTTTCCTATTGCCATATGTAATAGAATTCACCAAACCATTAGAAACTTCTATAGAGCGGTTTTGGTTAGAGAAGGAAGATGAGTATGATGAGGTATGACAAGGTTATAACAACCAAGCATGAAGGTGGTCTTGGTATTTCTTCAATTCGATATTTGAATGAATCCCTTCTACAAAAGACTTGTTGGGAGTTCTTCTTGGAGAGGGACATGTAATGGAGGAATCTGATGTTTCACAAATATATGAGACAAAAGGATAAATGAATCTCAAATGGATCTAATATGTGGAAATTCATTGCCTGAAACCTATTGCAATGCTATAGCTAATGCAGGTAACTGGTGATGAATGGAGAAGGCACTGATGCTTGGAATGATCTTTGGGTTTCTTACAAATGAAAACTGACTGGTAGAATTGGCAGGGTTATATCGTCTGATTTGAAGATTTAAAAGTAAGATCTATGATCACTGAAAATAGGTAGTGGGATATTGATAACACCAAATTTTGTGATGTTTTTGGCCCTTATTTTGTTATCAAAATTGCCCTTTTAAACTGTTTTCCTCTCTTTTTATATATATTTTTGAATAAACATGCCTTGATATGCTCTTAACTCAATTTTATCATCTTTTGCAGAGTTTTCCCCGATTTTTGACTCATTTATCATCGAAGAGGTCCGTCCCGGCCCATAAACGTATCCTACCTGCATCGGCCTTTTTCCCCAGGAAGTCGACTGATATGCTCACTGCCCGATAGGGCGGCGCGATACACCGACGTGCGACATGAGGATGCCGCACAAGAAGGACTAACGGGCAATACGCCTCTTACCCGACTGGGAGCCGGGCTCGCCATGACAACTTAAGCATGTTGCGCAATACAGGCCACCCACCAGCAGGCGCCACTCGTCACGATGACCGACAGCCGACATCATTGTGTCGGGCGATACTAATATCGGCCATCCCCGACTCCACGATAATAAGAGCTGATGAAGGACACGTGGCGTCCGGAGCACCATAACTTCCCCAACCGCTGCTTATAAATAGTAGCTACAGGACTCTGATGGGACGGGTCGGAACCCTACGCAAGCTAACTCAGGAAAGCTTCAAGAGCTAGCGTATCGTGCCTCAGAGGTTGTGCCGGGCGATTCTAGGTGAGCACTTCCCCATCCCGAGAGGGAGGGAATGGTTCACTTAGGGATGTGTCGGGCACCACTGCAGGCCGATATCGGCCGACAAGGATACCCGATACAAGTGACCGATACTAGAAGCATCACCCTAGCCCGGCACGATACTAAACCCCGATACGCATCGTTAGTCAGAGTGTGTTGCCCGAGAGGGTGTCACCCGACATGATCGTATCGGGTAAGGGCAACCTGCATGATACGTCTGCCCGTTACGGGCATGCCGCCCGAGAGGGTGCCACCCGACATGGGGGTATCGGGAAAGGCCTATGCCCGGTATCAGGCTGTAGAGTTTGCTGCTATCTGTCGCCCTTCTAGATCAAGGAGGCGACATTTATTTTTATTATTTTAGTCATTTACTTCTTTTACTTATGTAATGTAATCAGACCTTTATATGTTAAAGGAATTAGAAGAGTTTAATTATCTGTTGCTTTATGTTTGGTACCTTTGTTGGATGATTTCTATGTTTAACATCTGAACTCTAGCTTGTACGCTTGGATCGCATTTTGATTAGCTACCGAATCGTGTTTTCCCGTTGTAACAGCCTCGAGAGAAGTATTGTGGCTCTAGTGTTTGGTCCGATTATGGAGTATGAGAGTGCCTAGAATCAGAGTTGCTTTAGTTACCTTTCCACTCTAATTTAAGTCCAGCAACCTCGAGAGGGGTGTTGATGCTTGGTTAGAGGTACCCGCTTTGATAGGAGTGGTACAGGATGTTTCTGCTACCGCTTGTTTTACCAAAGTTTTCTCCATCATACCTTACTATAGAATTGGTGTTATCTCTCTGTTTCCGTTGCACGAAAACCCCTAAAAACGGATAATTTCTTAAAACCTTAATCTTCCTCGTAGTTCCAGTTGGAGATAGATTTCTTTTGTTTTATCGACCTTAATCGGTTGTTCCCTTGCGGAATTTTATCATCTCTTTCCCCTTACCAGAGTGTAACGTGTCGATTCAGCATTCTCAACACTACCACCCTTGTCCCTGTGTTCGACCCCATATATCTACTTTGACCCCGTAAACAAAGTTACGGGGGCCTAGAAGGTTTCGGGTTATAAATTTAAAAGTCCGACTACTTCAAATCCGCTCCACTTTTTGGATGCGTGATTTAGGTCGGTCAACCTTTTGGTGCCGTTGCCGGGGACAAGGAAAAACGGTACCGTCAACGAACCCGTATCCACTAACTACACTTCAGTGCCTCAAGCTTAGAAATAAGCTTGACAGCACTCTCTTTTTCCTTTATTTATCATTATCATTATTTTTTGCCTGAAATGAATAATTCATATTATTGATAACATATTTTCTGACTTGATTGTTACACGATGCTCATGTACTTAGAAGAAATCCATTATGTTCAACTGAGCACATACCCCATCCAACATGCCACCTCGCGTTGAGCCACCCCATTCAGAAGGTGAACGCCAAGGGAGGGCTAGGCCTCATTCTCCCCCACCAGAGGGCAACGACTGCTATGACGGAAATGATCAACTCGAAGATCCAGAAATGGAGCAGTTCAAGGAAGATCCTCACTGTGATAAACGTCGCCACCACCAAAGGCACAAAAGAAATCACAATAATCAAGAACGACGCTAGGAGGGCAGTGACAGCGATGATTCGGAAGAAGAAGAGAAAATGCTGAGGGAGTTAGCTTCCACAAATGCTAACAATTAACGGTGCCCTGTCATCATCCCGTGATTCAATGCCACCAATTTTGAGCTCAAGCCATCTGTAATCTCCATGATCCAAAATAAAAGCTTTAGGGGGAGCTCCAAGAATGACAACCCCTATCATCACTTGATGCTTTCAAGAATATCTGTGACACCATTAAGATGTGGGGTGTTCCCCAGGAGGTCATCTACTGCAAGGGCTTGATCTTCTCTTTGGAAGTTAAGGCTCTATCGTGGTACCTGGGACTTCCCCACCAAGCTCTAAATGGATGGGAAGCACTGGCAGATGCTTTCGTGAACAAGTTCTATCCAACTGAGAAGACAGTGAGGAATAGACAAAGGATAACTTCCTTCATGCAAAGGCCCAATGAGAACCTCCATGATGCCTGGGAGTGATACCAGGAATATCAAAGGGACTACCCTCACCACAACTACAAGAAAGGTTTCTTAATCACTACCTTCTATACCGGTCTAACTCCCGACGAAAGGATTTCACTAAACGCTGCAGCAGGAAGTGGCTTCCTAGGGTAGAAGCCGAGTAGGTCTGAGAATATCATCAAAAACATGGCCGAGTTGCAAGCCGACACTGATTATGATAGATCTGACAGAGGGCAGGCTAAGAAGGTTAGTGAAGGACCTTCTTCTGAATCCAAGGCTCTGAAGGCTATTACTTCTCAGATCCAGAGGATAGCTACGAATGTCAAGCAGCTAAGGGAATCTAGCGGAAAAGGGAAGAAGCAGGTTGAAAAAGTAATGAAGTGTGTAACATGTGGAGAAGGGGGGCATGGGGTAGATAATTGCATCTACACCCGACCAGACGCGTCAAGTGATACTGAATCTGAGGCCGAAGAGACTGAAAATGTCTCTTTTGTAAATTTTAAAAAGGTCGGACCACCCTGGTTTCAGTTACGGCAACAAGGATGCAGCTGAGAACTCACATCAGCTGTATGGCTCCTCTAAGCTGCCCCAAGCATTCGAAAAGAGGGGAGGACCAAGTCAGTACACCAAAAACACCTCCTTCCAATCGAACAAAGGAAACTTCCAGGGTCAAGTTAAGTACCAAGGATCAGCCAAGGAGCAGGATAAGGTTTCTAGCCAATGAGACGTGGTTGGACAACTGTTTGATTTTGTAAAAAGGCAAGACACAATTAATAACCAGTTAGCGCAAAGTGTGTTGTCAAATTCGGGTGTTTTGAACTCATTGCAGGTCTAGATGGAGGATATGCAGACGCATCAACGCCAAATTGATCAGCAATTAGCTCAAATGGCCGAATTAATAAAGAATCTTTCTGGAAAAATATCGTCCTACCGAAACGGCAAAGAAGGTAGGGTAGTGATCAAGAGAAACGGGGTTTGAGTTGCACGAGATAGATGATGCCAGAGGCTAAGGAGTGAAGAAGCTAGAAGACATCAAGCTGGAGACGAAAACTACAGCGCTTCTCGGGAGGCAGCCCGAGCTTTCTTTTATTTCCTAGAATAGGATGCAATTTACTTTCCTGCAAAACAAACATTATGGACATTTGGACTGTATTAAGGCCTGAGTCAGTACATGCGCCACATGCGCTGACTCTTTTGTTTTATGGGCCACCGCGCTGTTTTATAGATTTTGATGAGTAATGCTATCTGAGGCCAAGGCTTAACCTTGGGCCGATGATGTTTTACCCGTCAAACGCCTTCTTCCTTCATTTCATTTTCGAGTTTTATCTAGTGTTTTGTCCCTAGGGCCTTGTATCGGACGACTGTGCATCGGGTTGGTATCTCTCTTCCTGACCGGATCGAGCGACATCTCAACCGGCGCACTGAATGCTCTCATATCGGGCGATGGTATTTTGGGCATCGCAACGGCCGTGATGGGTGACATGCCTGGGCGGCGTGCACCAGTATCGTGCAAGATGAGTAATTACCCTTGTGACGATGGATGGACTTCCCGTCTCAGGAATGACTTATCCCAACGACTGACGCGCATCCCGGAATTACCCGTTTTACCACCGGTTAGGATCGCTATATATAGTACAGAGCTTTTACCGTGTCGGGCTACTGCATTTTACTGTTCTACCTACCCATATTGTGCTGTGATTTCCTTCGTTCGATCATGTGTCACGCATCCCTTTTCTGCTCTCGTGTCGTGCAGAAAACCTAAGAAAACAGCAAAGGTATAGCCCGACAGCCGTATCGTCCTGGCTAACCTGACACGACCTTCCTATCACACATAACTTATCGGATTTACGGCTTTAGCTGAACTCCCTTGTATCGCCCGACACACGTGTCACACGACATACCTTTAGGACATGCTTGTCTGATACGCCATGTTGGGCGATAACCGTGTCACCCTCCATGTGCAGTCTCGCTTGTTTTGTTGTAAGGTGAAATGTTATTTCTCTATGAAGAACAGTCTATCGGGTGTTTTGTTTCTCGCAACCGTATCTCCCGACACGCTCATGTCAGGCGGCGAGCCTGATGCGCAGGTTTATCCGTATCGTCTTGTTCTATATCGCCTATGATGTATCGATAGGTGATACCCTGATCGTATTGAGCATGAGCCTACATCTTTGAAAGCTTCGTATCGCCTGATACGGTGGTGTCGAGTGATTTTTGTATCAAACCTATTTTATAGTATAGCTAGTTTTCCTTTTAAATGCCGGTATCAAATTTTAGCTCTGACTACCTTAATATCGATACATTTAATTAATCAATGAATTTGTTTAATGCTAACAGAAATGGCCCGTACAAAGCAGATCGTCGTTCGAGTTGACAAACACGACAGAAGAATCGACACTGAAGCCGCAGCTGAAGCGACAACGGTCGGGCGGAAATGCTCAAATCCTGAGGTGGTTGGGCCATCAACAGCAGAAAAGAGAACAAGGATGGGAGGAGTGGCGGCTCCAATAGCAGCGGCAGAACCCGTGGATCACACACCAGAAAGGTTCGTGCCGAGAGATGACGAGCATGGACGCCGTTATGCAAAACCGGCGACCAAGCTCTACAGGCCAAGCAGATTTTGCCACCAGTCTTCTTTCATTCAGATAGGTATCTTTGAAAGACTGGAGAGCGTCCTCGCCGCGGCAGGACTAAGGAAGGTCTGCATCAGTCGTTCTACTTCCTACACCGAACTCACAAGAGATTTCATGTTGTCTCTCCGTCGAGTGAAGAATACTACTGAGGAAAAAGAAGAATATGGCGGGGCAGACAGACTGCAAGCGCGGCTGTACAACTCGGAGCAAATCATCTCCGAAAAACTACTCAACAAGATCTTCTCTTCCAGCGAGGAGGAGGAGAAGCTACTAAATAACGGTGAAAGGATCACTGAAGGAGACGGGTTCAACCCCGTTGATCTCTAGAAAAAGCTGACCGGAGAAACATCATTCAAGCCGGGAAGCAAGGTGGCGGCGGTGCACTCCTGTTTCTGGAGGATAGTGCACAAGTTGGTGGCGTGTTTGTTGTTCAGTAAGAACGAATCCAGCAACATTTGCACTGAAAAACTCCACGTCATGTGGCACATGATGGAGGGAAGAGCGATCAACCTTGGGCGGTTTTTGCTGAACAGGTTGCACCCAATAAAGGATGCCACCAAGGAATACTGCATGGGTGGCACCGTCAACCTGATCGCGGTTGGACTTGGGTACCCACGGGAACCACACAGTCTATCGAGGATGAGGGGCGATGAGCTGATCAACCTCAGGTACCTCATGAGGGCTAGCATTATAAAGGAGGGGAGCTGCTATTTCTACAAGTTTGCAAGGACAAATACCCTCCTCCCACTCCCCCACTGCGCCACCTATGACGCAGAAAAGCTGGTGATAACACCAAATTTTGTGACGTTTTTGCCCTTTATTCTGTTATCAAAACTACCCTTTTCTGCTATTTTCCTTTATTTTATTAGCATTTTCGCAATAATTGGCCAAGCAACGCTCTATTTCCAATTTTTCCTTTCTTCTACAGAGTTTCCCTCGTTTTTATGCAATAAGGCCGATTCCGGCCCACAATAAGTCTAAGCCCATCTCGACCTTCCTGACGCCCGATACAACCCAGCCCGACAGGGGCTGGGCGACACGAGAATAATCGGCAGAGAAGGGCGCTGCGCAAGAAGGACGTGTCGGCCGGCATACCGTCTACCCGATAGGGAGCCAAAACCGCATCGACGACCAAACTCGTCGGGCGACACAGCCACCCACCGGCAGGCGTGCCGCCAGCCACGTGACCGATAGCCAGCGCCTCACGCCGAGACATACTTGTATCGGCCGTCCACATCCATCGACCGGCGTATAAGGGAGCTACGTGGCGTTTCCAGCACCATAACTCCTTCAACCGCCGATATATATAGCAGCTACAGGAAGCCGAAAGGAGGGTCGTCGTCGTCGTCAGACTAGTAAGAGGGTTGGAGAATTCGGAGAAGATAGTTCGAGAGCCACCTTTGAAGGTAGCTGTGAGAGCAAGAGTATCGCGCCCCAGTGCTTATGCCGGGCAACACTAGGTGAGCTTTCCCTCATCCCGAGAGGGAAGGGATGGTTCACTTAGTGTTGTCCCGGGCGACACTGCGGGCCGATATCGGCCAGCGAAGATGAGCGACACGAGTGCCCGACAGTAGACTCGTAACTCTTTGCCCGACACGACATCGAACCCGATACGCTCCGCCCGTCGTGCGTGCCACCCGAGAGGGTGCGCCGCCCGACATGAGCATATCGACCAGGGTCCTTGAGCGATATAGTCAGTCGTCAGTCGGCGCTGCCCGAGAGGGGGTGCCGCCCGACACTGCCGTATCGGGCTCGGCTCCTGACCGATATCGGGCAGGAGAGCTACAGCAGTCCGTCGTTCTTCTACATCAAGAAGGCGACATCTATCTTTAATTCTATTATTTAAATTCTTAGCTTATGCATTGTATTAAGACCATTATTGCTTATGGAAATAGAAATGCTTAATTGCTATTTGTTTAATGATTGGTGCCTTATGATTGGGTAACTGCTGTGTTGGATATCTGAACTCTAGCTTGCATGTTTTGGATCGCGTTTCGCTTAGCTACCGAATCGTCTTTCCCGTCGCAACTACTTCGAGAGTTGGGTTGTGGCTCTAGTGTTTGGTCCGGTTCTGGAGTACGACAGTGCCCGGAACGGAGTTGTTTTAGTATCATTCCACTCTAACTTGAGTCCAGCAACCTCGAGAGGGGTGTTGAAGCTCGGTTAGAGGCACCCGCTCTGAGAGGAGGGGTGCAGGGTGTTACTTCTACCGCTTGTCTTACTAAAGTCTTATCCCTTGCATTACGCCTTAAACTGCAGTTTATCTTTCTATTTTCTGTGCATGAAAATTCCTAAAAACTGCTAAATGACAAAATCTTAATCTTTCTTGTAACTCCAGTTAGAGATAGTTTTCTTTGATTTAATCGTGACCGCTTGTTGTTCCCCTTTGGGGAACTTTAATATCTCTTTATACCCACCAGAGTGTAGAGTGTCGATTCAGAGTCGTCAACACGACCCACCTTGTCCCTGTGTTCGACCCTGTATGACTGCTTCGACCCCGTAAACAAAGTTGCGGGGGCCTAGAAGGATTCGGGTTATAAATGTGAAGGCTCGACTACCTCAAATACGCCTCCAATTTTAGGACGCACGATTTAGGCCGGTCAACTTTCTGGCGCCGTTGCCGGGGACAAGGCAAATGGCACTGTTGACGAATCCGAAACCACTAACTACACTCCCGTGCCTCAAGCTTAGAAATAGGCTTGACAGCACCCTTTTTTCTTTTTCTTTTTCTTTTACTTTAAGCATTATTCTTTACCCCAATTATAATTTTCTAAACATGATTTTTATGCGGTTTTCAGGTACCCTGCAAAGCTGTAACCTGCTCCACCAAGCCTTGATACCATGCCTCGTTGTGAGCAACCCCTTTCTGAGGGCAAATGTCAGAGCCAAAGTGAGAGGGCGACCCAGCCTAATTGGGTTGGTCAGCTTTCCGCCTACATAAAAAGACAGGACACCATTATCAACCAATTGGTACAGGGGATGTTTACCAACCCTGGATCTCTGAATTCCATGCAACACCAGATGGCGAGTCTGCAGATGCGCCAATGGCAGGTCGATCAACGGTTGTCTCAGATGGATGCTCTGATGAAGAACCCTGCAGGAAAAATGCTCCCTCACCCTGAAACTATAGTAATGGCAGTGCTTAGATCAGGAAAGACGGTAGAGCACGCTGATGAAGCCCCATCGGAACCTGAGCAAAGGCCCAAGGATGCTATTCCAACAGGAGGCGGAGGTAGGCCTGCAGAAGCCCAAGAGCCTGCGCCGAGACCGTCTGATGAGCCATCTGGTGGGAGGAATCCTTATGCTCCCAGGATACCGTTCCCGTACAAGCTGATCAAGGCAAATCTGAAAAAGCGGCACGAAAGGTTCATGGACTCGATCAGGAAGTTGCATCTTGAAGTCCCCTTCCTTGATGCTTTGGAGGAGATGCCCACATACGCCAAGTTTCTCAAAGATCTAATAATGAAGAAAAGAAGGGGAGGAAGGATAGAGACAGTGTACCTAGCCTCTACTTCCTCTGCCTTTGTAAAGCCCAGCTTGCCAACTAAGAGAAGGGATCCCGGAGCTTTCACAATCCCATTCGCCATCGGGGACAATGTCGAGCGGAAGGGTCTAGCGGACTTGGGAGCAAGCATCATCCTCACGCCCTTAAGTTTCACGCAAAGGATGGGTTTGACCGACATGGTTCGAACCAATATGCGGATTGAACTGGCGGATCACTCCTTCAAAAGACCTGTTGGCATTGTCGAAGATGTGTCGATTAGGGTCGGTGATTTCTTTATTCCCTGCGACATCGTCGTCATCGACACAGCTGAGGATCCTAGATGTCCGATCATCTTCGGACGCCCTTTCTTGGCAACAGGGAGGGCGCTGATTGATGTCTCTGAAGGGATAATCACCTTGAGGGTTGGAAACAACCACATGGACTTCAAGATGAAGGAGATCATGAGAGGTCCATCCCTGTCTGAATCGGCCTGTTTTGCGGATAGTTACAATAAGTTCTGTGAGGAAATAGAGGAGGATATCCGGACAGTGGACCCCCTCGCAAGGGCAATAAGCTGTCAGGATCCCGACCTCGAAGATCCAGAGGTCGTGAGGCATCTCGACCTTTTCAACCTTTCGGACAAAGACTTGCAAGAAGAAGAGGAGGAGGTGAACTCTGCAAAGTATGCCTCCCTTGAGGGAGAACCTCAGGAGGAGACACCCCGAGCAAAGCCGGATTTAAGAGTGTTGCCTGAAGGACTGAAGTACGAATTTTTAGATGAAGAACAGAAGAACCCAGTCATCGTAAACGCTGATCTTTCAAGCAATCAGCTAGACTGGCTCCTTGAGGAGTTAAGACTCCACAAGGGGGCTATAGCATATTCCGTAGATGATATCAAAGGCCTTAGCCCCACCCTTTGCATGCATCGCATCAACTTGGATGAGTCTGCCAAGCCTCTGGCCCAACCCCAGAGGAAGCTGAATCAGATGCTCAAGGAGGTCGTCAAGAAAGAGGTAATAAAGCTTAGGGACGCGGGGATCATTTACCCAATTAGCGACAGCAATTGGGTAAGTCCGATCCACGTAGTACCCAAGAAAGGCGGAATGATTGTGGTTAAGGGTGAGAAGGGTGACGAAGTGGCGGTAAGGACCGTCACCGGTTGGCAAATGTGCATTGATTACCGAAAGCTAAATCAGGCTACAAAAAAGGATCATTTTCCGCTACCTTTTATTGACCAAGTTCTTGAAAGATTAGCGCATCACGATTATTTTTGTTTTCTTGATGGCTTTTCAGGATTTTACGGCACTTATGCCTTTAGAAGGATGTCCTTCGGACTCTGCAACGCTCCCGCCACCTTTCAAAGATGCATGATATCAATGTTCTTAGATTTTCTAGAAGACATCGTGGAAGTTTTCATGGACGATTTCTCCGTCTATGGAAAGGACTTCGATAGATGTCTGAAGAATCTGTCGTTAGTACTTCAAAGGTGCGAGGAAAACAGCCTGGTCCTGAACTGGGAAAAATGTCATTTCATGGTGCGGGAGGGCATCGTTCTAGGGCATAAGATCTCAAGGCATGGGATCGAGGTGGATACCAGCAAAGTCGAAGCTATATCTAAGCTCCCTCCACCAAAATCCATCACGGGGATAAGAAGCTTCCTCGGGCACGCCGGATATTACCGAAGATTCATCAAGGACTTCTCAAAGATTTCCAAGCCATTGTCCAATCTTCTGGTAAAAGATGTTGAATTTGTTTTCTCTAACGATTGTCTCAATGCTTTTCAGACCCTGAAAAATGCTTTAGTATCACCACCTATCCTTCAAGCGCCAGATTGGGGTTTACCCTTTGAGCTAATGTGCGACGCTAGCGACTACGCACTTGGAGCAGTCCTGGGGCAAAAGAAAGATAAAAGGCACCATGTGATTTGCTACGCTAGTTGCATGTTGGACGAAGCACAGGTAAACTACACAACCACCGAGAAGGAGATGCTCGCGATCGTCTTCGCGTTTGACAAGTTCAGGTCGTATCTCGTCGGATCTAAGGTCAAAGTATACACAGATCATGGGGAAATAAAATAATTAATGCAAAAGAAAGACGCAAAGCCCAGGTTGTTGAGATGGGCCTTGTTGCTCCAAGAGTTCGATCATGAAATTATCGACAAGAAGGGCGCGGAAAATGTGGTCGCAGACCACCTATCGAGGATAGTGGCTGAGAGGCAGAGAGGGCCACAAATAGATGACGATTTTGCCGACGAAGCTCTTATGATGGCTGAAGCTCAAGAAGAAGGTTTGCCCTGGTTTGCAGACATCTGCAATTTCCTTGCTTGTGGAGAGCTGCCTCCTGACATCACCTACAATCAAAAGAAGAAGCTATTTGCGGATGTCAAGAATTATTACTGGGATGATCCTCTCCTGTTCAGAAGATGCGCAGACAACTTGTACAGGAGGTGCATCCCGGAAGAAGAAATCGCTGATATCCTGAAGGGATGCCACGCCTCCCCCTATGGTGGACACCTGGGTAGCGAAAGAACAGCGGCGAAAGTGCTACAATCAGGTTTCTACTGGCCCTCCTTATTTAAAGATGCTGCACGATTTGTAAAGGTTTGCAAAGAGTGCCAGTCAACGGGAAATATAGGGCGGAGGAATGAAATGCCGATGGCAAGCTGGATCGAAGTGGAAATATTTGACGTATGGGGCATTGATTACATGGGGCCGTTTCCCCCATCCCAAGGGTATCAATACATACTAGTGGCAGTAGATTATGTATCGAAGTGGGTAGAGGTGGTAGTCACCCAAACATGCGACGCCAAGTCGGTTATCAAGCTTTTTGAGAAGACCATCTTTCCCCGTTTCGGTGTACCGCGCACCGTAATAAGCGACGGCGGGTCGCACTTCGGAGAAAGGCAGTTCGAAGCGCTCCTACGTAAGTATGGAGTAAAACATAAGATCGCTATGCCCTACCACCCACAGACGTCGGGACAGGTAGAGGTCTCAAACAGACAGATCAAGCAGATCTTAGAAAAGATTGTCAGCCGCACACGGAAAGACTGGTCTATGAAACTTGACGACGCATTATGGGCCTACCGTACTGCTTACAAGACGCCCATTGGAACCACCCCCTACCGTATTATATACGGAAAATCCTGTCATCTGCCTTTGGAACTAGAACACAAGGCCCTTTGGACGATCAAGTTCCTAAATATGGACCTAGACAAAGCAGGAGAAAAGAGGTTTTTGCAGCTTCAAGAGCTCGAAGAGCTGAGGATTCACGCCTACGAGAATGCAAAGATCTACAAGGAAAGAACAAAAAAATGGCATGATGCCCACCTTAGGAGAAAGGATGTGAGAGAAGGGGATAAGGTCTTGTTATTCAAGTCCTCCATCCGTCTTTTTCCTGGGAAATTACAGACAAGATGGTCGGGACCATTTTCTGTGTCAAAGATATACCCATCAGGAATGATGGAGCTCCGCGACAAGGATGACCCGACTAAGATCTTCAAGGTGAATGGGCACAGAGTGAAAAGGTTTTATGAAGATGAAGCTTTTGTCAGGAAAGCAGAGGTTGACTTGCTGGATGTGGGTACAACCGAAGAGCCTACACCGGTCGAGCTAGTGACAGAAACTTCAGCGCTCCTCGGGAGGCAGCCCGAGTCATAGATTAGGATACATTTCTTTTCTTTGTAAAAACAAACATTATGGACTGTAATAAGGCCCAAGTCAGTGCATGCGCGCGTGTGCTGACTCTTTTTGTTTTATGGGCCACCGCTATGTTTTGCGGAACATTGAGGAGTAGTATCATCTGAGGTAGGAGATCCTTCTCTATACCAATGATGTTTTACCCTGCAAAGGCCTTTTACTTCACCCAGGTTTAGTTTTGGCCTTTTGACCGCCCGCTTTTCTACCGTGTCGACCAGCTGGGCGCAGAACTGCTTGTATCGGGCAGCCTTGCCCCGGGCGTCGCAAGGGCAGCGGATGACCCTTGGACCGCGTGATGGGACTGCGCGTCTCGGGAATGGCGTGACTAAAACGCCCGACGCGTGCCATGTTTTGCCTGTTTTACCCCCAGCTGGGTTCTCTATAAATAACGTGGAGGTTTCTTCGTGTCGGGCTATCATTTTCTCCTTTTATGCCATCGGAACGCATACATTGATCCTCCCTTTTGCTCGTGTGTCGGCCATCTTGTCTTCGCCCTGGTAACGGGCGATGCCTCCTGAGAGAAAAGGTATAGCCCGAAACACCTTTTGCCCGACATGTTATCTCTCGCCCGGCACAGGTTTTGTATCGTGTGAGGCGTATCGGCCGGCTTGTTGTTTTCTTACCGAACGACATGGCTTGTCGCCCGATAGGTTTGTAGACCGACACGTTTATCGGCCGATAACCCTGTCGCCTGATGCCAGTATCTGTTACCGAGCCGCTTATCGGGTTTACATGACCTGCAGATTTTCTATCGCCCGACATGCTTTCGTGCGTAACGCCGGTCGATAGCCTTTTCCCTATGTATCGTATCGGGCGTCATGCTTCTCACGGCGATGTCATGTTTTTGCTTCATGTGACCTCGAATCGCCCGACACACCTGTGTCGGGCGTCGAGTCATATCGCGCGACAACATCGTGTCGTCCGTTCTCCTATCGCCCAGTTTTAATAAGTTTTCTTTCTTTTCATCTTTCTTGCCTAACGAATGAATAAATAAATTTTAAATAACAGGTATGGCTCGTATGGAGCAAACCACCTACCGCACCAGCAAGAACGGGGCGGGGATCAGCAACAACTATCGAGTAGAAATGGAAACAACAATGGAAGGGAAGATCTTTCTTGATTTGGTAGCTCCAATAGCGAGTCACCTAGTTATCAGCCTGTCTTTGGTGTGGCTTGGGACCATCTCCAGAGACAGCAAGAGTGCGGCAACCAAGGCCTCCGAACAAGCTCGAGGCACCTCGGTTCCATCCTCTTAAGGGAGAGGGCCCACCCTGACTACACACTCCTGGGAACTGAACTAGGGACTGATAATCAGTTCCTTTGTTTATGTTCACAACAGAGATTTGAAGAAAGGGGGGGGGGGGCAGAAGTGAATTTTGAGGGTTACACTCACACTCAACCGCTACACCGCCGAAGCAAACCTGCTAGACAACCTCCCAATGGCATGCTGCAACTTCGTAGGAGCATTTTGCAGCACATCAGAAAGCTAACCCTCACTGGCTAAGCTTTACCTCACTTTTGCTTTCTTCTCTACTCTGGGACAGAGTAGAAAGTAAGTTTGGGGGGGTATTCCAGTGAGGGAGGTATAAAAATTTTATCACTTCAAGCTTTCTACGATATTCATTCTCTTTTACCTGATGTGCCCTTATAGCTCCCTGTATATCTGATGTACGCATGCATGCCATATAAAAATTTTCAAAAATCCTTCCTTTGCAAATTTCTATCCCTATGCATATGTACTAAGTTGTTGCAATAATAATAAAAACTTGTTGTGACTTCTTGCAAAGTTTACTTTCTGTATATTTAACGAGTTACAAGTTCTGTCATATCTTTCTGATAATGCTGTCTCAAACAAACAAAAGATTGTGCCTTGCCATCCAAAAATTTTCGAAAAATAATAATCTCGCAAACAGCTAAGAGACGAGTATGGAGAAGGAAAAAGCTGCCCAAACAGCAGATTTCTCTTTTGTTTTCCCTTACCCAGCAAAAATCCCAAAAAGAGAAAGAAGCCTTATGAGTGTGAATAAAAGCATGAGAGTTGTGCCCAATAAAAGAAAAGAATATATATATATATATATATATATATATATATATATATATATATATATATATATATATATACACACTTGTTTTCCAAAAGTACCCATCTTTAGGCATGGTAGATCTGGGGCAGTGGTACGTAGGATGTGAAGTCACTGCTCTAAAGCCAACTAGCTTGGACTGCAGGGACCACTTGCCCGTTAACGGACCCTTACCTGGATGGACTGATGGGAAACAAGAAGAAAAACCCAAAAAGCCTTAGCCTACCCTATACACAACTTTCTGTCCCTAAAATAAAGTTGTTTGGTGTGGAAGCTAACTTCGGAATCATACACCAAAGTCTCGTTGAAGCTGTGGAGAAGAAAAATTTTACTTAAATAATAAGGCAAGTAGGGCAAGGTCTTTTGTTCGCATTAAGGCAGCATTACCTCCAAGACACCGCAAATCTTGTGCTACCCTTTAGCCTTAAAGTTTTACTGTGCAAGAAGAAGCAACACAGAGTTTAGTTTAAATATTGATTGAGGACAATCAAAAAGCTAAGTTTGGGGGAGTTGATAACACCAAATTTTGTGACGTTTTTGCCCTTTATTCTGTTATCAAAACTACCCTTTTCTGCTATTTTCCTCTATTTTATTAGCATTTTCGCAATAATTGGCCAAACAACGCTCTATTTCCAATTTTTTCTTTCTTCTACAGAGTTTCCCTCATTTTTGTGCAATAAGGCCGATTCCGGCCCACAATAAGTCTAAGCCCGTCTCGACCTTCCTGACGCCCGATACAACCCAGCCCGACAGGGGCTGGGCGATACGAGAATAATCGGCAGAGAATGGTGCTGCGCAAGAAGGACGTGTCGGCCGACATACCATCTACCCGACAGGGAGCCAAAACCGCATCGACGACCAAACTCGTCGGGCGACACAGCCACCCACCGGCAGGCGTGCCGCCAACCACGTGACCGATAGCCAGCGCCTCACGCCGAGACATACCTGTATCGGCCGTCCACATCCATCGACCGGCGTATAAGGGAGCTACGTGGCGTTTCCAGCACCATAACTCCTTCAACCGCCGGTATAAAGAGCAGCTACAGGAAGCCGAAAGGAGGGTCGTCGTCGTCGTCGTCATCGTCAGACTAGTCGGAGGGTTGGAGAATTCGGACAAGATAGTTTGAGAGCCACCTTCGAAGGTAGCTGTGAGAGCAAGAGTATCGCGCCCCAGTGCTTGTGTCGGGCGACACTAGGTGAGCTTTCCCTCATCCCGAGAGGGAAGGGATGGTTCACTTAGTGTTGTCCCGGGCGACACTGCGGGCCGATATCGGCCAGCGAAGATGAGTGACACGAGTGCCCGACAGTAGACTCGTAACTCTTTGCCTGACACGACATCGAACCCGATACGCTCTGCCCGTCGTGCGTGCCGCCCGAGAGGGTGCGCCGCCCGACATGAGCGTATCGACCAGGGTCCTTGAGCGATACAGTCAGTCGTCAGTCGGCGCTGCCCGAGAGGGGGTGTCGCCTGACACTGCCGTATCGGGCTCGGCTCCTGACCGATATCGGGCAGGAGAGCTACAGCAGTCCGTCGTTCTTCTACATCAAGAAGGCGACATCTATCTTTAATTCTGTTATTTAAATTCTTAGCTTATGCATTGTATTAAGACCATTATTGCTTATGGAAATAGAAATGCTTAATTGCTATTTGTTTAATGCTTGGTGCCTTATGATTGGGTAACTGCTGTGTTGGATATCTGAATTCTAGCTTGCATGTTTTGGATCGCGTTTCGCTTAGCTACCAAATCGTCTTTCCCGTCACAACTACTTCGAGAGTTGGGTTGTGGCTCTAGTGTTTGGTCCGGTTCTGGAGTACGAGAGTGCCCAGAACGGAGTTGTTTTAGTATCATTCCACTCTAACTTGAGTCCAGCAACCTCGAGAGGGGTGTTGAAGCTCGGTTAGAGGCACCCGCTCTGAGAGGAGGGGTGCAGGGTGTTACTTCTACCGCTTGTCTTACTAAAGTCTTATCCCTTGCATTACGCCTTAAACTGCAGTTTATATTTCTATTTTCTATGCATGAAAATTCCTAAAAACTGCTAAATGACAAAATCTTAATCTTTCTTATAACTCCAGTTGGAGATAGTTTTCTTTGATTTAATCGTGACCGCTTGTTGTTCCCCTTCGGGGAACTTTAATATCTCTTTATACCCACCGGAGTGTAGAGTGTCGATTCAGAGTCGTCAACACGACCCACCTTGTCCCTGTGTTCAACCCCGTATGACTGCTTCGACCCCGTAAACAAAGTTGCGGGGGCCTAGAAGGATTCGGGTTATAAATATGAAGGCTCGACTACCTCAAATACGCCTCCAATTTTAGGACGCGTGATTTAGGCCGGTCAGCTGGTCTTCACCGCAGCAGAAATAGAAGCTGTGGCGGTAGATGCAGCCTACGCTGCCACCACCAGAATACAAGAAAGGGAAGTTGTAAGGGGAGAACCAATCCCTCTTGGTGCTCGGCAGGGAAAATCTTCTACAACCCCTACTGAGCAGCCCACTGCCCCCAGCATACTATACCAGCCACAATAAGGACAACACCTGTCGTGGCTGAAGAAGAACCGGCGATCATTGAGGTCACCGAGACTACGACGGGAGTTGTCATGAGAGAGACAGCCACAGCTCCCGAAGCTCTTGTGGTGCCTTTAGAGGCAGAAGAAGAAGCACAGTCGGACGCCGATAATAGGGTGTTCGCCGAGATCCTCGAGATGGAGCTCGGAGCTGCACTGCTAACGCCGACACCGACACTGGTATCTCCTATAGCAGTTGTTGATGAGATCGCCAACGATGAACAGGTGGAGCAGCATACGCCCACACCACGGCCTTCTCCGCCACGACAAGAAGGCGAGGCAAAAGCAGTCGCAAAAACGTCGACACCTCACCCACCAACATCTACCTCGTGGATGATCGAGATAGGTTCTACCTCGTCAGGTAGACCCTCGAGTGAGGGAGGTATTGAGGGGATGAGAGGGAGATCTGCAAGAGCCCCTCCGTCGCTTAGAAAAATGTTGGGGCACGAATTCAACTACTTACGGGAGGTAACAGAAAGCCACTCGGCTACATTTACTTCTCTAACCCGCAAGTTTTCTGTTTTCCAGGAGAGGTTGAATGACCAGGAACAGGCGCTGCTGACTCTAGTTGGACTTCCTGACCAACTAGAGGTATTCAATGCAATGCTTCAGCTGGCCCTCCGGTGCCTTGACGTGATCGAGGAGAGGCTAAACAGGGGGGACGACCATCCGCACCCAAGGTAGCCGAGAAGGTCTCCGTCGCCTCCTGGATCAGGCTCTCCACCCCCCTCATCGGCAGCCTCGTCGGGATCATCATTGTCTTCCTCCTCCAGTGGGCCCTCTACAACTCCCAAAAAAGAGATGACACGTAAGTCTTCCACAGGGTCTCCAGCATGGGAGGAGAGCTCCCAAGGCATTGAAGACTTTGCTCCCTCCGCCTCCCTAAATGAAGTCGAAGACAATGATGAATCTGTCAGCATCGGGGAGGATTCTTCTGATGAATCGGAGGAAGAATGGGGGGACATCTGCGCTGCCAACCAAAGACACACCCTCAAAGGAAGAAGCTCGACGGCAGATGCTTTCTCTGTGCCATCGAAGATACCCTCTTTCGAGATGGCGGACTTCGACAGAAGACCCATCAGATACCTAACGATCAGAGACCGGAAGCTGCTGAATAAGGTCTTGAGGTCGCAGGCTGGCGAAGAAGAAGTCATATGTAGTGACGGCTATTTCTCAGTGCAACAGGGAGCGCTAAGAAGCATATTTTGCTCCCCATCCGTCATTGGAAAAAAGTTTTTCAGGGTCCTATAAGGCGCCATGATAGAGAACACAGGCGTTAGGACAGGCCGACAGATGATCTACAATGCCACCCCGGCCTTGGCGAGAAAACTGATGAGGGGTTTGAATGAATCTACACAGATGGCCAGTATGTTGAAGCACATTGAAGAGCACAACCCAAACCTGGTGTTGGCCCCCTACAAACATCGAAAGAATTGGTTCATGTGCGTTGCTGACCTCTGCAGTCACGATGTTCAACTACTCAGCTGCTACAACAAAGAGGTCTCGCGCACAGGCAACACTTTCGTACACCCCGAAGACAAACTTCTGAGGCTACTCCCACTGTGCCTCCACCGTGTTATCAAGAGTGGAACCCAACATCACGGTGGTGTTAGGAATTTCTTCACACTGAGGGACTTCCCCATCTAAGAGGAAGAGGGAAGTGGAAATAGTACCTTTATAGTCCTCCGAGCCATGGAGATGATACATGTCTTCAGATACTTAAGACAACTCCAGAGCCAAAACTTCTACCAGCTCATAAGCATATATGCACTGTTGCTGATTAAGGACAAGTGCTATTTCCTAGATGCGGGCACACCAAAGAGGTTGCTGGACAGTGACCTAGAAGAAGCATCTTCGTAACCCAGCAGCACTCCTGAGAAAGAAGCTGAGATGGAGACTGACACCTACGGGGCAGGAAAGCAGTTGGAGATCCTACAGAAAGTGCACGGATTTGAAGACCCTGCTTCGCCTGAAGCTACAGAAGGACTGATCAGCAATTTTGACCGCTTCTCGTGTGCTACACTCACGCAAGAGCAAGTCAATGAAATTCTTCTGAAATTAGCTGATTCTACCCCGGTGGATGTCATCTACGAGGCAGGCAATGTCGTAGTCCCGATTGATGACTTAAGGGACATGGTCAAAGATACAGGGTGCTTGGCAGTATCTGTGGCAGACGCCTACATCCAAACACTACAGCGAAAGTTCGAACACGCATACATAGCTCATCCAATGTTGTTCAATGACATCTGCTTCGCCAATGACATAGGAGCAAAGCAATCATTTCTGGAAGAGTTGGAGCACAGGGTTCCACGCACCATCTTCCTGCCCATCCTACATTACAACCACTAGACGCTCCTGATGATGTACACTCGCCAATGAGCAGGAATCTTTTACAATAGCTCGGACAGCAACAAAGATCATCCAGTGCAGTGTACATTGGCAGCATTGACCTCCCTCAAGCGCTTAGTAAGAAAATACTATGACGAGGTGGCAGCGATGATACAACCATTCCTAGACACAGTAGCAAGAAAATGGCACGAGCTTCAATTCTGCCACCGCAGTCCACAACAAATTCCCTTATCCAATGATTGTGACATCTTCGTGCTGGAATGGATATCGAATGAAGCGACGCCTGACCAGCTCCACCACATCGACTACCACAGCAAGCGAGGAGAATACGTGTGGGATCTTCTATTTGGAGCAGGCGCGCTCACCGGCTAACCCTCACTGGGGTAACATTACCCTACCTTATCTACTTCACAACTCTGGGACAGAGTGTGGAGTAAGTTTGGGAGGGGGGTACCATGTACCAGTGAGGGAGGTATAAAAATTTCGAAAAATTTTCTGGCCTCACCTTTCTGTTCTTCAAAACGTTTTAGGATATGTACATATATACAAAAATTTTACTTATTTTGTCTCCATGCATATGTACAAAGACACTATATAGGAAAAATCAGATACGACTTCTTGCCAGTTTATTTTCTATGTGACTAAGGAGATGCAAGTTTTGTTATGTCTCTCTGATAATGCTACCTCAAATAACAAAAGACTATGACTTTTCACACCAAAAATTTCGAAAAAAATAATCTCGCGACAGCTAAGAGATGTGTATGCAAAAGGAAAAAGTTGCCCAAACAGCAACAAAAATTCCTCATGTTTTCCCTTACCCAACAAAAATCCCAAAAAGAGAGAATAACCTTATGAGAGTGAATAAAATCATGAGAGTTGTGCCAAATAAAAAGAAAGAAAAAAAATTATACATACACACTTGTTTTCCAAAAGTACCCATCTTTAGGCATGGTAGATCCGGGGTAGTGGTACGTAGGATGTGAAATCACTACTCTAAAGCCAACTGGCTTGGACTGTAGGGACCACTTGCCCGCTAACGGACCCTTACCTGGATGGATTGATGGGAAACAAGAAAAACCCAAAAAGCCTTAAGCCTACCCAAGCACACAACTTTCTTCCCCCAAAAGCTATTTGGTGAGAAAGCTAACTTCAAAATCATACACCAAAGTCTCGCCGAAGTTGTAGAGAAATTTTTTGCTTAAATAAGGCAGGAGAAATAAAGTCTGTTGTTCATGGTTGGGCAGCATTCTCTGTGAGACATCTCAATGCTCGTTCAAACCCATGGTCTGAAAATACCGGTCAAGAAGAAGCATCACAAAACAAAGTTTAAAGATTGATTGAGGACAATCAAAATGCTAAGTTTGGGGGAGTTGATAACACCAAATTTTGTGATGTTTTTGGCCCTTATTTCATTTTCAAAACTGCCCTTTTAAATTGTTTTCCTCTCTTTTTATATATGTTTTTGAATAAACAGGCCTTTCTATGCTCTTAACTCAATTTTATCATCTTTTGCAGAGTTTTCGCCGATTTGTGACTCATTTATCATCAAAGAGGCCCGTCCTGGCCCATAAACGTATCCTACCTGCATCGGCCTTTTTCCCCAGGAAGTCGACCGATATGCTCACTGCCCGATAGGGCGGCGCGATACATCGACGCGCGACATGAGGATGTCGCACAAGAAGGACTAACGAGCGATACGCCTCTTACCCGACAGGGAGCCGGGCTCGCCATGACAACTTAAGCATGTCGCGTGATACAAGCCACCCACCGGTATGCGCCACTCGTCACGATGACCGACAACCGACATCCTTGTGTCGGGTGATATTGATATCAACCATCCCCGACTCCATGATAATAAGAGCTGATGAAGGACACGTGGTGTCCGGAGCACCATAACTTCCCAACCACTGCCTATAAATAGTAGCTACAGGACTCCGATGGGACGGGTCAGAACCCTACGCAAGCTAACTCAGGAAAGCTTCAAGAGCTAGCGTATCGTATCTCAGAGGTTATGTCGGACGATTCTAGGTGAGCGCTTCCCCATCCAGAGAGGGAGGGAATGGTTCACTTAGGGACGTGTTGGCCACCACTGCAGGCCGATATCGGCCGACAAGGATACCCGATACAAGTGACCGATACTAGAAGCATCACCCTATCCTGGCACAATACTGAACCCCGATACGCATCGTTAGTCGGAGCGTGTCGCCCGAGAGGGTACCGCCTGACATGATCGTATCGGGCAAGGGCAACCCGCACGATACATCTGCCCGTTACGGGCGTGTCGCCCGAGAGGGTGTTGCCCGACACGGGGGTATCGGGCAAGGCCTCTGCCCGGTATCGGGTTGGAGAGTCTGTTGATGTCTGTCGCCCTTCTAGATCAAGGAGATGACATTTATCTTTAATGTTTCAGTCATTTACTTCTTTTACTTATGCAATGTAATCAGACCTTTATATGTTAATGGAATTATAAGAGTTTAATTTATCTACTGCTTTATGTTTGGTACCTTTGTTGGATGATTGCTATGTTTAACATATGAACTCTAGCTTGTATGCTTGGATCGCATTTCGATTAGCTACCGAATCATGTTTTCCCGTTGCAACAGCCTCGAGAGAAGTGTTGTGGCTCTAGTGTTTGGTCCGATTCTGGAGTACGAGAGTGCCTGGAATCAGAGTTGCTTTAGTTACCTTTCCACTCTAATTTAAGTCCAGCAACCTCAAGAGGGGTGTTGATGCTTGGTTAGAGGTATCCGCTTCAAGAGGAGGGGTACAGGATGTTTCTGCTGCTGCTTGTTTTACCGAAGTTTTCTCCGTCGTACCTTACTATAACATTAGTGTTATCTCTCTGTTTCCGTTGCATGAAAACCCCTAAAACCTGATAATTGCTTAAAACCTTAATCTTCCTCGTAGCTCCAGTTGGAGATAGATTTCTTTTGTTTTATCGACCTTAACCGGCTGTTCCCTTGCGGAATTTTATCATCTCTTTCCCCTTATCGGAGTGTAACATGTCGATTCAGCGTTCTCAATACTACCACCCTTGTCCCTGTGTTCGACCCCGTATATCTACTTCGACCCCATAAACAAAGTTGCGGGGGCCTAGAAGGTTTCGGGTTATAAATTTAAAAGTCTGACTACTTCAAATCCACTCAACTTTTTGGACGTGTGATTTAGGCCGGTCAGATATGCATTTTATGTATTACTAGTTTGACAATGACATTGTGAAGAAAATTAGTAGCATGTTCCCGTCGAGGGGGCATCCGTGATTATGGTTGGGGAACCCGAAGGGACTATTAAAGAGTAAAATGTGTACAATGTGCTAATGAAACCTAGAAGAATGGTAACTTAAGGAAAGTGGAGTATGTTTTGGAGGCTTAAAGTTCCTCGAAAATTTAAATACTTCCTCCGAAAAACAAAACCAAAATAGCATGGTCAAATTAAAATATTTACTTAAATAACATGGAAGTAATCTTATTTCCATAAGCAGCCCAATGTTACCAGACAGTGCCCACCATTTTAGTGTTTTAATTGCAGGAGGACTATAAAGGCCAAAGATTTTTTTGTTTTAATAAAAAGCGCTAAAAAGTGGCATTTTAACAGAGTAGGACTAAAAGTGCTAAAAGGATGATGTTTTTAATTATAGGCGGAATGAAAATGCAAAAATAGTTGGCATATTAATAGGTGTTTGATTGAAAATGCTGAAAGATTTGGTGTTTTCATGTGTTATAGGACTTTGTCACCTTCAAAGCATGCTCATCGAACACTTCAAAGCTTATTGTGTCGTTATGTCCCTTCAATGTGCAGTAGTGGTAGTTGGCCATCAAAGCTTATGTACAGAGTAGTTGGATATAAATATATGACCCCCTAGCTCTTCTCGTAATTGTGTTTGTGCTCTTCGTCTCCAGTTATGTTCCATACCCTTCTTCTTCCTCTTTTCCTTCCTCCAATTTCCCTCTTCTTTTGATTCTTCTTTCTTTGATTTCCTCCTTCATGTGATCTTTCTTCCTCCATCATCCTCTTCTTGTAATCATTCTTCCCTCTGATTTCCTCTTTTTTTCCTTTGATTCATCTTTCTCTCCTCCAGGGGAGGAATCAGAATTGCACAATAGGGGGGGTTGAGTTCCTAAAAGGGGGCTAAAAAAATACACACACTGATATTCAAACATGCACCATTTACATAACTAAAAGTACAAAGTACCACTTCATCTAGTCACTTTATGATAAGAGTACTGTGAAAAATGTATATATCTAGTTATTATTAGTAATTTATATTTTATAATTATATTTCATCTTTTTTTTTGGGGGGGGGGCTACAGCCCCCACCCTCCTTCCGAGTTCAGCCCCTGCTCTCCACTATGGTTTTTTTTCAATTTACCATTAGTAGTTTGTTGTTTTTCTAGAAACCTTGCCTTTCCACTCTTCTGCTTTTCTTCCTTTAATCTTCTTTTCTTCTTGTTCTTTTTTCTCCCTGGTCCGCCACTATGTCATTGCTCTTTGTTTTTCTTCTTTTCTTGGTCTGTCACTTTCTTTTCTTCTTTTTCTATTGCCTGTTATAAAAAGTTGGCGTGAGCATCAGTGATGAACCACCACAAGTGATCAAAAGTCAACAGGGAAAAAGATTTCTAAGCATTGTTCTTCATTTCTTCCCTTCCTATCTTCCTTAGACGTTGGTTCTTCTTTCCTTTCTATTTCTTTCTTTATTTGTTTTTTTTTCAGCTGACAACAGAGCTTGTTTCTTCTTTTCTTTGTTTCTCTGATTCTTTTTTTTCTATTCCTTCAATGCTTCCTCACAACCATCAACTACTTCTTTTCTTCCCTTTACTTGTATTTTCTTCCTCTCTATCTACTCTCATGCTTAATTTTTTTCCTTTTCCTTTGTCTTTTCTTATTGTATCTATTTCTCCTCTCACATCTACTCTATTTTCTCTAACACAATAGCATTAGTCTTCAACACAAATTTTCTACATGCTTTCTTTCTATTCTCATTTATCACATTTATATTTTCTTTTACTTGCCTTTTAATTTTAAACTATCTTCTCATCACTATTTATCTTTTATTTGCAATAGTCACATCTTGTGGTAATTCTAGTAGAAGTGCAAGTGTTGGCATCGGGAGTGTGTTGTAGTACAGGCGTGGCTTCAAAAACATGTGCAGATGCGGGTGTGGCTTCCACTGAGGACGTCTTTCTCTTCTAAAGGGTGAGTTTTATTTTACTTAATCGTTTTAGGTTAATATTTGTTGTTATATTTCTAGGAATTATTGTGATTATTTTGTGTTTTATGTAATTTTGAAAAGTTTTGTACTTAACTTGGACTCTATTTAATTGAGATTGTATCCAACTGAGATTGTGTTTGGTGAGGATTGTAATTAATTGGAGTATTTATTTTTGGACTGTAATTAATTTGGACTATTTGTTTTGGACTATAATTAATTTGGACTATATTTTATTTGGATTTTACTTATTTGTTTAATTTCTTACATGCTTAGTTTTGTTTTTTAATGTGTATTATTATGATTTATTAGTCTTGAATGGTGGTTGAATAGTTTAATATGCAGTTTTATTTTTGTCAAGATGAGATTTTAATAATTTGATGGTGATTTCATAATATATGTGGAATATTTTTGGATATTTCAATGTGTGTGTGAAAATGGTTATTTGTAACATTATTTTGTTTCAAAATTTTCAAAATCAAGTCCAATAAATGTTTTGAAATCAGTTTTATTTTTTGTCGAGATGAGATTTTAATAATTTGATGGTGATTTCATAATATATGTGGAATAGTTTTGGATATTTCAATGTGTGTGTGAAAATGGTTATTTGTAACATTATTTTGTTTCAAAATTTTCAAAATCAAGTCCAATCAATGTTTTGAAATCTAAAGATAAATTTATAAAATTGTTAGATATTTATGCAAAGTAATTTTCTTCAATATATTCAAATATTAAAACATAATGAACATAAATGACATGTAAAAAAGTGTTTTCAAAACTTCATCAAATTTATCATCAACATCTTTTCCAAAAAAATATTGTCTAACATGTTTTTCAAGAATTATTAGTTGCATCTCTTCCAGAATCCCATTCATTGTTAATGTATTTGTGGTGTACCTCTAGTTTATCACTTTCCATGCTCACATGTAATTACATCCACTAAATCCATACATTATGAACATCATCAATTTGTCAGTATTTGGCATACTCTAAACAAATATGAAATGATATATGCTCCCTAATTTAGAGGTATTCCTAATAAGAGGTAATGGCCTGATTTTGAGCCATCCATTGGGGTTGTTTCTCTAGAACCGTCAGTTTTTGCTACACGTATTGGACGGCCTACGATGAAATGGAGGAAGACTAATATAGATATTGATCCCAATTAAGATCTATACAAATGTGGAAAATGTGGGGGGTCGTGGCCACAATGAAAGAATATGTAGAAACAAATGATTATTATGAATCTTGGTGAAAGTAATCATACCTAGTAGTAGAATGAGATGTTATGTAAAATTAGTGAGTGTAATCCTACTTAGTAGTAGGGCAGGATAATAAGTAAAATTAGTGAATGTAATCCTACTTTTATTGCTCACATGAGGAGGGAGGGATGAATAAGATTTTCTCACGACTTTCCCTAATAGAGGGTTTTGCATGAAATGTTACTTTACTAATTAATATTTATTTGAAAATTGTGCTCACTAAAGGTTACTTTATCTTTTTAATTATACTCACTAAAAGTTATTTATTTGAAAATTTTATAGAAATGGTGAAGGACGATGAGACTTTGTGAATCACGTGTCATTCCATTGAGGTTGGTAGGTGAGAGTTGACAGATGTAGATGTTTTGGATTATATAGACAGTTGTATTTGCATCTGTCACTAAACTATCTAGAGTAATTTTTTATTCTTCCTTGATCAAAACACTTGTCCAAAGGTGGCATTCAAATACAAACTTGTACCATTTTCCTCTAGGAGAGTTGACCATCACTCTACAAGATGTCACCATGTTACTAGGACTAAAGGTTAATGGTATGTTGTTGTAGCACATTATCCTATATGAATGAATGATGACCAATATAGTTCTTGGGTGTCCCTTTGTGACAATATTCTGGGGTCACATCCAGATGAACTCGACCATGGTTATGTTCATTTGAGTTGGTTGTGTTACACATTTTCAAATATGAATTTTGTAAATGCAGATGACCAAGTTAAGCGTCCATACACCAGTACATATTTGTTATACCTTATTGGTTGCTTCCTCTTGCCTGATGATACTGGCAATGAAGTCCACCTTCACTACCTTCCACTTTTAGTGGATTTAGAGCAATGTGACATGTACTCATGGGAGAGTGTAGTTTTAGTTTGTCTATACCATCAGTTGTATAGATCTCGTCCTAGTTCTAAAAAAAATATCTCAAGATGTGTCCATCTATTATAGTTGTGGTCTTTGGAAAGATTATATATTGGTAGACCAGGAAGAGTGATCATGGATCAAGATCATGAGTAGACATAAGATGCTCCACTTGGATACATGTTTGTCATTAACATGTATATGTATGTATATATTCTAATAAAAGTTTTTGATCATAAATAACGTGTTGAATATGATACTAGATGAAACCATCTCATGGAGCATGTACGTGTTCCAAAAGGGACTGTGAGATTTTACCTCAATGGGTTTGATACACAGGAGTCAAATCAAGTGAGAATTTATGTTTTATCTAAATGTTACATTTCGGTATTTAATAAAAATTCCTCATTAATGATAATTTCAAAATGCAATTAGTATGGACACCATATAGTGAAGAATTGTTGGCAACTTTGCCAGAAATATGTCGTGAAGGAAGAGAAATTTGGATGGCACGTGTTCCTATGATATCGTTCACAATAATGGAATGTCATGTTCGCAATAGAGTACTAAAATAGAGTGGTGCACATATCCAACCTTAACCCCAAGCATTTCCAAATTACCAAAGAATTAATGGTAGAGGTCGAAGCACAACTGACTGGTTGAACCAATCCAGTATAGAGATCAACATATGGAATGACAGTCAAAATCATGTAGTTCAACTGCCAGACCCCTCAGTAGTGTCGCATGCACCTAATTGGTACAATCTTGAGTATCACATACAATGACCAGTTGAGTCGTCTACTCTTTACTATCCTCGAGGTTATGTGGAGCGAGAATGTGTGAGTAATGCTTATTACACATAGATAATTAATTATATGAGTTTTATATGAAAATATGATAAAGTAAACTTGTTTTAGTAGGTCTATCAGGGGATCATTGCAAACACTAACAAATGAGACACCTAGGTGAGAGTGTGTGACAACATATACAATGTGCAGAGAACATGGTTTCAACAAATGACGTGTCACTTGCAGCCAAATTTGAGTTTTTCATATCATGTGACGAATTCAGTTGGTGCTCTCCTATTCCATCTTCCAAGGAAGCAAAACACTCCACACCATGTCGCACTACAAAAGGATACTCCACACCAACAGGTCACCCACCTACACTGGGACAATCCACACCAATAGGGTACTCAACATCACTGGGACAATCCACAGTAGCAGGACACTCTAGGGAATGTTCACCTTCCTCATGCCCCAGAATGTTTTACTTTGTCCTTCATCATCATCATACCGAGTTCCTTCCAGCATCTCTTGAACTCACCCAAGTTTTATCCGGTACCAACATGGAGCTTTCTCTTCATTTTTGGGAGCAGTTACTTCTTCATTTTTGGGATCACCTCCACTGCTGAGGACTATGCCCTCCACTTGTCCACTCACACCACCACTCCCTTCGAGTAGGTCTACACGTGAATCTCAGCAGACATGTTTGAGTCCAATTGAGCATTCTCCAGACTCAAAGTGTTCTTCAAGTCCACAAACCCAGGTAGAGGAAGTAAGCGACGTCAGGTATACATCCTAGTTAAATAAAAGTTTTTATTTTGATTACAGGGTTGATTCTGTTAGATATCGACATCTTTGTTTCTGATGAATGTTTGACCACTGCCGATAGCATAGAAGAATGCATTATTCTTTCTATATTGTGGCATATTTAAATGTACATCTTTTCTTTGTATGAGACATAATAACATATGTCTCTATCCTCACTCCTAACACAAAGAGTCATTCTACGGTAAAGAAGGTAGCAACCGGTGAACTTCCATTAAGGCAAGTTTCGGTTATCTATTTCTAATTATTTTAATTGTTATCATACTGGTTTGAAACTTTAATTGTGGCAATTGATAAAACGCCAAATTCGTTGGCGTATCTGTGAAGCTGGTTGATAAAACGCCAACGTGTACTTGAGGCTAGTTGATAAAATGCTACTACAATTGGCGTATTTGCCCGATTAAAACACCAATATATTTAGCGCTTTGTGGTGAATTTCGAAAATAAGATTGTTTTCATACTATTCAGATACATATTTTAGTTAGATTGTACTATTTTGGTTTTTTTCCTACTTGTGTCGACAAGCTATGCACGATGGTATTATGACTGGTAATTTCAAAACGAAGAGACATATCTCCACGAGTAATAGATGTGCGAGATGTGATGCCAGTGTAGAGTCGACTCTCCATGCCCTACGTGACTGCATGTGAGCTAAGAGGATTTGGGGAGGAGCTCAAGGATCTATAGGTGGCGATACAAGCAATGCGTGTAACTGGATTTCTAATAATATTAAAACTGATAAGAAAGACGAGGAGGGTCCTCGTAGATTCACCATCACAATGTGGCAAGTCTGGCTAGAACGCAATAACTTTCTCTTTAATTAGGAATGTTACAAGGAATACGCAGGAGGTGAATCTATGTATTTCAAAGCTTCTTAATACCTGCGGAAACAAATTTGACTCTCGTGATGTCCTAGATGTCAAGCGGGATAGACAGAAGATGGAGAGATGGATGAATCCATCGCGACACGAGCTGAAGGCAAATGTCGATTTAGCGTTCAAGAAGGGAGCCAGGGCTGTGAGCTTTATAACACGCGATGCCTATGGGAGCTGGGTGGATGGTGGATGCTGGAAGATAGTCGTCAATGATGTAGTGGAGGGGGAGTTGTGGCTATCGTGTTTGGTTTGTGGGCTTCTTCAGGTCGGGAGAGAAGAACCTCTATTCATACTAATAGTCAGATTGCCCACCATTTCATTACTGGGTACAAAGTCCCCGATCAAGCTGTGTACAGGCCGCTTCTCCTAATAATCAAGGAGGAGATGAAGATGTCGGAAGGTCTCCAAGTGTTCTATAATCGCATGTCTACAATCACGGCTGTTGATACTATGGCTAAGTGGTGCTTGAAGCAGCCTGAGGAAAATTGGAGGTGGAGTAGTGTCCTGATTTCATGACGAGAGTGGTTAGAGAAGAGGCATTGTTCATGAACACTCATACCGGCGCACGTTTGTTTTAATGGATTTGGTTGGATATATTTATATAAATCCTGCAGTTATTGAATCTTGGATCGAAAATAATCTACTGGTTGCTGGACTCTGCTGGTTAAGCGTTATGTTTGGACAACCTTTATACTTCTGTTGCTTCGGCTGCAGACAACCACCTCGCAGCACGTCCGCAAAAGGCAGATGACTGGGGCAGCAACGGGATGGTGGCGTCCCCCAGTTTTCAAATGGAAAACGTAATACAGCATTTCTTGTATAATCGAAAGTTTCAAGGTATTCACAATTTCCAGATTCGGTAAAACAAACATAAATTCATTCCAGCTGGATGCGAGAATGCAACCCGGTCCCGTCAATTAGGGCAAAGCAAACGTCCCCTTACAGCACGTTTCGTTCACGGTATCCAACTCAAAATCCTACTGATAAGTGCGTTTGGGTATGCAAAACTCACGAACGGATAGTAAACATACTGCATACAAGTCCTATATAACTGGGACTCCTCAGTTCTGGAACCCTCTAAGTATTGACTGGGGATTCACGATAACAAGTTTCCGACTCACACAACGCATCCCCCGTTCTAACTCTCGATTATCGGTTTCTGCGATGCACGGTCACACCGCCTCCCATGGTGTTCATCACCTCCCTTAGGCACGCTGTCTGTCAGAAACTTCTCCTTTTAATGTCTTCATACATATGCTTCTGCCTCCTTCGCTGGCTTTTCTTTCGTCGTTCTTGGCTTCTCTCCTTCCAACGAAGAAGGAGATATTATGAGCAATCAAGGTGATTCCGCCGCATGTCTGTCATTATGTGTCGACTACCGGCCCCTTCCTGCCGTCTGCATCGTCATCATTTGTCCACCAGTATCCCCTTTTTCCTTTGCCGGACTTGATCAATCAGGCTGTCCGTTGTCATCAGTGATTTTTTTTTTGGCTGCCGTTCAATACGATCCTACTTGATCAATCCTGTCGGCTACCCGAACACGAGATTGGAAACTTAGCCCCTGTTTGGAAACGGCCTGGCCCGGGTTTGGGCGGGTTTGGGCGCTGTCGCGTAGCGACACGTAGGCCCAAACCAGTCCGGCTCGGGCTGTGTTTCCGTTTGGCAATGGGACTGGTTCAGACCCCGTTTTGGGTTTGGTCAGTCCCATTTTCGAGCTTGACCCAGTACCGCTAGAGGCAGTTTTGGAATCCCAAACCCGGTTTGAGATTACCCCGACTCGCGTATCGCGTCTCACAGCTTCGTCCCTCGCGACATCTTCCCTCCCTCCCTCCCTCTTCCTGGCGAAGCAGCCAAAGCAGCAGCCCGTGGAGTAAATGCGACGCAGCTACCTTCGGCGTAGCTGTCTCCTGCCAACTGCCACCGCCGAGCTAGGGCGGTCAAAAGCATGGTCTGCCATGCCTGGTCAAGTCGTCTACAGAGGAACGAGTAGGCGGCACAGAAGAGGAACCCGAAACCCTAGCCATTGTTGTTGCTTTAAAGTGGCGGTGTGGTGCTGCGAGGTGATGGACTACTACACAACCTTGTTCGTCCAACTGTTGCGAGGTGGTGCTGGACTTCCGCAGAACTTCATTGCTGCTTGCTCGTGGTCTGCCGGCGCTGCCCAGGTCGACGATCGTGCCCAGCTTCCGCTGCTGCCGTCGTCACTGCAAGGAGAGATTCTGCTCAGGTTGGTCTTTGTCTAGGGTAGAGGTTTATTTCGGGTTTAGGGCAAAATGTTGAAGAGGGTTATTTCGGTTTTAGGGCACTCTGTCGTCGTTCTCGCCCCCTTCTGCTCAGGTTTGTCACAAATTAGGGTAGACGGTGCTTTATTTGTGAGGTCGATTATGGCAGAAGTACAACAATCAGGCATGTATATCGATTAAGTGGCAAATGAGCCGACAATACCTACAAACAGTCGTTGTGTATGACTGATTTATTCTACTTGTTACTACTACTTTTATCTAGAAATGCATCAATTTACCGCTATTATGTGTGTCTGTGTGCTACGTTATAGTAGTAAAGCAAATAAAAGCCACTACCATGCTTTTTTATTTGAATTGTGATATGTATGTATGCTTGTCTACTTGCTCAAATATTGCCTGATAGTATTCTAATATTGTACTCAATGTTTGTCTTGTTGATTTTATAACTTGAACATATAATAAAAATTTCCATTATACGAATGTTGTGCACTTGCTTGTAGCATTGAGGTCAGGAAAGTAGGTTGGGGGTCTTACTTGAGTTGTCAAAATAGGGCATACCATATTGATAAATAGGATTTTTGTCAATGATTTGGTCAATGGAGGTCCCTCATGTAGAAATAGGGTTCTCTGATTTTTGGCATGATTTGGTCAATGGAGGTCCCTCATGTAGAAATAGGGTTCTCTGATTTTTGTCAATGATTTGGTCAATGGAGGTCCCTCATGTAGAAATAGGGTTCTCTGATTTTTGTCAATGATTTGGTCAATGGAGGTCCCTCATGTAGAAATAGGGTTCTCTGATTTTTGGCATGCGGGAGCAGTCATGGTTAGGTTAATAGGGTTTAAAACAACAGGAGATTTAAAACTTGTTTAACTAAATCAGTGTGAGGTCTAGGTTAGGTGAATCCCTGCATCTACACAGTGATGCCTGGAAAAGTTATTTCACTATACAAATGAATATTTTGTTTACTGTGTGGTATTTTACCATGACATATGTGGTTATGTGAAACCCACAGCTCATGATGTTTTACTGTCATTTAATTAAACCCACAGGTCTAGGTTAGTCTATGTTTTATATCTTTTTTGTTAAATTATTTTCGTTCATGTAAACCACCAATTAATCATAAAACAGATCAATCTTAGCAACATTTGACTCCTCATGGAGATGACCTCTATTATGCAAGTGGTTTGAGTTATAACATGTATTCAAAATTCATGCAAATATACTAAATAGTTTTAACATGCAGTTGTGACATTATAGTATGTTTTATATCTAGAATCCCTGCATTTTGATGTTCTGTTATTTTTTCTGTTTTAATGTTCTATATTTTGATGTTATGTTTTTTGTGATACTATTATGATATCATAATAGTATCACAAAAGATTTCATAAATCTGGAAATTGTATATATAAATTGGTATTCTGGGAAAGATCATTCATTGGTATATATTTACTTTCCTCTCTATGTTGTATTAAAGTAACCATTATTAATCCTCCAATATATACCATGGTTGAACCAAATTGTTGCCTACATTAGCTCACCATTAGCAGGTACTATGTTTGATTTGGCATGCGGGAGCAGTCAGGGTTAGGTTAATAGGGTTTAAAACAACAGGAGATTTAAAACTTGTTTAACTAAATCAGTGTGAGGTCTAGGTTAGGTGAATCCCTGCATCTACACAGTGATGCCTGGAAAAGTTATTTCACTATACAACTTGAATTTTTTGTTTATTGTGTGTTATTTTACCATGAGATATGTGGTTATGTGAAACCCACAACTCATGATGTTTTACTGTCATTTAATTAAACACATTAGTCTATGTTTTATATCTTCTTTGTTACATTATTTTCGTTCATGTAAACCACCAATTAATCATAAAATAGATCAATCTTAGCAACATTTTACTCCTCATGGAGATGACCTCTATTATGCAAGTGGTTTGAGTTATAACATGTATTCAAAATTCATGCAAATATACTAAATAGTTTTAACATGCAGCTGTGACATTATAGTATGTTTTAATTTACAGAACATAATTTCCCTCCAAGATATGAATCTATCATATGGTAGTGGTTAGGTTAATAGGGGAAACTACAGAATATTTAAAACTTGTTTAACTAAATCAGTGTGAGGTCTAGGTTAGGTGAATCCCTGCATTTTGATGTTTTGTTATTTGTTCTGTTTTAATGTTCTGAATTTTGATGTTATGTTTTTTGTGATACTATTATGATATCATAATAGTATCACAAAAGATTTCATAAATCTGGAAATTGTATATATAAATTGGTATTCTTGGAAAGATCATTCATTGGTATATATTTACTTTCCTCTCTATGTTGTATTAAAGTAACCATTATTAATCCTCCAATATATACCATGGTTGAACCAAATTGTTGCCTACATTAGCTCACCATTAGCAGGTACTATGTTTGATTTGGCATGCAGGAGCAGTCAGGGTTAGGTTAATAGGGTTTAAAACAACAGGAGATTTAAAACTTGTTTAACTAAATCAGTGTGAGGTCTAGGTTAGGTGAATCCCTGCATCTACACAGTGATGCCTGGAAAAGTTATTTCACTATACAACTTGAATTTTTTGTTTATTGTGTGTTATTTTACCATGAGATATGTGGTTATGTGAAACCCACAGCTCATGATGTTTTACTGTCATTTAATTAAACACATTAGTCTATGTTTTATATCTTCTTTGTTACATTATTTTCGTTCATGTAAACCACCAATTAATCATAAAACAGATCAATCTTAGCAACATTTTACTCCTCATGGAGATGACCTCTATTATGCAAGTGGTTTGAGTTATAACATGTATTCAAAATTCATGCAAATATACTAAATAGTTTTAACATGCAGCTGTGACATTATAGTATGTTTTAGTTTACAGAACATAATTTCCCTCCAAGATATGAATCTATCATATGGTAGTGGTTAGGTTAATAGGGGAAACTACAGAATATTTAAAACTTGTTTAACTAAATCAGTGTGAGGTCTAGGTTAGGTAAATACCTGCATTTTGATGTTCTGTTATTTGTTCTTTTTTAATGTTCTGAATTTTGATGTTATGTTTTTTGTGATACTATTATGATATCATAATAGTATCACAAAAGATTTCATAAATCTGGAAATTGTATATATAAATTGGTATTCTTGGAAAGATCATTCATTGGTATATATTTACTTTCCTCTCTATGTTGTATTAAAGTAACCATTATTAATCCTCCAATATATACCATGGTTGAACCAAATTGTTGCCTATATTAGCTCACCATTAGCAGGTACTATGTTTGATTTGGCATGCGGGAGCAGTCAGGGTTAGGTTAATAGGGTTTAAAACAACAGGAGATTTAAAACTTGTTTAACTAAATCAGTGTGAGGTCTAGGTTAGGTGAATCCCTGCATCTACACAGTGATGCCTGGAAAAGTTATTTCACTATACAACTTGAATTTTTTGTCTATTGTGTGTTATTTTACCATGAGATATGTGGTTATGTGAAACCCACAGCTCATGATGTTTTACTGTCATTTAATTAAACACATTAGTCTATGTTTTATATCTTCTTTGTTACATTATTTTCGTTCATGTAAACCACCAATTAATCATAAAACAGATCAATCTTAGCAACATTTTGCTCCTCATGGAGATGACCTCTATTATGTTTTTTGTGATACTATTATGATATCATAATAGTATCACAAAAGATTTCATACATCTGGAAATTGTATATATAAATTGGTATTCTGGGAAAGATCATTCATTGATTTCATCTATGGATTTCAGCTTTCATTTGTTTTACTTTCCTCTCTATGTTTCATTATTTGTTTTTCGGTGTTAATCAATGAAGCTTGTGTATATGCTGATTGAATCAGTAATGAAGGAACACACATAAATGGTATCTGTTGTGACTGAATTGTATTAAACATTTACACTGATTATGTCATCAAATATTGCAGCAACTACACGAGTATGCCTCCCGCCGACCCTAACAACCGTATGGTATGGACAAGAGAGTATGATGTCGCTGTGGTGACAGCCTTGCGTAGACAATATGACCTAGGCAGGTGTATTGATGGTAATTTTACTAAGGACTCTTGGAGGGAAATAACTTCTGATGTCAATAATAGGGCTGTCGCCGTGTTTAAGTTAGACCAAATAAGATGTCGCTGGAAGAACCTTAAAAAGGACTACGTCCATTTGAAGGGTTTGACCAACAAGAGTGGCATTGGATGGGATGAAGAAAGGCACAAGCCCATTGTGCCGGACACCCCTGAGTGGAAAGAGGCCATTGCGGTACGCACACTATACATAACTTTTATCCAAACAAATTGTAATTGTACATGTAAACATGAATATCTTAATACACATTTTTTTTAAAGCGTAGGCAGACAGGGACCTGACTAGGTTGCTTAGGCGCCCGTTTCCCCACTACTACGACATAGAGCTAATGGCGGGGAGGAACATTGCTAGAGGACACCATGCAATGTCTTCGGCAGACACTCAAATTCCCGCAGATGTTGCGTCTGAGGATGATGTCTGTGTCGACCTAGGCGCGCCTGATACCCCCATGTACACACACTCGGCAACAAGCGAGCGTAGCGTACCAGACGAGGGTAGCGTACCCCAAAGTGAGGGTGAAAGCGCGCGGCCTGTGGGAACGGATAACCCGTCAGTTGGGGGCAGGAGTCCTTCTACCCATACGCGCAGGAGATGCCATTCAATGCTGCAAGAGCGATGTAGTCTTTCCAATGAAGTTCTGGCTGAGTTCACACAGGTTTACACAAAGGTTCACGAGTTAGGGACATCCATGATGACCAAATCCTATGAAAAGGAAGAGTTGTCAAACATTTTACAACATTTTAATGCCAATTTCCCCGATGCCCCCACCTCCGTTTTTACTACACTTGTGAACGCCATCAAGGACTCTACCAACCGCAACATCTACCTTGGCCTCCAAAACAACCCTGCAAAGATAACCTTGTGGTTAAACGACCTTTGTCAAAGGTCACAATTCGGTTTTGCCACATCTGTACCTCCAATGCCTTCATATTATTTCCCGTCTCCGCAACCATTCCCTTCACATTCACCCAACTTCAGCAGCACGTCGTCTCAGCCACCATTTATGTTGTCTTCCTCTTCACCCAACTTCCCAGGCACATCGTCTCAGCCACCATTTATCCCGCCACCCAACTTCCCAGGCGTGCCACCGATGTGGTTTCCTTCATCCAGTGATGCTGGCCCATCGGGAACATAATTGCAGGGGTTATTTCGTATGCATTTGAAGTTAATTATTTTCCGTCCAAACATTTATATTTCATTGACTGTTGTAATAATTTACTTTCCGCACACACATTACATATCCGTACAATTTCATTTGATTGAGTGTTGTAATAATTTATTTTTCGCACGTTAATTGGATTGTCTTATGTTGTAGCAATTATTATGTAGTTGTTTGCATTGTACATGTAGGCATCATGTCTGGCAATGACCAACGGCAAACAGAAGACATGCTCAACAACCTTTTATTAGATTCCTTGTTGTGGCCAGTGATTCACGTTGGTGATTTAATTGCCGACTCTATTGCATACTCAATCATGGACGCAGTAGACGTTGATGCCTCCACACCACCTCGTATCCCTAGGTCAGTTAGCATCAGGAGTGGCCACATAAAGGTCTTAGAAATATTGACCGGTCATGAACAAAGGGCTTATGACCTATACCGGATGCGTCCACAAACTATAATGACCTTTGTCGACAAGCTTGAGAGTCGTGGCTTGTTGCGAGGTACTAGAGGCGTCAGCTCAGTTGAGGCCGTATGCTATTTCCTGCAGATGGTTGGCCATGGACACACAAATCGTGCTTTGGCGGAGGACTACATTCACTCCGGTGAGACCATTAGCAGAAAGTTCAACGAAGTGTTGGACGCTGTTTGTGCGTTGACCCATGACTACATTGTCATGCAAACCGCAACTACATGCACAGCAACACATACTCGCATTTTACATAACGCAAGGTTCTACCCATACTTCAAGGTAATAGTTAACCCCCTAATAAATTTAATTTATTTTCAAACATTGTGTATGTTTACAACATTATTTTGGTTTATAGAATGCCATAGGGGCTATTGACGGAACACACATCCCTGTCTTGGTCAGCAGAGACAAACAAAATTGATACCGTGACAGAAAAGGGAATGTCTCTCTCAATGTCATGGCTGTAGTAGACTTCTCCATGGAGTTTACATATGTCCTCACTGGGTGGGAGGGGTCGGCTGCCGACCAAAGGGTCCTGCAATCGGCAAGGAACCATAGCGGGTTTACAGTTCCACCGGGGAAGTT
This sequence comes from Alisma plantago-aquatica, assembly GCA_963693085.1. Taxonomy (NCBI): domain Eukaryota; kingdom Viridiplantae; phylum Streptophyta; class Magnoliopsida; order Alismatales; family Alismataceae; genus Alisma; species Alisma plantago-aquatica. Next base: position 603,595,312 of record OY856413.1, read on the forward strand.
TTACCTGGTAGATGCAGGGTATGCCAACACTCGTGAATTTGTTGCACCCTATCGCAACACAGCATACCATATTGCTGAGTATCGAGGAAACAGACATGCCTACACCAGCAAGAAAGAGATGTTCAACCACAGACATGCTCAACTACGTAATATTGTAGAAAGAGCATTTGGGGTGCTGAAGAGACGGTTTGCATACCTTAAGAAGGGGCCGACATATCCTATTCATTCGCAGTGTCGCATCGTACTTGCTTGTTGTATCCTACACAATTACATCCGACGGCAAAATGACGGCGACACCATAATGGATGAACTCCCAGATGAGAATTCATCGTCTGCCATTCCCCCAGGCGTCGTTCCCCCGAGTTCAGGTCAAGGTTCAACTCAGGCCGATTCAAGGGAGGGTGAAGTGTTACGTGAATCCATTGCTAATCTCATTTGGGAAACTCGTTAGTAGAGTATCTGTAATAGATTGATTCCCGAATTGTTTATTTCGAACCTAATCAGAATCAACACATTGTGTCAATATAGGTTGTCTTCAAATGGAGAACGGAATGCCTCGTTGTCAATGCGGCCTTCAATCCACTGTACGCGTTTATATGGATGCCAAGGATGCACAAAACGGACGTTTTGAAGACAAGAACCCACACATTCCATATTTTACGTGCGGTAGTCTTCAAAATCAAAATAGATGTCATATGAGGTTGCTCGCGCAACGGGTTGTACCCATAATTGCCACACTAACCGCCGTTAGGGCTGCAATGCTTTCACAACTTGCATATGTACGCAGTGAACGTCAACTATGGTCTGCCCAGTGTGCCTTTGTCTGTTCCAGCAGAGCAGACACTGATAGGCTACAAGTAGAAATTACCGATCTTCGATCGCGGTCCCAATATCTTCGCCAACGTCTTCACATAACTAGCGACGACAACACTTCCAATGAGGACGGTTACAATACATCATAGATGTATAACATCATTGATGTCTGTCCAACATTCATAACATAAGTTTATCTGTAATAGATTTAACAATTATTATGAGGTCTGTCTTGTATGTTACTGTTTTGATTTTCAATCTAACTCCATTGCCATAAATCATTTGACTGATTGAAATGCATGGTGTAGATGTCTATTAATACAACTGAAGTTGTGCGGTGTGACTGTGGGTTAGAGGCAGGCTTGCGACTTAACACTGACGATGCAGGGTTGTATGACTTTGGAATTCTCAGTGAAAGACCAGGTGAAATGTATTACATATGTCCTTCTCGCGACGTGCGCTTGTACACACATATTATGTAGCCATTGTGTACGTTACACATTCATTGTCATTTACGTAAACTTCATAATATTTTTTAGGGAAAAGATCGATGCAGTTACTTTTGCTGGGCAATCGATCTCAGTCCTACAATTGATTCTCTGAAAGCTGAGATTGCGTTACTCACGCTCGAGTGCAAGTCATTGTGGGATCAGACAATGAACTTGAAAGATTTTGTTGAAATTCATCACAACCACCATGATATTTACACCAACAAAAAGTATGAGCATGAGTATCTAGAACGCTACGTAGAAGAACTGGAGGACCAATGTAGGCTTCTGTTGGACACTCCTTCACCCCCGACGACGCCGTAACGTCGAATGGCGGCCATACCTTTCATTCGCGTCATCGGTTTTCCATTTTAGTGTTGTTGTTTGGAAGTTCATGTGTTAAGTGTTGTTGATTGTTTTTAAAAAAAGGATATGCCATGCTCTGTTGTTTGGAACTTACATATTAACTAATATGCTTAGTCATTCGATGCCTCCTCATTTTGTGTGTTGTTCGGAGCATGATATGATGGATTGTATATGAAGGTGTGTTGATGGAGTGTATACGACAGAGGCTTGGATGGAGGCAAAATCATATAATGATAATAAACCTAATACATGATAGTAGTGAACTTAGGTGAACATAAGAGTTATTATTGTTCTTCTTGTTATTTTTGTTCTTCTTATCTTATTTTTAATTTTGTTCTTCTTATCTTCTTGTTATTTTTCTTCTTCTGTTCTTCTTCTTATCTTCTTGTTGTTGTTGTTCTTCTTGTTTATTACAGGCAACATGGGATCTCGTTTCCCTGTAAAGGAGTACGATCTCTCAAACAGGGAGTTCATGAGACGCGTCCCCCTTCCCGTTACCTGGAGGTGCGAGCCATTCAAGATAACTCCTGGCTATGCAATGGTGGAGGTAGGCAGAATCAGTTTTGATGTACAGATCAGGTGGTCTACACCTGAAGAAAGTAAATGGAACAAGAAAAGTAAATATTTAATCATGGATGAAGGTTGGACGAAAATGTTGGACAGCCTCAAAGCCACACCAGACTGGACCGTGACCCTACAACCCAAACCCAAGGATGACAATCGTCCTACATGCTTTTTGTTGTGGATTTATTTTGAAGGTGACAACTCTGATTTGCTAAGGTTTATTTTCCCGAGACCAGATGGTTACATATCATCTACTTTGGACTCGGCGGATGCCTTGTTTGTCAGAGATTGCCACCAAGCACCAATCTTGATCTCGTCTAGGGATGATGAAACTGATGTTGAATCAGTTGGATCAAACAATCATTAGTTTTTTGTTTTCTTTATTATCTTTATGTTGTTTATATACATTACAGGCTTGTTATGGGTGCCTGCCCACTAAGACAATTTATATTTAGTCTTCCGTAGCTGAATATGTTTTACTTTAAAAATGATGTTCATGTTTGGCTATTTTTGGAACGTGTTTCTTGGTCTGACGGGGTATTAAACATAGCATGTTAGGCATATTCAAACTCAAGGAAACAATCAAAACACCCACATAAACACCCCACAAAAGGGTAACACGCCTGACTCACATCTCAACAACAAAATGAGAGTTCTTAAACCAAAGTGATATTGATAACAATTAAGTTATTATTCAGTTACTTTTTTCAGTTTAAAAACTTCTGTTTAAACGGCGTCACAAGGTCACATTTCTAACAACAGTTCTGTGAGAATAGGACAGATTCAGCTAATCCTGCCTACAGTTGCCAAACAGAATCAGACTAAACCCAGCCTGCACAGCCAAACAGAATCAGCTTGAAACGAGTCTGAAACGAGTCCAGTCCCCCAGAATGAGACTGGTTTGCCAAACAGAATCAGACTGGTTTGCCAAACAGAATCAGACTCCAGCAGGCCTAAACCCGTCCAAGCCAGGCAGGCTTGCATAAAGCTAGTCCCGAACCAAACAGGGGCTTAGTCACCCATCCGCTACCAATACCTGCCCACGTTGTCCTTCTTTCAATCCTATTCTAATCCTTTCTCAGTAATCAAACACACAGTTAATGTAAGGAATGTGAATTTACCTGAATATGAGGGGCAAGATGAATGATCCTCTCATGAAAACCACCCCCTCTCCCAAAAAAAAAATAAGAATCCTATTTGGTATTGAGAAATGATATGCAGACGACCTGCTGGGACCCCAAATGAAACGATCAATCTGCTAGTGGCTGACGCTAACCACTTTTACACGAAGTCCCAAAAACGTGAGGAAGGAGAGAGGCAGTGTGCACCGGCCGCCTTACGACACATTGCAAAAGAAACAACGTGGTTGTTGCTTTTTCCAACTTAACAAGAAAAAAATGTGAGGAAGGGAGAGAGAGAGTAGGAGGGGAGTGGGGAGTGGGGGAGAGAGAGTAGTTGCAGGACAGAGAAAAAAGAATAAAATATATTTGTTAATATCTTTCAAGCCATATTGAATTTTTTGACAAAATAAATACCATTGTGTTTCGTACGAAAAATACTTTAAAACAAGACCAATGTCAATATATTTTATATAAAAATAATTAATGTTACATCCTTCATATTCCTCATAATTTTGTTAATATATTTCAAATCGTAATGAATTTTTTTGTGAAATACTTTTGACCAATATTTTCATAACCGAACTGGTGGTCGGACCGGTACTGACTCGGATCGCATTGAGTCGGGTTCAACCGGAGTGGTTGAACCGGTTGGACCGGAAATGATGTTAGCATTACATTAAAAAGAATTTGAACAAAAAAACCCGAACTGGTCACCATGATAAAAGGCAATTAGCGGTCAGACCGGTTGAACCGAGCATATTATATATATATATATATATATATATATATATATATAGAGAGAGAGAGAGAGAGAGAGAGAGAGAAGAGAGAGAGAGAGAGAGAGGATGTATTGGCTGCCCGCGCGGGTATTTAACTTCTGCTACCCGTGCTTTGGAAACGGTGGCATTATTGTAAATAAATCCTTGTTCTGAAATCTCGTGATGTGGTTTCCTCTGCCCCACTCTTCCTCTGCAACGGGAACAAAGCCGGTCAGGAACCGACAGTAGTGTCCCGTCGCCGAAGCCGCCGTGGCGGTGATGTTGTCCAGGCAGATAGCGTTGTGGTCGCAGCGGTTGTAGAGCGAGCACCCGTCCGTGAACACACGAACCTGATACCAGTTGCCGACGGAGGATTTCCAGAAGTACATGGTGGGCAGGCCGGACGGCGGGAGCATGACCCGTGCCAGAGGCAAATCTTTAGTGATGTTGAACGAGTACGATAATCGCCTCCCTTCATCGAGTCTATCTGCAACACGATCACAGAGTGTGTTAAATTCTACCTGCCCGTCGAGAGGGAGAGCCCTCCCCATATGTCACTTCTGCACCCAAACCTCCGATCCTCGACGACGCTAGATCAGAATGGATAAAGCTAAAATGCTAAACATAATTGCTGGATTTCCTAACATCCGCCTTGCACTACTACTACATAATTGAATTAAGTAATATAGGTTAGTTTATGAAACTCGAGCACCATGTTTTGTTCATATGGTCTTCTTAGTTCTTATGTACAGTACTGCGACCCGATCCGCCCGAGTCCAAAAAAAACTCAAGCACCCCTGTTTTGCTTGTACAGTTTTCTTATTTCTCATCTACGGTACTGTGCCTCGGTCATTGATAGGGAGGTAGTTTCGCCCGAGTCCAACTCATGTTCTGTGTACATTGTACAATGACCTGTAGAGATCTTTTGGTTCACCTGGTAAACTTCATTTTACCCAAGTTAGCTTGCATGCGCTTCCTGTATCTATATTGCTAACAACCAGCTATTGCTTTCTTGTTATTATTTTCTTATTTAACATGGTACACATTTAACTGGGATGTCTGTTTCTTACTTGCTATTAGTTTCTTATTTAACAACCAGGTATTGCTTTCTTGCTATTATTTCCTTATTGCCTACCTGAGGTTATATCTCAGGACCTGGTAGTGAGGAAAACTCATCTATTTCAAACTCATCTAAGGGGGCGTGCTCAAGCCTATTACCATGTGGATACTCATATTGTAATAAGAAAGTGTCATCTATAATATGGACAGTCATACTGTAATAGGCAAGAGCCAACCGTAATGTAAGTGACCATTTTTTAATATGTACAGTCAAATTGTAATAAGCAAGTGTCATCTATAATATGGACAGTCATACTGTAATAGGCAAGAGCCAACCGTAATGTAAGTGACAGTTTTGTAATATGTATAGTCAAATTGTAATAAGCAAGTGTCATATGTAATATAGACAGTCACATTGTAATAGGCAAGAGGCAATTGTAATGTAGGTGACAATTTTGTAATATGGATACTCATATTGTAAAAAGAAAGTGTCATCTGTAATATGGACCGTCACATTATAATAGGCAAGAACCAACTATAATGTAGGTGACAGTTTGTAATATGGGTAGTCATGTTGTAATAAGCAAGTATCATCTGTAATATGGACAATCACATTGTAATAGGCAAGAGCCAACTGTAATGTAGGTGACAGTTTTGTAATATAGATAGTCATATTGTAATTTTCAAGTGCCATATGTCATATGGACAGTCAATTGTAATATGCAAGAGTTCGTAATGTAGGTGACATATTGTAATATGGATAGTCATATTGTAATAAGCAAGTGTCATCTTTAATATGGACAGTCACATTGTAATAGACAAGGACCAACAATAATGTAGGTGATAGTTTTGTAATATAGATAGTCATATTGTGATAAGCAAGTGTCATTTGTAATATGGACAATCACATTGAAATAGACAAAAGCTTACCGTAATGTAGATGATATTTTTGTAATATGGATATTCATATTGTAATAAGCAAGTGTCATCTGTAATATAGACAGTCACATTATAATAGGCAAGAGCCAACCGTAAGGTAGGTGATAATTTTGTAATATGGATACTCGTATTGTAATAAGTAAGTGTCATCTGTAATATAGATAGTCACATTGTAATAGGCAAGAGGCAACTGTATTGTAGGTGACAATTTTGTAATATGGATAGTCATGTTGTATTAAGCAAGTGTCATATGTCATATGGACAGTCACATTGTAATAGGCAAGAACCAACCATAATGTAGAAGACAGATTTGCAATATAGATACTCATATTGTAATAAGCAAGTGCCATCTATAATATGGACAGTAATAGACAAGAGTCAGCCGTAATGTAGGTTCCAATGTAGTCCATCACGGATGGACATATCACGTTGGCATTCAATCAAACACAACATTGTCAACGTAATAATAATGTGCGGAGAGCCCGATAGAAGTGTCTCATTCATAATGTTGACCAGACAGACACATTGAACAAGAGGGGATTGAGATAAAGGCAAAAGTACTGAAATCGGTATAGAAATTTGAGGTGTTCTGTTTCGAGAGCTTTTCCTTTAATGATGCTGATTAAAAAAATGCAAATCGCAACTGAAGCTATTTTCTATAATTATATTTTCTTGGAATGAAGCTCACCGGTGGTACGTAGTACCCAGCAAAATATTAAATTTGAATCAAATTGATCTCGATCTGCGGCTGCAGTCAGCTGCCTCAGGCGGCGTCTTCCTGTAGAGCGCTCTGCCACAGACGTTTGAACTCCGGCATGGCCTCCCGCGCCAATGGGATCCCAACCTCAACCCTACCACGGCCATCCGGCATTTCAGTGAGCGACATACCGCCAATCTTTTCGGACACACAGACTCAACCTTGATGGGCTTCCCCCATCTGAAATCCACCTCTTAAACACCCAATCTAGGCGACCCGGTGATGTTGAGTGTGTCGGTGAACTTCTGCTTCATCATTTCTTTAAACAGCCCCTCACCAAGTCTGATGAGCATCCCGCCGTCTTGCAGGTCCTGGACCTCCTTCTAGATCTTTGATGCCGCAACAGTGAGCCCCTGGTCCCCGACGAGGTCTGCCGTGTTGGCGGGCGTGATAGCAACACTGAGGCAGTTGCCGAAGTACTCTGCGGGTAACGACGGGCTGACGCGGAAATGGAGGTTTGGGACGAACGAGAAGAGCTTTTGGGACTCGTTGAGCTTCCCTCGGGCCTTTACTGTGCATACCCATGCAAGGGCTGAGGTGACAGTGAAGGAGGAGTAGCGGACGGCAGGTGGAGGGGAGGTCTTACGGTAGAGGACGTCGAGGTCAGGGCGGGACAGTGGGATGGTTGCGCGGAGGAGTGGTAGACGTGTACCGACTGATGAGGAAATCGTCGTTGTTTCCATGTTTTGCTGTGTCATCTTTACCGCAACAGACACGTCGGCGAAGTATATCTGCCGCTGACCTTTTGGATCGTGGACGATGGACCAGTTTAATATGGGACGGCGCACCCCTGCAGCAGCTTCGTCGACGTCGATGGCGGCAGTGGGGAGGTCCAGGTCCTGGTTCGCATGCAGCTAGCGAGAGAGGGCAGCCCGGGTCTTGAAGAAGTGAGTCGACGAAGACACTCCGAAACAGGAACCATGAAAATCAAATGCAGTCGGCGTCACAAAGAACACGAGAACGGAAAAGTTGTGATGTAATTACAGTCAGTGCCACTGTCAATGTGTGAACGGGTAACAAAACTAAACTACCCACGCGGGCAGCCAATAGATATCCATATATATATATATATATATATATATATATATATATATATATATATATATATATATATATATATATATATATATATATCTGTGTGTGTGTGTTTATATATATTGTTTTTTTTTGTAAGCCAGGAGACTCGTAAGGCTTTCGCCGAGCCCAACCTGGGGAGCTCAACCCCATCCCGTAAGGAGCATAGACCATTAAGTCGCGCAGAGGTCGGCTGCGCTACGGGAGAAATAATTCCGAACATCACCACTAGGGGAATTTGAACCTGGGACCCTTCGTGAGGGGCCCCATGCTGCGACCACCTGAGCTATTGCTCGCTGGCTATTTATATTGTTTTTATATATATACATATATATTATATCAGTATATATTTATAAATTCGAATATATATATACATTGTATATATAAATATATATATATATATGTGTGTGTGTGTGTCTGTGTGTGTGTGCGCGTGTGTATGTGTACATATATATTGTTGTATAGATGTATGCATTAATATATATATACATATATACATATATATATATATATATATATATATATATATATATATATATATTATCAATATATATATATATATGTATATATATTTGAATATGTATACATTGTATATATATAAATATATATGTATACATATATATTATTATGTAGATGTACACATACATACATATATATGCATATATACAAATATACATATATTTGTACATATATATATAAATAAATATATATATATATGATTCTAGCTTATATGTATATTTTCTATATAAATACATACATACATATGTACATATACCATATGTATATGCATATATATACATATATACAAATTCCTATACGTATTCTACCTTCTATTTTTTCTTCTCTTTCCGTCCGACCGGCTGGTTGGACCAGTTGGATCGTATTTCTAACCGGTTGGACCGGAAAAAGACACATAACTGATTTTTTAAGCTTCCGGACCGGTCAGCTACCGGTTCATCGGTCATACCGGTCAGACCGGCTTGTCCGATTTGGTTTTAAAAACACTACTTTTAACTAAGTGTACGAGAGAAAAAAAAAAGAAAAAACTATTTTTGTTAACATCTTTCAAGCCATAGTGAATATTTTGATGAAATAAATACCATTGTATTCCTTATGAAAAATACTATAGAATAAGACCAATGTCAAAAACACTTTTTATAAAAAAATGATGCTACTTCCCTCCTATTCCTCATAATTTTTCTAATATCTTTCAATTCATAATAAAAATTTTGATGAAATAAAAATTGTTATGTTATGTTTTGTAGAAAAAATACTTTAACATAACAACAATATACTTTTGACTAAAAAACTAAATGGCACTACTTCCCTCTTATTTTTGTATTCTTATTAATATCTTTCAAATGATTGTGAATTTTTTTGACAAAATAAAGAGTTTATGTTCTATGCAAAAAATACTTTCAAATAAGATAAATATTAACATACATTTGATAAAAAAATAAATCACATTACTTCTCTCTTATTCCAGGCGAGAGGGAAAAGGTAAATTATTTTTGTTAATATCATTCAAACAGTAATCATTCTTTTGACAAAATAAAAAATATAAATTCCTTACAAAATAATTTAAAACAAGACCAACGTTAGAGGGAGTGGTTGTAGGAGAGAGAAAAAACAATTTATTATTTCTAATATCTTTTATACCAAAATCAATTTTTTTGACGAAATAAAAATCGTTGTGTTTGCTACAAAAATACTTTAAAACATAGTTTTGATGTTATCCCATATCAAGTTATGTTAATCATGTTATCCACGTTATAAAAACAAATTTTACGTTACAAATATTATTCAATATTATTTATGTTATCCATGTTGTATTTCTGCTAACATCTTTCAAACCATTATAATATTTTTGAAAAAATAAAAATATTGTGTTAAGTACATATAATACTTTCAAATAAGACCAATATTAAAATATTTTTGGTATAAAAATCACACTACTTCTCTCCTATTCTAGCAGAGATGGAAAAAAAAGTAATTTTTGCTAATATCAGTCAAATTGTAACAATTTTTTTAAAAAATAAATACTACATTTTCTTACAAAAATATTTCAAAGCATGACAAATGTTAGAGAAAGTAGTTTTAGGAGAGAGAAAAAAGAACAACTTGTTATTGTTTAATATCTTTGACATCGAAATCAATTTTTTGACCTCACTACAAAAATACTTTGAAATGTAATTTTGATGTTATCCCATGTCAAATTTATGTTAATCATGTTATCCATGTTATAAAAATAAATTTTAAGACACAAATGTTATTCAATGTTATTTATGTTATCCATGTTATAAATGTTATCCATGTTATCCATTTTGTCTATATTATTCATGTCGTCTATGTTATTCTATGGTATTCATGTTATTTCATGTTGTACATGTTACCCATGTTATTCATATTATTCATGTTATTCCATGTTATCTATGTACATGTTACCCATGTTATTCATATTATTCATGTTATTCTATGTTATCCATGTTATCCATGTTATCTCTCCTCTTTTATATTGTATAATCTATATTTCTAAAATTTATCAAACTTGATCTCATTTTAATGCATGTTATCCATGTTATCCATGTTATTCATGTTTTACATGTTATCCATGTTGTACATGTTATCCTTGTTATAACTTTTTTTATTTCATTAAAAAATCCATTATAAATTAAATGTTATAAGAGAAATAATTTTCTCTCTCCTCCTTTTTGACTTTTTAAAATCACTTTATATCTCCTTGTTTAAATTGTATATATTTTTTAAAAAAATATGTCGAACTTGATCTCGTTGTAACGCATTTTTTGAATGGAGTGCAACAGTATTTATTTCATCAAAAATATGTTACAGTTCAAAAGTTATTAACAAAAATAGCTTATTTGTTTTTTCTCTCTCCTATAATCACTCTCTTTACCCACTCCCATCTCCGCCCCCTCTCTATCTTTTCCCATCATGTTTCTCTCTCTCACATTTGGGAAGAGGATCGGTACAACAGTGAGACAAGATGTTACGGGTGTAATGTTTTTTATTTTCTTCCAACCGCCTTGGGCAATGTGTTTTTCCAGCCCACTTTTGTAGCGTGAAAATGACAAAGGGTCATATAGAATCTCTTCTAAAAAGCTCATCTCTATCGCAAAGCTCTTTGGTATTTTCTCATCTATCAATAGATTCATGCAATCAAGAAAGTGCATGTGATGGTGTTACTAAACCTACATATTTGTTTGATACATGATCCTATATTTATATTGACATGTAGTGTATATAGGTTGAACATTTACTCATATTGATTGACTTTTCCTGATATTAGAATCAACAGTTGGTTTAGCTAAGTTACATGTCATAGTGTATGGATTGTCCTTTGATGGGTAAGTCCTTCAGTCAAATTCTGGAGACAAGATCAGTTTTACTCTTTATTTAACATTCTTTATTGGCAATGTGTGATCTTGCAAGAGTGATCCCAGGAGCATGAAGCTCCCTGGATAGCACCGAGGTGGATGTCAAGGATCTCTAGCCTCCACCATAGGTCTTGGGACAGACAACTTTGATGTTAGTGATGAGGGGGAGCTATGACCGCTTTACTAGAAGCATCACTAGAGTTAGCATGGTAGTAGATGGTTGTTCCGTATAAGATGGGGGATCTTGGGGATGAATAATAGGATGATAGTGTTGTGTTGGCGAATCATGTTTGATGTTTGCATCTAGGTTGTAGAGTTTGAAGAAGGAGAGGTTGTGGGATAGCCATTGGGAAGCAATGGCCCTCATTAGACCTATGGATCGTCACAACTTGCTCTGTAGGAGGCCTAGTAGAAGCAACAATATGCCAGAGGCTTTTCAGAAACTTGGATAAAATCTGGATATGGAGAAATTGAGAAAGAGACTCGAGACTAGGGCTTGGGGAACCACAAACAAGGCTTCCAAGTCGGCAGTGGTGAAGGTTAGGTGTTGGTGGCGATGCGATTGAAGGTTTTCTGAATTAGGATTTTCATGTGTGAGGAGCCCTAGTGGATGGGTTGTAGAGCAAGGGTAGTGGTTTGGTTGTGTTGCAGGTCGGGTTCTTCATCTGCAGACTTAAGATCATGACTAGTAAGAGGGTGGATGTGGTCTTAAGGAGAGGAGGAAGACTTATGCAATATGTCGGTGTTGACTGTCATTTTCCAAATCACAGGGAGGATATGGTGAGGGTGACAGATCTTTAGGGTTGTAGGTTCTATAGTATGTTGTGCCCATGGTTGTAGAGATGTCTACATAGGCTAGGGGTAGGGTCCTAGGGCTTGAAGAGATGTCTGGTCAATAGGAGGAGATGAAGGGAAGGAGGTCGTATTCTTTTGAAACCGTCAATGATAGTGTTATGATGGGGGAAGACATGAGGGTTTGCATGAGATAGGTCAAAGGGTGTTACTTCTTGTAATAAGATATAAAGTTATATTCAACTATAGTCAATATCATATTCCTACTAAATTCTATAATGTTTAAATGAAAAATCTAATAGTTATGAGATATTAACCATGGTTTAGTTTCTATTTAACTAAAATTTAAATATACTAGTAACATCATTTTATGAATCTAACTTAATTGCTCCCATTATTAATTTTGATATTCATATCTCCTCATGTCATGTTCGGGTATGCCCAGGTTGGTTTTCTCCCTTCCAACAATGCCACATGAATCTATCGTTTCAGCCTTAGAAGACTATGATCATGGGCTTCATTGTTGCTTTCTCACATTATTGTCGGTGAATGCTAAGGTTTTGGTGATTTTCATTAGTGTCTTGCCACACTACCCATGCATCTTGGAGGTTTGGGTACTACGAATGCCAAGCATGTTGGTAATTATGCTACATTGTTTCTTGAGTTCACATCATAGAGCTTCATGACCATATTCTTTGTGAGGTCGGTCCTATTCTTGATGGTAGTACTTCAACATTGCTTATGATTCCATCTGCAATCAGTAAGCATCCTTTGGAGGGTCCAAGTTGTCTGTCTTCTACCACCCCAAAGACATGGTCCCTATTGGAAGACATCTTCTAAAAAATGTCTTCCAGTGCTTCAATGACTCTAGGATACTCCATGACAACATGTTGTTCTTGCTTCCCTTTAGGCCAACCATACACATGATTTTCTTCTCACTATTCCTATTGAGGATCTTGGGTTATTCATGACACAGGTCGAGTATTGATCTATCCTACATTACTAACTTTTGATCTCGGCAATGATCATTGCTCATTTTGTCATTATGTAGATCTTGATTTCGTTGGTGACCATGCCATACACGATCGTATGTGTCCTAGTTTCAAGTTCTACCATGATGTTGTTTGAAACACCCTTTTTGACATTCTCTCTCATGTTGGGATAAAATCTTTAAAAGAAGCCTCAGTTGCCTTTCTTAGGTCATGGCATGATGGTTTTCACGCTCAGAGACATGCTGACACCTTGCTATATGATTCAACTAATGGAAAGCAAAACTAGGTTGATCTTGTTTGGTTTTAGGGGAGGCATAGAAGGCAGCGGAAACAAAAAATTTCCTCCCCAAACCCAGAACAAGGAAACGCGTCAACGTCTATACAATAGGAAAGGATGGTTTGTGGAATCATACATTGTCCCAAGGCTTGCTCGGCGACAATACCTCGCGCCTTGCGTGGTCTTCACCTCTGGTCTTGGACGGTGTCTGTGCAGCTCCTGGTCGCACCGGGACTGACGAGATTGAAGGTTGTCCTCCTAGAGGAAGAAACCTCCCACCTCTGAAGTAGTCCACACAGACCACATGGAACTCCAATCTCCTTGTCCCACAAGGAATTGGAAGGATTCACACCCTCCTATCAGTGTACTAGTCTCTGACACACTCTCCTGCCACCAGTCGCAACTGCAGTTGTCTTTCCCTTGTTGTGCTTCCCTTATCGGGTACCACTTGCTCGGGCTCTCTCTTGGTTACCAAAACTAGAGAGAACGACAACTTTGCAAAGCAACTGGTTTGCACTGAGTTGTACTTTGAGAAGCCCCCAATAACCTTATATATATTGGAGGGTCATGGGATAGGGTTCTCCATCCCGAGCAATGCGGGACTAAAAGCAGGAGTAGAAGGGTTCGAGATTTTCCATTAAACAACCAACTCGCAACCTGAACCGATCGTTTCATTTCTGAAACGGTCGATTGGGGACCTGAGCCGTTTGGTTGACACCTCAACCGATCGGTTGGGACCCATGAAACAGTCGGTTCACTTCTGAACCGGTCAGTTTGTGGTCCTGGTCAGTTCCCGGTTGACTTTTTCTCATTTGTTTCTAATTGGTATCAAATACCAATCCTTGTTCCAATCAAATTGGGCAAGTGAAACGAAAGGAAAATTCTCACCAATCCTACTTTCCCAACTTGCCCAGTTGCAATAGTCGAACCAATCATTTCAACACTTGAAGCAATCGTTTCACCCTGTCCATGAGCCTATCGACTCAACACTTGAGCCGACCGGTTCACCAAGCTCAGCTGATCGGTTCATCACATGAGCCGATCGGTTGGGAGTGCAGATTGTGCAGAATCAGTCAATTGTGGTTTCAATCAATCTGATACTCCAATCAATGTGTCCAACACCTTGAACATTATGATATTGAGCTATCAATTGATTGAGTGTTTAATCGAACTACTAAACTCCTTTAGTAATCAATCTAAACATTGTTTGTGGACAAAACTCCTCTTCCAGGTTAAATCCTATGTGTGTGACCCTGTAGGTCCATTTCACGTTGGCAGTGAAAGTCCATAACACATGGCTTCACAAGCAAAGAGCGGTATCCATCTAGATAGTTGACTCATCACATGAACAACTCATCACATAGATAAATGAGGTGTATCCATCAAGGATATAAGAACTCACAACTCCTTGTGATTCTTAATGTCCTTTATTAGTGAGGGGTATTCTTTTATTAAGAAGAATTCAGTTATTTGATAATCATTCTCTAACTCCTTAGAGTATGATTCCTTCTTGATTTAGACATCACCATGCCTTAATCATGAGTTAACTATGATACACTATCATAATCACTCAAAAGGATCTCAAACATTTGGTCCAAGTATTTCATTCATTGATCTCATCAAGAATTAACACTTTACCAAATTTGCACTTTGTCTATGATAATCTTGAACACTTCAAGATATTCATATTGGTATTTCTATAAACAACTTTTGAAGTATTAGCATTTACTCTAATAGGTATGTAAATACATCCATGTATTATACCTAATTGGATAATCATTCTCCCACTACCATTAGTGAAGATTGATTAATCATGTATAAGAGATTCATGTCTCTTACTGGTTCTCTAACCAAAAGAGTCTAGATTTATCCATCACATGGAAACTAGAAATGAATTTCTTATGATTTATGCTAATTTGATTGTTTGAGTTATCAATAACTTTAGGTATCATTTTATCTTATGCATACCATGTATCACAAGATAAATAAGGCATTGCCACAAAGATCATATCTTTAAGATTGAAACATCAACTTTATTAATTGCCATCATTATCATACAATATGCAAAAATAAAGTGTTTCTATCTATTGGCAATATATGAAATAGCAATTCTCAACTCTATTTCATGCCCTTTTGGGCTGAAATAAAATGAAAGATACTCCTATCTATGGCAGCAACACTTTCCCCAATAATGAGTACTTCTTTCTCGGTCCTTTCACAAAGGCCATCACTTCTTTGTGGATCTTGCATATCATATATGACATATCCATATCTTGGTATCATATACCTCAGATAAAGAAGCGGTTTATTTCATGATACCTTAGGTGGAGATCTCCATCCCCTCCTGCATCTTCTTTTGTTCTTCTAGATATAGAGGGCAATCCCTCATACACCCTTTCCCCATGTGCCTTGAGGCTGAAGACGGATTGGATTGCTGGCTAGCATCAGAACACTTCTTTTCTTTGCCCTTGTCATTGCCCTTAAGAATTACCTTTTCTTTGATCACATCAAATATTATGGTTTGTCTTTCTTCATCTTTTCCTCTACTATCCTCAACATGTCCAACAACTCTGTCAACGCTTGTCAAAGTTGTTCATGTTGTAGCTTACCATGAATTGTATGATTCTCACAACATTTGCAGTATCATACCAATAGCCAACTCTTGGCTCAGAGGGAATCCTTCTTAGTCAGGTTTTCCACATACTCAATCATATTGAGTGTGTGAATACCTTATTGGATCTCATTCTGTCATGACATATTAGGACAATGTCTTGGAGACATCATATGTCTCA
The DNA here is from genome assembly GCA_963693085.1 of Alisma plantago-aquatica. Classification (NCBI taxonomy): domain Eukaryota; kingdom Viridiplantae; phylum Streptophyta; class Magnoliopsida; order Alismatales; family Alismataceae; genus Alisma; species Alisma plantago-aquatica. Next base: position 603,611,499 of record OY856413.1, read on the forward strand.
TGCTGTCTCTGCAACTCATAGTTCAGAGAACACAACATCAAGCACTCCTCATCAATGTCATCCTCGGTATGCTTCCATAAGCATACTTTTAGCCATTGATGTGGTGGGATCGAGTTCATCTGGTTCTGGTATAACTAGGACTTAGAGCTTTCGCTCTTTGATTGAGAACACTTCTCATCATCCTAACTAGTTGTGGAATTATTCTCATTTAATTTGTTGGTCTCAAAGACCGATCGTAAATAAAGTGATTATTAACCATTTATTATACAAAAGGAAATATATATGAAATTTTAGTCCAAAACTCTTTTGACTTATTTGATTGATTTGAAAAGTTGACGATATAAATTAGGCCTTTAATTAATTATCGCTCCCACTATTTTAGTTCAAATTGATAGCCCTCACCATCAATTCGGAAGATTGTAGCATACGACCTTCTAGTGGGCAAGATCCATATTTCATCAAGTCATGAGTCAGCTTTGGCTGATCACCCACAATCTTGACTATTTAGGTAGGCCATCATGCCAATTGCATCATATGCAACTCTTGATGAATGAACATGTGCAACACCTTGCCATGAACATTCCTTGCCTCTGGTCTTAGACGCTCTAAGAATCACCAGTTAAGTCTAACCCAAAAGCCGACACGGTAAACATGCACCCTGCTTTGGCAGAACCTACATGTCTACCCTTCACACTTCCACAAGATAGACGGCGCACCACGCTCTGGCGTAACCTATGCTTGGTCGATCGAGTTTTTCATGTGTGCCGCTAATGGAAGGCATATAAGACTTAATATTTTAATGAAGGATTTGGTTTTTATATACATATACATATCCAACCACCACAATATATAGTACATATCATATACATGCTATATCCCACAGAAAACATGCAAAACGATAAAAGTGATGATTATGGCCATCCTAATGTGATTCCTCGAGCCTAGAGGAATCACATTCATCTAGGTCTACATCACATGCAACCTTTACAAGATGAACTCTGTGCTTTGCCTTTCTAGGTTTGATCAACTCATCACATGAATGATCCGCTCGCCATCAGACTGGTCGGTTGGGTGCCACTAGCCGATCAGTTGGCTCCTCCAACCGATCGGTTGGCTCCTCCAATCGATCGGTTCGCCCGGTCGTCGTGCATCTCATCATGGCCTCCACCCACTCATCTCTCTCCTCGAACCGGTCATCAACCGATCGGCTCACTCCTTGAACTGATCGTCTCGAACGTCAACCGATCGGTTCACGCCTTGAACCGATCGTCTCAGCTGTCGTCAGGATATCCTCCGTTCTATGACATAACAGGAAATAAAATTCTATCCTATTTTACATTGTAAAAGAGAAACCCCGAGTTACATTCGGGGGGAGCAAAGGTAGGAAAGAAATCTCGAATTATTTCGAGTTACATCAGGAATAGGAGAAGGAAGATCGGTGCGCTGATCGAGATGCAAGCAACCACATACAACCATACACATATAGGGTTTATTGGCCATAACCATGCTATACATCCACCACAAAACTCATTTAAGGGCGATGCGTATCGAGTGCATTCGTAATACATATCATATATGTAAATTGGGATTTGTTGATTTAGGATTGGACATGCATAAAGGCAATTTTATTCGCATCGTATGCAATAAATAAAGACGACAAACCAAAATCAATCATATCAATATTCCTAAAATATAGAGCAGTTGACGTGGCTCTGATACCACTGTTTGGTTTTAGGGGAGGCAGAGAAGGCAGTGGAAACAAAAATTTTCCTCCCCAAACCCACAAAAAGGAAACGCGTCAACGTCTATACAATAGGAAACGATGGTTTGTGGAATCATACCTTGTCCCGAGGCTTGGTCGACGACAATACCTCGTGCCTTGCGCGGTCTTCACCTCTAGTCTTGGACTGTGTTTGTGCAGCTCCTGGTCGCACCGGGACTGACGAGATTGAAGGTTGTCCTCCTAGAGGCAGAAACCTTCCACCTCTGAAGTAGTCCACACAGACCACATGGAACTCCAATCTCCTTGTCCCACAAGGAATTGGAAGGAGTCGCACCCTCCTATCAGTGTACTAGTCATCGACACACTCTCCTGCCACCAGTCGCAACTATAGTTGTCTTTCCCTTGTTGTGCCTCCCTTATCGGGTAGCACTTGCTCGGGCTCTCTCTTGGTTACCGAAACCAGAGAGAACGAAAACTTTGCAGAGCAAGTGGTTTGCACTGAGTTGTACTTTGAGAAGCCCCCAATACCCCTATATATATAGGAGGGTCATGGGACAGGGTTCTCCATCCTGGGTAATGCGGGACTAAAAGCAGGAGTAGAAGGGTTTGAGATTTTCCACAAAACAACCAACTCGCAACCTGAACCGATCGTTTCATTTCTGAAACGGTCGGTTGGGGACCTGAGCCGGTCGGTTGACACCTCAACTGATCAGTTGGGACCCATGAAACAGTCGGTTCACTTCTAAACTGGTCGGTTCGTGGTCCTGGTCAGTTCCCGATTGACTTTTTCTCTTTTTTTTCTAATTGGTATCAAATACCAATCCTTGTTCCAATCAAATTGGGCAAGTGAAACGAAAGGAAAATTCTCACCAATCCTACTTTCTCAACTTGCCCGGTTGCAACAGTTGAACCAATCATTTCAACACTTGAAGCAATCATTTCACCCTGTCCATGAGCCGATCGAATCAACACTTGATCCGACCAGTTCACAAAGCTCAGTCGATCGGTTCATCACATGAGCCGATCGATTGGGAGTGCAGATTGTACAGAATCAGTCAATTGTGGTTTCAATCAATCTGATACTCCAATCAATGTGTCCAACACCTTGAACATTATTATATTGAGCTATCAATTGATTGAGTGTTTAATCGAACTACTAAACTCCTTTAGTAATCAATCTAAACATTGTTTGTGGACAAAACTCCTCTTCCAGGTTAAATCCTATGTGTGTGACCCTGTAGGTCCATTTCACGTTGGCAGTGAAAGTCCATAACACTTATGGCTTCACAAGCAAAGAGCGGTGCCTAGTCACACATCAGTGCTACCCAAGTGAAAAAGAAAGTTGGAGAACAACTTTCAATCCTACAATCCCTGAATGGTGTTACAGTGAATGTATAATTCCTTTATCACTGATATCCCAAATGAACTCCAGGCATGGAACAGTCATCCTGTCAATGTTCATTCACTTTCTTGATCTCAGAGTAGATTGGAAGAGATATGTATGACATCAATGTCACATACGGATTCACACATGCGTGCGCACCCCTATTTCAATCCTACTCATCAAGTAGCCTTGGATATCAAACTCGCTCAGGAGGGACAAATCCCATATCTATCACTCACCCCTCAAAAGCCCCATGTGTCAAAGCCACCCAATCATCACCTTTATAACAACCCATGTTTCAGGACTGCGTTTGATGATGTCAAAGTGTGCCCAACGACATGTGTTGAGTGTAGTGATTTCAGGTCAAAGAATCACACTCACCACCATCACTGTGAGTACTGACTGTGACTACCATTTCATGGTTCCATGTGTCAAACTCACGGTGGGTCTGTCAGGTACACTTGTTCTCTAACAAGTACCTATGTGTTTGGTTTGATATCTCTATATCATGACTAATGAGATTCTGTCATCAACCAACACCACAATCTAGTCTTGTGTGTCATTGCTATCTATCTACCTTCCACAATGACATCTGACTAGGGACATAACAAGAATGTACAAACTCTTAGCATCTGTATGATCTCATCATTCAGTTCCTCAACCTGAAAGCATACGTCATTGAGTACTGTCATTCTCTAGACATTCAATATGTTCTATCACTATCTCATATGACTGAACTAGAAAGAATTGGAAGCTTGCCTTTGATGTTTATCAAATCAATCTTTATGTATCCCACCAATCATCCCATGATTGGCTCTCAGGGCATACATACCAACTGATCTTACTAGGGTTTCTCCATTGTCTGTAAATATTTGATTGTGACTTCAAGGTAGGGCAAGCAGCTTCTAATGTGGCTACACAAAAAGTTCATAATCATAGTGATTCATGTGAAGAAAACAACTACCATTTTTTCCATTTGCATTTGATATGTTTGGCTGCTATCTAGTGATTTAGTTTCTCTCATATGGTGCATCCAAAATATCATAAATGGAAATGCAATGATGCCATCATCAACATCTTTGAATTTTGTCTTTCGATCTTTGGGGTTCTCCATCATCTTTGTGAAGGCATTCCTTTAGGTTCCCATGTATGAGGAAATCTTGAATCATCAAATTTTTTGCATGAAAAAATAATGTTTTCATTGACTCTAAACCAGTACTGGTCAAATTCAGAGAACTATGTGGGTTTGAGGTGTAATCAAGGTATTTAGGCACAAAACATAAAATTGGACTGAATGATTTCAAATATGACATATGATACCCAAATGAGGGTCTAGATTGCAAATATTGTTAAAATTAAGAGAAAGCGAATAAGGAATCTACATTGGGGGCTAAGTAGTATCAAAATACATGATAAACTTCTCAAAATAGATTAATAAGACTAGTAATGAATGACAACTTTGTATATGAAATCAATATTAAGGAAATCAATAATTATAGCTCATTATAGATGTAGCACTCAAGTTTGAGTATGTTACATAGAGAGAGTAGAATCCATGTTATATAAGGTGTGGATGGGTGTATCCATGATCTCTGGAAAGTTGGTTAACACCTCTAAAGCACAATAGTCTAACAAGACCCTAGGGAGAACACCATTCTTCAATTTGGCCTTATTCTTCTGCTAAGAAAATTCATGATCTGGGGCTTGGGAGTTTCATGTGTGTCCATGATGTTGAAATTCTATTTATAAGAGTGTCATTGGGCCTAAAATATCATTCGATCAATGGTTATTCAATACTCTATTTGTGTCTCCTATGGCCATGCTATTTGGGTGAGCGGGTGACCAATCAAGTGAGTGGCCACTTATTTTTTGATTGGCCTAAACTCTAGTCGGCCAACTAGCATGATGGATTAGACAATTCATTGTCACATCACCATGTCTGGTCTTCATGATGAAGATCCATTGAGTCGACTCCCAGAGTGAGTCAGGTGACAAATTTATTATTAAGCACCTATAAAGAATCCAAGGTTGATCGACCAATTTTTTCAACTGGGTGACTAGTCTTTGTTTGGGGAATGATTGTCGTTGGCCAGTTGTGTGACTTGTAGGATTTTGGAGATTATGTTCTTGTTCTATTTTTGTCCATAATTGTTGACTGACTCATGAACTAAGTTAGATGACTCATTTGGTGCATGACGCTCTTTTTTTAGCTTAGTGCAATCAACTAACTAGTAGATCTAGTCACCCGACTGGGACTTCCAATATAGTGAATTTCTTCTAATTTGGTCTTAAATCACTTCTAATATTGAGATGGGGGAAATAAAACTGAGGCATTGTGACGATCTGACACCAAATCAAACCATCACCAGTAAATAATTGGGGAATAACCATAATCAGCATATTAACAAAAATCACTAAAAATTAAAACCATTTGCAAAGAGATCCATTTCTAGGAAACTCTTAAGAAGAGAACCAAAGTACTACATACATTATGGTTCACATTGTACGTACCATGTACCATCTCATCTCGAGGAATATATACAACAGTTGCTTTGCCAAAACTATACATAAGCACCATAAAACTTTGAGGCATTCAAGCCAAAATCTCATATCGATCATAAAACTACTAAGTACTGACTCCAAGGACCTGAGAGTACAGAGACAACACATAGGACTCATATCTACATGACACGACAAACAGTAACTCAACCTGATATGTTACTGTTGTCCCTTATGTTGATGTCCTTCCTCCGCTGTGTGGTCCCTAACTCCTCGTCTGCGTCCACCTAAAAATGTTGGTGACCGGCGGGGTGAGATCCATGTCCCAGCGAGAGATATAACTCTCCACCAATTATATTATCATTGCAGGTAAACAGTAATAAACTGAGCATAGGATTCTTTTATATAAATAAGCAGGATTTAATCATTTTTAAGCAGAATAGAACAATATCATCTTCTAAAGCATTGCAGCTATACATGATAAAATAGTAATTCATATATTCATTTTATAAGGAATATGAAGAACATGTATGACATCTATCCATTTTGAATACATTTAAGCAATTTAACATCAACCAATGATTTCCGTATTTCATCCTTAAGAAAATACGCTACACGGATGATTACATTTTACAATCACACTTATGCCCTGAGGAGATGAGGTATACCGCTCATACTCCAAACGACCATTGTGAAGTCGAAATCGGTACCATACAAGGTCAATGGAAGAGGTGGTTGCCATGACCTCCCTTGTCTCGGTTAGTGTGAGACCACATGCAAGACATCTCGTGTCTCTGCTAAATAGCTTTCCAGGATATACTGGCAACTTCTCTATAGAGCTACACTGGCAGATGCCTCTCTTCGCAATCGAGAGATTTCATGTTTATCTCACATCGATCTGGCATTCATCATCATCGGGAGATTTGTGATACATCCATCCCAGCACATATAATGAAGGATTTAGAGATTTTGTGTTTATCTCACGTTAATTCCCTCATTAGAGCGTACGAATATTTTCACCCATCACCCCCACAGATTCAAAAATATGCGGTCTCCAGTAGATCTCGTGGGAAAATCTGTTTCACCATCACCAGCTACTGACGGTGATGGATCTATGGCCAGGGCTCTACATGATAAGATTCCACTTGATTAATTAAGTGCATTACCATATTCTTTTAGCATCAGTCAAGTTTTCAAACATGAATTATTAAGACAAATGCTACAAAGAAAAGTGTAATACATCTATCAAGTACTTTTTAAAACTTTATATAACATTAGGATCTCAATCCCTTATCTCATTACGGGGAATTCTCATCCCTCGGCATTATCATCATAATGATTACTAGATCTGGGTATTCAAACCCTTAGTTCATCACAGAACACAGTTACCACTTATCAGGTAACCAATACCTCTAGGTCATCTGACCAAGGTATACATGATACTTGTTGTACAAGCATCTCACATGGCTCACAAGGCCCATTAAACATCTTGTCACCTCTCACTAGGCAACAAATTATCATATGGCTCACAAGTCCCATTAAGTATGTTTATCAAATAAACATCATAGCTCATACCTAGCTATGCTCATCATCTTATGATACATGTATGGTTAGTATACATGATAACAACCATATCAAATACATATCAACACCATGCAATACAAGGGTAACACCACTATTCCCTCATTAGGGTTAGGGTTTCCCTTTTCTTATCAATTAGGATTACAAGATCACATTATCAAGGATCAAACCCTAATAAATACTCTACACTTATTAGAAGTATCAATGTATGCACATTACATGTTTATTACACAAGTATGAGTTTCTCTCTCATCCTCTCTAGGATGTTGATTACTCCATACTTTATTAGGTTGGCTTAACCTTTCCTTCAAGGTACACTAGCCTACTTAATCATTAATCATTAAACTCCGTACTTCTTAATGTATAGCTTGATATAAAACACTCCATGTGTTACTCCATCAAATACATTGCATTTAAGGTGCTTCCACACCATATCGTTTTGGAGGTGTATGTATGTTTGCTCTATATCGGGTTAGCCCCTTATGCTCAAACCTCTTCAAACCTTCATGGCTTCGACCTGCCCTTCACCATGGGTTAACTGATAGGCTAGATAACTGGTTGAACCTTTATCAACCCATTGTACAAACCAATGCACAACCATATCGATTTCCAAGTCATCTATGGTTATTTTTCCATATCGAGTTGTAGGTGTATGCTTGTGTGCTTCCAAGAGATATTGATGATGTCATCATCATCAACCTCTAGACCTTTGTTCTTACTGTTCTAAGTCATGGACAACAGTCCCATGAAGCTTTTAGAACTCAAAGGATCAGCAAATATTCAAAATAAATCGAATTGCAAGTAGTTCAACAAGTATGACAAAATTGAAGGTGCATAATAATATAATTGAGTTTAAGTTATATAACCCGCCTTAAGAACAACTTTAAAGCTCCAAGCTCCAAAGCTTCACGTTCCCAAGGTTGAATATGGACTTCATAACTCCTCTATATGCAAAGAACCACCATGGATAAGAAATTGGTGAAGAAGAAAAGAAAAGAAGATCAAAACCCTAAAATCATGCTTCAATCCAAGGTTGAAGATGATCATATTCTCACCTTAGGGTTAAATATGTGCTCCTTCTTGCTCATTAACACCTTTTCATGATACCCTTGTGCCCTTGCACGATATGTCACCCTCTTTCAAGATATGACACTCACTTGCACGATATGCCACTCAACACTTACTCTTATGGTCGATATCACCCTATATGGCCGATATGCTTTTGCTATGGGTGATATCCAAGGGCCTATGCACGATATCCTTGCACTCCTGCACGATAAAAGATCAGTATGCATGATACCTTAGGATAAGAGGGTGGTAAGAGTCGAGAATTTTCACTAAGGGGTGAAACTAGGAGTATATATACTTGTTGCTTATGAAGGAAGGTGAAAATGAGGTGTCATAAATTTGAGCTAGTAGGTGCCACGTGTCCATGCATGGATGACACATGTACATGCATGCATAAACATTTATCTTGTCTTACAAAACAGTTGAGGGTGATCTCGGGATAAAGATTCGTCCATTACATATCCTTTTGAATAAGATATATCAATTAATCCATCACTTTATTCACAACCCGTCACAACTTTACTAAGGAAGTTGTAACCCAACACAACTCACCTCCTTGAGGTGCTTTTCATGATACGGCCTTTTCCAAGAGTTCACAAAATGATATGTGCCTCGTCCCTTGGCTCCTTAGCCAATAGGAACTCATATATAAGCTTCTCAACTTGATAAAACTCAAGTTAGGGTTTCATATTCAACCCCCTTTCTTGGTCATTTCATCACCAAGATTACCATCATTCATAATTGATTCAGACATGGTGTCTCCTTATTTATCTCTCATATACATGATTCTAGGAGGGATTAGGAACACTCTAGAGATGGTTATTTGCATATTAACCCCACATTTTGGGTAAATTACAATTTGTACCAAAACAGGTGCACAATGCACTAACATTATTCAAACAAAATGCAACTTGTAATTTAGGCTTTCCACAAGCTATCCTTTAACATCATTCTCTATCATATGATGCTTAAACACATGAGGTACATTCAAAATGTAACATTTTGCAATATAGCCCCTCATCTTGGGTAAATTGCAATTTATGCCTAAACTATCATATAATGCACAAACAGTTGCAAATAAGCTCAAACGTGAAATTTAAAATCTACAAGAGTCTTAATTACTTTTCAAAAAATTAAAAAAAGTTTGTAAACAACTTAATTAAGTAAAACTTCTAGGGTTAGGCCATAACCCAGTTCAGGGATGTTACAATTATCAACCCCTAATAAGGATTTCGTCCCCAAAATCTCAAGAGAAAAAAGAAGGGTACTTCCTCCTCATCTCTTCCTCTAGCTCCCATGTGGCTTCTTCAATGCCACGGTGATGCCATAGAACTTTCATAAGAACTACGTCTTTCTTCTTTAACTTCTTGATTCTTCTATCAAGAATCATCATTGGACCTTCCACATAGGATATGTCCTCATTTAATTCTACCTCTACAGGTTGCAACACCAACTCTGTATCGGGATGACATTTTCTCAGCATAGATACATGGAACACTGGATGTAGTCTATGTAGCTGAGGTGACAACTCCAACCTATAAGCTACCTTTCCCATTCGTGTTGTCATTGGATAAGGTCCCATAAATCTAGGAGCTAGTTTACCCTTTTTCCCAAATCTGAGAACACCTTTCCAAGGAGAGACTTTGAGATACACCCTGTCTCCAACTTGGAATTCTAAGGGTCTACGACGCTTATCAACATAATATTTCTATCTATCTTGGGCAACTTTAAACTGTTGTTGTATTACTTTAATCTTCTCAGTTGTCTGTTGCACTAACTCAAGACCCATAAGTTGGTATTCTCCTATTTCATACCAGCATAATGGAGATCTACAACATCTACCATATAAGGCTTCATATGGTGCCATATCAATACTGGTCTGGTAACTGTTGTTGTAGGCAAACTCTATTAAGCTCAAGTGTATGTCCCAACTTCCTACAAACTGAAGAACACATGCTCTAAGCAAATCTTCCAAAGTCTGTATAGTCCTCTCAGATTGCCCATCTATCTGAGGGTGAAAAGTTGTGATAAACTTCAACTGAGTACCCAAGGCTTTATGTAGTCGTTCCCAAAATGACTTGTAAACTGGGGACCTCTATAGGATACTATTGTAGCTGGAACCCCGTGTAATCGCAGTATCTCATCTATATAGATTTGTGCAAGTTTCTCAGCAGTATAGGTTGTTTTGACAGGAAGAAAATGTGCTGACATAGTCAACCTATCAACTATCACCCAAATGGAATCATGACTTTTGGTTGTTCTAGGTAAACCAACCACAAAGTCCATGGTCACATGATCCCATTTCCACTGTGGTATAGGTAAAGGTTGCATTGTTCCTGTGGGCTTCTGATGTTCATCTTTGATCTACTGACATACTAGACATCGCATAACAAACTCAGCTACATCTTTCTTCAAACCAGGCCACCAATACATATCTTTTAAGTTATGATACATTTTGGTACTCCCTGGATGCATTGCATACATGGACGAATGAGCTTCCTCCATGACTAGTTTCCTTAAGTCATTGGCATCAGGTACTACCATCCTACCATGGTAATAGACTACCTCATCCTTTGACTCATGAAAATCATCCTATTTCTCACTACCATACTCTGACCTGATCTGCTGAATCACAGTATCAACCTATTGTGCCTCTTTGATCCATTGTTTCATAGTAGGTTTCACTTGCATCTCAACTAACAGTCCATCTAAAAAAGATACTTTAAGTTGTACATTGTTTTGCCTCAAAGAGACAAGCATGTCTCGTTTAAAGCACACTAAAGAATTCAAATGTGTTTTATCTATGGTTGGCAATGATGATTTTCTACTTAGTGCATTTTCCACTACATTAGCCTTTCCTGGATGATAATCAATTGTATAATCATAGTCCTTTATTAGCTCCATCTAGTGGCATTGTCTCATATTCAACTCGTGTTGTGAAAAGATGTACTTTAAGTTCTTATGGTCTGTGAAAATCTGGAATGTTTCTCCATAGAGATAATGTCTCCATATCTTCAATGCATGAACCACTACAGCTAATTCTAGATCATGTGTCAGATAATTCTCCTCGTGTTTCTTAAGTTGTCAGGAACCAAAAGAAACTACATGATCACTCTGCATCAGCACACATCCTAGACCATTCTTAGAGGCATCACAGAAAACAATGTATCCTTTTCCCTGCTCAGGTAAAGATAACATAGGTGTACTGGTTAACCTTTCTTTCAACAATTGGAAAGAATGTTGACACTTGTCATTCTAGGTAAAAGGAACTTCCTTCCTGGTCAACTTGGTTAGGGGTAAGACTATAGAACTGAAGTTATTAATGAACCTCCTATAATAACCTGCCAGGCCTAAGAAACTACAAATCTCAATCGGTGTCTTGGGTTGTTCAGACTCTAACACAAATTCTACTTTTTGTGGATCAACACAAATACCTGAAGCAGATATAACGTGTCCAAGAAAAGACACTTCTGACAACCAAAACTCGCACTTGCTAAACTTAGCATATAGCTTATACTGTTTCAACAATGTCAAGGCTTGACAAAGGTGTAGTTCATGTTGTTGACCATCTCTGTTGTATATCAGGATGTCTTCTATGAAGACTACTACAAACTGATCAAGTAATGGTCGGAAGATTTTATTCATCAGCTCCATGAATGCAACTGGTGCATTAGTTAGTCCAAATGACATAACTACAAACTCATAATGACCATACCTTATCCTAAAGGCTGACTTAGGTATGTCACTCTCCTTGATACATGATTGATGATATCCTGACCTTAGATCTATCTTAGAGAATATTGTTGCACCACGTAACTGGTCAAACTGATCATCTATCCTTGGCAGAGGATATTTGTTCTTAATGGTCACCTTGTTAAACTGTCTATAGTCTATGCATAATCTCATAGACCCATCCTTCTTTTTAACAAAAAGAATTGGAGCACCCCACGGAGAAGTACTTGGTCGAATCAAACCTTTCTCAAGCAACTCCTGTAACTATTTCTTAAGTTCTTCCATCTCAACTGGTTCCATCCTATAAGGTGTATGAGCTATAGGTTGCGTACCCGGGATTATATTAATTTCAAAATCAATCTCTCGGGGTGGAGGAATGTCTAGAATTTCTTCAGGAAACACATCCTCAAACTCCCTAACAATTGGAACTTCAGAAAGATTAGGACTCTCTGCTCTGGTATCTATCACATGTACCAAGAATGCTTCACATCCTTATCGCATCAGTTTCCCAACTGTCATTGTTGACACTAGACATGTTGTAAGAATCTTTTTGTCCCCTTGAAAGACCCATGTATCACCATTGTCTGTGAACATAGCCTACTTGGAACCACAATCCAAGACAACCTTATACTTTTCTAGGGTTTCCATACCAAGAATTATGTCAAACCCAAGCATCTCAAGTGGTATAAGATCCACCTGAATGATTTGTTCTGAAAAGGAAAGAACACGGGAAAAACATACCTCCCACAACACTGCAGATCCGACTAATGGAGTTTCTAATAACAAATTATCTATTCTACGACTGACAGTCATATTGTAGTCATGAATCACTTCTCGAGTGATAAAGGAATGTGTAGTACCCGGATCAATCAAAATAGATATGAAGTAGGATGAAGACATATCAGAATGAAATAATTCCATCTGACCTGTCATGACTCGTGGGTTGACCACTGCCTCTGGTTGATTCATAGCATAAAATCTTGCCATTGTTGGTTGTCGACCACTTGCCATGTTGTTGGGTGTAGATGAAACAGCTTGGGACGCATGTCCATGTCCTCATGTGTCATTGCTGAACTGTCACCTATGAGAGCCTTGTTGACTCTGCCTCAGTGGTTGGGTCATATTCCTGACTTTCTCATGACAATCTTTCATTAGATGTCCTGACCTCCCACACTAGAAGAAGCTATAGTTTTCCCAACTCATCCTAGGTGGTCTTGTTACTGACATCGACGCTGAACTATGGGCCCCAGTTGGAGGTAAACTACAACCTCTACCCATGATGGACGTCCACTGCGTCTAAGTAATGAACCTTGGTGGTTCTATTGGTGCAGAAAACTTTGGTTTCTTAAAACTTTCAGACCCCTGTCCTTGGAATTGTGTATGCACTTTCTTACTGTTGGCTTGACGTTTCTCAGTCACAGACCTTTCTATCTGCCTAACTGACTCCACAAAGGTGGAAAACCTCTCTCTATTCTCTAAAGCAGATACAAGTGTGGTCAATTTAGTGTTCAAACCCTTCTCAAAATGTCGAATTCTCTCCTCATTTGTAGTGGCCATGTGCAGACAAAACCATAGAAGCTCCATAAACTTAGCTTCATACTCGCTAATGTTCATAGGTCCTTGCCTTATCTGCTCAAACTGAGAGATTTTCTCAGCCATGTAAGTCTTGGGAAAGTATCTACTAACAAACTCTTGTCAGAACTCTCTCCATTCGACCTTAATGTTTGGTCGTTTCTCTTCCTCAATGGCCCACCAGTGGCTAGCACTCCCTTTCAATAGGTATACAGCATGCTTAACCTTCTCAGTTTCTGGAATTCTAAGGATTCTAAAGGGTTTCTCCAACTCAGTAAGCCATGAATCTGCGTCTGCTGGGTCAGCTGTGCCAGCATATTTGGTGGCTCCTACCCGACGTAACCGCTTAAAGGTCTTACCAGATCCTTGCCCCTCATTGTAAGCTAGTTCCCTAAGTGCTGGTGTTGGCATCCAATCTGCCATATGTGTTATTGTGTTCATGAACTGTCCAAACAGAGCATGAAAATCTGGGTTTTCTATCGAAGCTTGGTTAAGCTGGGGATTCTTAGGTACTAGTTCCTCCCTAGCCTGATCCCTTGCACCTCCTCCTCGTGCAGCAACACTGCTTTCAGAAGCATGTTCTTCGTGTGATCCAGCCATCTTTAAGCTTTACTTCATCTCCTATATGAGCAAAAGTCACTATTAGATAAACTGGAAGACACTAGAACAGACTCACTGACCTTAATCATATGTCTCTGTAGACTCAGCGAACCTTAGGCTCTGATACCAAACCTTTGTGACGATCTGACACCAAATCAAACCGTCTCCAATAAATAATTGTGGAATAACCATAATCAGTAGATTAACAAAAATCACTAAAAATTAAAACCATTTGCAAAGAGATCCTTTTCTAGGAAACTCTTAAGAAGAGAACCAAAGTACTGCATACATTATGGTTCACATTGTACATACCATGTACCATCTCATCTCGAGGAATATATACAACAGTTTATTTGCCAAAACTATACATAAGCACCATAAAACCTCGAGGCATTCAAGCCAAAATCTCAGATCGATCATAAAAATATTAAGTATTGACTCCAAGGACCTGAGAGTACAGAAACAACACATAGGACTCATAGCTACATGACACGAAAGACAGTAACTCAACGTGAGATGTTATTGTTGTCCCTGATGTTGATGTCCTTCCTCCACTGTATGGTCCCTAACTCCTCATTCGCATCCACCTAAAATTGTTGGTGACCAATGGGGTGAGACCCATGTCCCAGCGAGAGATATAACTCTCCGCCAATTATATTATCATTGCAGGTAAATAGTAATAAATTGAGCAGAGGATTCTTTTATATTAATAAGCAGGATTTAATCATTGTTTAAGCAGAATAGAACAATATCATCTTCTAAAGCATTGCAGCTATACATGATAAAATAGTAATTCATCTATTCATTTTATAAGGAATATGAAGAACATGTATGACATCTATCCATTTTGAATACATTTAAGCAATGTAACATCAACCAATGATTTCTGTATTTCATCCTTACGCAAATATGCTACACGGCTGATTACATTTTACAATCACACTTATGCCCTGAGGAGATGAGGTATACCGCTCATACTCCAATCGACCATTGTGAAGTCGAAATCAGTGCCATACAAGGTCAATGGAAGAGCCCGCTACCATGACCTCCCTTGTCTCAGTCAGTGCGAGACCACATGCAGGACATCTCCTGTCTCTACTAAATAGCTTTCCAGGGTATACTAGCAACTTCTCTATAGAGCTACAGTTTCAGCTGCCTCTCTTCGCAATCGAGAGATTTCATGTTTATCTCACATCGATCTGACATTCATCACCATAGAGAGATTTGTGATACATCCATCCCGGAACATATAATGAAGGATTGAGAGATTTCGTGTTTATCTCACGTCAATTCCCTCATTAGGGAGTACAGATATTTTCACCCATCACCCCCACATATTCAAAAATATGCAGTCTTCAGGAGATCCTGTGGGAAAACCTGTTTCACCATAACCAGCTACTGACGATGATGGATCTATGGCTAGGGCTCTACATGATAAGATTCCACTTGATTAATTAAGTGCATTACCATATTCTTTTAGCATCAGTTAAGTTTTCAAACATGAATTATTAAGACAAATGCTACAAAGAAAAGTGTAATACATCTATCAAGTACTATTGAAAACTTTATATAACATTAGGATCTCAATCCCTTATCTCATTACCGGGAATTCTCATCCCTCAATAGTATCATCATCATGATTACTAGATCTGGGTATTAAAACCCTTAGTTCATCATATAACATAGTTACCACTTATCAGGTAACTAATACCTCTAGGTCATCTGACCAAGGTATACATGATACTTGTTGCACAAGCATCTCACATGGCTCACAAGGCCCATTAAACATCTTGTCACCTCTCACTAGGCAACAAATTATCATATGTCTCACAAGGACCATTAAGTATCTTTATCAAATAAACATCATAGCTCATACCTGGCTATGCTCATCATCTTATGATACCTGCATGGTTAGTATACATGATAACAGCCATATCAAATACATATCAACACCATGCAATACAAGGGTAACACCACTATTCCCTCATTAGGGTTAGGGTTTCCCTTTTCTTATCAATTAGGGTTACAAGATCACATTATCAAGGATCAAACCCTAATTCATACTCTACACTTATTACAAGTATCAATGTATGCACATTACATGTTTATTACACAAGTATGAGTTTCTCTCTCATCCTCTCTAAGATGTTGATTACTCCATACTTTATTAGGTTGGCTCAATCTTTCCTTAGCCTACTTAATCATTAATCATTAAACTCCATACTTCTTAATGTATAGCTTGATATAAAACACTCCATGTGTTACTCGACCAAGTACATTACATTTAAGGTGCTTCCACACCATATCATTTTGGAGGTGTATGTATGCTTGCTCTATATCGGGTTAGCCCCTTATGCTCAAACCTCTTCAAACCTTCATGCCTTTGACCTGCCCTTCACCATGGGTTAAGTGACAGGCTAGATAACTGGTTGAACCTTTATCAACCCATTGTACAAACCAATGCAAAACCCTATCGATTTCCAAGTCATCTAGGGTTATTTTTCCATATCGAGTTGTAGGTGTATGTTTGTGTGCTTCCACACGATAATGATGATGTCATCATCATCAACCTCTAGACATTTATTCTTATTGTTCTAAGTCATGGACAACAGTCCCATGAAGCTTTTAGAACTCAAAGGATCAACAAATATTCAAAAGAAATTGAATTGCAAGTAATTCAACAAGTATGACAAAAGTGAAGGTGCATAATAATATAATTGGGTTTAAGTTATATAACCCACCTTAAGAACAACTTTAAAGCTCCAAGCTCCAAAGCTTCACGTTCCCAAGGTTGAAGATGGACTTCACAACTCCTCTATATGCAAAGAATAACCATGGATAAGCAATTGGTGAAGAAGAAAAAAAAAGATCAAAACCCTAAAATCATGCTTCAATCCAAGGTTGAAGACGATCATATTCTCATATTCAACTCATGTTGTGAAAATATGTACCTAAAGTTCTGATGGTCTGTGAAAATTTGGAATGTTTCTCCATAGAGATAATGTCTCCAGATCTTCAATGCATGAACCACTACAGCTAATTCTAGATCATGTGTCGGATAATTCTCCTCATGTTTCTTAAGTTGTCGGGAAGCAAAAGAAACTACATGATCACTCTGCATCAGCACACATCCTAGATCATTCTTGGAGGCATCACAGAAAACAATGTATCATTTTCCCTGCTCAGGTAAAGCTAACACGGGTGCATTGGTATTGATAAAAAGTATTTCAACATTTGATCATATAAAAGTTCCTTAATACTTTTATCACGATCATACTTCATTCATAATCTCCTAGAACTATTCAAGAGATTAATGTTTCCTTTTACTTGATACATATCATCATATTATAGTAAATGGATATGAGGCATTAGTGATTATCTATAGCAATCATTCCATAAGATCTTCATGCATAATATGTATGAGGTCGATGGAAAACTTATCCTCCCGCTACATATAGTGAAGTATGTTATGTCACTTTATATACAAGCAAGAATTGCATATTTACTTAGGTTCAACAACTAAGGGAGTCCAGGTTAACATCAATATGTATTCTAGATATGCATTCCTTATATATACATCCAAGGTGACTATTTGTTGATGATAATTTTGATATTATCAATTATAATCTTTTGGTATTAATGTTATAAACTTACATCTCAAATATTTCATACAAAGACCATTAGATGGGGCATTTCCATGCAAGATCATATCTTTTGAAACAGAAACAATAATTTTATACTTTATTGATATATCATCCTTGGCATATAAGATGCTCTAAAGTAAATTGTTTCTCATGGCATAATGAAATAGCAGTTCAACTAACTTTGTTACATGCCCATTGGTCTAAGATAAATTTAAATCTAGAGTATGGCTTCCACAACTCTTGCTCTGCCTTGTCCATATTGTCCTTCCATGAAGTCCCTTACTTCTTGTCAGATCATGCATATCAGTATGTCAGATCTTTGTTTGGTTTCACATACCAAAACTAAGAAGTAATCAAATTTATCTTATAACATTTATACCTGAAGTGGAGGCCCCAGTGCCATCCTTCTTCTTCTTTAGTTCCTCTAATCAGAGTGGGAAATTTCTCTTCCAATGTCCAGGTTGGTGACAATGGTGACAATTGCCTCTTTATTTCTTTACTCCACCTTTTTCCTTGAGATCTGAAGACTTGGGCATCTGGATAGCTTTAGAACCTTTCTTAGCTTTGCCTTTGCCTTCAGACTTCCTCTTTGTCTTGTTGATCATCATCATAGACTTGGTTTGTCTTTCTTCATTTGTGTCTCAACTATCCTCAACATGCCCAACAACTCTGTCAATGGCTTTTCAAAGTCGTTCATGTTGTAGTTCATGATAAACTAACTATATGACTCATGTAAAGACTACAGAATCACGTCAATGATCAACTCTTGACCGAAGGGGAATCCCATTCTAGATAGGTTCTCCACATACCCAATGAGCTTGAGTACATGAGGACCCACTGGATCTCCTTCTATCATAGTGTACTTGAGTAGAGCCTTGGAGACATCATATCTCTCCTCTCTTGCCTGATCTTGGTACATGTTCTTGAGATGTGTGACCATCTCAATCACCCCCATGTTCTCATGCTACATTTGCAAGTCATGGTTCATGGAGCATAACATCAGACACTTGACATCCACGGTGTCCTCAGTATTCTTCTTGTAAGCATCCTTGTCAACCTTTGGAGCATTTTGAGTTGGTTCCTCTAGTTCGGCATTTCCAGGACATAGAAATTACGCTCCTGCGTGAGAATAATTCTCAGCATCTTGAACCAATTGTGGAAGTTGTTCCCAGTAAGTTTGTCCTTCTCAAGGACCGATCATAGAGATAAGTGACTATTTGTTGTTGCCATTTGATTCTATAAAAGAATTTACAATTTTGTCAAAAACTCAACTTTTTAATTTTATTAAAATTTGGGTGATAACAATTAGCTCTTTAATTAATTATTGTTCTCATTATTTTGTTCAAATTGACAAACCTCATGCATAAATTTGGAAAATTACAGTGAACAATTTTCTAATGAGCCAAGATCCAAAATGATTCAATTATTACCCAGCCTATACCAACGCCCATAATCAACCATTAAGGTAGGCAATCATGCCAATTGCATCATATGCAATTTTTGGATAGATGATATGTGCAACTCCTTGCTATAGTCATCTTCATGCTTCTGGGCAGACTCTCTAGGAATCACTAGTTAAGCCTGACCCAATAGACAATGTGATAATAATGCACCCCGGTTTGGCAGAACCTTCATTACTACCATCACAGTTCAACGAGTTAGACGGCGCACCACAGTTTGGTGTAACCTACACTTGATCAAACAAGGTTTTCATGTGTATTTATATTCTAAAGCATCTTAGACTTAATATGTTTGATTGAGGGGTTTTATATATCACATATATATACATATATTGTATCTAATCACCACATATATAGTGTGTACCATATGCATGCTATATCCCACAATGTAAACATGTAATATAAAATAAAACGCAATGGTTATTTCCATGTCTACTTCTAATTCCTTGGAGCCACAAGGAATTACTACCACCTAGGTCAATCATCACATAACATATATCAACCTACGGTTGATGTAGATCTGTGCTTTCCAATCTAGGTAGATCGACTCAACCCTTGAACCGGTCGTCTCACCTCTTGGCCAGTGAGTTGGTCCTCCTATCCAACTAAAGTTTGGAATCCTTCCAAACAGTCAGTTGGGATGTCAGGGTAGTTTGTTTGGCCTCATGTCCAACCTATGTCTGGACTCCTTCTAGATGGTTGGTTGAGTCCACCAGGTGGTCTTCTGGTTCTATTGCTCTGTCCTCCTTGATCTTCTAGACAGTCGGCTCATCTCATGAATTGGTCGTCTCAACCGGTGATGAACATCTTCAACGTCATTGTGAGAAAATAAACTATCCTATTGTTACTTTATTACATTGAGTAAGATAAACCTCAAGTTATAATGGAGGGGAGCAAAGGTAGGAAAACATTAACTTTACATTGGGAAGAGATGTAGAGGCTCAGTATGCAGACCGAGATAAACAAGAACCAAACCATCCAACCACACACAGATAAAGGGTATTGGCCATAACCATGCTACGCAACCACCATAAAAACTACTTTTAGGGCGACGTGTATAAATGCATATATACCTTTATATATATATATATATATATATATATATATATATATATATATATATATATATATATATATATATATATATATATAAAGATATATATATACAAGTTTGCGATTATGTGGTCTTTGATCGAATATGCATATATATATATATAATGTATGTATGTATGTATGTATGTATATAAGTTTGAGATTATGTGGTTTTTTTATCAGATGTGCATATGAGAGTAGTTCAAATATTCACATCGTATGTAATAAATAAATGATAAATTCAAAATCTGATCATATCAATTATCCTAAAACATTGTAAATTGATGTGGCTCTGATACCACTGTTGGGAAATATGGGCACAGAGTATAGCAGAGGAAACATAAAATTTTATCAATCTATATTTCCATAACAGCAATATCGCGTCAACTACTATGAAATAGAAAGGATGGTTTTAGTGAGTTATACATGGTCATGGAGCAAGTCCAGCAACAAAACTCACTTGTTTACAACTGCTGACAAGTTGCTCTTAGACGGTGGATGTGCAGCTCCTTGTCTTCACCACGAACAACTATTTGCACAACCTTTGTAGCGACTTCGGTGGTCTTGCCATGGACTACAAGTTGACTTTGCTCTCTAAACAGCAGCCAAAGGACTCCTGCCTCTAGAGTAGTCCACACAGACCAACTACAACTCCTATCTTTCACCAAGAATGGACAGGAAGGGGTTGTCCCTCCCATTGGTGTACTAGTCACCAACCTGCTCTCCCACAACGACAACTTCTCAATTGTTCTCTCCTGTTGGCTATCCCTCCTTTTCGGGTAGGATTTTCCTGGACTCTCTTAGTTACCACAACCAGAGGGGACAATAGCTGTCAGAGGAACTGATTCTTAGTTATTTGTTTTGTGTCTTGGGAAGCCCCCAGTAGCCCTCCTTTTATAGGAGAGGTTAGGATCAGGGTTCCTAGTCTGTATGGGATTGTGTGGGAGTGAGAAGGACCAGAAGAACTTGAACTTTCACAACCTGTGATAGCCGAAACGGCTATTTTGCACACCTGGATGATCATCTAGTGTGTGAGACAGTCGTCTTGCATTGCCAAACAATCATTTAGCAGTTTCCCAATCGCACATGAATTTGGCAATTTTGATTCTAATTAATATACATATTAATTTTACTTGCATCTAAAGTAAGTGCAATGAAAACTATTTGGGAAACATGTTGAACCTTCATTCGGCCCCAATCGGGCTATCTCACTCACCCAGATGACCATCTAGTGAGTTGAGCTGAGCTGATCGATTCAATCATATTGAATCGGTTAGTGCAAGGGCAAAACTAAGCCAAATCAAGCTCTGATCAACCTAACCCCCAAATGGCTATCTCAACAATTGAGACACTCATCTAGCTGCCCAAATGGTCATCTCACTTAGTTAGATGGTTGTTGGGAAGACCTAGTCAGCCAATCAAGAAATCAGTTGCCTGAATTGAATACCTAAACACTTTAGTAATCAATCCAATTGTCGTTCAAGATCAAACTCCTCTTCTAGATGAGTTCATGTGTGTGTGACCCTATAGGTCCCATATCACATTGGTAGTGAATGTACATAACTAGCTTATGACATCACAAGCAAAGAGTGGTGCCTAGTCACACATTAGTGCTACCCAAGTGAATGGAAAGTTAGAGAACAACTTCAACCTACAATCTGTGTAAGGTGTTGCAGTGATTGTATAACTCCTTTGTCTCTGATATCCAGGATGAAATCAAGGCATGGTTGGTCATCCTCTCAATGTTCAATCCATGTTTCTTGAAACAAGAGTAGACTGTCTGATATAATGTGACCTCAATATCATATATTGATTCACATGTGCATGTGCATGCATTTCTCAGTCTCGCTTATCAAGTGGCTAGGATATCATACTCCAATTAGAAGGACAAATCCCATATCTATCACTCATAGTCTATCCCCATGTGTCAAAGTTACTTAATCATCACCTATATAACAGCCCATGTTTCAAGACAGTGTTTGATGATTTCAAAGCATTCCCAACAACATGTGACGAGTGTAGTGATTTCAAGTCTAAGAATCACAATCACCACATTCACTATGAGATATGACTGTGACCACAAAACCATGTGTCACTCTCACGGTGGGAATGTCTGATACACTATTCCCTAACATGTATATGTGTGCTTGGTTTGATATTGCCATATCATGACCAATCAGATTTAGTCATCAACCAACTCACACTTTGATCTCATGTGTTATTGTTGTCTGTCTACCTTCCATAATAACAATCGATTAGGGACATAATGAGAATATGTATATGTACTATTAACATTCATATGATCTCATCCACAAGGATAGTAACTTGACAACATATGTCATTGAATAATATAATTCTCTAGACATTCACTATGTATCCTATTATCTCATAACTTAGTGAAATAGATGAATTGGAAGCTTGCCTATTATATATGTTATTATTAATCAAATATTTTTAGGTAATTATGCCATGTCAATCATTGTATGATTGGCTCTATGGGCATACCTTACCAACAACATTACCTAAAAATCTAAACATAACTTTATATGTGAATGATTCTATCAAATTCATGTCACATTGTTAACTAATACACATATAATGAACCAAATGTGATTGATAAGGATTGTATGTGTATGAACATGCATAAATGTTTGGGATGGTACCTAATGTGCTTAATATGTGTAATGGGGTAAGAACCAGACTTGTCATGTAAATAGAAATGATTAATGTGCCATTATTTAAGTTAATGTGACATTAATGGAATTTATGAGGAATTAAATAAAATGACTTATTTCATGTGAGATAGTCTAATATATCCCTTATGGTTATAATGAGAGGGCTTCATAACTATAAATCATACATATTGAGGATAATGGTAATATATAATAATATATAGTGAGATGATTGACTTAAACCCTAAACATACAAAAATCATACTAGATAACATCAAAACCTAAATCCAATCCCAAAATCTGATTCTTTAGGTCCTAATTAGTCTATGTGTCAATTTTCAACTACATTTGATAATCCTAGATATCTCAATTTCAATGGAGAAGAAATTATCTAATTATAAATCCCAACATGAGTTGAACATTCTTTACTTGATTTGAATCACAATTACTATGTCACACGTTCAATTGATCAATTTTTCCTAATGACCTATGTGTCATGCAGGCCCTTCCTTTCTGCAGATTGGATCAGACTTGGATCTGTGGTGCACCTTAACTCTCACCCAATTGTTAGGGATATCAGGACTCTATAGTCCTTCTAATTTCCAGTCTATGTCTCCCTTGTGATTTCCCACTTTCTGCTCCAACTCTTCTTCTCTCCACAACCCTCTTATGATGTTAAATTTAGCAATCCCTAATTTTATGGGGAATTCCAACTCCCTAAGTTCCCAATGAATGAGGACTTCTCCCCATCTTCCCATGTTTCAGTTCCCACCATGAATACTCATACTCCCGACCCTGTTGAGACTTCCTGCCTATAAGTAACACCTCAAAAACCATCTTTGAACACCAACAATCAACCTTACCTACTTGTTTCTGACAATAGTGGAACCTATCCTCTCTACTTGGTTTAGATGTGGCAGCCATCTAGGGTCCAGTTGAAAGATTTTGACACCAGAACCCTTGCACAAAGATCCTCTTCCTCTTTTTGGGTTCTTGCAAACTTGCTTGTCCCTCCAGTTTGTACATCCAAGGTATGATCTTGAGTTTCCCCTTTCTCTTGTTGGTTTACCGCCTTATAGAAATTTGATGTGTTGTATCAACTCAGTTGATCATTTTTCATGATTTCCTTCAATATGTCTTTGTAGGGTCATGTCAAAGACTTCTTTTTTGTTTTTCATGCTCTCAATTGGTTTCTTTCTATGCCTTGTGCTCTTCCACCTAGTTGCCATGGCGGCAGCTATGGGGTGAGGCCTAGTGTGCCTCGCGATCGAAGCCCAGGTTGGTGAGACTGATAGAACTCAATGAAGTCAATGGTGGTGTTGATGTACTCACTTTTGTGGAGGACTCGAGTTCCATTTCTTGTCATCAAACTTGTTCGAGTTATGATTTTTCATAGCTTGTGTCATCGAGGAAGCCTTAGATTATGTATTTCCCATGTTTGAATTTAATCATGTGTCACATTTACATGGATTTTAAGTCTTTTACTCTTTGATTTTAATTTAATCGTCTATTATATTATTGTGGGTAAATGACATCCGCAACCTTATCATGCACCAAAGTTGTGATGCATGATAAAGGGGCATTTTGTCTTTAATATTTGATTATTCGTTTTACATTTCAATAAATAGTATAATCTAATTAGTTCATAAATAAACATATGATTATAAAAAATATATGTTAAAATATGTTCAAGAATCAAAATAATAAACTCAATCTAATGGTGTAGATTTTACAACCTAAATCCAATGTAATAAGAAGTCAAAATTCTATGGTTTATAATATACACCATAATTAATGATTTATATACCTAATGTGTTATTAGGTGAAAGCATGTGATCTAGATCTAGGATTTTGAACATGACCTATTACAAGTGTCATTGAGGTATTTTGTATCCTCTCTAAGTCTAAGTTGAGAAATTGTTTTATTTCCTCTCTCTTTTGACATGATTGAAGAATATATGTGGAATCCCTCCTACGAAATCTATTTGAGTTTATGATATTGAAATAAGTTATATATTAACCTTGCTTTGTTGATATTGCATTTAGAATGTAAGATTTGTAATCTTGTTTGTGATATCTGTAATTAAACCCTAATTGGTGGATTTGATCTATATTGTGCTATTTGTACACTAAAACCCTAATTTACTCAGGATGGACTTTTTATGATATAATATTTCGTGATTAATTGTACAATCTTATTTAATCAATATTGTGACTAAACTTTCCTCTACGTTGCATGCTAGTTGATTCATTAGTACTAGGGTTTTGTAATATGCCTTGGTTTTTGGGTTATGTGTGTTTTATGTTTTGGGATGGAGACCATGTTCCTCATACTTGGGTTTTGTGCCTACTTTTATATATTTGGGAGTTTGTCAATGTGCCATTCTCTACTATTTTTATGTTTATGGGCTTTAGACACCATTGTTCAATTATGTTTTACTAGTACTATGTGTATCTCACATGCATGCTGATTTTTCATTAATGTTGATGGGTCATGTGCCCCAATTGCTCTGTGTATGCCCTTAAGGCATAATTTATTTATAATGCATGGCAAGTACATCTATTTATTAACATATTATTAAAAAAAATCCTATAATAACCACTTGGATGGTTCCTTTCCCTCTTTATTGGGAAGCCTTGTAATATTTGTTGTCCCTTTTCCCATATAATTGCTCAATCTTTATTATATGCACACACTTGTATTTTATGTTGAAAACATCCACTTTGTCTTTTCTTGTTGGGTATGCTTCCAACCGCTTAGGTAAAGAACAAGGAGGAGTTGACCAATGTTGACCAGAACTTATCTAAGAGTAGATGATCTTTCTTGGAAGGTAGATTGAAGTAGTTGGTTTACCCTTTGTAAATAATTTCCTCTAGTTCTCCTATATGTACCCATGCATGGTGAAGAACAATGTTAGACATAAATATTCTAATAGTTATATTTTTATCTTCCACTACTACACTTTTGGTGTTTGATACATTATATACTTGAATAATATGATATCATCCTTTGCAAAAAATTATTATCAAAATTGGCACTGGATGGTTTTCTACTATTTCACATCAAATAAGTGAGTGGATCCCCTCTTGGGTCCCACTCCTTAGACAAGGGATCTCAATCACCCAAATCACAAATTGGTTTGGTCAAATAGGTGCCTTGAATGTGCATTATCTTGCCTAGTCCAGTCACCTTACTCACTGAATGAGTTAATTGACTAGTTTTGATCAGATTATCCTATAAACTTGATGAGAAAATGAGTTTCCTTAATAGTTGTGTGAGTTGGCCAACTCACTTAGGGAAGTTTTTATGCTTCGATCCTAGATTTATATGACTCATAGATGAGTCTCCTCACTTCTAGGGTTGAGGGGACACTATTTGAATAACCCCAAAATGAATAATTTGACTCACTTTATGGACACTATATAGGAGAGTCGATCAAGTGGATTTCCCAGTTGGTCAACTCACCTACATTTGATGCCCCAAAAATGGGGGCCTCCCTAGTCATCCAGTTGGGGGCTTGTAAGTTCTTTCTCACTTGGATTTCATTCTATAGTCAATGATGAGTGCAAAATGGTGCAATCCTCATGATAACCATGAAATACATGCTAAAATGATGAAATGCAAATAAACTAATAGTAAATTGAACTACTCTAACTATGAAAATAAAAACCTAAACTAAGATAATCGTTGGGTTGCCTCCTGGAAAGCACATTATTTTACATTATTGTCTCAGCTTCTATGTATCAAGTTAACTTGATGTCTTTGAGAAGGAGAGGGGCTACTTCCCTTGCAGCTAGATCTTCAGTGGCATATATTACGATTTCAACCTTTTCCCATTTTCCACAAACTCTGCATTGATCTTATCCCACAATATGAAGGCTCTGTGGGGTTTCATGTATTTCACTAAATAAGGATTGTGCCAATGCAACGACAGCTTTTTGAGAAATAACAGAAGTCTCAAATTATAGAGTATCACTCTGAGACCCACTTCAATATATTTCCTCCTTAAATTACCATCATGCCAAATCTTAGTTTTCTCTTTGTAGATGTGTACATTCTTCTAGGTGGTCATTCTGAGTTCCTCTAGCTCTTACAGTCGAAGAATCACTTCTATCCATCTAAGAATCAGCCAGAATTGAGAAACTTGATCACCCATCTCGCCTAGTACTCCATCTCAAATGGTAGGTGGCAAGATATTTTGGAGATCAACCAGAATGGAGTAGAACCTAGAGGGGACTTGAATGCATCTCGATAAGCCTATAGTGCTCTACTTAGCTTCATAGCCTAATATTTCTTTTTGTGGCCAACTAATTTCTATAATATGGATTTAATTTTCATGTTTGAAATTTCCACCCTCCCACTGGTTTGTGGATATTTCACGTAAAAAGACCTCTTTCAAAATTGGGCCCCTTCAAACTTTCAAAGACATAAAATTCTAGTATTTTCTTTCCCAACCTCTGAAGTAGTGCACCTGCTACATCAATGAGGGTGTGTGTAGTATCCAAGAAGGGAAGGCCAAAGATGAGAGCATATTGAAGATATTCCTTGGTATTCGTAACAATCAAATTAGAGGGCACAAAAGAATCTTTTCCTATCCTGACTGGGTCATCTTGAATGATCCCCATAGGTTTGGTCATCGAAGAATCTAATAGGTAAAAATTCAATAAACCCCAATCTTTGGCATAGACTATATGGCATGATAGAGATATTACCAAAAATAACTGGTAATCCCTTCGTTCATGCATTGTCTTCTATATAACAAGAAATCCCTTATTGACTAGGATCCTTTTGCTTCTTTGGCATATTGTTCAAAATAATATTTGAAGTTGTGTCGACAACTTCACAATATCATACTCTTTAGTAGTGTATATCCTAGTGAGAAGAGTCCCTAGATAATTGAACAAAGTAGGAATTTTAGCAAGTTCATCTAAGAATGGGATGTCAACATGAATTTTTTCATAACTTCCTTGAACTTTGTGAAATAATCATCCAAATTTGTTTACTTCAAGCTGTTCAAATAAGGGGGTCTTGGCCTGTACACTAAAAGTTTAGTATCAAGTATCTTTGCATGTGCCTTCCCAATATCATCTTATTTTCCTATGTCTATTTGTACTTTCCCATTATCCTCTTCCATGTATGTCACTATATCCTTAACTTTTAGTTGAACCTGTAACTCTTTACTATCATAAAATCATCATCAACAATAGACTATGGGCTAGTACCTTGGGTGTGACTACTGGCTTGGCATGGATGTTCCCTATGCTAGATATACTCTTCAACTGATCTAGGTAGTTATATTGTTCTCTAGTTTCCCAACAAATGCATCTAAAGGAGGCGTATAGTGGTTGTGAGTTGAGTTAGTTGAGACTCAATGCACTTTTGATGAGCTTGATCATTGGAAATCATTGTTGTTGATATGGAATCATGGAATATTGGGATTTCATAATTTTTTATATGGATGGGAATTTGCATTTATTCAAATGAGGGCTCACTCCACTATTTGCTCAGTAGATGTTGTAAGAATTTGGGGAACGAGAAACACATTAGAATAATTTTTTTCCTAAGAATCATTCAAGTAGGATTTGTCTAATGTAATAATATGAAATTAGGATTTACAAGTCTATACCTTATCATGGAAGAAGATCCAATAATTCAACTTATAATGCTCAATGTAAATTTGGACCCTCCAATCTAAGCCATACTTGAAGTTTTCTGGATTAGCAATCAAAACTCCTTTCTAGTGTTTTTGGCACTCTAAGAGTCTCCTTTGAATGCATGTAGAAGATCATTTTTATTACCAAATCATGATGAACTGATGACAACTGTCAGCAGAGGATCGTGGGAATCGCCAGGTGATTTGCACAGACCCTAACGTCATAGTGATGGCTTTGTTGCCCCAGAACCTAACCTAGATGTC
This sequence comes from Alisma plantago-aquatica, assembly GCA_963693085.1. Taxonomy (NCBI): domain Eukaryota; kingdom Viridiplantae; phylum Streptophyta; class Magnoliopsida; order Alismatales; family Alismataceae; genus Alisma; species Alisma plantago-aquatica. Next base: position 603,640,444 of record OY856413.1, read on the forward strand.
AACTTTGGTGGATTGCACTATTCCACCATGCACATGTATAGTAGATAATGGCATTATGCCAATCCACTGCCTGGAGATGCGTGCACATGTGATGGATCATAGTGTTCCATCATGGAGACTTTCTCCTTGATTTATGTTCTTGGTGTATGGATTAGTTCTGCAATCCACGCATGTGGTGGATGATGTTGTTCTAACGTCACGTCGATTCACATGTCGATGGTGAAGATCCTCGTAGGGAACAAATCCATTGTGCAAATTCATCTCTAGTGTAGACTTTGGGTTCCCTAAACCCTGTTTGGCCTGGCTGTGAACTCCTTAACGTATGGAAAATTATTCCTCAAGTCTAGGTCCATATTATATTTAGGTCCTCAAAACTAAATTTTTGGTCCTTCGATTTATAATAGAAATTACAATAAGGTCAATTTAGCCTTTCTTCAAGCTATCTATATGTGTGTGACCTTGTAGGCACTATACCACACTGGCAATGGATTCACAAATCAAAGTTAAGATCATAAAAAATGAGTGATGTCAAGCTACACATCATTTCCACCCAAGTAGTAGGATTAGTCGGACAAGATTAAACCAAAAACGACTAGTGTTACCAAGTTGTATAATCCTCTTGTCATAGACATCCATATAGAACTAGAGGCATGGACGCATCATCCTCATTCTATTCAATCTAAGTTCCTTGATCTCCAAGGAGACTAGTAAGATACATATGAGATCAATATCGTATATTGACTCACATGACATGACCATGCATTTCTCTAGTCTCACTTATCAAGAGGCCTTGGATATCGCTCCCATTATATGGGAGGGGAAAGTTCTTTCTACATCACCCACAATGTGTAGCATGACTCTCATCACACCCAATCACTACATTTATGGAAACCTTTTTTAAGATCATGTTGGGTAGTTTCAAAACATGGTGATTGTCATATCACCATTGTATTGACTTCAGGTCAAAGGACCACAACAACATTGTTTCATTTGAGAGTCAATTATGACTATCATATAACAGTTCATGAATCAGTCTCGAGGTAGGTCTATCTAGTACGCTTTTCTCTAACAAGTATGCATGTGTCTGACTTGGTATCCAATACATATGACCCATGAGACATGGTCATCTGTCACCATACATACTAGTTTTACATGTATTATTATTGTCCAGTTCATAGTAATACTTGACTAGGGAAGTTTTAATAATATTGTTATTAGAATCCATTAGGATCTTATGTTCAATTCAAATACTTAAAGTCCCATGGCTTTGAACCATCATTGTAAGGACATTTATTATGTACATGAAAATCACAATAACTAAATGTGCATCAATAAATTGGAATTTCCTTTATTAATAAAATCAAAAGTACAAAATATTCATATAGATGTCATCTAAGGATTGTCTTCTAGGAATTATACATCACTAGTATCCCATATGCACTAAAGCCAATCACTCATGTATCTTATGTCAAGTGATATAGAATGTCCATCACACTTCTTCTGTGACATTGACTTAGTCTAGGGATCAACAAACTTGATCTCTTTCGGTGTCATGTAGATCTTCTCATCTTCTTGTTGAATGCTTTCTCGAATGAGATGGAACATTAAAGAATATGTTTTAAATGTGTATGCTATAATGGTTGTCATAATAGGCCATACTACATCATCAATGCTAGGAACAACTCTTAGTTCATCAAATGAACTTCCTGATCCATACGACTTCCTTTATAGTATTTAATGCAACGTCATATCAGTTTTTCTTGTAAAATTATTCATTTTCTTTAACTTTGAGCTATTCCAATTGACAATATAACCATATAAACATAGAACCATATTGTGATCAATAACCATCCTTGTGGGTTTGGAGTATTAAATTTTTGTAACTTTATACAACCAATTCTTGTCTCCTCTTCATCCTAATTTCTCATAAGTAATTCAGGATGTACTATATTGTAATTAAGTGACCTTCACTCAAATATGCTTGATATGCTTATCATGATCAAGGCATATGAGACATCTGGACATGTACATAACATTGCATACATGATATATAAAATTGTGGAGGCATATATAATCTTCTCATTTGGTCCCTTTCTTCCAAAAATTTTGGAAGATTAGCCTTAGAAATACTTACCCCATGAGACATGGGTAAGTTCCCTTTCTTAGACTCTTGCATGTTGAACCATTTTAACACCTTGTCAATGTATGTTCTTTGACTTAAGACAAGAATCATTCTAGATCTATCTATATAGATCTTGATACCTAGAATATAGGTGGCTTCTTCTAAGTCTTTCATGGACATGTTGTTTCCCAACAAAGTCTTTACCTTTTGTAGAGTTGGAATATCATTTTACAAGGGAAGTATGTCATTCACATACAATAAGAGGAAACTAAAATGCTCCCACTAACCTTCTTGTAAACACAAGGTTCAACTTCATTCTTCTTGAATCTGAACTCTTTAATTGATTCATTAAAATGAAGATTCCAACTTTTGTATGCTTGCTTCAATCCATATATTGACCTTTACAACTTACATAACTTTCCAACATCTTTTGAAAATTGAATACCTTAGGTTGTGTCATATAAACATCCTTAGAATATTCTTGTTAAGGGATGTAGTTTTGACATCCATGTTCCAGATCTCATAGTATGTTGCAATGGAAATCATGATCCTAATGGATTTGACCATGGAGACTGCTGAGAAAGTTCCACCATAGTCAACACCTTGAACTTGTTTGAAACCTTTAGACACTAGTCTCCCTTTGTAGGTCTGGACATTTCCATTCATGTTTGTCTTCTTCTTGAAGATCCACTTTCAGACAATGTCTTTTACCCCTTCAGGTGGTTCCACCACGGTCCATACCTTGTTGGTATACATGGAGTCCATTTTGGATCTCATGGCCTCAAGACATTTACCATATTTTGGTCCCTACATATCTTACTTGTAGGTGGTTTTCTCATATTGATCCATGACCAACACCTCACAATCTTGAGTCCCAAGAAATCCAAACCTCTCAGGCTCATGGTCAGTCCTACTTGATCTATAAGGTTCCTATGTTTGTTGAGGCGGAGGTGGTTCCACAACAATTTTTGGTGCCTCCTCATGTTCCTCTTTAGGTTCATTGTCATTTTGTGTATCTCAAAGCTCTTCAAATTCTATTTTCCTCCCACTAATATTTCTAGATATGAACTCATTCTCTAAGAAGGTACCAATACTAGCAACAAACACTTTGTTATGGGAAGGAATATAGTAGTAGCATCCTTTGGTTTCCCTTGGATACACCAAAAAATAATACTTCTCAGATTTGGGTCCCAATTTCTTAGGAAATGAACACTTCACATAAGCTTCACAAACACATGATTTCATGAAAGGCACATTGAGACATTTCCCAGTCTATATTTCATATGGTATCTTTGGAACCGATTTAGAGGGAACATGGTTATTTACAAATGCAGCGGTTTTTCAAGCATGTCCCAGAAGGAATCAGGTTGTCTGGCTTGGCTCATCATGGACCGCATCATGTTTAATAATGGGTGGTTCCTTTTCTCTAAAATCCATTATGTTGTGGACTTCCTAGTGGAGTCAATTGTCACACAATACCACACTCCTTGAGAAGGTACTCAAATTCCTGGCTCAATATTTTCCACCTTGATTAGATTAGAATATATTAATTTTCTTGCCAAGTTGGTTCTCAACTTCATTCTTGAATACCTTAAACTTATGAAAGGATTCTAATTTGTGTTTCAAGAGGCAAACATATCCATATATACTGAACTCATCATTAAATGTAATGAAGTATCGATACCCTCCCTTAGCTGTTGAAATAAAAGGACTACATACATTAATATGTATGAGTTTTAGAAGTTCAAGTACCCTCTCACTATCTCTAGTAAAAGTCACATTTGCTACTTTGTCCAACAAACATGATTTGCATATCTCTAGATATTCAAAATCAAATGAGTCTAAGTATCCATCTAAATGGAGTTTTTAAATGCATATCACATACGTACGGTCAAGGGGCAATGCTAAAGATAAGTCATGTTTGGGTCAATTAGTTTAAGCCATTTGGTATTTACATTATATACATGTGTCTTAGGATCCAATATCATAGGACAATAGGAAATGCCACATAGGAATTCATTCAAGTAAATTGAACAACAGTTTTCCTATACAAGGAATGAAGTACTCTTTCTTATCCAAACAAGAACTTAATCGCATATGTGTAATAGAAACTTTATAATTCTATTACAATACCCAATTTGCATATATATTAGGAAATGTCATAATAGGAATTCATACATGTAAATTGAACAACAATTGTTGTTTGCAATGAATCAAGAATTTTTTCTTGTCCAAATAAGAACTCAATGGCATACATGTAATAGAAATTTTCTAATTCTATTACAATCCCAATTTGCTGAGATAAAATGTGTGTCCCTATATTATCAATAACAACTCGTTCCATACTTTCCTCTTTGGGTCACAACTATTCCATCTCTAAGGATATACTTCTATTATTATCTTACATTAATTTAATTCTCTCATGTTATATCTAATATGCATGCTTAAGAAGAGGCTAAATTTATCTCAACAATGTAACTAACTGATATGGATATCTCTGTCTCCTTGTACCTCTCAATTCCTCTAGGTAAGACGGGAATCATCCAATGTCCAACATTGATGAAGTTTCATGTGTGCCCACAATTTCCTTTACCTTTTTTTCAAAAGATTTGACTTGAATTTGACGTAGATCCCATCTTAGTATTATCATTTTTAGTTATACCCAACTTCTCATTTTTACTTTCTAAAAAGAATATGGGTATAAATTGTATGGGTTTGTCTCATTTTTTCATAATATAGTGAGACGTGCCAAAAATTGCCTAACTACATCATTCATAATGATTGGCTATATGATATTTGCAACATTTGCATATTCAAGTACATGGTCAATTTTTGTCCAAGGATAGTCACATACTCTCTAGGTCCTCTATGTACTTAACTTGTTAGAGTATAAGGATTTAATGGGAGTGAGCTCATGAGGGAAACATGTTCAAATACATCTAGCTTGAGAAAATTTCTCAAGTTCGTGTAATATTTCACAAAATTTGTCTCAGCAAGCATTTATTCTCAAGGATTGATTGTTATGACAAGTTGTTCATGTTTTGTTTCTTATAATATTATAGCAACTAAAACTTTTATTTGAAAAGATTTTTATTTAGTTAGGCCTTTAATTAAACGTTTACTCCCAATATTTTCTTTGAATTAAATTCCCTAACTGTTAATCTTGAAAGTTAAGCAAATAATTTTTTAGTAGGCGAAGATCCATATTTAATTAAATCATGAGTCAACTTTGGTTGTTGATTCACAACTCAATAATGTAGGTAGGCAACTTTTTCCAATTGCATCTCGTAAAACACTTGGATGGATGGGGCAAAACCATTGTTAAACTCCATCATGTGGAACACCCATCTGCATGCCTCTAAGTTCTTAAACCTATTAAGGTTACCTAGTTAAGCTAAACCTAACTGTCAATATTGATAAGATTGTGAACCCTACATTGGAAAACCTAGATGTTTACCCCCACACCTCACCAAGATAGATAATGCACCTCACTTTGGAGAACTCACATAAATCATTCAGATCTTTGATGTGCACATGTTGGAAGGCTCTTAAACTTAATATTTAACAAGGGATTCTATATAATACATATACATATCCAATAACCACATACATATATATTAAAAATCTTATATATAAATAAGAATTAAAAGGGATAAAATTAAAATGAGATGATCGGTCTCCTAGTACACTCTTTCCAATATAATGGAAGATTGAGGTCATCTAAGGTTTCCTACATCACATGCATAAACAAAAGTTAATAATCATGATCCTTGAATTCTTTAATCATGAGCTAAAACCATGGATGATTCATCCTTGTTGATGATTATTTTGAATTCATTTGTATCCTTGTCCACCGTTACAGATATCACATATCCAATATTATCCTAACTATTACATCATATTTAAGAATAATTCAAGGAACATAAGGTGGGAAGACATACACATGGAGTCCACAATGAAGGCATGACATGCAACCTATACTAAGAATTAAAAATAATCCACATGTAATAAAATCAATCAAAGTTAGGTTCTGGTCTTGATCATGCATGACACACCAAACAAAACCATTTTGAGGTGTCACTTTGGATTTGCATATATATATATATATATATATATATATATATATATATATATATATATATATATATATATTGTTTGTATTATCATATCATAATATAATCATTGTGATATTAATTGGGACATTCCCATTAACTTCATTTGAACATTAATCAGTTTGACCATATGAAACATTTGTGTTATCATCGTCCAGAAGCAAACACATCAGAGTAAAAAATTTGCCAGAATCCTTCTAGTGGGATCCATCTAACGCAACAATACCACATGGTTTACAATTTTAGACCTTACCGTGGAAGAGGTTCCAACAATTCAACTTGTAACAATCAGTGTAGATTTGGACCCTTCAATAAAGGCTCACTTGAAGTTTGTTTTATCCATAGCCAAAACTCCTTTTTGAGGTTTTTGGCGCTCTAGGAGTTGCCTCGGGATGTTTGTAGAAAATTGTTTTTCATTATCTAATCATAGCGATCCATCAACAACTGTTAGTGGTGGATTGTGGGACTCTTTTAGTGATTTTCATAGATCCCAAGGTCATAGAGATGGCAATGTTTCACCCTAGAGCTAACATTGAAGTCAACTCTAGTGGATCGCATTATTCTTCCATGCACATGTGTGGAAGATTGCACCAATCCTCCTCCTGAGATGTGTGTAGATCACATTGTTCCATCGGTGGATACTTTGTCCTCGATTTGTGTTTCCGGCATATTGATCCGTTCCACTATCCACACTTGTGGTGGATGGATTCCTTCTACTATCACTTCCATTCAAGTGTCTTCAGTGAGGTCCTTGTCTGGAATGAGTCTAAAGTGCAAACTCGTCTCCACGGTATCCACATGAGTGCTTGAGGATGGCCGGATTTGGTAGTCTCTACCTATCCCTCTGTCTCTCTAAGTCGCTCTTAGGGTTTCTCATACATTAGAGAGGAAAGTTAGATAATCTTAGTGTGTACCCTAAAGGCTTCCTCCCATATCATATATATACAGAGGAGTGGAGTTTTAGGGTTTCCCAAACCTTTTTGTCAAAGATATGGACTTCTTGAGTTGTGAAAACTTATTTATTAAGTATGGGGCCTTATTTTATTTAGGTCCTTAAAATGTACTTTCAAGTCCCTAGATTTATTATAAAAATTACAATAAGGTCAAATTCATCCTTTCTTCAATCTATTTCTATGTGTATGACCCTATAGGTACCATACCATGTTGGCAATGAATTTACTAATCAAAATTAAAAACCATAAGAAATGAGAGATGTCTAGCTAACATCATTGCTACCCAAGTAGTAGGATTAGTTAGACAACACTTAACCAACAATGACCAGTGGTACCATGTTGTATACTCCTTTAGTCACAGACATCTAGATTGAACTAAAGGCATGGAGACATCATCCAAGTTACAAGAAATCTAAGTTCCTTGATCTCAAAGTAGACTAGCAAGATACATATGAGCCTAGTATCGTATACTAATTCACATGAGCATGACCTTGAATTTCTCTAGTCTTACTTATGAAGAGGCCTTGGATATCACTCCAGTTATATGAGAGGGACCAAATCCCTCTACATCACTCCAAACACATAGAATGATTCTCATCACACCCAATCACTATCTTAATGGAAACCTTCTTTAGGATCACATTGGGTAGTGCCAAATCATGATGATTGTCATATCACCATTGTAGTGACTTTAGGTCAAAAAATCACAACACTGTTGTTAAATTTGATATTCAATTATGACTATCAGATAATGGTTCATGAATAACTCTCAAGGAGGGTCTGACCAGTACACTTGTTCTCTAATAAGTACATATTTCTAAATTGGTATCCAATATCTATGATCGATGAGACATGGTCATCAGTCACTCACATAATAGTCTTACATGTGTTATTGTTCCCCAACCCACAATAGTACTTGACCAGGGACATTTTAAGAATATTGTTCTTAGCATCCATTAGGATCTCATGTTCAAGTCAACATAATTGAAGTCCCATGGCTTTGAACAAATCATTCTAAGGACATTTATTATGTACATTAACATGGAAATAATCAAAAGTGCATCAATAAGTTGGAATTGCCTTTATTAATCAAATGAAAGGTATAAGATATCCTTATAGCCATCTATAATGATTGGATTCAAGGGAATATACACCAATAGATGTTGTGTTGTGCGACTTGGTTGGTTCCGGAATGGGTACCCCTAATTATAGCCCATGTTCTAGAAATTTCCTCTGTAGTTTACTACATTTTTAAAGTTATATTATTGGATGTTCTAAAATATTGGGGGCCCATAACTTGGTTGTTTACATATCTATACCTTAATTTAGAAGCACTATATAACATGTTGGATTACCATACTGAAATCCTGAATGATTTCTGCTTTGGTTGCGGTTGTGGCAGCCCTATCCCTAGATGTTATGAATGGAGTTTAAGACATCCATTTGATTGTCATCAACTTGGGCCTATGAGTTGTTGACCATGAGGTCATAGAGTAACTAACGCCCAAAGTAGAGTGGTCATTACCCTTACTTTCTTCACAGAGAATATTTGCATCCTTCACTTGTTGTTGGAGTGGTTATGGCTCCCTTCTCCTCCCATAAGCATTGAAAGAAGTCTACTTGATGTCTTATTTGAAGGACACTTCAAAGACTAAGAGATGGACTTGATTTTAGAATTGTACTCAGCCTAGGCAACCTTAAGAACAACACATGTCCTCTTCATGATTGAGACAATTTTTAGCACCTCATTTTACAACTTTCCAACCATTGTCATAATTTTGGAACATAAAGTTTCATCCATATGAGAAATCCAAAAAAATTTGGTGTCTTCATGAACACCTCAGTAGAATTTTTTAATCAGTTTCACCTATGGGATTCCATGGTGCTTACATTGACAGAGGGGTTCTTTGAAACAATCATGTATACAGTAAGGGATTCTCCTAGAACCATGGAAAAGTGTGTGTTTCATTCCCTTAGTTGGTAAGTAAGAAAGGGCGGGTAGAACTTCTCTAAAGAGTTCCTTTTGTAGTCATTTCTAAATTTTGATATTGTATCCCACTATGGATTTGTATCAATTCCTCACCTTATCTATCAGGGAGTACTTGAACAGTCAAGTCTAGTCTCATCTTCAAAAACTCCTTATTTCTTGTTCAAGGCACAAAGATCTATGAATGACTACAAATTTTCTTGACAGTCTTTGCCTTCTCTAAAAAGTGTTTCTCTACCTCATAGTGACCCACTGTAATTGGATCTCAAACTACGGATCTTTAATATACAGTGGAACCACATGGTGATGGCCATTTGTTTCTTTAGGGATTCAAAAGTCCCTAAGCTATTTTTGACGTTCAACTTCATGAGTTGCAATTTTCACTTACATGTTTCCTTCTTCAATACATGCTCTGGTCTCTTGAACAAGTCTTTCCCTCTAGACAGTGAGAGCCCGGTTCACATGGCAGGTGACTTCTTTATCATCCATCCTACCTTTGTTCTCTCGATTCATTCTATGGAAGGTCCTCTCTACTTTTGGATCAAATTCTGGAGATGTGGAGTCCACACTAGAAGAGCATCTCATATACTATATTTGTACCTCAAATAAGAAGTAGTGGGGTTTAGATGGACACAATTATAGAATCAGAGTAGATAAGAGTTAATTTTAGTTTAAGAGGGAAAACCTTAATTAATTTCAATAGTTATATTTGAGAACTATTTTGTTGTCCCCAAAAATGGTGACAAACGTTGATGTGTAATTATTATACCTCAAGAAAATCACCTAGGGAGAAGTCCATAAATTTTTACCTAAACTACATATAATAATCACCAACCACAAGTAGATGAATAATATAGAATTAGGATCTAATCCTAGAGACTTATTATTAAGAAATAGCTATCATATATGATATAGTAGAGATAAATGTTTACAATAATTGGTTGATCACTTTGCGTTAACAAGATTCTAGGGAAATTGAAAAAGGAATAATTAAGGTAATAGAATATGATATCAAATCATTGGGGTAGAGTGGGTTTCACCATAACCATCTACATACTCTATGTTGCATGTTATACTCCACATCATTATGACTATTTATATTAAGGCCAAGGCATTGAATCTTTCAGAAAATAGAGTCCACATGCTAGGTTTCCCCATAGGCTCGAGGTCTTTGTACCTATTGATCACTAAACCATTACCCCAGGTAACACCCTTCCATAATTGCATCCAGGGTTTAACATTTATCATTTGATATTCTACTACTACATTTTGTTATCTCTAGATCTATGATTATAATAAACATGTGTGTAGGGTGATCAATCCAAAAGGCATGAAAGAAATGAATGAAAACAATCATATATTTATAGTAATGAAAATTAATAACGTACAATAAAGAGTATGGAAAATTGGAAAAATCCACATGCCCCAGTAGGGAAGCTACTGGCTTAGAGAACAAGAGTAAGAATAAAGAGCGAAAAATATAGAGAGGAGAAGACATGTCATAGAAGGTGTTGATGGGTAAACCCATGACATCTGATGAGTAGGTTAACACCTCTAGTAGTACATATGTCTCATGAGATTTCAAGGGAAGAGCACCATTCTTCACTTTTGCCTCATTCTTTAGCTTAGAAAGTTCATGAGCTGGTGTAAGTATCATCCTTAGTCATCAAGTTGAAATTATATCTATAATTATAACACCACCTACCACAAAATTGCTCAATCAATGGCCCAAAAATGCTCTATTTGCATCTCTTGGTGTCATGTCTATCGGGTCACTAGGTGACTAGTCGGGCGACTACTCACTTATTTTTTTGTCGGCCTAATCCCTAGTCAGGTAACTGGTGTGATAGATCGGATGGCTTATTGTCACATTAGAATCTCTAGTCTGTGTGATGAAGATCCCAACATATGACTCATGGATCGAGTTGGGTGATCAGTTTGTTGTTAAGCACCTCTGAAGAATCACATGTTGGTCTACTAGTTTTGCCAACTGGGTGACTGGTCTTTGCTTAAGAATGATTCCCACTAGACATTCAGACAACTCATAGATGATTTAGGCAACTCGTGGGATGTTAGAGCTTCTAACCCTCATGTGAGATTTGTGTCCATAATTGGTCAACATATGCACAAAGTGAGTTGGATGACTTATTTGGTGCATGACACTCTATTATTACGCCTTTGCTTAATCAATTAACTGGTGGATTTAGTTTCCCTACTAGGACTTCCAATGCAGCAAAGTTCTTTAAATTTGGCCCCATATCACTTCTGAATGATTTACAATGAGTGAAGTGGACCCGGTGCATCATGAGTGTGACCTTGGATTAAGTTGGGTGTTTGTTCCTACATTAGGAGCAAGAATTTTCTATAAAAGGGTAAAAATAGTAATAACATCAACTTGATATAATATATGTAAAATTGGTAAAATAAGCATGTGAAAGTGAATGAATCTACTCTAAAATATGAAACTAAGGTGTGGTGAATATGAATTCACCAAGGATCTAAACACATGGAGAGCTCAAGGAGCCACCAAGATCAAATCCATCCTATCTCAAGTGCTAAATATACATGCTATAGTAATTGGACTCCTTGGTGGAAAATAGGAAGTAGAAGTGCTATAGGAAATTCCATCAAAAAAGTTGTGTTACCTTTGGAACATATGTTCTATGAAGAGATCCAAAACCACCAACTCATGTTTAAAGAAATCACAATCAAAATGGTCATCCACTCCAGAATGATGACTCAACAAACCCACCAAAAAATCATTTTGTCATCAAAATGACCATGACCATCAACATTATTTCACTGTTCAACCATTTCATCTAAACATCCTAGCCACCATGGTCGTTATGCTCTGAATGATTATTATAAAAGCCTATACAACGCCCATTTTGAGCCCACAACTGTTGTAGATAACCCCCTAAATTGGAAAAGTTCCCTAATAAAGATCCCATTTCCATTATGACCTTTCAAAATGGCCCTTCTTCTTTCAAGGTAGAGTTTCCTTTCAGTCCACATAACCCTATTGGTTTGCTTTCACTAAAATTTCCACTTTTCCCCTCAAATACCACTGCCACCCCATATATAAATATTAGTGGCAGCTACGGTGAGGGAGTTAGTTTCTCCTAGCATTCATAGCTACCACCTACCTCTCACCTAGTGCATTCAAACACTGACCTACAATTTACCACCCAAAACCCTAGCTTTTCTAGGGCTTTGACTACCATCAACCACCCCTCATGCCTTCCACCTATAGATGAAAAGTATCTCTTCCACCCAGTAGTTTAAGGTGAATAGAAGGCCACGCCATCTAAATTCATGGCTACATCTTCTTATTTCCCCTCTACTTTTGTATTTTCTTCTATCATCAGTATCCAAGCCCCTCTTGTGGGCTATTTAGAGAATAATTTGGCACCTCGATGAAAATATCCATGTATAACATTTGATATTGGTCTTGTGTTCTATGTCTCCTTTTCTATCTCTCATTGTCTCTTTATTTGGTGTTTGATTTATGGAACCACCTAAGGTATAAAGAAAAAAAGGGTTTTGGAGGTTTGGAAGGAAACAAAGTCCTAATTCCACTTGTGGACACTTAGCTAATTTTCCTATCCACCATTGTAATCAAATATTCTACTAGCCATATGTGAATTAAGCCTCCTAAGGTTTGATAGAGTGTGATTTATCGATTAGTTCCCCTACATACACTCTATTCCACCCACAGCCCACTAGTCAGATATGGCTCCTAATCAATGTCTCCCTTATTGTTTGGTTTGGTAGCACTTCCACTGGATGTGTTGATAGAATAATGTATCAATTCATGGTTGGTTATCCCATATCCCCTAAACAACTCACCCCTCTAACCAATTCTTAAAACCCAAATTGCTTATTGGTTGCTAGCTCAGCTCTCTCTCTCTCTCTCTTTCTTATTAGTGGTAATTAACTAGTTAATGGTTAATTACCTTTGTTAGGGTATTTAGTGCTTAGTTGTAGTTAATTGTGCCAGTTCTTTATTTACTAGCTTATTGTATCTTTAACTTAATTTATTTGGTTTAATTTTGTTAATTTGTGTTAGTTAGGATTTCTAGTCTAGTCTAGTCTTTTCCTCTTACTAGTTAATTGATAATTAATTATCTTGTTACCTAGATAGACATTCTTGTTAGTGATAACTTAGGTTTCAATATTGCCTTCTTGATTTCATATATCATAGTGTAAGCAACCAAAACCAACTTTAAACCATTGAAAGCCTAACCCTCCACACTAGGAACATAGAGGACCATACTAGTTTGTGAGTCTCCTTTGTCCCTATGGATTCCACCCTAATGTGTCACTTCTAGACTATATCCCAAGCATGTGTGCCTATCAATACTTGTATTGAGAATGGTCTATCTTGGGTTACAAAGTGTGAGCCATGTTCTCAGGCACATCAAGCTTTTTGGTGTGGTTTCTATATAAATGGTATTCTAGACCTAGATAGTTTTAATTTTTTACTCTTTCATGTTGTCTGGACAAATTCTTATTGATTGTTCTTTGTGTTGGTTTTGCATTCTTGGTTTATCACTATCCTTCCTGGTTGATTGTGACTTGCAGGTGATAGTGCATGTTCAAGCACTGCTCTTTGTCCTTAAGACCTTGTTTAACGATCTTTAAATGGGGATTAAAGGTGAAGAAACTACCAAAACCATCAAAAAAAGAAAGTGATGGATAATACTCATGGAGAACTACCTCCCCTTTACAATCAAGATGGAAGACTACCGCCCCATAAAGAGCATCACAGAGTACTTCTATCTGTGAAACTACACATCTCCAACCATTAATAGAGTGGAATATCTACCTAGACAACCATGTTACATTCCATCCACTATATTAAAAATTCTCCCAACTTTTGGTGGACTTGATAATGAAAATCCATAATGGAACGTAGACTTTTTCTTGAATGTATGTTCAATTTGCGCACTCCCACAACTACAAATGATGTCATTTAGTTGACTATGTTCCCCTTCTTTCTTATGGACAAGGATAGAGAATTTTACTCTTCTAAAATCAAGGTGCTTACTTGAAAACAATAAAGAACAAATTCCTCAAAAAGTTCTACCATATTGCTAAGTTTACTCAAATGAGTTGGTCCAATACTTCTTTCGGCCATATGAGTAATGAATAGTTCCATGAAAATTGAGAGAAGCTCTTTAAATTGTTGAAAGATTGTCCCCATAATGTGGTAAGAATGTGGAAACTCATTGAATCATTCATTGTAGGGCTATCTCGTCTGAATCAAATAGCTATCGACACTTCTTGTGGTGGGACTTTCATGGCAAAGCCTTAATAGGAGACGTGATCTTTATTGAAAACTTGTTTATAAACTCAAGGCACTGTGCCTCTAGTGATTTTAGTGACCAATGAAAATGAGGGTGTATTCTCCCCCAAAATAGTTCATCACCTCGAAATGACGCCAATCCACAAATTATGAAGTATAGTAGTTGTATATTGCACATACTAGTACTTTACTAACGCATATTTTTCTTTTATTTCTTCCCTTTTCATGGTGTTGTTCCCAAAGCAACCATGTATAGGTGACCTAGAAATAGGTTGCAGAAGAGTTTAGTCTGTGATTTGAGGCTTCAGGGATAACTTGAGATGGCTAGGTTTCCCTCTACAACTAGTGCTTTTTAATCAATAGTTGTGAATTCTCTTTTATGTAATGTCACCATTGTGATGAATAAAAATATAAATGAAATATTGTGTGATATGTAGTAGTTCAAATTTTGTTTCCTTGTGATCATAATGTTTTATGTACCACACTTATGAGAAATGAAAATTAACCATTATCCTTCATATTTTCACTGTATTTGAATTGGATGGGATTATTCCACAATAACTAATGAGTGAATCCCCTCTTGGGTCCTACTTAGCACAAGTATGGTATTAGAGCCTTAGAAATTATTTTGTATGAATATTTAAAGTTATCATGTATCCTATACCTTTGCATTGTGTAGGTAGTTGTATGACTTGTAGGGGATGTTAGGGTTTCTACCCTTAGGTTATATGATACCAATTAGGATTTCAATCCATGTTTGGTAGGGTCCCTCCTGATCTTATGCTAACCCTAGCTACCCATACCCTCTCCTAAGGGGTTGTTAAGGGTTCGACCCTTGAGTTACAGTATATAAGTTATTATTACAATCCATGCTTGGCATGGTCCCTCTTGAGTTTATGCTAACCTTATCCACCCATGCCCTTGCCTAAGTGGCTAGACCTTTCCTTATGAAGGAGTTGACACTTGTAGCTATTAAATCCTATATTCATCATCAAGGGAAGTCACTTTAACCACTATAGAGTGTAGGCTACGTAGTAACCCTCATCTAGGTTAAGCCTTATTTTATACCATGACCCTCTTATAAGGTGTCCTTTAAGTGGGTTCTCAATTATGTTTTCCCTAACAATGAGAATGCTTAGATATCAAACATTTAACACTATATTGAGTTATGGGTGTAAGATTTCCCTTATTTTATAAGTCATAACCTTAACAAACTCCATTATGATTAAACATTCCTTGACTTCAATATGGGGTTAATTCAGTATATTTTTTCCTAACCCTCTTTACCTAGGGGATGAATACTATCTTCAATGAGTTTTAGATTCATTGTACACTAAGGCTAGTTGATGAAAATTATTAGTATTTAGTCATAACCTTAGGATTTCACCTCACATGTCATCACCATGTAGTTGGGTACCTAGGTTATAAACTTATGGCATATGAAGGTATGATTACCAACATAAACTAATTGATGGATGCATGTATAGTTTTCTTATCTTGTCAAGACAATATGGTAGCAAAACCATCAAGAATTATAAAATTTTAATCAGTTTTAATGAAGTTTAAATGACCATATGACTCCTCAATGTCCCATAAAAAGGTCACATGTTCCCTTCTAGGATAGAGCGTGATCAGTATAAAGGGGTATATAGTGGACTATGTAACCTCTAACAACCTCCTAGAAGTTGACATCAAGTAGGAAATCATATCCTTCTTTCCTATTATAAAGGTTAGACATGCTTTTGGAGGATTCAACTCTCTTAGTGGAGTGAGGTAATGGTGAAATTGTAACATACTGAAACCTAGCACCTTGACTCTAGTAACCCTAATCTCATGGATAAGAGGTCGGTATGCTTGGATATCTAGAATTGACCCAAACAAGGTTAAGAATGTATCTAATACACATGTTTGTACTCTAAGGAACATTATATATACATGTAATGATGTAAATATTGTATAGTCCTAACTAAGGCCATATGTAACCCTAATCATACCTATAGCTATGACCCTCATATGATGATATGGATCATTAAACACTAAGTTGTAATCATCTATCCCTAACATGTACATCCTTGATAAGATTTATGATGCAATAGTAACACCAGGTGCAATAATTATACAACAAATATACGTACACATATAATAGACATAATCACCTATACACTTAATATGTAAATGGGTTCCTTAAATATGTACCACATGTCACATCATGCATCAATAGGAAACTATAAATGTGTGTAGTTGGTAATCAGAGGTGAATATATATAAATGAATAACATGTATGGACTATATCATGCTAATAGATAAATGTAATGGATGTTCATATAACTATAAATGTTTCATATTCTATATTTAGGTTATTGTTGAAATTAATGGACATAATGGGGTTGACGAGTAAAATTTCATGAATTGCATATTATAATATCATGTAACCTTCATGGTAGAAATATGATGATAATTAGACTCTAATTCCTAAATATTTATAACTAGTGTTATATATAATAATAATATTAATATAATTGAGTTAAACCATAATTGTATTAGAATTATCAAAAGGGAACTTCAAAACCCAAATATAATGAAAAAATCATGTTCCTTGGGTTTCCTTAACTTAGATGTCAAGTTTGAGTTTAATTGACTAATCTTGGATACCTTAATTTCATTTATAAGGGAATATAGAGGTTAAGATCTAAAAATATTTAATAAAACATTGATGACTGAAAGGTGGAATTTAATAAGAAATTTGAATTCCGCATGTCCTAGTTATCTATTTACAAAATTTGACTTTAATTGAATATTGTTTGAACCCCCAAATAAATAAGAAAATAAAAAAGCATAGATTCTATTAGTGTATATAATCGATACATATCCTTTCCTAAAGTTTCTTGGAGTATATCATTGACATGTTGTACATAGTAAAATTTGGACTTTCTATCAACCCTCGCATTTTGATCCAACAGCATTGGTGCCTTCTCCTTCCTCTACCATCTTTCTATTTCCACAAGAAATAGTAATCGGGATTGTTTCTCGATTTCCTCCCACATCATTATCCCTCGATATCTCTTTCCATTGTGTTTTTTTGAGATCTTTCCATCAATAACTTCCTTGTCCCATTTTGAATCCATCACCCCTATATAATCTAGGGTTGCATCACCTCCCCTCCACTTCCATATCTTAGTTTCCTCCTTTTTCTATTCTTAATTTGTTCCATTCTCTCTTTCCTTATCCTCACATCTCTTGTCCCCTCAGACTTTTATAAAATGATCCAGATGCCTTTTTACACCCTCGTATAACAATTCCCATCATCCCTTTGGCCTTTGTGGCTCTCAAACTCAATCGCCCAACTTTGTCTGGTGTTTTCGGTGATGTCTAGTTGGTCATCGTGTCTTTGACCACCAGAGGCGATCGACGGTGGACCATATATCACCCATATATCTGAGTCAAGGTCTCTGGCCTTTTATTTCATTTGTTTTAAGGTTTTTCTCTACTTCTTTGTTTTCCATCGCCCCTTCTCCTTTCCTATAAATCTCTGGTGGGTTCCAGTGTGTCTAACTATGCTTTGTTATGTTTTTCCCATAGTTACCTTCGTTGTACCATCATGAGTCTCCCTCAAGTCATAATTTATGATGAGACACCTTATCTCAGGTTTCTTGCTTCTCCCTTGTTTATTTGGTGTGGTGTTTTACCCTTCAAGAACCCTAGCCTTCAAGATACCTGAAGTCTGGGCTTGCTGAGTTCGGGTCCCACAAACTCATTGGTTCTTCTATATTCTGCTAATTCATCATGGATTGCAAGTTCCATTCTAGAGTTTTTGGTTCAGATTTGAAAAGCATATATTGTTGTGTTCTCCCTCGTGTGAGCTAACTAAATGAAGAAGACAACTCCTTAATTGTATACAAGTTTGCCCCTTCGCTTTCTATTTTATTTACTTTTCCACCAGGGGCAAGAATGTCTTTCTTCTTGGTTTGACCAGGTAAACCGCAATAGTCTTGTATGAGTCCCTTTGAATATTTCGTATCTATCATGCAATATGTTTTGGACGCATCCATTGGGGAATATCAATAATCATACAAGCTGGCTATGTTTATAATTTAATAAATCATTAAATCTTGTAAAATTCATAATAATTAATTTATAGCATAGAAAAATAAAATAAAATAAAATAAAATATGTTTTGGAATCAAAAATTATAATCTATCCAATGATATATGTTTATAATCCTTATATAATAAATATGTTTTTTATGGATTTTCTTAATTATTCTAATTTTTAAAATTCTTATCTAATAATTTGTAAGTTAGAAAAATAAAGTAAAATATGTCTTGAACTTAGTAAAATATAATAAACATGATAGTGTGGTATTATGACTTAATTCAATAACTATTAAAAGGAAATTTTAGGGTTTATGTAATTAATGTGAACCTAACCCTAATTCTATATAATATGTTTAATAGGCATTTTGAAGACCTAGACTTGGACTAGGGTTGGCTTTGGACATATGTAGACTCAATCTGAAATACATTGCATTTTACTATCCATATTGAGTCATTATCCTAATTTTACTCCCTCTTGTTGTATGTTGCATCCCCTAAATTCTATATTGAGCAATCACCCATATTTTCTCTTTCCCTTGGTCCTTTGGGACATTTTATTCTATATACTTCTCGTTCCTTGAGATGTTGACCTGCACGAGTGACTGTATTCTTATGTTGATCTTCTGATCTCATTATTTTGCTATATATACTCTTTGGATTCTAATTTGTATCTTGTTCATCTCATTACATGTGGTAACCCTATTTTTAGAAGTTAAGTTAAATGGAATCTTATTTCTCAATGTGATGGCCTTTGTTAAAATTATGATGTATCTTGATTATGAACATGATTGGATATTTGTTTATGGGCCCTATGACCGCACATGATAATTGTGGGATGTTCTCATCCCTTTGTGATTTTGACTAAACTTACTTCTGGCCTCTACATTGTGCATGTCTTATAGTAGTTTTATTTCTAGTAGTAGTACATATGTACAATCATACTTTTAGACATCCATATTTCATCCCAATTGTGTGTATTCCACTCATATGTATAAAGGGCATGTGTATTCTACCCATGGTGTGTGTCTTCCACCCAATACATTTTGGTTGAGATCCTATGGTGTCCCATCCCTACTTGCAATAACTTTAGTCAAATGTTTTTTACATGCACTATTTATGAATTGTGATATTATTATTGTGACATTGTTTTAAGATAAGAAATCTCTTATTTCTTATCGTCTTATTAATATTCATATTCTTTTGATATCCACTTGGATGATAATTTTCCTCTTACATGGGAAGGCTTGCTATATTTTATGTCCTTTTTCCTAAAGTTGTTCGGGCCATATTTTATGCACAAATTGACTTTTATGCTGACAACATACACTTTGTCTTTTCTTTTAGGATATTCTTTCAATCCCTAGGTGAAATACATAGAAGACTTGACATGATGACATGGTCCTGGCTAGTGAAGCTACATCTGGGGGATAGACTTGGGATAGCTTGGATTTTCTGTGTTAAGATCCTGATGTTGTTACTATCATGTAATCCCCTAGTGGGAGATCATTATGCAATCTTGTTAAATTACATATAGTCATGATTTATTATTCCACTTGTATACTTTGGAATTTTTGCATTACTTTATTTGAGAAATGAAAAATTTACACCTATTTTAGCATTAGTGTGTTTGGGTTAGATGGATTTATTCCTCAATTTGATTAGGTAGTGGATCCCCTCTCGGGTCCCACTCCTCTCAAGATGGTATCAGATAGTAGTTGGATGCTTAATAGTTCAATTTTGTCTCCCTTAGGTTTCCTATCTTGTCCCATCAGTTCCTCATAGAGCCCTTACTTTATGTGAAAATCCTAGATGATATGTTTACCCTATATGATATGATAAATGAAGGATATTGAAAGTGATAAAGTAAATATGAGGATATTATCTTATTAATCCCTAGTGTTATTAGACTCTAGTTGCTCTTACCATGTGGTGTACGTTAGTTATGACATGTATCTCTAAATATAGTGAGGTTTTACTTGAGGATGGATTTTGATTATGAGGATGTTGAGGTGGTAGGATAAGGAGATCTTATTATGGAAAAATTATCACTTGGTTCTCACATTGGTTTTGGTACCATGTTTGTTTTAACTCGTGTGATTTCTTATAATCAAAAATTATTTTCCATTACACTATTATATGTACAAATAAATTCTATGGATTTTATCAATGTTTTCTTGAAATAAGTCAACATGAAGATATGTATTAAGTTTCATAGAGAAACCTTAGAATTAGCTAGAGTGCAAATATTAAACCCTAGTTTCGAGGTGAAGTGATTACTAGGAAAATGAGGCTTGTGCTAAAGATTTAGTTGTCCTACCCCTTTTTCATCTTTAAGTTGTATAAGGTTGTACCCAATGAATTTTTGGATGCTAATGTGAACCTCAGGTTTGTTAGGATAGTTATATAGGACCTAAAGCTCAACCAAAGTGGATACGACCTTTTAGTTGGAGGCTTGAACAATGTACATTAAAAACACACTCAGTAATCACAACCAAATAGTGTACATATGAAACCCTAATACCCTTAAGAGTTGTTTGGTCTGACGTATTAGGTTAAACCTTTTGAGGGGTGGAGAGTAGATAATTACTAGTGGAAGTATGGTTGGATCTTGGGAACAAATCCTCTTTAAGGAGTGGACTGTTGAAACATACTAAAACCTATCATCTTAACTATAGTAACTCTAATCTCATGGATAAGAGGTCGGCATGCTTGGAAATATAGAATTGACCCAAACAAGGTTAACAATGTATCCTAATACACATGTTTGTACCCTAAGGAACATTAAATATACATGTAATGATGTAACTTATGTATAACCCTAACTATGGTCATATGTAACCCAAATCATACCCTAGAGATATAACCCTCATATAATGATATGGATCCTAAACCCTAAGTTGTATTCATCTATACCTAACATGTACATCCTTGATAACATTCATGACACAATAATAACACTAGGTGCAACTATCATATGATGCATATCAATACACATATTCTGGACCTAATCCCCTAAACATGGCTTAATATATAAATGGGTATACCATATGTACCACATGTCACATTATGCATTATTAGGTAACTAGTGACTTAAATGTGCATAGTTGGTAATTAGAGTGGATAAATATACCTGAATGACCCATGTGGACAATATGTGAATAATAGATAAATGTAATGGATGTTCATATAAGTAGAAATGTTTAGTATGCCATTATTTGTGTTAATGTTCAAATTAATGGACATAATGGGGTTAATAATTAAAATGTCATAAATTGTATAATATAATATATGTAACCTTCATGGTAGATAGATGATGACAATTGGACTCTAAATACTATAAATTTATAACTAATGTGATATATAATAATAACATTAATATTGTAACATACTGAAACATGGGTATATTCTTAGTTTAGACTTAGTCTAAGTTTCTCATAACCCTTATATCATTTTTGGCCTAGATGTTTAATTTGTGGAAATATCAATGGTTTGGAATAAAATTGAACACTAATTATATTAATGTAAGGTTATATGCATAAATATCTTAGTAGATGTTTCTATAAGGGTTTAAAATGCAATTTAATCACTTAAGTGGTATAATGATAAAATAAATTTGACCTAGAAACTTCAATGGCCTTTTAGAACAAGAAAGAGAAAAAGGGATCAATAGAAAAGCTATAAGCATGAAAATGTGGCATTAAATGGTTTAATTTGATAAGTGATGATAATATGAATTAAATTGCCTAACATTCATAAAAGGGAAACTCAAAAGATAATTCTAAGCCCAAATTGGTTTTCCTTGAGTTTGAGTTTTCATGTATGACAAGTTTCACAATTTAGAAAATTTAATAATTATCTTTGCATTAAATGAAATTGGAAAATATGATTTTTTCTCCAAATTATTAAATAAATTATTAATTGACTTCAAAAATGGAAACAAACCTCAAATTTGTAATCCACAAGTTAAAATTAGTCTATGTATGAATTTTCATCTAATTTGGAAAATCTTAAGTATTTTATTTTATTCAGGAGAGAGAAAATATATTAAAGACCAAAAATAATAAATAATATGTTAAAAAAATAATTGATGACAAAATTGTGTTCCTCGCATTTTGTATTGCTTATAGACTGAGTTTCATATTTTTAGAAAGTTTCTAGATGCCTCTAATTCATTAAAAGGATAAAAAAGTGGTAGGATTTAAATGTATTAAATAAAATGATAAAAGTCTTTAAAAAATAAATAATGCCAAATTCGTATTCTCCATGCTAACAAAGGTTATTGATTCAATTTTCACTCAATTTGAAAATTATTTGATAAAAAGGTGAATTTAGGAGAGAGGAAGTGTGTAGAACATTCAAAATATTAATTAAAATACTAAACAACATCAACATGTGAAAATAATGGCAAATGTCCAACGCACTTAATACAACATTTGGGTGAATTTTCATCAATTTTGGAGTATCCTATAGTCATTAAAGCATGAGGAAAGAGAAAAGAAGATTTACTTAATTAATAAATCAAAAGTGTTCAAAAGGAAAATCTAATAGCATATTTGGATTCTACATACTTAAATTAGGTTGGATATCAATTTTCATTAAATTTAGAGTTTGTTTGCACCCTCAAGTGAAGAGAGAAAAAGTTAAATGATTAAATAAGGAACTTTAGTCTGAGTTGTATTTCGCAACTGATCAAATGTCACTGATGCACGTGCATCCTGACCGTTGGATCGCAATCCAACAGCCCGTGAGTTGTCCTCTACCTCGCGATAACGTGAACAACATGCCGCTAGCTTTGTGATTTTTGGATGGTCATATCTCCCTCGTTTCTTATTCTTTTTCTACAATTCATTCTCCATTAGTTTCTAAATTTGATTACAAATCTTTTAAGCCATTACTCTTGCGATTTTATCACGATTTGGGGAAACACCCAATTCCTTTTCCGAAACACCTTGCGGCTACTTTCCTATTTCTACTCCTCTCATCCACACCTATATAAGACCATACCCTGACCTTCTTTGACCACATAGAGAACCTCCTCTCATGTGGATTGTTGCGATGATTGTGTGTTTGGACAATGAAAAGATATGGATCATGGTTGGCTTGTAGCGGCTCCCTCTTCTCCTCCTCGCCTTCTCAGTTCAATTCAACCTAGCAGTTAGTTCGTCGACTAATCTTCTTTCTTTTCCCATTTACAATTTTTTGTTTGGTCAAGTATAGAAGAATCACCTAATTTTGTTGGAGAAAGAACCTCCTTCCCGTCACCCATGGGTCGGTGGTGTGGGAGAAGAACCTCCCTTGGTTATAACTATTTTTCCCTTTGATTCTCTCATTTCCTCTCTATCTTGCACAAGGGGTACAAATGTCTTTTGGTTTTTGTCCGCTTGGCCTTTGACGAGGTTGATTGGGTGCTGACCATGACTTGGCAGATCACGGTTGGGTCAAGTCACGGGCCGCCCCTCTTCTTATTGAACATTAACCTATCTTTATCATTCTATTAGTCCTATGGGCATTAGCCTACACATTATCTTGTTCTTTTGGAAAATATTATTCATGTGAAGTACCTTTTATTTTTTATTGATCTTTGACATTTTTTTGTCCTTTTTATGCTTTGTTCATGATATGGTGCCATGTGATATCTTTTTTTCCCACTTTTGTTGTGGTTTCTTGGATTGTCATTTATATGGTGACAAATCTTGTTATTCTGACTATACTTTTTACTTGCCTCTCTATTAAGCATGTTGTGTGATTCAGTAGCCCTAGAGTAATATAACTACATTGGTTCTGGTATATGTGCCCTTATTTATTTTTGGGATGGAGGTTATATGCCCCATATCTGGGTTTTAAATTTATGAGGTTTGGTCCACATTTATATTTATTGGGAATTTAGTTATGTGCCAATCTCTATCATATTTCTAGTTTATGAGGCTTGGCCGCCTTTTTTATTTACATTGTTCTAGTGCTATGTTTATCTCACATACATGCAGGTTGTTATGGATTTTGTGCCCAAAAAGATTATGCGTGCTTTTGTGGAACCACTTTTATTATTGATTTTATGGCAAGTATTTAATTTATCATATGATCGTGATTCTTTTATCTTGATGCCCACTTGGGTAGTCCTTTTCTTTTCTATGGGAAGCCTTTTATTTTGTTGTCATTTATTCCATATGTTGCTAAATTTCCTATTAGTATGCACATACCAGCCTTTGGTGATGTCATCTATTTTTCTCTTCTTACTGGGGTATGCTTTCAACCCTAGGTGAAAGACTTGAATGACATGAAGATGTGGAATAACTTACGGAGTTAAAACTTGGAGACAAACTTATTATGGTTTATATTTCTCTCTACTTTGATCCATATGTTATATCTAACATGTAAACCATATGTGGGAGATTAAGATGTACTTTTGTAATCTTTTGTGAAATACTTAATATAGTCATGAAATTTTTATTCTGCTTCTATACTTTGGTTGTTTTGAATACCATTAATGAGATGTGAACATTTTTGCACCCACTCCAATATATCTTTTGGTGTGTTTGGATTAGATGTTTCATTCTTCAAATTTTAGTAGGGAGTGGATCCCCTTTGGGTCCCACTCCTTACAAATATAACTGAGTTAAATCATAATTGTATTATAAATCACAAAAGGGAACTTAAAATCCCAAATATAATGGCAAAAACATGTTCTTGGGTCCCAACTAACTTAGATGCCAAGTTCGAGTTTAATTGAGTGATTCTAGATGGCTTAATTTCAATCATAAAGGAAAATATAGTTAAGATCTAAAAATATTTAATAAGACATTGGACTACACAAAAGTGGAAACTAATGAAAAAATTGGATTCTATGTCCTAATTAGTCTATTTGCAAAATTTGGCTTTAATTGAATATTGTTTGAACCCTCAAATAAATAAGAAAAGAAAAGAGATTCTATCAATTTATTTAATGGATACATATCCCTTCCTATAGTTTCTCGAGGTAGATCTTTGTCATAATCTTTTCCCTTGACATAGATAAACTGGGACTCTCTGGCATCCCTCATATTTTGATCTAATGGCACTGGTGCCTTCTCCTTCCTCTTCCTTCTTTCCGTTTAGCAGGCAATAGTGATTGGGATTGTTTCTTGATTTCCGCCCACTTCCATCACCCTTATATAATCTAGGGCTTTGTTTCCCCCCTCCACTTTCACATTTTAGTTTCCCCTTCCTCTATTCTTACTTTGTTCCATTACCTCTTTCCTTATTCTCACATCTCTTATCCTCCAAACTCATATAAAATGATCTAGAGTCCTTCCTTATGCCCCTGTATAATGATTCACATCACCCCTTTGTCCTATGTGGATCTAAAACCTAATCACCCAACTTCTCCTAGTGTTTGTGGTGATGGCTAGTTGGTCGTCACATTTTTTACCATCATAGGTGATCGATCGTGGCCCATATATTACCCTAATATCTGATTCAAGGTCTCTAGGCCTTCAATTTCACCAATTTTAACGTATTGATCTACTTCCTTATTTTTCATCACCCCTTTTCCTTTTCAAAAATTGGTGGTGGGTTTTGGTATGTTGAATGATGCTTTGTTATGTTTTTCCTACGGTTACCTCTGTTGTGTCATCATGAGTCTCCTTCGTGTCATAGTTTCAGATGAGGGACCTTCTCTCAAGTTCCTTGCTTCTTCCTTGTTGATTTGGTGTGGAGTGATACCCTTCCAGAACCAGAGTCTATAAGAAACTCAAAGTATGGGCTTGCTGAGTTCGGGTGGTTCTCACAAACTCAATGCTACTTCTTCATTCTGCTAATACCTCATGGATTGTAGGTTTCATTCTAGAGTTTTTTGGTTTAGAACTTTAGATCTCAAAAGCAGGTGTTGTTGTATTCTCACTCATGAGAGCTTATTGAATGAAGAAGATGACTCCTTGGTGTGTATGAGTTTCCCCTTGGCTTTTCATTCTGTTTATTTTCTCACCATGGGCAATAATGTCTTTCCACTCAGTTTGACCTGGTAAAGTGTGAGAGTCTTGTAAGAATTCCTTTGATCATTTTTCCCCTATCACACAATATGTTTAGGACGCACCCGTTGGGCATATCGGTAATTATTCAATCTAATTTTGTTTATAATTTAATAAATCATTAAATCTTATAGAATTTGTAGTAACTAACTTATAGCTCAAAAAATAAAATAAAATATATTTTAGAATGAAAAAAATATTCTGTCCAATAATATAAACTTCATGACTTAATCCTGATATAATAAATATGTGATTTTTATGGATTTTCTTAATTGGTTTAAATTTCTAAATTTTGTATCTAATAATCTACAAGTTAGAAAAATAAAATAAAATATGCTATGAACTCGTAAAATATAATAAACATGATAACATGGTTTTGATGACCTAATTCGATAATAATAATAAAATCCATTGTTAGGGTTTATGTAATTAATGTGAACCTAACTCTAATTTTATATAATATATTTAATAGGTGTTTTGAAGACTCAAGCTTGGACCTAGGGTTGACTTCAGACATATGTAGATTCAATCTAAGGTATTTTGCATCATACTATCCATATTGAGCAATTAATCTAATTCTATTCTCTCTTGATGTATGTTACATCCCCTAAATCCTATATTGAACAATTTTCTCTTTCTCTTGGTCCCTTGGGACATGTCACTCTATACACTTCTCTCTCTATTGAGATTTTGACTTGTATGAGTGATTCTATACTTATATTGATCTTTTGATCTCATTATTTTGTTGGATATACTCTTTGGATTCTAATTTGTATCTTGTCCATCTCATTACATGTAGTAACCCTATTTTGAGAAGTTGAGTTAACTTGTATTTTATTTTCCCATAGGATTGCCTCTAGTTATATTATGATGTATCTTAATTATGAACATGATTGGATATTTGTTTATGGGTCATCGAACCCCACATGTAATTGTTTATGTTCTCATCCCTTATGTGATCCTGACTAAATTTACTTCTTGCCTCTACATTGTGCATGGCTTAGACAAATTTTATTTCTAGTAGATGTACATATGTACAACGATACTTTTGAAAGTGTGTATTCCGTCAAGAGTGTGTGTATTCCACTCGTATATAAAGGGTGTGTGTATTTTTCCCTAGGTGTGCGTCTTCCACCCAACACATTTTGGCTGAGATCTTATGGTGTCCCAGCCATGCTTGAAATAACTTTCATCTAGTGTTGTTTACATGCACTGCTAATGAATTGTGATATTATTATTGTGACATTGTTTTGAGATAAGAAATCTCTTATTGTTTATCACCTTATTGAAATTCATATTCTTTTAATATCCACTCAGATGGTACTTCTCCTCTTGGATGGGAAGCCTTATTATATTTTATGTCCTTTTTCTTAAAGTTGCTCAATTCATATTTTTATGCATATATTAGCTTTTATGCTAAAAACATCCAATTTGTCTTCTCTTTTGGAGTATGCTTCAAACCCCTAGGTGAAATACATAGATGACTTGACATGATGATGTGGACCTAGCTAGTGAATCTAACTATAGGAGATGGATTTGGTATAGCTTGGATTCCCTCTGCTTAGGTCCTGATGTATTACTTTCATTTAAGCCCTTACTGAGATGTGATTGTGTAATATTATAAAATTGAATATAGTCATGATTGATTATTCTACTTCTATACTTCAGTCATTTCTATATATCTTTATTTGACAAATTAGCAATTTGCACCTATTAGGTGAATTTATTCCTCAAATTGAATGGGGAGTGGATACTCTCGGGTCCCACTCCTTAGAGAAACAATTATTAAAGGTGAATCACGGTGAAAATTGTTGACTTGGTTCTTACATTGATTATGGTGACAATTTACATATTTACAACACAAGATCTTCCTCATTAAAATTATTTTCCAATATTATACTATTTGCAAAAAATAAAAGTTAGCATGATTTAATCAATTATTTATCAAACCAACTCATCACTTGAGGTAGTGCTTAGTATTAGAGAGACTCCTTTGACAAGAAATACAATAGACAAAACAATCGACTAGTTAAGTCACACCTTGAAACCCTAGACCTAGTTGTGGAGCAATGGATAAGAAGAAGTTTTGGATATGACTTAGTGAACTTAACCCTTAATACCTCTCTAGGTGGTTATTTGGGTTGTGGTTTAATACTTTTTAAACTGTGGAGTCTTTTACCCTTCAACCACTAAAACTATAATTTATTTCTAAGGTTTTTTTATCAATGGGCTCTAGAGGGGGTGAATAGAGATAAAAATATCTTAAATATGATTTGTTAGACCTTCAAGTTACTTCAAGATATGGAATTGCAGATATTGAATTTGTAGTGCAACTAAGCATATGTATCAAGGATGAGAGAGACTGAACAAATATAAGAATAGGCTATGTAGAGTGGTTCCAAACCCCAAACTAGGAGAAAGTCATCCCACTACCTAGAGAGGTTAAGCTCTAGTATTTTGCAACTAATGTATACTTATATTCCATATAAGACATACAAAATGACCTTTCTTTTTCGGGCCAAGGATATCTAGCCTCCTTTTTAAGGAACAAAATGAGCCAATAAACCAACCAAGGACTTACCTATCCTTTGAGATATATTCTTCTACCTCTATAAGGTCTTACCCACTCTTGTAAGCAGTTGGACACCCTTGCCAAGGAGATCCCCTTCTTACTTTGAGTCTTTTGTCTTGAAGGATTTTCCCACTGTACTCATGGATCTTCATCCTTGACCTTCTCCTTCACCTTGGAGAAGCTTTTGCACCTTCTCCTTCCACTTAGAGAAGCTTTTCACCTTCTCCTTCACTTGGAGAAGCTTTCACCAACTTGATCTTGAAGAAAGGGGTTGGGGAAAAGGAAGCTTTGAGAGCCTGACAAGACTAAAATGGAGTAGCTCTCTCACACATATCATATCTCATTCATATAGACATATTTTTTTGCAAACAAGATAGAGAAAGGGGCTCAAGTGGACTGGATGCACTCAACTATAGCTAGGAGCTTGAATAGCATGAAGGGGCAACCTTCGTATGAACTCTAAGAGGTCTTATTTATAGTTGGGGACATCCACTAGAGACTATGAGCACTAAGGAATATTTTCTAAACGTTTGGGGTGTTGTAACAGATATAATTTTGAGTTTTGCAACACTCCAATGATTAGAATCACTGTTTCTACACACTTCATACAGTGTAGTCGGTCGAGTTTCAATAAAAATAACTCGACTGATTGCATTATGCGACAAAGCAAATTTGAAGCATCGGTCGATTTTATCCTAGATGAAACTCAGACAATCACTTAAATTTAATTTTCCACTGTAGGGTTTTGGTTGAGTTTGTGCTGGAATTAACTCGATCGAACCTAGGCATTTGTCAAGATCAATACAAGGCATCGATCGAGTTTCTCGGAGTCGATCATACAACCTATGATAAATTTTGGAAAATGTCATTAGAGTGATTAAATGTTCAAATTAAGTGCTCCTAGTTTTTTCTCATCTTAGTTACAAGTCACAACATCAATACAAATGGTTACAAAAATTGTCCTAAGGGTTTTAGGCCATTTTCTAAGAAAGTGAATTTGCATTGCTTTTGACTTGAACTAGATTAAGCTAAGGCTTGATTGATTTGATCCTTTTCTTGTACCTAATGCCTGAAATCAATCTCAAATAGACATATTAGATACATTTGAATGGAATGGTTAAGTCATCATCAAAATATGGACAATGTATAACACTTAGGTCAACATCCTCCCCCGTATTGAAGATGACAAACCATTCATCGACATATTGAAAAGGATTTAGAATTTAAAACTTTTACCTTGTGAATTGTAAGGGGATACATGATTGAACAATTACAATTGCTTCCCTTAAATTCATGCTTACCTCAATTTCTCTTTTCTTTCACCTGTACAATTAGTTTTCCAAAAAGCACAACCATATCACACACAAATATATTGAGTCCTTTTACATAGTCACATGACATAACATATAATCAGCTAGAGAAGGATCACAATTCAATATGTATGTGAGCTCAAAATCTCCCTTGTGGTACCTATAGTACATGAGCTCTCATTTTCTCTCCCCATTTGTCATTTCAAAAGAAGGGGGGGTAGAAGAGCAAAAAAACACAAGTCTTATCCATAGGCACAAACTACACAACAACCACCAAATCAAGCACCAATGAACAAACCAGAGAGAACAAGCATACTAGAGTCATAATCAAAATATGGAAGCACATACCAAGAACTCATAAGATATAACCAACCATAGAGTTAAGGTACAAAAGATCATATTACAATACTAGATATGTCCTCTCATGATGAAAACTACAAAGCACCAAAGAAAAATGATGATATATGAAAAATAGTAGGCCTCATTTATAATGTCCAAATGTTCAATGCAAAAAAAGTCTACAGAAATATATCTAGATAAGCACGATGTAGACCAAGAATTAATGATCTAGGGCATCTATGTCAATTAGATTATCCTCTTCGTCTTCCTCGGGCTGGTAGTCCTCATCTCTGTCAGAAGGTGCATCTTTGGTAGTAGGTGTAGCCTCAGCACCATCACCATCATCATAAGATCCATCATCAGAACAATCAACATCCTCGACATCATCATCATCGACTTCCTCATCAGCCATTTCCTCATCATCTGAAATAACAAAGGAGTGAGAACCAAACCAAGGACAATTTTTCTCTACCCAGGTGATGCCACACTCTTTCAGAGCCTTAGCTTGCTCAAAGTTGAGAATAGAAGTCCCATCAAAGCCAGCAAGTAGAGTGGAAGCAGGACTAGGAGGCAAAGCAAGAAGCTAAGGGATAGCAGACTGAGAGGAAATGGGGGCAAGTCTACCATCATAAGTAGGAGGTACAGTGTAAGCATCAGGTGTAGGGGTTGGATAGAACTGACTATATGAATAAGAAGCATAGTCAGCACATGGGTAGGGCTGGTAGGTGGGTAGGTATGGTTGTAGGACAGGTTCATGTGTGAAATAATATGAACTAAGTCCTGGTGAATGTGGTCCTGAACCTGAAGGTTATATGCCTATTGGTGTAATATATGTCCCATGAGGGCTTCATTGGACACTAAAAAAGAGGCATGGTCGGGTTTAGGAGGTGGTGGAGGGGCATGGGTGGAGGTGGAAGCACCTAGTGTGGTAGAGGAAGCAAGGTGGAAGGACTTCTTGATGGTGGTCTCACTGATGCAAACCCCTTTTCTGCTTGGTTTGAATCCAAGGTCATGAAAAAGAGATTTCTCATCATGGTAAGCAAATAGACCACATATCAAGTTATGATAGGGGGATGGGTGCCTGTGGTGTTCTTCCTTGAGGTGAAATAGGTCATATGGTGAAGAATATAATGACATCATTTGACTCTGACATTACTGAAGAGATAGTAGATTATCATAGCAATGTTCTCTGCAATATCCATTTGATTTTTCTTGAGATGGATATTATAGTTAACAACTAATGCAATAAGATGATTCTTGATGTCAACGAAAGATGAGGGAAGGATGGATTGCTTTCTAAATGGGACATTAGTTTCTTCAAAAATTTATGGATATCGGGAAGGGTAAGCACATGCTCAAAGCTTTTGTAGCTATGATAGGAAGACATCCATGAATTGGGAAAATCAGCACCATTGAAATAGGTATTCAAAAAATCCTAAGAGATTGTAATCTTGGTACTGACAATCATAGAAGTCAAGATGACTTGGGCATTAGGTGGTGGCACAATGTTAATGTAGTTCCACATGAGATTGGCATAAAATTATTATACTGCCTCTGTGCTAGACATGGAATTTGTGAAGCACAAATGCTCTACACACAAAGTACTAAGATGGTGTGCTTTGCATACCTCAGCAACCACTTTTATCACCTCACTAGTTGCAAATGTGGTTCAAATAAAGCACAGAAAGGAAAGGGGTTCCTAGGAAGGAGTTTCTTGTACCTATTCATGACTTTTGTGGAGATGAAAGAGGTACCATCAAAGGATACATGGCTAGGCGCAGTGGAGGTGGATGGAACTCCAGTTGGTCTGCTATGTTTTCTTTGGTTGGAGGCCATGGAGGTCAGATTGAGAAGAAAAGACCACCAACAAAGGAGAAAATGCAAGTAGTGGGTCGCCTAACACCTAGGTCAAGGTTAGGAGAGGCAAGGAGGGCTGATCTGAGGCTAAGAAGGGTGTATTAGAGGTTGGGTTAGCCCTAAGGTTGGAGAACAAATGCAGGAGAATGGCAATTGGTTGACTTTCTCTAGTTGAGAGGGAGAAAAGTCAGTCGACACGATTTATAATTTTCATGCAGCAGCATTGTCGGTCAAGTTTAGTGTTTTGGAACCTCGACTGATACTGCATTATAGTTTAGTCCTCAACCAGGTATCAGTCGAGTTTCTACCAGGTCAAACTCGACTGATTGGTCAGTCTGTCCAAAAGATAAGAAATTTAATTCTAGGCCTCTAGAGTGCTATATAAATTTATTTTCCTAGATTTTCATGAATTTTGAACATATTTGAGCACATTCCACTCATCATTGGCTATTATTTTGCGATAAAACATGTGTTTGCAAAAAACAGCCAAAACAAGCGAAATAAGTCATTAAAACTAGGAAAATTTAGCACTTAGCAAGCATAAGGTGAGTATGACTGATAAAGAACATATAGATGTATGAGCAATGAGCTAGAAGGCATATCAACATCATCAAGAGAAGTTATGAGCAATTTTGATCTAATAAAAGTAAAATACTCTCTAGCTAGAGGTTTAGTGAAAATGTCTGCAAGTTGATTATCTGTATCCACATGCGTGATATAAATATACTTTTTGGTAATGCGATCATGAAGGAAGTGATAATAGACCTCTATATGTTTCACTCTACTATGAATATCAGATTATAGAAAAGATTGATTGCATTCGTATTAACATAGTAGATAGGAGAAGCATCAAAATGAATGTTAAAGTCTTAGAGAATTTGCTTCATCCATAGAACTTGGGTAATACAACTCCCAGCTACAATGTATTCAACCTCGGTAGTTGAAAGAGCCACTATGATTTCTTTCTTAGAGAACCAAGAAACCAAGAATGGTCCAAGGAAGAAGCAAGTGCCACTTGTACACTTTCTATCAATCAAGCACCCTACAGAATTAGCATCACTAAAGGAAGTAAGAGTAAAGTCCCTAGACTTGGGATACCATAGTCTAAAATTTTGAGTTTTGGATAGATACCTCATAATCCTCTTAACTGCTATGAGATGTGATTTTCTAGGGCTTGATTGAAATTGAACAAAAAATCCAGCACTAAATATTATGCTAGGTCTAGAGGTAGTTAAAAAAGGTAAGCTACCAATCATACCTCTATAGATCTTCTCATCCACTTTCTCACCTTCTTCATCTTTGTCAAGCTTGGCAGTGTTTGACATGGGGGTGTCCATTAGCTTGGTGTTATCCATCCCAAAGTGCTTCAAGAGTTCACTTGTGTATTTTCCTTGGTTGATGAAGTTACCTTCCTTGGTTTGCTTGATTTGCAAGACGAGGAAGAAAGTAAGCTCCCCCATCATGCTCATCTCGAACTCACTCTACATAAGAGAATGAAACTCCTTGCAAAGATCAAGACCAATTTTGTCAGATATAATATCATCAACATAAATTTTAATGATCAAAAAGTTGTTATAAGTGTGTTTAAGAAATAGAGTAGAATCGAATTTGCCCATGATATAGCCATTTTCTAGCAAAAAGTTCTTTAATTTCTCATACCAAGCTCTAGGGGCTTGTTTGAGTTCATAGAGAGCTTTTTGCAACAAATAAACATTATTAGGAAGCTTATCATGTTAAAAGATGCAAGGCTGGTCCACAAAGACTTCCTCTTCTATTGTACCATTCAAAAATACACTTTTAACATCCATTTGATAAAGCAAGAAATTCTTATATCTAGCAAAGGCAAGTAGCATTCTAATAGATTCAATTCTAGCAACAAGAGCATAAGTTTTATCAAAATTAATATATTCTTGTTGATTGTAGCCTTGAGAAACTAACCTTGCTTTATTTCTTACCAGTTTT
This sequence comes from Alisma plantago-aquatica, assembly GCA_963693085.1. Classification (NCBI taxonomy): domain Eukaryota; kingdom Viridiplantae; phylum Streptophyta; class Magnoliopsida; order Alismatales; family Alismataceae; genus Alisma; species Alisma plantago-aquatica. Next base: position 603,675,063 of record OY856413.1, read on the forward strand.
ATGCTTTCATCTAGCTTGTTGTGATAGACCCACTTAGTTCCAATGATCTTCCTATCATTTAGTCTTGGCACTAAGGTCCACGCTCTGTTCTTGTCGAACTTCTCTAACTCTTTTTGCATAGTTATGATCCATTCATCATCTTTATGAGCTTCTTGCGCATTCTTGGGCTAAAGTTGTGAGATGAAGGTGTTGTTGGCTTGTTCTTTGTTGTATGCAGCCCACGTCATCACCCTTTCAAAAGGTTTACCTATGATGAGGTCTTTAATATGATGTTTTGCAAAGTGGGGAATTGGATCCTTCTTTTCTTCTTCTTTCTCTTCTTCATCAACCATCACCTCTTTTCTTTGTCAATGATGTTGAGGTTTTTCAAGTGAGGGATCACCTCATTTACAACATCATAATTCACAATATTCTTGGAAATAGAGGGGTTAGTTTCAACAAATTTGACATGGATAGATTTTTCAACTTTAGACTTTCAATGTTAAATACTCTATATGCTCTACTGGTAGTGCTATAGCCAAGAAAGAAAGCCTTGTGAGATTTCACATCAAACTTGTCAAGGGAATCCTTAGTGTTTAAAACAAACTAAGGACAACTAAAAATATAAAAGTAATCTATAGTAGGCTTTCTACCATGCCATAACTCATAGGGGGTTTTCTTTAAAGATAGATGAGTGAAAACCCAGTTTTGCACAAAGAATGAGGTGCAAATAGCTTCATCCCAAAACTTCTTTAGAGTATCATACTATAGAATCATGGTCCTAGACATTTCCTATAGCGACCCTATTCTTTCTCTCTACAACCCCATTTCTTTGAGGTGTTCAAGGTGAAGAAAATTTATGTGCATACCCAGATTCCTTACAAAAACATTTAAACAAGTCATTTTCAAATTTTATTCCATGATCAGTATGGATAGAGATGATCCAGCAAGAAGCTTTGTTTTCAACCCATTTGCAAAAGGCTGAGAAAACATCAAGAGTGTCACTTTTTGAAACAAGAAAGAATATCCAAGTATAGAGAGAAAAGTTGTTGACAATCACAAGGCAATACTTGCTACCACGAAGTGATTGAGTTCTCATTGGTCCAAATAAATTAGTATGAAGAAGTTCAAGATCTTTGTTGGTGCTAAGGACTCCTTTGGATTTAAAGAAGGATTTGGTTTTCTTTCCTTGGATACGAGGTTGGAATTCCTCATCCTTCTCAAAATCCAATTTGGGAAGTTTCTTGACCAATTCCTCTTTTCTTAACTTCTTCAATTGATGCATATTTACATGACCAAGCCTACGGTGCCACAAAGATATATCATTTGCATTAATAAAAGACATCTACCAAAAATAGGCTTAATAGAGTTAATAACAATAACATAGAGATTACAATTTCTAGTTCCCTTATATATAACATTGTAGGAGAGGGAATCTAAAAACAAACTTTATAGTGAGGCAAAAAGAACAAGATATCCATAAACACATAATTGGCTAACAATATTTAAATTGTGATTTAGGCCATCCACAAGAAGAGCATTCTTGATGCAAAGTGAATCACCCACATCACCCTCACCTATGACTTTACGTTTGTTGTTATCACCAAATGTCATTGATCCTCCTTTCTACTTTGTAAACTTGTTGAAGTGGTTGATTTCACCTGTCATGTGCTTTGAGAAACCACTATCAACAATCCATTTTCCTTTTACGTACAAGAAAGGTAGATGTCGGTGCCCAATTCAAACCTTGGCATCCGATGTTATATTGGGGGCCCATTTCATCTTTGGGTTGGTCCTCTTCTCTCTATAAGGACAATAAGTAGAGTAATGATCATCACTCTTACAATGCACACAAACCATAGGGTTCATAGATCCAGATGACTCTCCATGGAAGTAAGGAGTTTCCTTGATCTTTTTCTTTCCCTTACCCTTTATCTTGTTCTTTAGAGCTCCCCCTGCATATCCCAAACTACTAGTACCAACTTGTTTGGTAGAGTGATCTAGAACATCATTGAGGGTATTTTTTCCTTTCAGGAATTTCTACAACAAAGCTCTAAGTTTGTGATTATCATCACTAAGAGTAATGATAGTATATGATAAGCTAGCAAGATCATCTTGTGCATGAACTAAGTCGGCCTCCAAACAGAGGGCTTTAGTATGATAAGAATCTCTCTCAAAAGTAATGCTAGCTACCTCATTACTAGGCAATAGAGGTCTAGAAGAAAGATCATTAATTTGAGCAAGTAATCTAGCATTTTTAGTTCTAAGCAAGATAAGCTCATCAAGATAAATCCTACTTTCATCTTTAATAGCATCACAATCATGTCTAACATCATCATTTTCAATTCTAAGTAAGACAAGCTCATCAAGTTGGGCTTGGTTTTTCTCCTTAAGACTATTGATGTTCTTAAGGTAGATACCACTATTGATGTTCTTAAGGTAGATATCATTCTCTGCTTCAGCTCCATTGCATTAGAGCTCATGATCAATAAACTACCCTTACAAAGAATCAATACTACCAAGATGTACTTTCTCATTTAGATCAAGGATATCAAGCTTAACATACAAGTCATCAGTGATTTTCCCTAGCCTCTTCTTCTTCGATTTACATTAGAAAGAAAAGAGCTGGAAGAATTAAGTATATCAATGAGGGTTTCTTTATATAACTCATGCAAGCTTACCTCACTTACCTCTCCAATGTCTTAACTATTAGAGGCCATGAGTAGAAGGTGAGATTCTCTCTCATTGGATCTGCAATCTAGAAGAAGACTCCTCCCATATGGCATGGGTTGCATCCTTGCTTCTTCTTTCCTTCTTGTCCTTCTTCTTATACTTGTCAACCTTTTTGTAGTCCTCCCTTTTCTTGGAGTTGCTTTTGTGGTAGGACTTCTTGGCCTTGGAGCACTCATCCTTGTAGTGTCCCTTATGCCCACATTCATAGCACCTTGTATTAGAGGAAGAGGATGGTTTTCCTTTGAAGTGCTTCCCCTTGGAGTAGTTAGCTTCATGCTCACTAGGGGCTTCATCTTCACTTCAGAAAGGAGGATAGGATTGACAAGAAAGTTGTTGTTGGAGAACAAGTGCCTCCACTTGAGCTTTGAAAGCACTATCTTTGATCTTCTTTGATTCCTTTCCTTCTTGCTTCTCATCTTCTTCTTGCTTGTCAAGTCTTGGCTCATGAGCTTGAAGATTGCAAATGAGCTCTTCAGTGGAAATGTAACCAAGGCTTCTAAATTCTTCAATAGAGGTCACCTTGGACTCCCATATCTTGGGGAGAGACCTTAGAATATTGGAGTTGATGGTCCCTCTATCCATGGCGTGACCCAAAGAACCAAGTTCATTGATGATGGTGTTGAGCCTTGTGTACATCTCGGCCACTCTCTCCTTATTGACTATATTGAAGTTTTCAAGGAGACCCTTGAGCATGTAGATCTTGGACTCCATGAGTTTTTGTGTGCCTTCATAGGTGATTCACAACTTGTTCCATATCTCATGGGATATGTCCCAAGAGGAGATCTAGTTGAACTTGGAGGGGGTGAGAGATGCATAGATGATGCTTATAGACTTTGTATTCAGTTGTGACTTCTTGAGTGTATCTTCATCCCAAGTAGTTGCATCTCCCTCCAGTTCCTTGTATGGAATGATGACTACTTTCCACATGTTGTAGTTCATCCCTTGAAAGTAGAACTACATCCTCCTCTTCCAATAGAGAAGTTTGTGTCATTGAAGATTGGGGGTATCATGGAGAAACGACCTTCAAGTTGAGATACCCAAGTAGGTTGTCACCCATCTTCTTGTCCTGTAGGAGATTTGTTCGAGAAGATAATGGCTCAGATACCACTTATTTGGATGAATGGAGCTAAAAAGCACTTAAATAAGATTCATTATACCTTCAAGTTACTTCAATCGGCAAATATGGTATTTGTAGTGCAACTAAGCATACATATCAAGGATGAGAGAGATTCAACAAACACAAGAACCTAATCATACATAGCAAGGATGAGAGAGATTGAACAAATACAATAACAAGCTATGTACAGTGGTTCTGATCCCCAAACTAGGAGAAAGTCACTCTACTACCTAGAGAGGTCAACCACTAGGATTTTGCAACGAATATATACTTATATTTCATTATAAGACATACAAGATGACCTTCCTTTTCCAGGCCAAGGATACCCATCCTCTTTTTTAAGGACCAAAATGAGCCAATAAATCAACCAAGGACATACATATCCTTCGATCTAGAGTCTTCTACCTATACAAGGTCTTACCCACTCTTACAAGCAGCTGGACACCATCGCCAAGGAGATCCCCTTCTTGCACCAAGTCTTTTGCCTTAAAGGATTTACCCACTCTACTCTCAGATCTTAAGCCTTGACCTTCTCCACCTTGGAGAAGCTTTTGCACCTTCTCCTTCTACTTGGAGAAGCTTTTCACCTTCTCCTTCACTTAGAGAAACTTTCACCAACTTGATCTTGAATAAAGGGGTTGGGAAAAGGGAAGATTTGAGAGCTTTACAAGACTACAATGGAGTAGCTCTCTCACACATATCATATAGACATTTTGATTTGCAAACAAGAGAGATAAAGGGGCTCAAGTGGACTAGATGCACTCAACTATAGCTAGGAGCTTGAATAGCGTGAAGGAGCAACCTTAGAATGATCTCCAAGAGGTCCTATTTATAGTTGGGGATGTCCATTAGATACTAGGAGAACTAAGGAACATTTTCTAGCCATTTGGGGTGTTGTAACAGATATAATTTTGAGTTTTATAACACTCCAACAGTTACAATCACTTTTCTTGCACACTCTGTACAGTATAATCGGTCGAGTTTCAATAAAGGTAACTCAACCTATTGCACAATGCAACAAAGTAAATTTGAAGCATTCATCGAGTTTATCCTAGATGAATCTCAGCCGATCGCTTAAATCTGGTTTGCTAGAACAAGGTGTCGGTCGAGTTTTCCCTGGGATAAACTCGGCCAAACCTGGGTTTGTCAAGATCACCAAGGCATCAGTCGAGTTTCTAGGAAGGAAACTTGGTCGGCCATATAGCATGTGATCAATTTTGAAAAATGTCATTAGAGTGATTAAGCGTTCGAATTAAGGGATCCTATTTTTTTCTCATATTAGTTACAAGTCATAGCATCAATACAAATGGTTGTAAAAAATTGTCCTAAGGGTTTAGGGCATTTTTTAAGAAAGTGCATTTGCATTGCTTTTGACTTGATCTAGATCAATCTAGGGCTTGATTGAATTAATCCTTTTCTTGTACCTAATGCCTGAAATCAATCTCAATTAGACATATTAGATACATATGAATGGAACGATTAAGTCATCATCAAAATATGGACAATGTATAACACTTAGGTCAACATGGTTCTCGAAAAATAACAATGAATGCATTAGGTGATTGTTGGGTAATTTTCTCAATTAATGAAAACCATATCAAACCTACTCCCTAACTAGGATAAATGAATGTGAATTCTACCATCATGGACATTGGTGTATAATAAAGATAGTTGTTGATAATTCACTTGTTCTTATCAAAAGAATTGTAAACCTAAGTAAGGTGTAAACAATTTGTTCATAAAATAAAGAGTGTGTAGGAATAGAAAAGAAGTTATGTGACATAACATATTAAAATTTGAAATTTATAACAATATACCCTAACACATTATAGAGGCATTAGTATAGTTAACAATGCTAAAGAAAACTAAGTTAAACACTTTAGTGATGTTAGACTTGATGTGTTTATATCCCTACTCCCACATGATAATAATAAACTACAGTGATGATCGATTAAGTATAACTTGATCTCAATAATATCAAGTACATATGTGTAGCTAATAGGTTTCAGTAACTAACCCAATGAGGTTACCTACAACATAGTATAATTATCATGTGTGGGGTGATATTATGTGTTTCTAAATACATAGTAATTTACCATTAACCACTAATCCATATAATAGACTACTTATAGTGGCTTAGTCATCACACATGATATGATTAAACCCTTGTGGTAAAAGTATCTATATGATAAACACAAGAGGTAACCCTAATATTGAAAACGCACACACACACGTATATATATATATATATACATATATACATATATATATGTGTGTGTGAGTGTGAGTGTGTGCATGTGTGTGTAAAGTTTTTCTTTTGGAAAATAATATTAATTATAATATATTTTTAGGATGTTCTTTCTAATCAATGAAAGTCCATATAACTTAATGGTGTGATCTCATGATTCCATCAAATAGTAATAAACTTAGAATAAATGAAAATTTTTACATTGGACATATGATCAAATATTTATGACCCTATAAGGAGCATGTCTATTGAATTTTTCTACCTCATTCATGTATGACCTTAAGAACTATCTTAGTCCCTCTAGTGACCTGGAATATTATAATCAGTTAAGTAGTGTGACCCAGTGTAGTATTATATATCATAGTACGCAAGTTATGGATGGATATATTTCGAGAATGAAACTCCCTTTAACCAGTGGAGTGTTGTAATGTACCAATACTTAATACTAACCCCCATGAAATCCTAATTTTATAATTAAGTAAAGATAGGATTATTGGTTTATAGTTAAATATTAGCATCCAAATGTGAACAAAAAAATTATTAAGGTAATTAAGGGCATATGTTGACTATACAATATATAACTCAATGCAAACCTTAAATGTAACATGTAACCCTCATGTTGATAATATGACACCTCTTCTACAAATATTATCTACATAATGAAAATTAATAAAAATAAAAAAGATATATGTATTAAGGAATAATGTATAATAGTGTATTTGATGCGGCCCGAATCGCGTGTCTGAAAGGAGGTGGATTCAGAAGGATCAAACTATAAATTTATAACATGAATCCTTGAAGGACCCCCGTAACTTTATTATGGGGTTGAAGTAGATATACAGGGTCAAACACATGGACATGAAGATGTTTAGGACGCTTAAGATCTTGCTCTTATGTCAGATAAGCTCGATGGTTGATAAAAGTATGGAACTAGAAATAGTCTAGCATATTGTCATAAAGTAAAAAAAAGAAAGAAAGAAACTAAAACAGAGTCCGTAGGATTCTATTAATCAGAGAGAAGGAGTTGCTGGCTATGTAACCACAAGTTAGGTAGTATATACATTCGTTCTCGATTGTAGACAATCCTCAAACACCTCAACAAGCAACCTACATCCAAACATATTATTTGTTCCTATGGGGTCATCCCATTCGCTTTTGTGCAGCATGACTAAAACCCATCAATGACATGAAACCTCTCTCGAGGATGACAAATCAACACCCTAGAATATGCTAGATACCCTCTCGGGTCTAGAATACTTTGAGACACTAGGAACAAGTGTGATCTGGGTAGAACCTGGTAGTGGGCCTGACCGTACCGGGCTAGACCCAGTCGTGCCTAGGTCTACAGTTCTGCACAGATCACCTTGAACTGTCCTCCTTTCAGATTTCAATCCAAACTACCTTCTCTTGTCTATTTCTATGATGAATCTCTTGATATAGGTAGAAATAGAAGTTCAAGAAAGAAATAGATCAATCAAACTAGCAATCTTAACCAGAAAGAGAAGATAGAACAGAAAATGTATTAGATCTGGAATAAAACTATGAAACCCCTAACCTTGCTTAAAGTGTTAAACAAGCTTAATTATCATAATTGAACTCTTATAACCCTAATATAACCTTGTGATATGCTTTGTAATCACGATACAACCTTAAGTTTTAAGTTTGGTCCAATTTGGACACTGTTTGAGCAAGTTATGCAATTTTATGCACATTTTGGACTTTTCTACAATTTACCCAATTGAGAGGTTTTCTTTACAATTTATCTCTTGAATTATGTTCCTTGTATATTCTCTCATCATTATTGATCTTATTTAGCCATGTGGTGTTTATTTAAACCTTGGTTTGAAGGTGTTTTCCTTAAGGGTATTTTAGAGTTTACCCCTTCATGGATGAGCAAACTTTAGTAGCTATCAACTAATGAATTATTTGATTGTCTTGGAAATTCGACAAAGGAAAGCTAAGAAGGTCTATTTGGACGGTGGAGTAGATGCTTGTGTGTGTGCTTGTATATTCTTAATAGTTTAAGGCCATGAACACTTGGAAAGATACTAGAACTTCAACTTTTTCTTTTTCTTTATCTTAAAGTTTCATATAATTATCCCTAAACACCCAAACGAGCTATTTTCTCTCCAACACTTCCCTCCTTTTACAAACCTCATTCTTCCTATGTGCTACTGTGAATTTCCTATCCAAGAAAGAAGAAAGAGGGGATATTCTTGGAAAAAGAATCTAGGGTTGCAATAGACTTCCTTTTAGGGTTTAAAAAGCTTCCTTCTAGTGATCTTGACCTAAAAGAGTAAGAATCCCCTTCTTTCCTCCATTTATATCTTTTTTTCCTTCCTTATACATTCCTCCAGGTTGGAACCTTGTTGTTCCATGGTATAAATTACTATAAAGCTCTAAAATCCTACCATTCTTGCTCCTTATGCTTAGGGTTTGCTCATTTGATGAAGAAAGGTACTAGATGGATGAGTTCACAACTTATGCTTGGATTTTCTACCCAACATGCTTGTGTTTTCTTCTGTTTGGGAGTTTTTCTTATAATTAGAGGCAAGTTTCATAACTCACTCCATGTTTATTTCTTACCATAAGCTTGTTAGCTCGTGTTCTTGCTTTTAAATGATGATCCATGCACTAAAAAGATATGCTTAACTTGGATTTCAATTTTTATAATGTTCCCTATTCTGATTTCAGTTCTAGATGAACCTATGATCATGTGTGAATTATTCCTAAGGTATAATATGACTTGTATTAGGTTGGTTTGACAACCGATGGTGCTAAACACCTATCAACCAATGGTCAATTTTAGGGTTTAAAGTTTATCTCTTCTATAAACATGTGACTCAATGGTGGTACCATTACAACAATTGATGGTGTTGTCTTCATTACAACTGATGGTGGTGACCAAGGGTGATAACTGACGTTCACCCCTTAGGTTAGGTGTTGGCCTAATTAGAATCTTAGTGATTAACAACTAAGTACCATAATAATGCTATCAATCAATGGTGATATTAGTTTGACATTTAATGATGAATAATAAATATAGTGTTGATCTAACAACCTATGGTGACTTAGTGGTCACTATTGATGGTGACTTAGTGTTGATACGGTGTATTATATGTAAGTGATGTTGTTGAGCCTTGTTATAAGGCATGCAAAGATAATGATGATCTTGCAGGGAATAGTATGATGGTCTTAATGACCTTTGGGCATGGTTGAGCCCTAAATGAGGTGTAATTATCTTGTGTTGATAAGGGTTGATACCCTGTGATATTGTGAAAAGAATTTGTACATTGTGATAGTATGATAACTAGTGTAGTCTCATAAATGGAAAGTGAATAGTACCATGTGATGATGAGATGAGACTTTATGTTACACACATTTTATATCTTTTGAAGTTGTGATAGTTATATGCTTGCTAGAAGTGAATTAGGGTTTGTATGTCCACTTGTTTGATGCAGCCTTAATTCACCCAATTGGCATAACTAATCAAGTGCAACTCTAATCATGTAATGCATTGTCCCGTAGAGCCATCTTCAGTGTCAGAACTTGTTGTATGGTGAAATGAGTATTCCTAAGGGAAACTCAGAGTGCATACTGTTGAGAATGTGGGGGTGGCAAGTTGAGGATGTATCCTTGTCATCCACAATGCATGTTATGGAGGATGGCTATGGTCATGGCTCAAACATTTGATGTGATTGAGGACGACTATGGTTGTACCTCAGATTAGATGATTTTGTATACCCTAGTTTCTAGTGTCATGACCTATACCAAGGGTGGACTAGTGGTTAGCAGCTTGACTATATGTCATTGTAGTGGAAGCTTTGACTAATATGGCATTTCCTTTTCACTCATACTGACCGAGGGGAAGAGATCTTAAGATACTGACACTCCTAGATCTTGTACAGAACCGAATAGCCCTTCGTAGGGGTTGGTTGGACTTTGGATGGTACGATTCAAATTCCCCAGGGCATAATAAAAGATGTAAGATAGCCATGTAGCATATCTGTTTAGGGTTCTACACAACGCTTCATATTGGATGATAACCCTTGTTTGCTTTCTTTTCATTGAGATCATGTATAGTACAATAAGAGATAATAGATATGCTTATGTTGTAGTTATTCTCATGTTGGAAACATGCTTATGTTCTCAAATATACTGACATTGATGGTTAAGATGATGCTTCTATCTATGCTTAATATTGCTAGCCATGCCTATGTAATTAGAAATGCTTAAACTACTAATCATGCCTATGTAGTTAATTGTGCTATGATGTGAGTCCTTCTTATGATATAGATTTGTTCCCTTTATTTGAGGTGCCAATATTGATAGCCATGTTATGTTACTAGACATATTCATGATGTTAGGGATGCTTATGCTACTAGATTTCTTGTGCTATTATCAAGAAATATGATGATAGTTATATTAATGATGATGATTGTTATTAGATGCAATCTGATGATATTTGAGTAGATATCTATCTGGAGAAATGGATTTGTTTGTTACCGATATATGCATTGATGATCATACTTGATGTTGAGATTATTTGCTTAATCTATTTAACATACTTAAACTGCTCAATCTATTAAATTGATTATTAAATACTCCAACTACTCAATTGTCTACTATTTAAAATGTTGTAATCAATGAGTGTTGTTGGAGGTTATATATCTTGTTGAAATATGGGTCTCACCCTTGTAGTTTGCCACATTTTTTAGGCAATCGGTAGTAACGACAACATAACTATAGAAGTAAAGAGGAATCACAATAATGAATCCGTGAGAAAGTTGATTAGATGTCTAGTGTGTCCTAGACTCATCCATGTACTCTCAAGTCTGGGCAGAAAAAGTTTGCATATGGTGTTTCAAACAAATCAGAATTTTGCTAGCATGATAATGTTTGTTGTGTGACAAATAAAAATATTGTTATCCTGTGTATATATGTTGTAGCTAAAGTGATAGAACAATTTTTATCAAATTCTTAGCATAGTATGGATATAAGAAAGATTTTGGGCTCTTATGCAAATGTTTCTAAGTGGGTGCTGACATTGAAATCGATTTTAATTTACCCATATTTTTGGGTATGTGGTTAATTGGTGATTGATTGTGTTTTATGTTTTGAGTAATCTCATTTAGTGTAACAGGTTCTCACAAGTTGGTAATAGAGCTTTAGGTTCACTAAGTCTATAATGATACTAGGATTTAGGATTAGGATGATGTTTAAGTAAGGAATATGACATAAAAACATGGTGCATACTACCTAATCTCAATACTTGGGTGCCCTAGCCATGTATTCAATTATTGAAGATAATATAAGTATGGAACTTTTAGATTATTGTCTTTTTTATTACTCTGATCAAGTAGTCATTTGGAAACAGTCTAAAGAACATAATGAATAAGAAATCATGGTGTGAATATCTCAATCCTACCTTAAAGAAGATGAGAATTACATCATTATCTATCAAAACTTGAATGTTTGGTAACTATAAGAGAAAGATACAACACCATGAAATCTCAATCTGAATACAAATAAAAAAGGAAGATTTCTTGAAGATGTGATTCAAGAATATAGTAAAGTAAAAGATAGATAAGTCTGTGATTATTAAGTGAATCAAGGTATGAAATCCGCATAAGATGCAGAGAACACCTATAATAAGTATAAAATGAGAAGATGAATGGGAACAATGACAAAGGAATAAGGTGGAACCTGAGTTAATCTCAGACCAACCTATGCGTGTAAGAAAGTGTTAATGTAAAATCAACATGGCATGTGAACGAAATTAAGGGAGATGATTCCTATTTAATGAAGAAAATGAAGAATATGATGAATCACCTATTGATAAGTGGTTGAAAACCATAATAAAATAAGATAACATACCCTAGTAGGATAAATAGTCATCAAGGAAGGAGTAATAAGATATGTTAATCATGATGATTCCTATGCTAATGGCAAGGAACCAAAAATGAAAAGGGTAAAATGATACATAAGAAGTTGTAACCTGCATAATGAAAATAGAATTGGTTACCTTTTTACTTGTGACCCTTGAACAATGCTACTATGGTGTGGGAAGTGTGTTTCCCTTTGTGTCTTTCCTTTCTAGGGCACAGCTTTTAAGTGGATCATTGCTACTTGGTATATGTGGATTCATTGTAAACATGAGGGTGGATAGCTTATTATAGCATAAGGTCGCTTGGACTATGGTTCCAAGATCATAAATTTTGTGATGAGTTTGCTTTTGAGCCTTCCAATAATTAGGAAGACTCCTCTTATATGTCTTGAGATTTGTTATGTTGGTAAAAGTAGATGGGATAAGGATGTGAGTTCCTTATAGTGCATGAGGTGGATACCAAGGTAATGAATCCTAGTATCCAAGATGTATCAACAGTATGGAAGTATGTGAAGATTGGAGATGTTTATTAAATGAACATTCCAAGTATTCCTCTCCCTTAGAGAGAGAGAGAGAGAGTTGATGATGACCTTATAAATGTTGTTTAGAAGGAAAAAAAAGTGATTCTATAATGTTGTGTATGGTTCAGTGATAGCTGGGCAAGACCACTATCAAGGATAGATGGTTTATTGATCAGTAGACATGTGTTGTCATGTTCCTTTAAGATAAACCTAGGATCAAATATCAATGCATAAGAGTTAGAGTGGATGACATAAGTTACATGACCGTGATGAGTTTATGGTTATGTCCTTTAGACTAACCAATGTACCAATAGAATTTATGAATAGGAGGAACAGAGTGTTCAGGTCATGTCTTACAAGTTGTATCAAGCTTTGAATGATGACATCTCAAAGTATTCCAGAGATGGTCAGTAACATGGTCAATATCTTTGCTAAACCTTAAGAATGTTGAAGTAACTATACTTATGTGTGACAATTCTAGCAAGAGTGAGTTGGGGTTGACTAGAGTATCCTCTTGAAGTTATGATACCTCTATTAAGTATGTTATGTGAATCCTGATAAGATGAAGATAGTGTCGGTGTTCTACTCCTAACAAGGTAAATCAGGAAGTTATATTTGTTAATGGTTGTAGATAAATGCATGATTCTTAAACCAAACAGACGGTCAGTTCACCATTGAGATGGTTATATAATCCTCATATATATATATATATATATATATATATATATATATATATATATATATATATATATATATATATATATATATATATATATATATATATATATACATATATATATTATATATATGCTTCATAGTTCTTAAAAATTAGGAGATGTGTACCTGGTTGATTGAGTTGTTAATTACAACCATTAAAGGGGCATAGGGATGAAACCTTGTAAAGTTGCATATGATAAGAGATACCTGATATTCTATGTTTGGTAAGATTCAACGAGTATGGCCTCTGAATGTTGTGTATACAACATATAGAATAGTTGAAGATGACAATTGAGTCCCAAAGTTGAAAGGTACTACCAGACCTGTGCATGTGGTACAACAGTTCCTATGATGAACCAAGGTTACACATGCAGATGTTGAGGGAGAAGAATGTGACTTCTATGAGAATAATATGACATCATCATGAGATTAAAGTTACCCTATGGAATATGTGGGATGAGGTCCATGAGAAGTATCCATCTTTGTTTACCTTGAATTTTAGGGGTGAAATCCATGTTAGGGCTTTATGGTTGTGAGAACCCAAACCTTGCTTAAAATATTGAACAAGATTAATTATCATAATTGAATTATTATAACCCTAATATAACCTTGTGATATGCTTTTTAATCATAATACAAGCTTAAATTTCAAGTTTGGTCCAATTTAGACATTGTTTGAGCAAGTTATACAATTTTATGCACATTTTGGACTTTTCTACAATTTACCCAATTGAGAGGTTTTCTTTACAATTTACCACTTGCATTATGTTTCCTGGATATTCTCTCATCATTTTTTATCTTTTTGATCCATGGGGATCCTATTTAAACCTTAGTTTGAAGGTGTTTTCCTCAAGGGTATTTTAGGGTTTACCCCTTCATGGATGAGCTACCTTTAGTAGCTATCAACTAATGAATTATTTGATTATCTTGGAAATTTGACAAAGGAAAGCTAAGAAAATCTATATGTATGGTGGGGGAGCTGATTTTGTGTGTGCTTGTATATTCTTAATAGTTTAAGGCCATGGACACTTAGAAAGATACTAGAACTTCAACTTTTTCTCTTTCTTTTTCTTTATCATAAAGTTTCATATACTTATCCCTAAGCACCCAAACGAGCCATTTTCTCTCCACCACTTCCCTCCTTTTACAAACCTCATTCTCCCTCTATGTGTTTGTGAATTTTCTATCCAAGGAAGAAGAAAGAGGGGATCTTCTTGGAAAAAGAATCTAGGGCTGCAATTGACTTCCTTTTAGGGTTTAAAAAGCTTCCTTTAAGTGATCTTGACCTAAAATAGTAAGAATACCCTTCTTTCCTCCGTTTATTTCTTTTTTATCCTTCCTTAGACCTTCCTCTAGGTCGGAACCTTGTTGTTCCACGATAGAGTTTGCTCTAAAGCTCTAAAACCCTACCTTTCTTGCTCCTTATGCTTAGGGTTTTCTCATTTGATGAAGAAAGGTGCTAGATGGACGAGTTCACAGCTTATGCTTGGATTTTCTACCCTACATGCTCATGTTTTCTTCTGTTTGGGAGTTTATCTTCTAATTAGAGGCAATTTTTATAACTTACTCCACGTTTATTGCTTACCATAAGCTTGCTAGCTCATGTTCTTGCTTTTAAATGATGATCCATGCACTAAAAGGTTATGCTTGACTTGGATTTCGATTTTTATAATGTTCCCTATTCTGATTTCAGTTCTAGATGAACATATGATCATGTATACATTATTACTAAGGTATAATATGACTTGGATCAGGTTGGTTTGATAACCGGTGGTCCTAAACACCTATCAACCAATGGTCAATTTTAGGGTTTAAAGCTGATTTCTTCTATAAACACATAACTCAATGGTGGTACCATTGCAACAACCAATGGTGTTGTCTTCATGACAACTGATGGTGGTGACCAAGGGTGACAACTAACGTTCACCCCTTAGGTCAGGTGTTGGCCTAATTAGAAGCTTAGTGATTAACAACTAAGTGCCCTAATGATGCTATCAATCAATGGTGATATTAGTTTGATATTTGATGGTGATTAATGAGTATAGTGTTGATCTAACAACCTATGGTGACTTAGTGGTCACTACTGATGGTGGATCAGGTCTCCACAACCTATGGTGAGTTAAGAATGTATTTGTAGCATCAATTAAGCCTTAAACTAAAGGTTTTTTGGGTCATTTGATGCAATGGTCGAACATACACTCCAATTGATGGTTTTAATATATGAACTAGTTAAGATCTAATGTTTCTCATCCAATAAATCGGAACAATTCCTAAATGTAATATGTTGGTCCTAATAAATTGAATTAAATGGTTTCCTTTATGAGATCAACTTAAGAAGCTCATTTACTGACGACTTGTTTTAAATAAATAATCACTTGTGGGTTTTACCCCACTCTTAATGGAACTTTTTATGTTGTTAATCAAGGGATGTCTAGGGTTATATGGTGACTCTTTGTAGAGCACAACTCAATGACTTCATAGGTGATTTGTTCAAGGTGTTTACTTATGTAAACAACAATGGCTTTACCTTTTCAACATTCAATGGTTAGAAGTCGATTCCTCAATATTCTCATTGTTTTGGGTGAAGCGTGTAGTGTAATGTTATGATTATGATGATGAGAATTTGATGGTTCAATGCCTTAAACTTGTAGTATTACCCTTGACCTCTTATGATTATTATTGATAATCACCATAATGAATTAATGGGTAACCCTAATGAGGTATAGCTTGTTATACCTAGCTTTAATACAAATAAATGATGGTAATTGGATATGTATAGTCCTTGAATTACTAATACAACAATCATGGAGTACTCTCTTATTGTTGTTGAAACCCTAGTATGCTATAACCCAATGGTTACACCTTGATTTATGTGTGAATTCACACTTTAGAATAGTATGGAATGTGATGGTGATGCTTCACCTTATGCATCCATGATCCAATGGGGATGTCGTGAGTTAGGGTTTGGGTATAAGTGATGATTAGTAACATTAATATAATTTATCTTATTGAACCTAACTATAATACAAATAGATAAAGATGAGTATTCATCTTTAACATTCTTATATAATGGAATGATGGTGAAAAAACCTCCTTAATATGATCATAACCTTAATATGTTAATTAGTGGCTATATTAGCCACATGGTTGATACTTTCTTATGCTAAACATGTGCATTATGAATATGATGATGGTTAATCATATCTAGATTCATTGCATGTTTATGTAATAAAGTAATGTTCTTAATGTTAATATAACCCTTCTATGATTGTTTATGAATATCTCCTAGCTCATTAATGCAATATTGTGTTGATTTGGTGTATTATATGTAAGTGATGTTGTTGAGCCTTGTTATAAGGCATGCAAAGATAATTATGATCTTGCAGGAAATAGTATGATGGTCTTAATGACCTTTTGGCATGGTTGAGACCTGAATGAGGTGTAATCCTCTTGTGTTGATAAGGGTTGATACCCTATGATATTGTGAAAAGGATTTATATCTTGTGATAGTATGATGACTAGTATAGTCTCATGAATGGGAAGTGAATAGTACCATGTGATCATGAGATGAGAAATTATATTTCACACATTTTATATCTTTTGAAGTTGTGATATTTATATGCTTTCTAGAAGTGAATTAGGGTTTGTATGTCCACTTGTTTGATGCAGCCTTAATTCACCCAATTGGCATAACTAATCAAGTGCAACTCTAATCATGTAGTGCCCTGTGTTATAGAGCCATCTTCAGTGTTAAAACTTGTTGGATGGTGAAACGAATATTCATAAGGAAAACTCAGAGTGCATACTAATGAGAATGTGGGGGTGGCATGTTGAGGATATATCCTTGTCATCCACAATGCAGGTTCTGGTGGATGGCTATGGTCATGCCTCAAACATCTAATGTGATTGAGGACAACTACGATTATACCTAAGATTAGAGGGTTTTGTATACCTTGCTTTCTAGTATCGTGACCTGTACCAAGGTTGGACTACTGGTTAGAAGCTTGACTATATGTCGTTGAAGTGGCAACTTTGACTGGTATGTCACTGCCTTTTCACTCATACTGATCGTATAATGACCACAATTATGCTTAATTGGTAAACTAGGGTTCACCTGAATGATTACATACTTTATTAGATTGAACATCATTTAGACTTGATTAATGATAGTAGATCAATTGTGATGTTTCAAACCTAAGAAGAAAGTCTAACTATGATTTTAGTTTGAAGAATTAGGGTTTGAGAAATGTAAACCCTAATCGGCAAAAATTAGGATTTTGATAGTACATGAATATGGAATTTGATCAAGATAGCAGTGTGGTAAATGATTTTTTCATATATTCTAAAACATTATATTTAATTGAATTTGTAATATGATATGGATAACTCAATCTTTCATATTGGAGAAAAATTTTAGAATATTTGAGTGTTCTTTGAATATGGTTCTCGGTCAAACTATACTTCAACCAAAATGCTGACATAGTGCTTTTTAGCAGTGTAGTGTTTTATTTTTATTTATTTATTGGTAAATCCAAATGATTTGAAATATTAACTGGAGTTTTGAAACTCAACCATAAACAACATGTAAAATTTTCATAATTTTTTGATGCATTTAGAACTTATCAGTAGATGAATTACAGTAATATTTTTATGACAAAAAATTCAGCTGAAATAAGAGAAAGTATAGTGAGGGGTCATTGTGTAATTGACCCAAGCAGCTCAATTGCTCTATATGATCAACCTAACATACAAGGAGCTGTCATAATTCGTGATTCAATCTAGAGAAACAAAATCTTAGAGAGAGAGGGAGAGTTAGGGTTTGAGAGGAAAAGTGATGGAGATGCTGACCTAGGGTTTTGCGGTCTGAGGAATGATGAAATCATGTAAGTTTAACTTCTTTGCATAGACTTTAATGGTGAATCTTCTCTCACATATCAAGATTTTGTCCCTTCTCTGATTTGATCCAAAATGGTATCAAAACTTCCCCTTTTCTCACTCTTTCTTCATAATCCCTCATTTCTAGGGTTTTTGATTTGAAAGGAAGAAGAATCAGGTGAATTGCTAGGTATTTGATATGAGATCGAGATTTTCAGGGATGATTTGCATTTTTAAGGTGTTTTCACACCTTAAAGTGAGTGGGAACTTCCTTTAAACAGTATATTGCATGAAAATTGGTTAAATCATCCATAATCTTTAATTGCTTAGTATGCGACTACAAACCCTGAATTGTCTGTTTGATCTAAGTTGTTGCAAAATTATATGAAATGGATTCTTCCTCTATTTGAATGAATTTTAGATGATAAATTCATATTAGAAGTATATACAATACATCCTAATGAGAATTCCCTAAGTATTCGTAGAGGTTATAAGAATAAACTGAAATGTAGGGAATTTGTCTATGACTGAAATTGTTGTATAATTAAATAGAGAAATTTGTTTATCTGGATCCCCTTGGTTATGAATGATTGTTTATCTGAATTAATAGTATATATATTTGTCAGATATTATTTTGGATTTCATTTAAGGTGAATATTGTTTGTTTGATATCTCAGTAAATAGGGTGAAACCCTAGATGTGAGGAAAGTTAGATATTTGCGAATAGATATCATGAAATCCATTTGAATGGATTTTCTTGACATGATAGACTTTAATTATTCAATTTTATTATTGATGCATGTTATCTTAGTGAATGGCATGGAAACCAAAATTTAGCTCAGTTCCAAGGTTTCATACATATATTGATTTTATATGATTTGTTGATAGTAGTCTTTATTCAGTGAATGTTTATATCGCATGAAATCCTTATGAGAGCCATGTGATAAGTGAATGAGGTAAATGAAACCCTAAGGATAGGGTGTTCAATGAATCAAGTATTGTGATATCAATGTTCTCAGTATGAGATGTGTGATGCTTAACAATTCAGTTGTGGTAAATTTATCAGATGGTCTGTGAAACGAATGGTTTACAGAGCTAAACTAAGACATGTAATGTGATGATTGAATTGTGAATGTAAATAGTGAATTAGACATGTAGATGCCCTAAACATTGTAGATTCCTTATGAAAGGTCTACACCGTAGGCATGAAATGACCTAACCCTGGCAGTGTCCAGTATACGGGGTCATAACGTACTAACAGGTGGTACGGGGGACGAAGCCCTAGTGGAAGTCTCCTTAAAAATACAGTATGTAGTGTCCAACATCAACCAGAGATCTTGGTGGCACTAGAGTACAGAAAATCTAATAGGTGCCTTGACTCACCGCCTATGTACCCAGGTTGAGAGGTGGAGTCCAGTTTTACGGCCCATAGGTGTTTCGAGGCTAGAGAGCCATTTTCCTATTGCAGACCAGCGATGTTGTCAGGCTTAGCATCTCAGGTGTGTCAGCAAAGTCTTGTACAGTGATATCATAGCTTGCTACGATTCTTTCACATGTTGTGGTACACCTCATGTGGGTTCAGGGCATAATAAGATGAATGAGAGGTTAAACAAGTGTGTGCAGTTATTCAATTATTCTTCGTATGTTTCTAAATTTTTAGTTCTCTTTATGATCAATCAAGTATTTCATATATTGATTCACTCTTGTAGATATCTAGAGTATTTTTCCATATTTATGATTGTCAATTATTAGATTCTCTAAAGCTTATTGTTGTTATAATTGATATCAGTTGCTCAAAAGTATATTTGTAATTATATCAGTGTTTTAGAATGTTTCTTTGAAGTACTCATTCACTGAGCGAGTAGGCTCACCCCTCTACTCACAATTGTTTTAGGGAAACCATGTGGACTTGAAGAAGGTCAAGCATCAGAGTATATCTACCACATGAGTTAAGTATGAGATTAGTTAAATTCAGTCGGTCTGTGTCACTCTAGATCCTTGTATAGATGTGAGAGAGTTGTAAAAGATGTTTGTATCTTTGTTCCATTAATAAGAGAGAATGCATTTGATTATCATGTCGTATGTACATAAAAGTGTGAGAAATAGAATGAATGTATGGATGTGTATCATTAATGTTGAGATCATATTAGAGTAATCAAGGTTTAATTCTCTTATAAAGTTTGTTTATGTGATTCAATGTGAGAAAACAAAGAGTTTTAAAATAAAGAAGAAAAAATTTTGGGAGTGAAATTTGTATTAAGTATAATCCTCAAACTCATGCCCTAATCTCATGATTAGTGGTAATCGTGGGATGCGGGTGTGACAACTTTGGTATCAAAGCTTAGGCTGAATTGTTAGGGACTATTAGGATAGAAAGTCAGAGTTATAAGTGTGGCAGATAGGTAGTGATGTGTCTTTAGCTCTGGGAGGTCTGAGTATTTAGATACCCTGGCCCGGTATCTGAATACTTAGGTTGACCAGTATCAAGCTACTATGTCTATTCTTCTCTGGATGCCCTGGCCAGGTATGCAGAGGAAGGATTGGCTAGAGAGAAACCCTAGAAATCTTAGGGTTAAGAGACCAGAAAGTAATGAAGGAGTAAGAGATTAAACATAGAATGTGATACAACTCTTGCTTTATATTGCTTGTTTGATTGGAAATCAATAGAAATGCTCTTATATATATAAGAATTTGGATTATTAGTTTTTAGAATATATATGGTTCTTTTATATTGTTGTGTATCATGAAGTTGATTCACTTATTCTTTGTATCAAGAAGACTGAAAGTTATGTTTATATGATTTTTCCCTAAGTGGATATTCTTTCCACATGTTTGAGATTAATAGGATTTAGTTAATCCTGAGTAGCTCTAGGCTTTAGGACTGTAGGTTTGGCTTGGTCCAAGTGGCAGGATGCGTTGCTAGGATCTAATGACTCCTATTAACAATATAGTAACAGTAGACTCTGGATAAATTAGACCCACATCATAGTGAGAATGTACATACACTAAGATGTTGAAACATATGGGAAAGATTAGAATAATTAAGAATCGGTTGGAACTGATATCTGAGATCCAACTTTGGGGCCTCATAATAGAAACCCTTAATTGGGAATAAAGGAACATGACATAAGGTTCAGATTAAGTTTAATGATTAGTATTATATGAACTATAATAATGAAATATGGAAAAGATATGAAAAAAGTATGTAAGGACCAAGATAGTAAGAATCAATCATGAGGAATGGACTATATAATCGAGTACAATATTTTTATGTACTCCAAAGCAAAGGGAAAATAGAAGAAATGAGTTAAGTAGACAATAAGTAAATATAAGTGAAGAGTCTTCATAAGAGTTAAAGTAAAGAGAATTAGATGAACATGTAAATCATAATACTAGGATAAGAAACTAGTTAGAACAAAGATAAATGTTGGAAATGATGAGCTTGATTAAGGGATGAGGGTCATGATATAATTGAGAGCATGGAATGTATACCTTTATTGTGAAGTTAATACATTCATCCTTACTACCTTTGGATTCCCAGTCTCTATAGAACAACAAACTAGTTTCTAAAAGAAAAACAAAAGTGTAGCTTAACCAATGAATAAGTCATACAAAGGTAGACTATATTCAGGAGGGAAAAACTTGATTAAAAGAGATACTAAGTTTGACCCATGCATGATCCCTTTGATTTAAAATGAAGGATATGTAATGTATTAAACATGAGGTGATACTAGTAGAGAGATTATTGATTTAGAATTTCAACTTCACATTATTAGAAGGATAAAAAGAAATATGTGCAAAATGATATACATGATCATACACATGAATAAGCAACATGATCATAAGAAAAAAATTAGAAGTTAAAGATGACAGGTGGAAGAGTAGTATGTGGTATGAGGATTATGGAAAGTAAGGAAGGGTTTGAAACATGGTGGAGTAATATAGATTATAAAAGAAAGAGGTTAGGAGATTCAATAAAGTGCTAATTAGTCAAGTATCCTTGTTGATAACTAACTAAACTTACATATGAGAAATGTATTAAGGGAATGCTTGAAGATAAGAATTATAAGTCTTAGAATCATCTTCTCTTTTATATCTTCTTTAATGAAAGCAATGTGGGAATGAAGTGATAAGAAAATGAATCATATATGATGCATAACCACCATGGTAGAGACATCTAGTGAATATAATAATGACACACAATATGATGATGAAACTCTAGTGGGGTAAATTGAGAATGTAATCTATCTGAATAGGTCAAGTAAGAGAAAGAAAACTTAATTGATAAGATAAGAAAGACCTAAGTAAAACTTGTGAGATCCAAAGTTTAAATTTCAAATTAAGGGAGAAAAGTCACATCACAATAATGTCATGCTTATGATAAGGACCAAACCCTAGAATGTTTAGAGTTGTAGTAGTTCAAGGGATGTCAATAGTGATTTGACCTTGAATACTAGCATCTCTATAAAACAAGATCATGAGATTTTCACTATGAGAAGGAAACTAGCACTGATAGTAATCCATGGTTAAAAGGTAGCTAATCTGAAAGGTAGATAAACAATATGGAAATGATTCAGAGCAAAGGGTAAGAAATAAATTTGAAATGTAACAAGTGTGCTTGAAACAAAAGGACAAATACAATATGAGTGAAGTGTGATATGAGGTAAATTCTTGCAGTGATAGAAAGAATGATGAATAATCTATTTGTACCTTGTATGTTTCAATTTTAGGAATATTTAATCTACATGATTAAAATGAGAAGGATAAGTAGCAAAAAGTAAGTAGTAGTGAATGAGGAGATAGGTAATAGAAAATAATGGCTTTTAGTAATATGTGAATTTGTTTTTAGAAGTATAATTTGTTGAAGGTATATGAAGGGATGTAAATTGGTTCTATGTATAATTTCAGTGTACATGTGCAAGCAATATGTTAATTAAAGGTGTCTGATAGTTGTAGTCATTCATACCAGTAATCCATCTTAGTATTGTACAATTATGGTATGGTGATATGGGTTGGATAATGATGGAACAAATGAAGGGTTACCCTAAATAAGGTAGTCTTACCTATTCACTCATATAAATAGAAGGGATGATAACCATATTGTATTGATATGTAACCCTAATGAGGTATAGCTTTTTATACCTAGCTTTAATATAACTAAGTGATAGTAACTGGGTATGAATAGTCCTTGAATGACTAATACAATCATGGAGTACTTTGTTACTATTGTTGAAACCCTAGTATGCTATAACCTGATGGTTACACCTTGAATTATGTGTGGGTTCATACTTGAGAATAATATGGAATGTGATGGTAATGCTTCACCTTTTACATCCATGATGCAATGGGGATGTCGTGAGTAGTATTTTACAATTGTTGTTGAATCTAGTCTTCCAACTCAAGATTGTTTTACTATTTGAGTAGCACAATAGTAAAATTTAAAACAACATGGTGAACTCTCTTTTGTGACTTAGAGAATTTGTTTGTTATCATTGAGAACTATTTAAACATGTTGAGGTAACACCTCAAGAGTATGAAAATATTTAAATGGTTGCTTCTCTATATACTCTATGATTGATTGTGGCATAGAGAATTTGTTTGTTATCATTGAGAACTATTTTAACATGTTGTAATTAGAAAAGAAATAAAGGACTTAACGTTGAAAACTACATTCAAATATAAAATACAAGAATGTAATGACGTAAGATTTTATAAGCTTAAAATAAACTTTCAATATATTTTGTTTTTTTATTTATTTTCTGGGGATGAAACGTTTTAAGGGGGTGAGAATTATAATGACCGCATTTGTGCTTAATTGGTAAACTAGGGTTTACCTGAATGATTACATGCTTGATTAGATTGAACATCATTTAGACTTGATTAATGATAGTAGATCAATTGTGATGTTTCAAACCTAAGAAGAAACTCTAACTATGATTTTATTTTGAAGAATTAGGGTTTGAGAAATGTAAACCCTAATCAAAAAAAATTAGGGTTTTGATAGTACATGAATATGGAATTTGATCAGGATAGCAGGGTGGTAAATGATTTTTCATATTTTCTAAAAATTTTTATTTAATTGAATTTTGTATATGATATTTATAACTCAATCATGCATATTGGAGAAAAAAATCAGAATATTTTAGTGTTCTATGAATATAGTTCTTGGTCGAACTATACTTTGATCAAAATGTTGATAGAGTGCTTTTGAGTAGTCTAGTGTTTTATTTTTATTTATTTATTGGTAACTCTAAATGGTCTAAAATTTTAATTGGAGATCTAAAATTCAATCATAAACAAAATGAAAAATTTTAATAATTTTTATATGCGTTTAGATCTTATCAGTAGATGAATTACATTAATATTTTTATGATTGAAAATTCAGCTGAAATAAGAGAAAGTATAGTGAGGGGTCATTGTGCAATTGACCCAAGCAGCTCAATTTCTCTATATGGTCAACCTAACAGACAAGAAGCTCTCATAATTCATGATTCAATCTAGAGAAACAAAATCTTAGAGAGAGAGGGAGAGTTAGGGTTTGAGAGGAGAAAGTGATGAAGATGCTAACCTAGGGTTTTGCGGTCTGAGGAATGATGAAATCATGTAAGTTTAGCTTCTTTGTATCGAATTTAATGGTGAATCTTCTCTCACATGTCAAGATTCCGTCCCTCCTCTGATTTGATCCGAAATGGTATCAAAACTTCCCATTTTCTCATTCTTTCTTCATAATCCCTCATTTCTAGGATTTCCGAGTTGAAAGGAAGAAGAATCGGATGAATTGTTAGGGATTTGATATGAGATCGAGATTTTCAGGGATGAGCTGTGTTTTTAAGGTGTTTTCACACCTCAGGGTGAGTGGGAACTTCCTTTAAATAGTATATTGCATGAAAATTGGTTAAATAATCCATAATCTTTAATTGCTTAGTATGCGATTACAAACCTTGAATTGTCTATTTGATCTAAGTTGTTGCAAAATGATATGAAATGGATTCCTCCTCTATTTGGATGAATTTCATATGATAAATTCATATTAGAAGTATATACAATACATCCTAATGAGAATTCCCTAAGTATTCACAGAGGTTATAAGAGTAAACTGAAATGTATGGAATTTGTCTATGACTGAAATTGTTGTATAATTAAATAGAGAAATTTGTTTGTCTGGATCCCCTTGGTTATGAATGATTATTTATCTAAATTCATAGTATATATATATATCAGATACTATTTTGGATTTGATTTAAGGTGAATAGTGTTTGTTTGATATCTTAGTAAAGAGGGTGAAACCCTAGATGCGAGGAAAGTTGGATATTTGCGAATAGATATCGTGAAATCCATTTGAACGGATTTTCTTGACATGATAGACTTTATTTATTCAATTTTATTATTGATGCATGTTATCTCAGTGAATGGCATGGAAATCCAAATTTAGCTCAGTTCCAAGGTTTAATACATATATTGATTTTATATGATTTGTTGATAGTAGTCTTTATTCAGTGAATGTTTATGTCGCATGAAATCCTTATGAGAGCCATGTGATAAGTGAATGAGGTAAATGAAACCCTAAGTATAGGGTGTTCAATGAATCAAGTATTATGATATCAATGTTCTCAGTATGAGATGTGTGATGCTTAACAATTCAGTTGTGGTAAATTTATCAGATGGTATGTGAAATGAATGGTTTACAGTGCTAAACTAAGACATGTAATGTGATGATTAGATTGTGAATGTAAAGAGTGAATTAGACATGTAGATGCCCTAAACACTGTAGATTCTCTATGAGAGGTCTGCATCGTAGGGATGAAACGACCTAACCCTGGCAGTGTCCAATTTACGATGGTAGGAACGTACTAACATGTGGTACGGGGGACAAAGCCCTAGTGGAAGTCTCCTTAAAAATACAATATGTAGTGTCCAACATCAACCAGAGATCCTGGTGGCACTAGAGTATAGAAAATCCAATAGGTGGCTTGACTTACCGCCTGTGTACCCAGGTTGAGAGGTGGAGTCCAATTTTATGACCCATAGGTGTGCGAAGCTAGAGAGCCATTTTCATGTTGCAGACCAACAACGTTGTCAGGCTTAGCATCTCGGGTGTGTCAGCTAAGTCTTATACAGTGAGATCGTAGCTTGTTGTGATTCTTTCACATGTTGTGGTACACCTCATGTGGGTTTAGGGCATAATAAGATGAATGAGATGTTAAACAAGTGTGTGCAGTTATTCAATTATTCTTTGTATGTTTCTGAATATTTAGTTCTCTTTATGATCAATCAAGCATTTCATATATTGATTCACTCTTGTAGATATCTAGAGTATTATGTCATATTTATGATTGTCAATTATTAGATTCTCTAAAGCTTACTACTGTTATAATTGATATCAGTTGCTCAAAAGTATATCTGTAATTATATCAGTACTTTAGACTATTTCTTTGAAGTACTCATTCACTAAGCGAGTAGGCTCACCCCTCTACTCACATTTTTTTAGGGAAATCACGTGGACTTGAAGAAGGTCAAGCATTAGAGTAGATCTACCACATGAGTTACATATGAGATTAGTTAAGTTCAGTCGGTCCCTGTCACTCTAGGTCCTTGTATAGATGTGAGAGAGTTGTAAATGATGTTTGTATCTTTGTTCCCTTAATAAGAGAGAATGCATTTGATTATCATGTCGTATGTACATGGAAGTGTGAGAAATAGAATGAATGTATGGATGTGTATCATTAATGTTGAGATCATATTAGAGTAATAAAGGTTTGATTCTCTTGTAAAGTTTGTTTATGTGATTCAATGTGAGAAAACAAAGAGTTTGAAAAGAAGAAAAAAAAGTTGGGATTAAACTTTGTATTAAGTATAATCCTCAAACTCATGCCCTAATCTCATGATTAGTGGTAATCGTGGGATGCAGGCATGATAGCTTTGGTATCAGAGCTTAGGCTGAGTTGTCAGTGACCATTAGGATAGAAAGTCAGAGTTATAAGTGTGGCAGATAAGTAGTGATGTGTCTTTAGCTCTGGTAGGTCTGAGTATTCAGATACCCTGGCCCGATATCTGAATACTTAGGTTGACTAGTATCAAGCTACTCTGTCTATTCTTCTCTGGATGCCCTAGCCAAGTATGCAGAGGAAGGATGGGCTAGAGAGAAACTGTAGAAATCTTAGGGTTAAGAGGCCAAAAGGTAATGAAGGAGTAAGAGATTAAACATAGAATGTGATATAACTCTTGCTCTGTATTGCTTGCTTGATTGGATATCAATGGAAATGCTCTTCTATATATAAGAATTCAGATTATCAGTGTGTGTATATATGGTTCTTTTATATTGTTGGGTATCATGAAGTTGATTCACTTATTCTTTGTATCAAGTAGACCGGAAGTTATGTTTATATGAGTTTGCCCTAAGTGGATATTCTTTCCACATGTTTGAGATTAATAGGAGTTAGTTAATCCTGAGTAGCTCTTGGCTTCAGGACTACATGTTTGGCTTGGTCTAACTGGCAGGATGCGTTACTAGGATCTAATGACTCCTATTAACAATATAGTAAGAGTAGACTCTAGATAATTTAGACCCACAACATAGTGAGAATGTACATACACGAAGATGTTGAAACATATGGGAGAGATTAGAATAATTAAGAATCAGTTGGAACTGATATCTGAGATCCAGCTTTGGGGCCTCATATGAGAAACCCTTAATTGGGAATAAAGGAACACGACATAAGGTTCAGATCAAGTTTAATGATTTGTATTATATGAACTCTAAATATAAAATGTGGAAAAGATATGCAAAAAGTATGTAAGGACTAAGATAGTAAGAATCAATCATGAGGAATGGACTATATAATCGAGTACAATGTTTTTATGTACTCCAAAGAAAAGGGAAAATAGAAGAAAAGAGTTAAGTAGACAATAAGTAAATATAAGTGAAGAATCTTCAGAAGAGTTAAAGTAAAGAGAATTAGATGAACATGTAAATCATAAGACTAGGATAAGAAACTAAATTAAAACAAAGATAAATGTTGGAAATGATGAGCTTGATTGAGGGATGAGGGTTATGATATAATTGAGAGCATGGAATGTATACCTTTATTGTGAAGTTAATACATTCATCCTTACTACCTTTGGATTCCAAGTCTCTATAGAACAATAAACTAGTTTCTAAAAGAAGAACAAAAGTGTAGCTTAACCAATGAATAAGTCATACAAAGGTAGATTGTTTCAGGAGGGAAAAACTTGATTAAAAGAGATACTAAGTTTGACCCATGCATGACCCCTTTGATTTAAAATGAAGGATATGTAATGTATTAAACATGAGGTGATACTAGTAGAGAGATTATTGATTTAGAATTTCAGCTTCACATTAGTAGAAGGATAAAAATAAATATGTGCAACATGGTATACATGATCATACACATGAATAAGAAACATGATCATAAGAAAAAAATTAAAAGTTAAAGATGACAGGTGGAAGAGTAGTATATGGTAAGAGGATTATGGAAAGTAAGGAAGGGTTTGAAACATGGTGAGTAATATAGATTATAAAAGAAAGAGGTTAGGAGATTCAATAAAGTGATAATTAGTCAAGTATCCTTGTTGATAACTAACTAAACTTACATATGAGAAATGTATTAAGGGAATGTTTGAAGATAAGAATTATAAGTCTTAGAATCATCTTCTCTTTTATATCTTCCTTAATAAAAAGCAATGTGGGAATGAAGTGATAAGAAAATGAATCATATATGATGCATAACCACCATGGTAGAGACATCTAGTGAATGTAATAATGACACACAATATGATGATCAAACTCTAGTGGGGTAAATTGAGAATGTAATCTATCTGAATAGGTCAAGTAAGAGAAAGAAAACTCAATTGATAAGATAAGAAAGACCTTAGTAAAACTTGTGAGATCCAAAGTTTGAATTTCAAATTAAGGGAGAAAAGTCACATCACAATAACGTCATGCTTATGATAAGGACCAAACCCTAGAATGTTTAGAGTTGTAGTAGTTCAAGGGATGTAAATAGTGATTTGACCTTGAATACTAGCATCTCTATAAAGTAAGATCATGAGATTTGCACTATGAGAAGTAAACTAGCACTGATAGTAATCTAGGGTTAAAAGATAGCTAATCTGAAAGGTAGATAAACAATATGGAAATGATTCAAAGAAAAGGGTAAGAAATAAATTTGAAATGTAACAAGTGTGCTTGAAACAAAAGGACAAATACAATATGAGTGAAGTGTGATATGAGATAAATTCTTGCAGTGATAGCAAGAATGATGAATAATCTATTTGTGCCTTGTATGTTTCAATTTTAGGAATGTTTAATCTACATGATTAAAATGAGAAGGATAAGTAGTAGTGAATGAGGAGAGAGATAAGAGAAAACAATGGCTTTTAGTAATATGTGAATTTCTTTTTAGAAGTATGATTTGTTGAAGGTATATTAAGGGATGTAAATTGGTTCTATGTATGATTTCAGTGTACATGTACAAGCAATATGTTAATTAAAGGTGTCTGATAGTTGTAGTCATTCATACCAGTAATCCATCTTAGTATTGTACAATTGTGGTATGGTGATATGGGTTGGATAATGATGGAACAAATGAAGGGTTACCCTGAATAAGGTAGTCTTACCTATTCACTCATATGAATAGAAGGGATGATAATCATATTGTATTGATATATAACCCTAATGAGGTATAGCTTGTTATATCTAGCTTTAATATAACTAATTGATGGTTATTGGGTATGAATAGTCCTTGAATGAAAAATACAATCATGGAGTACTTTGTTACTATTGTTGAAACCCTAGCATGCTATAACCCGATGGTTACACCTTGAATTATGTGTGGGTTCATACTTGAGAATAATATGGAATGTGATGGTAATGCTTCACCTTATGCATCCATGATGCAATGGGGATGTCGTGAGTATTATTGTACAATTGTTGTTGAATCTAGTCTTCCAACTCAAGATTGTTTTGCTATTTGAGTAGCACAATAGTAAAATTTAAAACAACATGGTGAACTCTCTTTTGTGACTTAGAGAATTTGTTTGTTATCATTGAAAACTATTTTAACATGTTGAGGTAACACCTCAAGAGTATAAAAATATAGAAATGGTTGCTTCTCTATCTACTCTATGATTGATTGTGGCATAGAGAATTTGTTTGTTATCATTGAGAACTGTTTTAACATGTTGTGATTAGAAAAGAAATAAACTACATTCAAGTATAAAATACAAGAATGTATTGACATGTAAGATTTCATAATATTAAAGTAAACTTTCACTATACTTTGTTTGCATATTTATGTTTTGGGGATGAAATTTTTTAAGGGGGTGAGAATTGTAATGACCACATTTGTGCTTAATTGGTAAACTAGGGTTTACCTGAATGATTACATGCTTGATTAGATTGAACATCGTTTAGACTTGATTAATGATAGTAGATCAATTGTGATGTTTCAAACCTAAGAAGAAACTCTAACTATGATTTTAGTTTGAAGAATTAGGGTTTGAGAAATGTAAACCCTAATCGGCAAAAATTAGGGTTTTGTTAGTATATGAATATGGAATTTGATCAGGATAGCAGTGTGGTAAATGATTTTTCATATTTTCTACAAATTTTTTATTTAATTGAATTTTTTATATGATATGGATAACTCAATCATGCATATCGGAAAAAACTTTTAGAATATTTGAGTGTTCTTTGAATGTGGTTCTCGGTCGAACTATACTTCGACCAAAATGCTGAAATAGTGCTTTTCAGCAGTGTAGTGTTTTATTTGTACTTATTTATTGGTAACTCCAAATGATCAGAAATTTTAACTAGAGATCTTAAACTCAATCATAAACATGTAAAATTTTCATAATTTTTGTATGAATTTAGACCTTATCTGTAGATGAATTACAGTAATATTTTTATGATAGAAAATTCAGCTGAAATAAGAGAAAGCATAGTGAGGGGTCATTGTGCAATTGACCCAAGCATCTCAATTGCTCTATATGGTCAACCTAACATACAAGGAGATCTCATAATTCATGACTCAATCTAGAGAAATGATTAGCGAGAGAGGGAGAGTTAGGGATTGAGAGGAGAAAGTGATGGAGATGTTAACCTAGGGTTTTGCAGTCCGAGGAATGATGAAATCATGTAAGTTTAGCTTATTTGCATAGAATTTAATGGTGAATCTTATCTCACATGTCAAGATTCCATCCCTTCTCTAATTTGATCTGAAATGGTATCAAAACTTCCCCTTTTCTCACTCCTTCTTCATAATCCCTCATTTTTAGGATTTTCGAGTTGAAAGGAAGAAGATCGGATGAATTGCTAGGGATTTGATATGAGATCGAGTTTTTCAGGGATGAGCTACGTTTTTAAGGTGTTTTCACACCTTAGAGTGAGTGGGAACTTCCTTTAAATAGTATATTTCATAAAAATTGGTTAAATCATCCATAATCTTTAATTGCTTAGTATGCGACTACAAACCCTAAATTGTCTGTTTGATCTAAGTTGTTGCAAAATTATATGAAATGGATTCTTCCTCTGTTTGGATGAATTTCAGATGATAAATTCATATTAGAAGTATATACAATACATCCTAATGAGAATTCTCTAAGTATTCGCAGAGATTATAAGAGTAAATTGAAATGTAGGGAATTTGTCTATGACTGAAATTGTTGTATAATTAAATAGAGAAATGTGTTTATCTGGATCCCCTTGGTTATGAATGATTGTTTATCTGAATTCATAGTATATGTGTGTCAGATACTATTTTGGATTTCATTTAAGGTGAATAGTGTTTGTTTGATATCTCAATAAAGAGGGTGAAACCCTAGATGCGAGGAAAGTTGGATATTTGTGAATAGATATCGTGAAATCCATTTGAATGGATTTTCTTGACATGATAGACTTTATTTATTCAATTTTATTATTGATGCATGTTATCTCGGTGAATGGCATGGAAATCCAAATTTAGCTCAGTTCCAAGTTTTCATACATATATTGATTTTATATGATTTGTTGATAGTAGTCTCTATTCAGTGAATGTTTATGTCACATGAAATCCTTATGAGAGCCATGTGATAAGTGAATGAGGTAAATGAAACCCTAAGGATAGGGTGTTCAATGAATCAATAGTGTGATATCAATGTTCTCAGTATGAGATGTGTGATGCTCAACAATTCAGTTGTGGTAAATTTATCAGATGATCTGTGAAACGAATGGTTTACAGAGCTAAACTAAGACATGCAATGTGATGATTGAATTGTGAATGTAAAGAGTGAATTAGACGTAGATGCCCTAAACACTACAGATTTCCTATGAGAGGTATGCGTCGTAGGGATGAAACGACCTAACCCTGGCAGTGTCCAGTATACGGGGGTTGGAACGTACTAACAGGTGGTACGGGGGATGAAGCCCTAGTGGAAGTCTCCTTAAAAATACAGTATGCAGTGTCCAGCATCAACCAGAGATCCTGGTGGCACTACAGTACAAAAAATCCAATAGATGGCTTGACTCACTGCATGTGTACCCAGGTTGAGAGGTGGACTCCAGTTTTACAGCCCATAGGTGTGCCGAGGCCAGAGAGTCATTTTCCTATTGCAGACCAGTGACGTTGTCAGGCTTAGCATCTCAAGTGTTTCAGCTAAGTCTTATACAGTGAGATCGTAGCTTGCTGCAATTCTGTCACATGTTGTGGTACACCTCATGTGGGTTCAGGGCATAATAAGATGATTGAGATATTAAACAAGTGTGTGCAGTTATTAAATTATTCTTTGTATGTTTCTGAATTTTTAGTTCTCTTTATGATCAATCAAGCATTTCATATATTGATTCACTCTTATAGATATCTAGAGTATCCTGCCATATTTATGATTGTCAATTATTAGATTCTCTAAAGCTTAATGCTGTTATAATTGATATCATTTGCTCAAAAGTATGTCTGTAATTACATCAGTTCTTTAGATTGTTTCTTTGAAGTACTCATTCACTGAGCGAGTAGGCTCACCCCTCTACTCACAATTTTTTTAGGGAAACCACGTGGACTTGAAGAAGGTCAAGCATCAGAGTAGATCTACCAAATGAGTTAAGTATGAGATTAGTTAAGTTCAGTCGGTCCCTGTCACTCTAGGTCCTTGTATAGATATGAGAGAGTTGTAAATGATGTTTGTATCTTTGTTCCCTTAGTAAGAGAGAATGCATTTGATTATCATGACGTATGTATATGGAAGTGTGAGAAATAGAATGAATGTATGGATGTGTATCATTAATGTTGAGATCATATTACAGTAATCAAGGTTTAATTCTCTTATAAAGTTTGTTTATGTGATTCAATGCGAGAAAACAAAGAGTTTGAAAAGAAGATGAAAAAAAGTTGGGAGTGAACTTTGTATTAAGTATAATCCTCAAACTCATGTCGTAATCTCATGATTAGTGGTAATCGTGGGATGCGGGTGTGACAGATCGAGGGGAAGAGATCTTAGGATACTAACACTCTTAGATCTTATACAGAACTGAATAGCCCTCACAAGGGTCGGTTGGACTTTGGATGGTACGATTCAAATTTCCCAGGGCGTAATAAAAGATGTAAGATAGCTGTGTAGAATATCTATCTAGGGTTATACACAATGCTTCATATTGGATGATAACCCTTGTTTGCTTTCTTTTCATTGAGATCATTTATTATACAATAAGAGATAATAGATATGCTTATGTTGTAGTTATGTTCATATTGTAAACATGCTTATGTTGTCAAATATACTGACATTGATGGTTAAGATGATGTTGCTAGCTATGTTTAATATCGCTAGCCATGCCTATGTAATTCGAAATACTTAAACTGATAATCATGCGTATGTAGTTAATTGTTCTATGATGTTAGTTCTACTTATGATATAGATTTGTTCCCTTTATTTGAGATGTCAATATTGATAGCCATGTTATGTTACTAGACATATTCATGATGTCAGTGATGCTTATGCTACTAGATTGCTTGTGCTATTATCAAGAAATATGATGATAGTCAGATTAATGATGATGATCTTTATTAGATGCAATCTGATGATATTTGAGTAGATATCTATTCAGAGAAATAGATTTATTTGTTACCTATATATGCATTGATGATCATACTTGTTGCTGAGATTATTTGCTTAATCTATTTAGCATACTTAAATTGTTCAATCTATTAAATTGATAAATAAATACTCCAACTGCGCAGGTATCTACTATTTAAAATGTTGTAATCAATAAGTGTTGTTGGAAGTTATATCTCTTGTTGGGACATGGGTCTCACCCTTGTGGTTCACCACATTTTTTTAGGTAATTGGCAGTGACGACAATAGAACTGTGGAAGTAAAGAGGAACTACAGTAATGAATATGTGAGAAAGTTGATTAGATGTCTAGTGTGTCCTAGAGTTGTCCATGTACTCTTAGGTCCGGGCAGGAAACGTTTGTATATGTTGTTTCAAACGAATCATAATTTTGTTAGCATGTTAATATTTGTTGTGTGGCATATACAAATATTGTTCTCCTATATATATATATATATATATATATATATATATATATATATATATATATTGTAGCTAAGGTGATAGAACAATTTGTATCAAATTCTTGGTATGGTATGGATATAAGAAAGCTTTTGGGCTCTTACACAAATGCTTTAGAGTGGATGCTGACATTGAAATCAGTTTTAACTTATCCATATTTTTGGGTATGTGGTTAATTGGTGATTGATTGTGTGTATATTTTGAGTAATCTCATTTAGTATCATGGGTTATAATAAAAACTTCTTGCTTAAGGTAAAAGTACATAAACATGCCCAAAACGGGCTACATAGCCAAGAAGGAGCTCAACTAGCCATGGACAAGCATAGTTGGTATCGAACAAAGATGGAAGAATATTGTTTATATAGGAACAAAGGAGAATAATAGAAGAAAGAAGAAGAAGAAGAGATTTAGCCCATAGAGGAGAGATGACTCTCGCTCCTTATCCTCCGTATAGGATGGATCTTATCTTTGGCTTATCCTCTTTGGTCTTTTAGACTCCATGGCTTCCTTTCTCTTTGATTTTGTCCCAAACAATAGTTTGGTGGGTGTATGGAGGTGGAAGATGGTTGGGAATGGTAGGGTATGGGTAAATGGTGAAGGAAAATGGTGGTAGATGGAAGTAAATTGGAGGAACATATGTAGAATGAACACTTCATCCTTTTCGAACATTGGAACTCTCCTACGGGGCTCTGGGAACCAAGACGGATTGGAATCAAAATGTGGAGCCTCCCAAAATTTGGAACCCCTCACCAAGTTGCGGGGGTGAGTATTTATAGGAGAAGGCGGAGTGTATGTAATGAGTGGTGGTGGCACTTGTCCTGATCACATCCCTGGTCTCGACCCGGACATGCCATGTTGGGCATGGTCGTGTCGAGGGTCGCGGTTGATGCAGACACCGTGGTCGAGTCAGATCCCTCGGTCGAGGCATTATCTTCTTATCTGCAGTCGAGATAGATCCCATAGTCGAGGTGGTTGTGTCACTGTTGTGGTTGTGTGTCGCGGTCACAGCCTTGGTCTTGGCCCAACTGTGGCATACAACTCATAAAAACATAATTAATTATTGCGGAAGCATTCACTAAGCAGCGAATTACCAAAAATCACTAAAAATTAAAACATTTTTATCAAGAGATCCATCAAAGGAAAACTTTCTCACATAGAACCAAAGTAACACATTTACATTCTTGTTCGAAGGTACATATTATGTATCATCTCTTTCTGAGAATTACAAGCATTAACTATCCTGTCAAGCTAAACACGGGCAGTATAAAATCTCGAGGCACTGAGCCAAAATCTCGAAAGCACTAACTACTACTACGAGGATCTGAGAGTATAGAGATGACACATAGGACTCTATTTACATCTATACAAGGCATAACAGCCAGTGTCTCCACCTAAGACTTCATTGCTGCCCTTGCTGCTGTTGTTGCTGCCCTTCACCTACTGAAGGATTTCTGCCTCCTCATCTGCATTCACCTAAAAATGTGATTCCCACAGGGGTGAGACAATTGTAAATTGCCCCAGCGAGATATATAACTCTTCACTAGTAACATTATCATTGTGGCTTAAGAAGATAAATATGCACATAGGAATCATATTTGATTGACAGTAGCTAATTCAATGTCTAACTGATTAGAATATTATTTTTATCTAAAAACATTGTAGTTGTAACTTGAAAGAACAACATGTCACTTATCCTTTAAGGAATATGAAGAACATGTATAACATTTATTCACTATAGAATCATCACCACAGCATTAACTCTCTTCAAACTTAGATCATATATCTAATGCCTAGCATTGTCATTATGGAGTCGTGGCCTGTAGCCATACTCTTTTCACAAAGTGTTGGGATCTTAGTCCCTCAACTCACCAAGTACATTTCCACTTCTTAATAAGTTCATTATCATGATTATAGAGTCTAGGTATTTGAACCCATAACTCACCATAGAACACTTGTTACCACTTATTAGGTAACTTCATACCTTAATATCATCTAACCCAGGGACGTTATAATTCTTGCTACACAAAGCATTGCACATAGTTCACAAAGCTCATACCACCTCTTATTACCCCTTAATAGGTAATAAGGCATATTATGGCTTATGAAGCTCATAAACAATCTAAGATAATTAGCACATCATGTGACACACAGGACTCATTAATTGTAGGTTACCTCTCACTAAGCAACAAAGCATATGAAGGCTTATAAGGCCTATAGAACATTTTCAACATACAGAACATCATAGCTCATACCTGGCTATGCTCATCATCTCAACATATATGTATGATTAGTAATCATGATACAATTACATATTAGTACCATGCAATACAAGGGTTATCTTATTACATTCATAACCCATTAGTCTGTATT
Source organism: Alisma plantago-aquatica (assembly GCA_963693085.1). Lineage (NCBI taxonomy): Eukaryota > Viridiplantae > Streptophyta > Magnoliopsida > Alismatales > Alismataceae > Alisma > Alisma plantago-aquatica. The sequence goes on from OY856413.1 coordinate 603,712,070, forward strand.
TGAGCTTCACATAGGATTACTCTGTGTTAGAACTTCACATAGCATCACTTTGTATTAGGGTTTCACATAGCAGTACCCTGTATTAGGTTTTCACATAGCATTACCCTATATTAGGGTTTTCACATAGCATTGCCCTGTATTAGGGTTCACATAGCAAGGAATCAATATGGATAACATAAGTATTCAATCATACTTATTTATTCTCATCATTCATCATTGAATGTATTATCAACACAAAGTATGAGTTTCTCTCTCATCTTTATCAGTTAATGATTGTATCATAGTCTATTGATTGGATTAACCTTTTCATAAGGCATGTTAGACTACATTCAACAAGGTGCATTACATCTTAATGTAACAATTGACATGACACATCTCATGTGTCATTCATCCGATTATATTTGACTTATACACATCAAGGTATACCAGTATTGGGGTGTTGGATGTGATATCTATCATGTCTTGATGTATCACTTCCCTCAACACCTTTATCTTACTTGAGTTCATACACTTAGCTTGTATTAGGGTATTCCCCATCCTAATACTTTATGTACCAGTTCATCACATTTATCATGTAAAGTATTGGTCATTAGTCACTCACTTAGAATATACAACCATTACCAATACTATGGACTCATCCTTGAGTTAGGAACTATTAATATAAGGATATTCATTATAAACCTCTCTAGGTGTCACATTTGTCATAACATTAATCACTATTCCATTATTAGGAATAGTATTCTCCATGTTTATAATTTGAGGATTCACATAGTATATTCCATATATTTATGGATTTCACATAGTATTACTCTTCAATAGAGTTTTACATAATCATCCTTCTATATCAAGGTTTCACCTAGTATTATGTGAAATTAGGATTTCACAACACATCACCTAGTGCTAGGTCTTCACATAGGATTAGTGGCACTACCCTATATTAGGGTTTCATGCACCTTACCCCATTTTAGGGATTAAGGTTTTCTATTCACATCCAAGTAAGGTTTCTCTTACCTCATACCCAAATTAGGGTTAGGATGTACAATTCCCATTAAATTAGGGTTTGTGTAACACCCCATCCACAACAAAACACGATTACATGCTAACCAGCGGATTACCGAAAATCACGGGAAATTAAAACCAATTTACAACAAGCACCACAAGATGAAACATATAAAATTTGAGCCAACACTTTTCATTTCATAGCATAATTCCAAGGTGCTACAACATAATTTCCCATCATCTCGTTACATGAAATAACTGTTTGCCATGATGCTTTACATCAAGATACATACCAAAAACCATACATCGATCATTGTACAAGAAACATTGAAAAGCTCTCCCGAAGACCTGAGTGTACAGGGACGGCACATAGGACTCTACTGCTAGACACTATCTATCCCACCAGGTATGATACCTCTGCGTAACATCCGTAGCCACATGATCTTCATCTCGCCCGGCATGTCCACCTAAAAAGGGTTATTAACCAGCGGGGTGAGACACACAGTCCCAGCGAGAAACATAACCATCTACCAGCTATATTATGAGTATCGATAACTGGTATAAGCAGATCATAGGAGCAGCATACTGAGCAGAGCTAACTTTATTACAATCTTACCAAAACATTAGGAGGCATATAACCAGGAATTCTGTATGGAACATGATTGACAAGATAAACTTTATACGATCTTATCACATGATATAAGGAATGTATGATAAACTGCAAGTTTATAACCAGAGCAACTATACAAACAAGGCCTCAACCAATGTTTCGTATTTTCCCTAAGCAAAGATACTATACGGCTTGCTTATAAATTATTATGCCCTGAGGAAGTGAGCCGTACCGCTCAAATCCAACCGACGGCTGTAAAACCCGGAGCTGGTGCCATACAAGGTCAATGGAAGAGTCGGACTCCATGACCTCACCACCTCTTGGTCAGTGCATGAGAACCAAAGCAGGACCACAGTCTCATGCTTAAGTGGCCTCATCCACAGGGTCAGCCCCGCACGCTACCCATAACCCTAGCCCGCCTTGGTACTAGTCTCGGCGCTAGTAAACCTTGAGCCACGGGCCTATTCACCGTGCTCTAAGCCATGAATGCATTCATGCTCTTATCACATATCCTGAGCCATGGGCCTGTTCACCATGCTCATATATCATGAGTCTGCAACCACAGTTGCACTCAAATCCTCCTCTTTTCGGCTAGGAGAAACCCCACATATTCAACAATATGCACTCCGGATTAACCCGTAGAGAACCCGTTTCACCATCACCAGCTCCTGACGATGATGGATCTATGGCCAGAGCAAACTACATGAAGGTTCATCTGTAATTTAGTTAACATATTTTAAGTGGATTGCAAGATTCATCCAAGTTGTATAACATGCAAACTATAACAAGAATAAAAAACATAAAACTCAATATTATGTTTTTACTGTCATCAACATCATCCAGATTCATCACAAGGATCCAACATTACATGTTACCACTTGGCCTCTTGCCGATCATCTAGATCCATCTCAAGGATCGTCACATTGCCATGGGATCTCAATCCCTCATCCCATAAAGCCACTTCCTCTTAAGGCTTACATCATTACCATGGGATAGCAATCCCTTATCTCAATATCAGAGGATAACACCTCAACTAGGCACTCAGCCTTGGTGATACATGTTATCTCATCAACAGAATTATCATCATTCAGTGTTATACAGACACATACATCTCATAGCTCTTACCAGGCTATGAAACCATTCAATACACCTGCATGGTCAGCATGCATATAAGAGAGATAATTGTATCACCAATCATAGAACATAGATCTTAGAGAACATATTGTAATTATCACATTATCAAGAATTTAGGTGCACAAGATTGGTACAACATTCATGTTCGTATCTATAGGAGGTACAAAGCTATATCTATAGACAATTTAGATTATTGTTATCAAACTGTGAGCATCCATCATGCCCCATATCTCATGAACATGTCTTTGATTATCATGTCATCAAGATTAAGGTTTATAGCATTGGAATATTCTTCCATCATTATGAACATATGCAGATTAATGTCATAACCGGTGTATAAATCAATACATACTACTGTTACCACATCATGGGTATCCCATCATACCCTATATCTCAAAGCATATGCACGTCATCCCTAAGGATTAACTTTAAGGATCATGCACCATGATCCACCATCCAACTTAATCAGAAGTTCATCTATCATTAACCATAAGTAACCACTATACAAGGGTTCTCAACCTATCTTGTCATATCTCATCGTGATCAAAGGTGTAATCTCAAGAAACATGCATAGGGTTATCGGGTTAGGCACAACCCTCACCAAAGGTGTCGCCTACCCTCACCAAAAGCATATAGCGACCAAGCAATCCATCACTAAAACGGAGTATCAGATAGAGTACCAATACTCACCCAAGATTGTCGGCTATCCGCATGTCATACATTCATGCACAAAGGGGGCATCATGCAACTAGGGCTATAACATGTATCGTGCATCCACATGCAGGGTGGTATCGGGCAACCAGGCATTGTGTAGCACATGGGCGCCATCTATCATCCACAACCCTACCGCCCAAGGTACACTACTTCATCGTTGCCATGACGCCCATGGTACCCTATCGTCCAAGGTACTGTCAAGCTCAACACATGTACCGACCAAACCTCAACCCTAGGACCATCCAAGCTATCAAGTATGAACACATGTTGGGTAATCATCCAAGAGAGAGACCATGTGTCGGGAAAGGCATATCAGCCAAGGTAACATATCTCCTTGTGGGGTATCGACCACACACTTAGCCCTGATGTCACCCAAACCATGCACACCTACACACTTATAAAGTTCTAGGGTTGATGATATCGGGAAGCATATCAAGGGATCGCCCATATCTCCCATCCTCATATCCTTGTCGCTCATGGAGCACCATATCGGGCACCCAGCATATTGCCCAAGGAATCATCACAACAAGAGTACCCCTATCGGCTAGCTTAGGGTTAGGTCAACTCTATCACTCAAAGCTTCATGTCGTCCATAGGCACCATGTTGGGCAACTCACTTAGAGAGTGTCGTGCAACCAAAAACCTCATGCCCGACACAAAAGCCCCTCAACCACGCACATAACGGCCAGGGAGGCAGCCATGGTATCACCCACCTAGGTTTTCATCATTCTAGGCTCAAGACTTATCCATATCGCCCAACAATACTACCATGGTTAAGAGTCATATCGGGCAACAAGATTAATAGAACTTTCCTTAACATAACGTCCAAGGCAAACCCTAGACGAGGGGGTATCGTTTAGGGCACCAAAAAGGTGTATCGTGCAAGGGTACAAGGACCATACCAAGTTGGTCATCTTCAACATAAAGACCATGTCGTGCAACAAGGGTAGATCATCTATGTCACCCAAGACAACCCTATCGCCCAAGCCAGGGTTGAAGCTACATATCGTCCAAGACACCAAGGTTAGGGTATTATGTCGGCCAACCACCATCATCTTGGGTAGATGTGAGTATCGGTCACACGGTCAATGAAAAGTTCACTTATCATATCACCCAAGGCTCAACTCTAGAAGAGGGTATCGGGCAACAACCTCAAGGAGCCACCAATTAGAGCACATATCGTCCAAGGGATCAACTAAGTGCCCACCAACCATATCGTCCAAACCTTAACCCTAGGGTAGGAAAGAGGTATCGGTCACCACATCATAGCTCCCTAACATCTATAGCCCATAGGCTCACCTTTCAAGTCCAAAGGAGAGAAAGGGGTATTTCCACAAACCATCAACCAAAGCATAACTCATTAAACAAGGTACTGTATCGGGCAAAGAATAGTTGTATCGGGTAAAGCCCCATATTGGGCTAGTCATCTTCAACCTCTAGCCACCCATTACCATCTTGCACAAGGAAAACAAGCTAAAGGTAGTAATAAAACATAACATTCCTATTAGATAAGATTCCAAGTTCCATATATATATATATATATATATATATATATATATATATATATATATATATATATATATATATATATATATATATCATGGAGAAAGGTAATGATTTAAGTATAAGAACCATTATATACATATATGGAGAGTGTGCATAATAGAGATGGTTAAGAGTTATGTAACCCGCCTTAAGAGGATCTCCAAGAAAGGCATCAAGCTTCTTGGTCCAAGCAGCAAACTCACGTTCTCTTCCAAGAACAACACCCATCCAAAGCTCCAAACATGCCTTCGGCACCATCATCATCACCTCAAGAAACAAAGGAAGACGAAGAAGAAGAAACCATGGTTATGTATAGCTCAAGAAGAAGAAAGAGGGGAGATAACCACAGACTTGCTTACTCTTATCAAGGGACTATCCATGGCCGAGAGAGGAAGAGGAAGGTGAAGAAGAAAGCACAAGGAAAACAAACAAAGAAGCATGACTCACCAAGGTCAGATCTTGAGTAAGGAGTTTCCATGGCCAAGGAGCTTGCCCCTCCATGCTCTATGGGAGTCTTCCTTAGCTCCCAAAGCTCCCATGCTCATCCCATACAGGTAGAGTTTCAGGAAGGTGGCCGAAAAGGATTGATTGGCTAAGGAAGAAGGGAGTTATATACACCAAGGAAGAGAGAGGTAGCAAGGAAGAGGTGTCATAACCACATAAACCAAGGTGCCACTTGCTCTAGCTCATAACGCCACTTGTTGCCACCCTAGCAGCTCATGCATGGCCTGGTGATACTGTAACGTCTGGGCCCACTGCCCTAGGCTCTAGTAGAGTTTTAGGAATGACGATTGGCCCCATAGATCACCACTAGCCTTAACTGCGCACTTTGTCCTCACTGACGCGCAAGCCAGGATCAACTTCCCAACTGGTCACCCATCCTAGTACTACTCCAAGCTGAGCACGCTTAACTATGGAGTTCTTTAGTGATGGGCTCCCGGAAAAGGAGGTGCACCTTGGTGATATGGGTAGTCTAATCATTCCTTTTAAGATCAACTTATCCGAGGCCTCAAATCTTGGGATGTTACAATCTTCCCCACTTAGACTCTTGACGTCCTCGTCAAGGCTCAACTATATGGCCTCATAATCTGACCCCATTTCAGTGCAGACCCACAATGGCCCATGGACACCCAGCTCCCATCCACGACTACCAGTGCAAGGGCGGCTCCATCTCATCTCTACGGATAGCCCTTTCCAACTTTCCTGGACCGCACGGCTCAAGACTGGAATTCCGCATGCCCATGTGGGCCCCACCTACTGGAGGGTTTATGGCTCTGATACCATTTGTAACGGTCGGGCCCACTGCCCTAGGCTCTAGTAGAGTTTCAGGAATGACGACTGGCCCCACAGACCACCACTAGCCTTAACTGCGCACTTTGTCCTCACTGACGCACAAGCCAGGATCAACTTCTTGATTGGTCACCCATCCTAGTACTACTCCAAGCTGAGCACGCTTAACTATGGAGTTCTTTAGTGATGGGCTCCCGGAAAAGGAGGTGCACCTTGGTGATATGGGTAGTCCAATCATTCCTTTTAAGATCAACTTATCTGAGGCCTCAAATCTTGGGATGTTACAGATACACTCTAGGAATTTTATCGTGCAGCTGGGAAACTGCCATGGCCGACACACCTCTCTTGGGTGACACACCTTCAAGCCTTAGTCGATACACTTAAGGACAAGGTGGCCTATGTGACACATATGTGATATAAAGACCATATAGAGATGTCACTCCTCATCTATCAGCCAAACAAGGTGCCCTTACATACAACCACATTCTAGATGATGCCAAACAGAAGAAAGAAGGCTCTAGATCTGATAAATTGCATATTGACCCTCCAATTTGGGTAATTTGCAATTTACATCAAAACTAGCATAAAAAGCATAAACATCAACCAACCAAGCTCAAACTTGAAACATAGGTCCTCCACAAGGTGCCCCATGGCATCATTCTCTTTATAATGATGAAAGAGAACTAAAGGCATGCTTTACATGTGACATATTTCAATATAACCCCTTACTTTGGGTAAATTGCACTTTGGTCCAAAACAAGCAAACATTGCTCAAACAGCATCCAAACGGGACCAAACTGGAAACATGAGCTTGTCACATGATAACAAAACATCTAGAGAGCTTATATTAAGGTTATAAGCACCTTTCATAAGCAAAGCAAAGAGGTTTAGCCCAAAACCTGGGTCAGGGTCCTTACAGTTTCCTTCATTGTTACACTAAGCTAGGGTTACATCATCACCATGGATTTATGATAACACTCAACTTTGCCCTAAATTAGGGTTTCACACATAGCTTTACCCAAATTAGGGTTTCACACATAGCTTTGCCCTAATTAGGGTTTCACACATAGCTTTGCCCTAATTAGGGTTAAGGCTCATTGATTAGGGTTTCATGATCTCATTATTATGGATCAAACCCTTATCACATTGTTTACTCATAAAGAGAGAATTAGGGCTTAATTATATAAGCATTCATCTTTCTCACTCTCTCTCTCATCCTCTTTAGGATGTTAATTACTCTAATATTGATCTAGGTCAACTCTTCACTTGAGTACACATAGCTAGGGTTAACCTTCACAATCATCATTGTTCTACATCATTAATAATCACATGGCTAATTGACCTTTGATCATATTAGGTATCCAAATAGGTTCACCATATTGGACCTTCAATTACATGAGATATTCAAATGGATTAACCATGTTGATCTTCACAAAGTTAATTACTTAGACCCTCAATGATCTTGGTTCTCATACAACAATTGGTTGAAAACCATTTGAACAAGTTATACTTGAAACCAATTGGACAAAGTAGGTATTGAAACCGTTTGCACTTTGGGTCTCCAAACGGTTTGAGATCGTTTGGTCCCAAATGGTCTTGAGACCATTTGGTCCCAAACGGTCTTGAGATCGTTTGGACTCAAACGGTCTTGAGACTGTTTGGTCCAAACCTTCTCAAAACTGCATGGACCAAAAAGGCACTTCAACACTCAATCGACTCAATGTTTCAATCCATGGACCAATTATAAATTGAACCACTAAAGCATTCATCAATTGGACCACTGAATCACCATTCAATTAGACCTTCAATTTAGGGTTTTGAACCCAATTGAACTAGGTTTGATAATCAAGAAACCATCACTTAGGGTTTGAAATCGAGGATCCATCAATGGTTGACATTGTGGAATCAAATCAATTGAAATCAATGAACTATCATCATCACATGATATGACCTGACCTCAAACAGTCTTGGATGACCACCAAACGGTCTTGAGAGCGTTTGGTTGATCTCCAAATGGTCTTGAGATCGTTTTCCCATTCCATCATCAAAACCCATGACATCCAATTAGGGTTTTGGACCATTGGATTGATTATCAAATCAGCACTTAGTTGCAATTCAATTTGGTACCTTTGGATCTTCAAACACTTAGCCATACTTAACCCTAAACCTCCAAACGGTCTTGGGTGATGCCCAAATGGTCTTGAGACTGTTTGGGTGATTCCCAAATGGTTTTGAAACCGTTTGGGTCAATCAACCCAAAACATCATCTCAATCAATTGGAAATTCAGCACTTAGTCGATTAGGGTTTGCAATTAAGGAATCATTCATAATTGAAACCTTCAAGATCAAACCAATTGAAACCATTGGATCAAAATCCAAGAACCACAGCATATATCTTCAAACGGTCAACCATCTCAAATGGTCAACCATTCCAAACGGTTTGGAACTCAAACCACCAAACGGTTTGCAAACCGTTTGGACTCAACATTGAAACAGTTTGCCCTAGATATTTGGGGAGGTGTGTGCTTATGATTATGTCATCATCATAAAGCTCCAAACTCATGAAATCTACTGTGATTTCCATGGAGATTGCATCAATCAACCAAACTTAATTTTGGAAATGTAGAAATGATCACCAATTGATAAGGAATTGATTGCAATAATAAAATTAAGGGTTCAAGTTATAAAACCCACCTCCAATTGAGCTCCAAGTTCACAGAAACAATGGTGGATGCAACTCCTTTCACTATTCCAAGGGTCGTCCTCAAGCTTTGAGTGAAAAGAATTGGTTAGAATTAAAGAGGGGATCGAGATATGAAGAATTCATGCATTGATTTTCGATTTTCACCATGGATTCAAGGTGAAAGGAGGTCAAGAACCTTACCAATAGGTTGGGGGTCGTCCTCCTGATCCTGCACAGCTCCTTGGTCATTTTTCAAGCAAGGGGAAAGAAAGAAATCCGAAAAAGCCTTTGTTTTGGCTTGGAAAGGGTACTTTTATAAGAAAACTGATGAGAGACAAAATACTTTATATAAGTCTTTTAATTCCAAAATTGTTGCCACCACTTCCCCCTTGGTTTCTTGCATGCAAGGGCATCTCTATCCCCACCGAGCTCCCTTCCATTATCCATGAATTAAGGGAAAAGAAATTAAGCACCTTAACCCTTATAATAAGAATATCCATATTTGAGTGGAAATTCTTTTTCTTATAATAATGGTGAGTGGAACTTCACCTCCTTAGGATATGCTCGTGCCTTTGCAAGGCTTTAAGCTCATCCACACACATTTGAATCCAATCATTTTAATTTTGGTTGAAGGCCCTTTAATTAATACATTCATTTTTGCCCTAAATTGAATTAGGGTTTCACTTAGGATTACTCTGTGTTAGAACTTCACATAGCATCACTTTGTATTAGGGTTTCACATAGCATTACCTTGTATTAGGTTTTCACATAGCATTACCCTGTATTAGGGTTTTCACATAGCATTACCCTGTATTAGGGTTCACATAGCAAGGAATCAATATGGATAACATAAGTATTCAATTATACTTATTTATTCTCATCATTCATCATTGAATGTATTATCAACACAAAGTATGAGTTTCTCTCTCATCTTTATTAGAATATGATTGTATCATAGTATATTGATTGGATTAACCTTTTCATAAAGCATGTTAGACTACATTCAACAAGGTGCATTACATCTTAATGTAACAATTGACATGACACATCTCATGTGTCATTCATCTGATTATATTGGACTTATACACATCAAGGTATACCAGTATTTGAGTGTTGGATGTGATATCTATCATATCTTGATGTATCACTTCCCTCAACACATTTATCTTACTTGAGTTCATACACTTAGCTTGTATTAGGGTATTCCCCATCCTAATACTTTATGTACCAGTTCATCACATTTATCATGTAAAGTATTGGTCATTAGTCACTCACTTAGAATATACAACCATTACCAATACTATGGACTCATCCTTGAGTTAGGAACTATTAATATAAGGATATTCATTATCAACCTCTCTAGGTGTCACATTTGTCATAACATTAATCACTATTCCATTATTAGGAATAGTATTCTCCATATTTATAATTTGAGGATTCACATAGCATATTCCATATATTTATGGATTTCACATAGTATTACTCTTCAATAGAGTTTTACATAATCATCCTTCTATATCTTCACCTAGTATTATGTGAAATTAGGATTTCACAACACATCACCCAGTGCTAGGTCTTCACATAGGATTAGTGGCACTACCCTATATTATGGTTTCATGCACCTTACCCCATTTTAGGGATTAAGGTTTTCTATTCACATCCAATTAAGGTTTCTCTTACCTCATACCCAAATTAGGGTTAGGATGTACAATTCCCATTAAATTAGGGTTTCCTTGATTGTTACACTAAGTTAGGGTTACATCATCACCCTGGATTTATGATAACACTCAGCTTTGCCCTAAATTAGGGTTTCACACATAGCTTTACCCAAATTAGGGTTTCACACATAGCTTTGCCCTAATTAGGGTTTCACACAGCTTTGCCCTAATTAGGGTTAAGGCTCATTGATTAGGGTTTCATGATCTCATTATTATGGATCAAACCCTTATCACATAGTTTACTCATAAAGAGAGAATTAGGGCTTAATTATATAAGCATTCATCTTTCTCACTCTCTCTCTCATCCTCTTTAGGATGTTAAGTACTCCAAGATTGATCTATGTCAACTCTTCACTTGAGTACACATAGCTAGGGTTAACCTTCACAATCATCATTGTTCTACATCATTAATAATCACAAAGCTAATTGACCTTTGATCATATTAGGTATCCAAATAGGTTCACCATATTGGACCTTCAATTACATGAGATATTCAAATGGACTAACCATGTTGATCTTCACAAAGTTAATTACTTAGACCCTCAATGATCTTGGTTCTCATACAACAATTGGTTGAAAACCATTTGAACAAGTTATACTTGAAACCAATTGGACAAAGTAGGTACTGAAACCGTTTGCACTTTGGGTCTCCAAACGGTTTGAGATCGTTTGGTCCCAAACGGTCTTGAGACCGTTTGGACTCAAACGGTCTTGAGATCGTTTGGACTCAAACGGTCTTGAGACCGTTTGGACCAAACCTTCTCAAAACCGCATGGACCAAAAAGGCACTTCAACACTCAATCAACTCAATGTTTCAATCCATGGACCAATTATAAATTGAACCACTAAAGCATTCATCAATTGGACCACTGAATCACCATTCAATTAGACCTTGAATTTAGGGTTTTGAACCCAATTGAACTAGGTTTGATAATCAAGAAACCATCACTTAGGGTTTGAAATCAAGGATCCATCAATGGTTGACATTGTGGAATCAAATCAATTGAAATCAATGAACTATCATCATCACATGATATGACCTGACCTCAAACGGTCTTGGATGACCACCAAACGGTCTTGAGACCGTTTGGTTGATCTCCAAACGGTCTTGAGATCGTTTTCCCATTCCATCATCAAAACCCATGACATCCAATTAGGGTTTTGGACCATTGGATTGATTATCAAATCAGCACTTAGTTGCAATTCAATTTGGTACCTTTCGACCTTCAAACACTTAGCCATACTTAACCCTAAACCTCCAAACGGTCTTGGGTGACCCCCAAACGGTCTTGAGACCGTTTGGGTGATTCCCAAACGGTTTTGAAAATGTTTGGGTCAATCAAACCAAAACATCATCTCAATCAATTGGAAATGCAGTACTTAGTCGATTAGGGTTTGCAATTAAGGAATCATTCACAATTGAAACCTTCAAGATCAAACCAATTGAAACCATTGGATCAAGATCCAAGCACCATAGAATATATCTTCAAATGGTCAACCATCTCAAACGGTCAACCATTCCAAATGGTTTGGAACTCAAACCACCAAACGGTTTGCAAACTGTTTGGTCACCAAACAGTTTGGTGAAACCGTTTGGACTCAACATTGAAATCATTTTCCCTAGATATTTGGGGAGGTGTGTGCTTATGATGATGTCATCATCATCAAGCTCCAAACTCATGAAATCTACTGTGATTTCCTTGGAGATTGCATCAATCAACCAAACTTAATTTTGGAAGTGTAGAAATGATCACCAATTGATAAGGAATTGATTGCAATAATAAAATTAAGGGTTCAAGTTATAAAACCCACCTCCAATTGAGCTCCAAAGATCCAAGCTCACGGAAACAATGGTGGATGCAACTCCTTTCACTATTACAAGGGTCGTCCTCAAGCTTTGAGTGAAAAGAATTGGTTAGAATTGAAGAGGGTATCGAGAAATGAAGAATCCATGCATTGATTTTTGATTTTCACCATGGATTCAAGGTGAAAGGAGGTCAAGAACCTTACCAACAGGTTGGGGGTCTTCCTCCTGATCCTCCACAGCTCCTTGTTCGTTTTCCAAGAAATGGGAAAGAAAGAAATCTGAAAAAGCCTTTGTTTTGGCTTGGAAAGGGTACTTTTATAAGAAAATTGATGAGAGAGAAAATACTTTATAAAAGTCTTTTAATTCCAAAATTGTTGCCACCACTTCCCCCTTGGTTTCTTGCATGCAAGGGAATCTCTATCCCCACCTAGCTCCCTTCCATTATCCATGAATTAAGGGAAAAGAAATTAAGCACCTTAACCCTTATAATAAGAATATCCATATTTGAGTGGAAATTCTTTTTCTTATAATAATGGTGAGTGGAACTTCACCTCCTTAGGATATGCTCGTGCCTTTGCAAGGATTTAAGCTGATCCACACACATATGAATACAACCATTTTAATTTTGGTTGAAGGCCCTTTAATACATTCATTTTTTGCCCTAAATTGAATTAGGGTTTCACTTAGGATTAAATCTTGATTATTTTAATATCAAGATTCTCTCTCCTCCAACTTAATTCAAATGAGGCGCCCATCTCATTTTATTTGCTCTAAATGATTCCAAGAAACATTAGGGACCTTATTGAAGTGGTAATTTGCATATTGAACCCTAGGTTATGGGTAAATTGCACATTACACCAAAACTAGGTTTTAATGCATAAGGATTGCTTTACAAGCTTAATCTTGGTGCCCAAGCTTGTGAAAACCATACCACTACATCATATTCATTATTATGATGTCTCCACATCATAGGAACATATTATCATGCAACATTTGCAATTTAACCCCTTAACTTGGGTAATTTGCACTTTAGTACAAAATAAGCAAACATTGCTTCAATATTGTTCAAACAAGATCAAAATTGAAACATAAGTTTCTCATGAGCCCTAATTACTTTTTCTAAGATAAGATTAAGTATCTACTCAGCCTTATTAGGCAAAACATCTAGGGTTAACACATAACCCATGTCAGGGATGTTACACCAACTGTGCCGAGTTGGGCCCGGTCGTGCTAAGTATCGGTATACACAATGTCTTGGTCGCGGTCACGTCATTGCCTCCTTGGCCGCAGTAGCAAAATCCTTGACAAACCCACCCCCGCGGCCAGGGGGCTATTAATGGTGGTCGATGGGCTTGCATCAATGAACCTTCTGATTGGCGAGGATGCATTCTGATAAAGGACTGACCATCAAAAATAGGGTCCAAGATATTAAAAGTTTCTTGGGCCTGCTAGTCGGTTAGCAGGACCACCGTCTCCTAAGCTAATGCACATAGTGTGATACTTAGTCTGCCACGGTGGTGATAGATCGAAGTCTAGATGTTGTAAAAACCATGTGTTGGGGTGAAATCCTGGAGAATAGACGTCTTTTCAAGTTCGGTGCCTACAAGTCCTACAATTGGCTAGTTGAATAGCTTTATCTATGAAAAGATATAAATTACTAAAAGATAAGGATCTAGGGTTATTTTGGGTATATTAATGCTATAATGACACAAAACCATAAATAAATGCTTAGCATAGATGGCTGAATTTGGGTGTTATCAGTATGTAACCTTATTGCTCCACTTAATAAATGGCTAGTTACATCCATATGTCGCAAATCGCTAGTATACTAAATAGTACATATATGGAATCTATATGAATAAAAATTTCTAATATGAGATTTGGTAGTTGGGATATTCTTAAAAAAATTCATTAGAAATTTCATATAAGTTAGACAATTAAGTTGTGTATCTATGAAAATTATACTAACTAGATTTGATAAATTATTGGGGTTGAGAAAGACAATTTATATAGGATAAACTGCTAAACCCCCATCATGTTTAGATTATCCAAGACTAAGCTTAATACCAAGTATGGTAATTAAATATGCATTAGGAAAATATTTTACTTGAATAATACAAATATATTTTTATTTATAAAAATTTACATTAAATGATTATGAAATTAGAAACTTGGTTGATATTTGGACTCACAGATTCTAGTTTTGTTAGATATCAATTTTCATCTTAACTGGAGTATCATAGCTAACTTGATAAAATAGAGAAGAAAAGAGATAGAAATAATAAAATAGAAGTCTATATTCAAATAGTTGACTTTATTTTAGATTTGATTCGTGTGTCATGCTATCCTTGTATTGTCCATGTTCTCTTATTTTATGTGGATCTAGTGTTGGTTGTTGGATGGAAATATGGATTCCCTACTGGGAGAGGGAGGTCGCACAACCCGGGCTTTTTGAGTTGAGGCCTTTTGACGAAGCCAAGTCAATTTTAGGCAACCAAATCCTACAACTTATGAGAAGGACCGTGGAAGCATGTATGTTGTCACATTGTAGTCAAAAATTGTTTCCTTTCCCAACAGTGTACTCTTATGTACTTGGTTTCTTTCTCTTTCAATATCAATGATCTATGTATGGTTCTTTTTTCCTTTCTTTCCTTGCTTCATTGTAAATGTGATGATCCCCTACATGATCATTTTCCCCCCATAAAAATGAGAAACCTAAAACTGGTCTCATCTACCCCCTTTTTGACAATTGACAATACTTAACCCTAACTTTAAAGGATGAGATATAGACTCATTCCTCAAGTCGATTTACCCTAAATTCCTTCCTTTTTATCTAACAAATGCCAACCACATTCATCTTCTCTTAGAGTGGGCATTGGTTGCACATGCCATGGAAGACCAATTCAAGGTGCTAACACCCTCCTCCTACCATCACAAAGGCATATTTCATTCCCTTTTCGAGTGTGCATCATTCAGATGGTACATCCAACTCCAGGAGCTACTATTGGCTGGAGTTCTTTAGGGAAACATTGGAAGTGCTTGCGGGGCCATGGAGATTTGTTGAGTTAGCTCAAGGGGGTGTTATGGATCGTATCCATGCCTTGCTTTATCTCCAGATGTGGTATGTCCCAATATCCCATTTTTTCTTCTACTCTGGTCTTTGAATGCATCTTTCTTTCACTTACGAGCATTTGATTCCTTTTTTTCTTGGTTCGTGTGTGTTTACCTCCATTGATTTGATATCTTGTCATGATGACACACTCAAAAAAAGAGCTTGACAAGTGACATTGTCCGTCTTCACTCATGCAAGATTGTTGCTCGGGCTTGTGCCCATTTTGTAAGATTCCCTACTACTCCCCCCCCCCGAGGGAGTTCGGGTCGTGTCTTATTCCCAATGTGGTTGATCATTCAAAAAGACCAGCTAAGCATCATTGGCTTGGTCAGTCATTACCTAACAAACTACCTAATACTATGCGGGATCATCAAATAGTTCTCTATCAACTTTATTTAGGATTTGACACATTGTTTGGCATATTCCTATGCCTTACGCACCCGTTTTCCAATTTGTCTCAACTATTCCCAGCAATTGGATTACTTTGGACCCATGTTATTTTCACTATTTTTTATCTAAAGAGCTTCATTGTTGGATCTCATGGTGTAGAGTCTTAGTGGTGTTGTGGTTGGCTTCTGCTTTCATGTTAGGACCCAAGTCAGGGGTCACTAAGTTTGGAAGATCACGAGGAGCTCAATTCTCATGGTGTTTTATTGAGCTTTAATTTGTAAATTGAATTTGAGAATTGTGATTGTGGTTCTTATGTTTTTGTTTCCTGCAATCTTGTTAGAACATAGTAAGGATTGTAATCCCAGTAATATCTGCGAATGATTTTTCATTTTGTCACATTATTGGGGTATCTTGATAATATGTGTGTTTTTATTTCAAACACACGAGATTTAACCCCTTGGGTTTTACCCTTTTGCCTATGTCACACTGTGTGCTTTCAAATATGGTTGTGGATCTTATTAGTCACTTGAATTGATTTTTTATGCATTAATAAATACATTAATTAAAATAAAATAATAAATATTTATAAGAATATGAAAAACTATGATAGTAATGTTTTGGAATTGAAAATTTATAAGTTTGTGTACGTTTCTAAACTAAATCATTTGTATGAATAGTCAATTTTTAGGGTGTGTGTATTTAATGAGATTAACCCTAGTTTTATGTGAAAAATGTTAGTAGGCATTCTAAACCATGATTGAATCTAGTATGTGGCCTTGGATATGCTAAGATTGGACATAAAGTATATGCTTATTCCATATTTTAAGTTGTACATTTTATGATTTCAAATCCAATCTTCTTTAATGAAGCAAAAATCTTAATTTGATTCATATATGAATCTCTTTTGGTATTCACGTTCAAAGATCCTTGATTATGATATGCTTCTCTCTTACTAAATCTCAAAATTGTTGAATCTCTATTTATGGGTCTTACGAGCCCGATTGCCATGCTATGGATATGTTCAAAAAATGACTAAATACTCTTGCCTTCACTATTTATGTATGTGTGATTTAGACTATATTATCTAGGTTGTGCAACTTCTACTTAAATATACACAAGGGCACACTACTTCCAACCAAGGTTGCTACATCCACCCACACACATATAGGTTGGTGCTACTTCTGCATAGGGGAGGGTGCTTCCACCCAACTGAAAAATATAATCTACATCCACTTCATAGTTGGTATGATTTGTGAAATGGTTTAAATGAAAAAATCTTCCTATTCATTTAATGCTTCTCCAAAAAAAAATGCCTTGTTCTTTTGTTATTTTTTCTCTTAAACTTGCTTGTTTGTTTATTGCCTATCCTGACGGGAAACACCCCGACTTTTGTACTTACTTCTTAAAATGTCCTAGTCGTTGTATATTGCACATACCAGTACTTCACTCGCACATACTTTTCTTTTATTTCTTTCCTTCTCTGGGTGTCATTTCCAGACCACCCATATATAGGTGACTTAGAGAAGATGTTTACAAAGGAGCTTACTCTACGATTTAAGGCTTCACTGATAACTTGAGATACCAAGTTTTCCCTCGACAACTAGTCGTGGCTTCTCTTTTACATAATGCCACTGTCGTGCCTAATAACAATATAAATAGAATATTGTGTAATATTATAATAGTTCAATCTTATGATGTTATGTAATCATAAAGCTTTACGTATCATACTTTCAAGAAATAGGAAACAACCATCTTCTTTGTGTTCGAATTGAATGGATTTATTCCTCGACAAGTAATGAGTGGTGCCCTGGTGGTCCCTTCAGTAAAAGTCTTCCCACGCTATTGTGAGCAGTTCCTTGCATCAACAACGTGTTGGTTAAAATTATTAAGTGGATCGTATGCTTGGGTGTGTTAGTAAAAACATCATATTTTGTAAGACATGATACAAAAGTTTGAAATTACTTAAGAATAAAGTGACAGTATATACCTACCATCCCTCTTTATGTTTAACTCTTTCGGACCGCTTAACATTTCGTTAGCTTTATAATAGGTTCATGTAAGTATGTCCTAACAAGAAATACAAAATTATATATTAATCCATATTTCTCTGAACGTTTTTAATGTATAGTGGGTTGGGTGGGCGGATGGATGGGTGTATGGCCATTACTGACAATGAAATGTCAGTTGTTCACCATAGAAGAATAGGTTTACAACAAGAAAGGTAAACCTTGGACCATGCAGTTTATATAGCACTTTGTACGGTATCTGAAAGTCCTAATTGGATTCGAGATTTGCATGAACCGCATTCACATGAACGAAAATCCTAATCAAATGAAAAGATCCAAAATATCCAGTCAATTCCATACATTGTAGTCAACAGAATTAATTCAACTTGTATCAACGTTAGCACAGGGAAAAGGTTTTCGTAGTTTTTTTCTGGAAAAAGGGATATTGGCTTATAAAAAAGACATTATTGTTTTGTTACTGGCCTTTCCACGCGGATTTGTAAAGGATGGCAGCTAAATCAGCTCTTTGAATTTCTGCTGATAAAGAAAGAAAAAAAATTCTTCACTTTTGAGAACCACCCTCAGCTGAGAGCTCTCTCTATGATGTCTCTCAAAAAGATTATATTATATATTTACATATGCACAAAAGTACCCTCGAGAACACTTAACACAGACATTTGGACTTTTAAGGAGAGAGTCGAGAAACCACCACCAATATCGAGAGGCAAATTATCACAGCAGCAATGTGCTACTTGTCGGTTGTTGCCGTACTGATATATATACACAGCTTTTACATGACAAAAACCACCCATATGGCCACCTGCTCTGTGGCGGGATTATCCTAATCATCCATGTCATACCCCATAGCAAATCAGCAATTAGTAAGGAGAACCAGCAGCCGTAATAGTTGTTAGCATATTCAATAGAGCACGCCAACAAGGTGAGAACAAAAGGATCAATACGGCAGATTAGTTGGCCTGAAAAGGAGGCTTTAAGGTTCAACGTCATAATGGTACACATAGTAGTGCGGTGGCAGTGGAGGTGGGGAAGAGGGGCTGATTTCACTCCTTTCGGGGGAACTTATACATGACTGGTTCTTGTCCACTCTGACCTCTCCCATTTCCACGTCCTCAAATGACTTGAAGATGGGATGTAGGTATGCATCGGCCAAATAGGCTTTCAGGTTAAGGTCTGGTTCTGATGCGCGCTCCATGGTATCCTTTTCCATAGCTTCCTGGAAGTAGAATAGAACAAGGAACAGTGTGAGCAACTGCTTTTTTTCTTTTTACAATTTTAACAATGTACATCACATTCAGCTGATATTCCAAATTTATAGTCAGTCTAATGGTCACGTGAGGTGGATTTCTTCAAAACTCTAACAGATTATTGAATAGGCGGGTAAGCTTGGAAAAAATGTAAGTAGCCTGCAACTAATTTTTACCTCGAGTGGGTATTTTCGGAATGCAGGCTCGAACCGGCTTTTACAGTATTTGTGAAACAGTATAGTTAGTATGGGAAGGAGGACCAGTATTGGAGTAGAGTTAGCAGCTTTCTTTGTGCTGAGTATACCGATCAATATAACTTGAGAAATCAGCAAGCTTGAAATTATGCGGGTCTGGACATGTGGCCAGAATGCACCAGCACTTTCGTATTCTTGGTTGTACACATTTATTATCTGCAGGAGACATGCAAGTTCTGGAGTCAATCAATGCTTTGGCTACAAAGTGTTCCCTTAGAAGACGAAAGCAGTTAAACAGTTGAAGTAGTCCCATCAAGAATCACTAACCTGGTGACGATAAATGAGATAAGCAAATGCAAAGTATACGACTATAAAAGGTAGAAGAACAGGAGTCACTGTAGCATAGACAAGTCCAAGAAGAAAATATAGCTGGAGAGTGGGAAGAGTCTGAGGAAGCTCAAAGCTTCCAGGATCCATTGCCTTCTCTCTCTCTCTTTCAGTTTTAACCATAAACATGTTTTTTAGTTGGTAGATCACAAGTGGCTTTAAACGTAGAATCTCGCCAGCCATTCCAGCCCACCCGTCAACCATTATATATGTAATAAAGAAGGTTGCTTTCATTGGTATAGCTAACCCGATGGTTCTTGGAATCCTGCACATGAAAACTTGTTGCATTATTTGCACTGTATAAGTACAGATATAGAAACATACATGCATGTTCGTGCACGTACATGTATGTATGCAGACGTATAAAATTATACTAACACCATAATTATAGTAATAGGTGGCAAAGACTTCTGAAATGAGTAATTTTGCTCACAAATTTCAGTCCTTTCGTTCATGTTCTAAAAAATGAGATGTCAATATTGACACCCTTTGTTGTGAGATCTAAAGGCAATGGAAGTGGAAAAAGATTGATAAACTTTCATACGATTTGCAAGAATCTGGTTGCATCACCGGAGGGCGATGAACATTTCTCATAGAGAGAAACCATTCCCACACCATGTTAAACAAAATCAAAGAAAAACTCATTTTCCTTTCTGATGCACTCTATCAAAAATTGGGTATGTTCAATATGATGTTTTTCACAAGATCACTATACAATAGCTGAAATGGATAAGTACAACTGAAGTATTATGTGATCAGAAGATCCCTCTCAGATTTAAAGTAGGTTTTATAAAACAGCTATACAGCCAGCGAGTGAATATTGAGCGGTGAAGAAACAAGGTCTTAACAAAATGAATGTGGCTGAAATGTGCATGTTGAGATGGGCGTGGGAAGACAAGAAAAGAACGCTTGAGAAATGACTATCAAGAATAAAGTAGGGTGGTGAACATTGAGGACAAGTTGTGCGAGGCCAACTGAGATGGTATAGACATGTGCAATACAGACTAACTAGCGCGCCTATATGAAGCAATGAAATTGAATCAAGCGCAATCAATAGAAGAAGAGGCAGGCCTAGATTAACCTAGGAAGAGTTTATTATGAGAGATTTCAAATCTTTACATCTTGATTCGAAGAGCTGAGTGGAAAATAAGGATTGATGTAGCCGACCCCAACTTGGTTGGGACTGAGGCTTATATGACGATGATGATGCACTCTCCTCTACTCACCTATTATAAGATTATGAAGGCCCAACTCCAACAATCCAACCTCATATTTTATGACTTTCCCAACTTGTTTTATGATCTCTATTTCACATCACATTTTGTGCCTGGTTGTGTGTGTGTTATGGGAATAAGATAGAAATGTGGCATGTTGCTCCCAAGTCAAAGGTTTGGTAAAATAAGCATGAAGCAGCACATAATGAAGAGAAATAATTAGTTGGTGGCAATGAGACCGAGCGCAAGAAGCATCAACACCAATGTGTTTCGTCAACTCATGATTTACTAGATTAGAGGCAATCTTGACAACATCGGTGTTATAAGTGAACGGCGGAGACAGTAGATAACAGAACACCAAGATCAACAAGTAACAGATGTAGATAGCTGATTTCAGCAGTAGCAGCAGACTAGCAGCCAGTGCATGTAACTACGTTTAGTTTCAACACTGTTTTGGGAGACAACAGTCTATTTCTTAGACTTCTATGCAACGAGAGAAGTTCCAAGAAAAATGCAAAATCCAGTGACAGATCGTGTATCAACAGGATTCAAGATCCCAGGTGGCACCTTGAGTTAACCTACAACTGCAGAGCACTATTTCTATAGAAGAAAAGTGTGTGAGAAGATGGTCCCCATAGGCATAGTCACAAATTCGGTATTCGGGATACGTACGGCCAAGTTGAAAAATTCGGAAATCAGGAATTATGCGGAAAATTCGGATAAAAATCGGTCAACGTACGGTAAAAGTTCTGTCAACTATTCGGAAAAAAGTCGGCAAAAAGACGGATATATATATATAAACACATACAAACATATATATACACCCACACATATAATGATTTAAAATGACTAAACGTCAAACTGATTATCCTAATATTGGAAGAAGGGGAAGAAGTGGGAGCAGCAAGCAGCAGGCATAATCAGGGAAGAAGGGGGAAAATGGAGGAGGAAGATGGAGCGTACATGTAGAATGTCGAGGGTTACTCTTGGCTCAGGGTGTATCGGGGATAGAGGAGCAAGGTTGGACGGTTTAGTGGAATACTGCTACAAGTAAAAAATGAAGTGGAAAAACAAATGTGAAGCAAAAGTACAGAACTGTATAAAATGGCAAAAAAACGTATTGAACGCGTTTGAAACTCAATACGCAAATAAAATGTGAATTAAACGTGTTTAAAACGTATTATTCCATTTGGAGTTTAAAACGGCTGTCATATATGGCAGGTGAATAATATGTGTTTTTTTTTAAGAAAAAACCACACACAACCAAATGAGCCTTATATCGCTCAAAGGGCCCATAAAAAGTTGTTAATCTGAAAACCCGCTTGCAGGTTTATGGGAACATCATGGGCAGGAATAGGAACGATACCATTACTCAATATACTAGTGTGCTCCAAGGCAGCACACACTGCATTCATGATGATTTTCCACTCACAAATTGTTGCAGCCTCCTGGAAAGAATGAGCCTCCTAAGTTCCTAACCACTATGGGTAGGAAGAGGAACAAACCAATACTTGATGTACTAGTGCCCTCCAAGGCAGCAAAATCTGCATCCATGAGGATTTGCCACTTACAAATTGTTGTAGCCTCCTGGTAAGAATGAGCCACCTAACCACC
This sequence comes from Alisma plantago-aquatica, assembly GCA_963693085.1. Taxonomy (NCBI): domain Eukaryota; kingdom Viridiplantae; phylum Streptophyta; class Magnoliopsida; order Alismatales; family Alismataceae; genus Alisma; species Alisma plantago-aquatica. Next base: position 603,734,752 of record OY856413.1, read on the forward strand.
GTCTAATAGCGAGATTGAGATGATCGAGAGTGGTAAGAGAATTGCAATCGCCTATATGATACAGAAATGCAGGAGGACCATAATCAGAGGCTCATCAGGGGTATTTGAGGCAAGAGGAGATGACAACAGAGGACCGTCTTCAAGAAGCTCACCGAGGGTTATTATGGTGAAAAAAGAAGGGGTTACTGTGCTAGAGATGGAGATAAAAGAAGCAGGCATTGTGCTGAAGGTGGAAAGAGTAAGGAATGTCTTAAAGGTAGTGGAAGATTGAGTGGAAGATGTGGAGGCATATAAGGGGTGATCTTCAACAAAAGAGACAACCTAAGAAATAAGATTCGAGAGTATAAGGATCATAGTAGCAAAAAAACACTTGACAATGTGAGCAATTCGTTTGATATGTTTGTGGTGAAAGAACAAAAGAAAAACATTCACCAGCATTGAATCTTGGAAGAAATGATGAGAATTGGAGATAAATGAAGTAGACAACAATAGAGTTTGCTTGGACTAAAAAATGAGGTGAAAAATGAGATTCTAGTAAGAGAGTATGAGCACTCTCAGTCATATGATGATTCTACTTTCACAGACAGCATTTTAGGATGAGCACAAAATAAAGAAAGTTCAGGAAGAATCTAATGAGATGTTAAACCAAATGAAGCTCATAAGATAAATACACTTCCATAGTCATAATAAAAAATACTTTATGTAAGTAGAGAATTGAGTTTGGATCAGAGAAGCCAGACATCTAAATGGGAACAAGCTCACTACAATACTTCATAAAATAAAACCAAGGTATACCGAGGAAAATAGAACAAAAAAAACAAATACATGTGGCTGCCTGTTGTAATAAAATGAGTTGAGCTCTGCATCGCAGTGAATTAATGCAAAAGGACCTATAAGCCAAGATACAGTCGAATAAGTTAGGATTTGTGATTGTTTGGTAAGCTTACAATCCTCTTAGGAAAAAAAGAGTGCCTGGTTGGCATGCCATAAGACATCCTGTTAATAGAGACAACAAACATTGACCCCATAATGACCAAGACGACAATTTTTGTTATAGAAAACCGGCAATGGCAACAGCCAGACATGCCTAACTGGACAAGAGAATCCCTAGGGAGGAACTCCTATACATCACCGTGAAGAAGCATTCCTCACATTCAATTACAAAATATCTCATTGATGAATAGCAATAGCAACAACAAGAGTTGGGACAGTACTCATATGAGTAGGGCCAGATTCTCATCATAATCGTTGACTTTTTCCTACTGAAAACCACAAGCAACCAAATGAGCCTTATATCGCTCAATGTGCCCATAAAAAGTTGTTATTCTGAAAACCCGCTTGCAGGTTTATGGGAACATCATGGGTAGGAATAGGAACGATACCAATACTCAATGTACTACTGTGCTCTAAGGCAGCACACTCTGCATTCATGATGATTTTCCATTCACAAATTGTTGCAGCCTCCTGGTAAGAATGAGCATCCTAAGTTCCTAACCACTATGGGTAGGAAGTGGAACAAACCAATACCTGATGTACTAGTGCCCTCCAAGACAGCAAAATCTGCATCCATGAGGATTTGCCACTTTCAAATTGTTGTAGCCTCCTGGTAAAAATGAGCCACCTAACCACCTTCTAATAGCGAGATTGAGATGATCGAGAGTGGTAAGAGAATTGCAATCGCCTATATGATACAGAAATGCAGGAGGACCATAATCAGAGGCTCATCAGGGGTATTTGAGGCAAGAGGAGATGACAACAGAGGACCGCCTTCAAGAAGCTCACCGAGGATTATTATGATGAAAAAAGAAGGGGTTACTGTGCTAGAGATGGAGATAAAAAAAAGCAGGCATTGTGCTGAAGGTGGAAAGAGTAAGGAATGTCTTAAAGGTAGTGGAAGATTCAGTGGAAGATGTGGAGGCATATGAGGAGTGATCTTCAACAAAAGAGACAACCTAAGAAATAAGATTCGAGAGTAGAAGGATCACAGTAGCAAAAAAACACTTGACAATGTGAGCAATTCGTTTGGTATGTTTATGTGGTGAAAGAATAAAAAAAAACATTCACCAGCATTGAATCTTGGAAGAAGCGATGAGAATTGGAGATAAATGAGGTAGACAACAATAGAGTTTGCTTGGGCTAAAAAATGAGGTGAAAAATGAGATTCTAGTAAGAGAGATGAGCACTCTCAGTCATATGATGATTTTGCTTTCACAGACAGCATTTTAGGATGAGCACAAAATAAAGAAAGTTCCGGAAGAATCTAATGAGATGTTAAACCAAATGAAGCTCATAAGATAAATACACTTCCATAGTCATAATAAAAAATACTTTAAGTAGAGCATTGAGTTTGGATCAGAGAAGCCAGACATCTAAATGGGAACAAGCTCACTACAATACTTACCAAGGTATACCGAGGAAAATAGAACAAAAAAAACAAATACATGTGGTTACCTGTCGTAATAAAATGAGTTGAGCTTTGCATCGCAGTGAATTAATGCAAAAGGACCTATAAGCCAAGATACAGTGGAATAAGTTAGGATTTGTGATTATTTGGTAAGCTTACAATCCTCTAAGGAAAAAAAGAGTGCCCAGTTGGCATGCCCTAAGACATCCTGTTGAGATCGAGACAATAAACATTGACCACAAAATGACCAAGACGACAATTTTTGCTATAGAAAACCGGCAACGGCAATGGCCAGACATGCCCAACTGGACAAGAGAATCCCTAGGGAGGAACTCCTATACATCACCGTGAAGAAAGCATTCCTCACATTCATTTACAAAATATCTCATTGATGAATAGCAATAGCAACAACAAGAGTTGGGACAGTACTCATATGAGTAGGGCCAGATTCTCATCATAATCGTTGACTTTTTCCTACTGAAAACCACAAGCAACCAAATGAGCCTTATATCGCTCAATGGGCCCATAAAAAGTTGTTATTCTGAAAACCCGCTTGCAGGTTTATGGGAACATCATGGGTAGGAATAGGAACGATACCAATACTCAATGTACTAGTGTGCTCCAAGGCAGCACACACTGCTTTCATGATGATTTTCCACTCCCAAAGTGTTGCAGCCTCCTGGTAAGAATGAGCTCCTAAGTTCCTAACCACTATGGGTAGGAAGAGGAACAAACCAATACCTGATGTACTAGTGCCCTCCAACGCAGCAAAATCTGCATCCATGAGGATTTGCCACTTACAAATTGTTGTAGCCTCCTGGTAAGAATGAGCCACCTAACCACCGTCTAATAGCGAGATTGAGATGATCGAGAGTGGTAAGAGAATTGCAATCGCCTATATGATACAGAAATGCAGGAGGACCATAATCAGAGGCTCATCAGGGGTATTTGAGGAAAGAGGAGATGACAACAGAGGACCGTCTTCAAGAAGCTCACCGAGGGTTATTATGATGAAAAAAGAAGGGGTTACTGTGCTAGAGATGGAGATAAAAAAAAGCAGCCATTGTGCTGAAGGTGGAAAGAGTAAGGAATGTCTTAAAGATAGTGGAAGATTGAGTGGAAGATGTGGAGGCATATAAGGGGTGATCTTCAACAAAAGAGACAACCTAAGAAATAAGATTCGAGAGTAGAAGGATCATAGTAGCAAAAAAACACTTGACAATGTGAGCAATTCGTTTGGTATGTTTATGTGGTGAAAGAATAAAAAAAAACATTCACCAGCATTGAATCTTGGAAGAAGCGGTGAGAATTGGAGATAAATGAGGTAGACAAAAATAGAGTTTGCTTGGGCTAAAAAATTAGGTGAAAATGAGATTCTATTAAGAGAGTATGAGCACTCTCAGTCATATGATGATTCTGCTTTCACAGACAGCATTTTAGGATGAGCACAAAATAAAGAAAGTTCAGGAAGAATCTAATGAGATGTTAAACCAAATGAAGCTCATAAGATAAATACACTTCCATAGTCATAATAAAAAATACTTTATGTAAGTAGAGAATTGAGTTTGGATCAGAGAAGTCAGACATATCTAAATGGGAACAAGCTCACTACAATACTTCATAAAATAAAACCAAGGTATACCGAGGAAAATAGAACAAAAAAACAAATACATGTGCCTGCCTGTTGTAATAAAATGAGTTGAACTCTGCATCGCAGTGAATTAATGCAAAAGGACCTATAAGCCAAGATACAGTGGAATAAGTTAGGATTTGTGATTGTTTGGTAAGCTAACAATCCTCTTAGGGAAAAAAGAGTGCCCGGTTGGCATGCCCTAAGACATCCTGTTAATAGAGACAACAAACATTGACCTCATAATGACCAAGACGACAATTTTTGCTATAGAAAACCGGCAACGGTAACGGCCAGACATGCCAAACTGGACAAGAGACATGCCCAACTGGACAAGAGAATCCCTAGGGAGGAACTCCTATACATCATCGTGAAGAAAGCATTCCTCACATTTATTTACAAAATATCTCATTGATGAATAGCAATAGCAACAACAAGAGTTGGGACAGTACTCATATGAGTAGGGCCAGATTCTCATCACAATCGTTGACTTTTTCCTACTATAAACCACAAGGAACCAAATGAGCCTTATATCGCTCAATGGGCCCATAAAAAGTTGTTATTCTGAAAACCCACTTGCAGGTTTATGGGAACATCATGGGTAGGAATAGGAACAATACCAATACTCAATCTACTAGTGTGCTCCAAGGCAGCACACTCTGCATTCATGATGATTTTCCACTCACAAATTGTTGCAGCCTCCTGGTAAGAATGAGCCTCCTAAGTTCCTAACCACTATGGGTAGGAAGAGGAACAAACAATACCTGATGTACTAGTGCCCTCCAAGGCAGCAAAATCTGCATCCATGAGGATTTGCCACTTACAAATTGTTGTAGCCTCCTGGTAAGAATGAGCCACCTAACCACCGTCTAATAATGAGATTGAGATGATCGAGAGTGGTAATAGAATTGCAATCGCCTATATGATACAGAAATGCAGGAGGACCATAATCAGAGGCTCATCAGGGGTCTTTGAGGCAAGAGGAGATGACAACAGAGAACCGTCTTCAAGAAGCTCACCAAGCTCACCGAGGGTTATTATGATGAAAAAAGAAGGGGTTACTGTGCTAGAGATGGAGATAAAAAAAAGCAGGCATTGTGCTGAAGGTGGAAAGAGTAAGGAATGTCTTAAAGGTAGTGGAAGATGTGGAGGCATATAAGGGGTGATCTTCAACAAAAGAGACAACCTAAGAAATAAGATTCGAGAGTAGAAGGATCATAGTAGCAAAAAAACACTTGACAACGTGAGCAATTCGTTTGGTATGTTTATGTGGTGAAGGAATAAAAAAAAACATCCACCAGCATTGAATCTTGGAAGAAGCGATGAGAATTGGAGATAAATGAGGTAGACAACAATAGAGTTTGCTTGGACTAAAAAATGAGGTGAAAAATGAGATTCTAGTAAGAGAGTATGAGCACTCTCAGTCATATGATGATTCTGCTTTCACACACAGCATTTTAGGATGAGCACAAAATAAAGAAAGTTCAGGAAGAATCTAATGAGATGTTAAACCAAATGAAGCTCATTAGATAAATACACTTCCATAGTCATAATAAAAAATACTTAATGTAAGTAAAGAATTGAGTTTGGATCAGAGAAGTCAGACATCTAAATGGGAACAAGCTCATTACAATACTTCATAAAATAAAACCAAGGTATACTGAGAAAAATAGAACAAAAAAAACAAATACATGTGGCTGCCTGTTGTAATAAAATGAGTTGAGCTCTGCATCGCAGTGAATTAATGCAAAAGGACCTATAAGCCAAGATACAGTGGAATAAGTTAGGATTTGTGATTGTTTGGTAAGCTTACAATCCTCTTAGGAAAAAAAGAGTGCCCGGTTGGCATGCCCTAAGACATCCTGTTAATAGAGACAACAAACATTGACCACATAATGACCAAGACGACAATTTTTGCTATAGAAAACCGGCAACGGCAATGGCCAGACATGCCCAACTGGACAAGAGAATCCCTAGGGAGGAACTCCTATACATCACCGTGAAGAAAGCATTCCTCACATTCATTTACAAAATATCTCATTGATGAATAGCAATAGCAACAACAAGAGTTGGGACAGTACTCATATGAGTAGGGCCAGATTCTCATCACAATCGTTGAATTTTTCCTACTGAAAACCACAAGCAACCAAATGAGCCTTATATCGCTCAATGGGCCCATAAAAAGTTGTTATTCTGAAAACCCGCTTGCAGGTTTATGGGAACATCATGGGTAGGAATAGGAACGATACCAATACTCAATGTACTAGTGTGCTACAAGGCAGCACACTCTGCATTCATGATGATTTTCCACTCACAAATTGTTGCAGGCTCCTGGTAAGAATGAGCCTCCTAAGTTCCTAACCACTATGGGTAGGAAGAGGAACAAACCAATACCTGATGTACTAGTGCCCTCCAAGGCAGCAAAATCTGCATCCATGAGGATTTGCCACTTACAAATTGTTGTAGCCTCCTGGTAAGAATGAGCCACCTAACCACCGTCTAATAGCGAGATTGAGATGATCCAGAGTGGTAAGAGAATTGCAATCGCCTATATGATACAGAAATACAGGAGGACCATAATCAGAGGCTCATCAGGGGCATTTGAGGCAAGAGGAGATGACAACAGAGGACCGTCTTCAAGAAGCTCACCGAGGGTTATTATGATGAAAAAAGAAGGGGTTACTGTGCTAGAGATGGAGATAAAAAAAGCAGGCATTGTGCTGAAGGTGGAAAGAGTAAGGAATGTCTTAAAGGTAGTGGAAGATTGAGTGGAAGATGTGGAGGCATATAAGGGGTGATCTTCAACAAAAGAGACAACCTAAGAAATAAGATTCGAGAGCAGAAGGATCATAGTAGCAAAAAAACACTTGACAACGTGAGCAATTCGTTTGGTATGTTTATGTGGTGAAAGAATAAAAAAAAACATACACCAGCATTGAATCTTGGAAGAAGCGATGAGAATTGGAGATAAATGAGGTAGACAACAATAGAGTTTGCTTGGGCTAAAAAATGAGGTGAAAAATGAGATTCTAGTAAGAGAGTATGAGCACTCAGTCATATGATGATTCTGCTTTCACAGACAGTATTTTAGGATGAGCACAAAATAAAGAAAGTTCAGGAAGAATCTAATGATATGTTAAACCAAATGAAGCTCACTAGATAAATACACTTCCATAGTCATAATAAAAAATACTTTATGTAAGTAGAGAAGTGAGTTTGGATCAGAGAAGTCAGACAGCTAAATGGGAACAAGCTCACTACAATACTTCATAAAATAAAACCAAGGTATACCGAGGAAAATAGAACAAAAAAAACAAATACATGTGGCTGCCTGTTGTAATAAAATGAGTTGAGCTCTGCATCGCAGCAGATCAGCTTCAATATCTAATGTTCTGGGTGTATAAGCCGCAGACCGTGTCATACAATACCTGGGAGTTCCTATCTGCTCTGGCTCCGCGAGGTTGACTGACTACAACTATCTCCTTGAGAAAATGATGAGGAAGACGGCGTCTTGGAAGGCAAAGCTACTCTCTTTCGCCAGAAGAAGAACGCTGATAGATCACGCGTTGACCTCGACGGCGATCTACTCGGTTGCCTCGATAGGCATTCCTGCTGGCATATCAAAACGCATAGAAGCGATGATGTCTAAATTCCTTTGGGCAAACGGCTCCAACGAGCGGCGGAGGGCTTGGGTCGCCTGGAACCGTCTCACATGTTCCACCCAGCAAGGGGGACTGGGCCTCACTTCTTTGAAGACCATTGAAGGCGCATACTTGCACAAAGCGTGCTGGGAGATATCCACTGGATCATCTCTCTGGGCCAAGTTCTGTAGAGCTAAATGTGCCTCTCAATTCCCCAATCATCACGGCAACTTTCCACCGTATCTTAAGATTGGAAGCAACCCGTCGCCCTTTTGGAAGAGAATCTGGAAGAACTTCCCCAATTTCATACCGAGATGCAGATGGATTGTAGGGCAAGGCAATATATCTTTTTGGGACAGCAGGTGGTGCGAGAGACCTCTAAGAGACCATATTATTCACTACAACGATAGAAACAGAGACTTCTTGATCAGAGATTTCTGGCGAGATCACAATGGTTGGGACTGGCCATCCATCGAGCAGATTGTAGACGAGGGTGGTATGCAACTTATTCGTAGATCGCGAACCGCCATCTCTCACTACCCTGACAAGCTGATATGGACGCCCAATAGTCGTGGCCTCTTCACTATCAAATCTGCCAAGTCTACGATCAATCGGGATAGTGAGCCAGTAGCCTCATCTAGATGGGGGTGGATTTGGGACACCTCCACGCCTCGAGCCAGCGCTATTATTTGGAAGCTCGGGCGCAAAGCCTTGCCTACTGACGACAACATAGCTAGTTGCATGATTCCCACTGTTTCCCGCTGCTCATGCTGTAGACAGAACTCGACTGAAACGCTGGAACATCTCTTCCTTCATAGCGAGACTGCGGTTGCTTTATGGTCATACACTGCGACTCTCATGGATACACCTGACTTCGCACCGACCACCATCGCCGACATCTTTGAGACTGGTAGCGCACAACAGAGAGGAACCATTCGTGGATGGCTCACCACAGAGCTGATATCTCTAGTATGTTGGTCTACCTGGAGAGCGAGATGCGCACAGAGGTTCGACAACCACCTCCCCAGCCTTAGCAGGTTATGGACTGACATCATTTCTCACATTAACTCAAATTTACACAAGCGACATTTCAAGAGATCAAAGGACGCTAGCTTCTACGAGCACCTTCAGAGAAGAGGCATCACACGACTTCAAACGAAGATCAGAATGATCAATACAGTGAGATGGATCCCTCCCAACATCATCAATCTCAAGCTCAATATCACCTCAGGTAGATCGATTGATCCAAACGGTAATAGAAGACGATGGATTGCAGGGCTTATCCGCAATAAACACAGCTACATCAGTTTAGCCTTTCGATTCTGGCTGAATGCGAGGGACTACACATCTGCTTACATCTCTGGCATCCTCGTCGGGCTAAAGATTGCCGACGAGAAGAATCTTACCGTGTCTGTCATTGAAGTTGATGACCAGTATACCTATCAAATCCTGTGGGATAACCATACAGGCCCGTGGATAGACACCACAATTTGCAGAGAGGTAAGGATTGTCTTGCGTGACGAAGCCATCTCAGGATATCTGGTTCCCAAAGTGGTTAACTCTATCCCTAGAGAGCTCGGCAAGTGGGGCAATAACTCTGAGGCTGAGTTCATCACAACGGAACCCGTCACCCTTCCCATGAAGATTAAAGGTATGAACATCCTAGAGAGGAGAGGAACTCCATACATCTTTTTCAGCTGGGCCGAGGCCTACTAGTTGCCCTTGCGGGCATTGGTGGGGGAAGTACCATCTGTCTTGAGCTTTTGTTTTCGAAGGTGATATACCTGCCATATGAGCAAGGAGATGTATCAAAAAAAAAGAGCTCTGCATCGCAGTGAATTAGTGCAAAAGGACCTATAAGCCAAGATACAGTGGAATAAGTTAGGATTTGTGATTGTTTGGTAAGCTTACAATCCTCTTAGTAAAAAAAGAGTGCCCGGTTGGCATGCCCTAAGACATCCTGTTAATAGAGACAACAAACATTGACCACATAATGACCAAGACGACAATTTTTGCTATAGAAAACCGGCAACGGCAACGGCAACGTCCAGACATGCCCAATTGGACAAGAGAATCCCTAGGGAGAAACTCCTATACATCACCGTGAAGAAAGCATTCCTCACATTCATTTACAAAATATCTCATTGATGAATAGCAATAGCAACAACAAGAGTTGGGACAGTACTCATATTAGTAGGGCAAGATTCTCATCATAATCGTTGACTTTTTCCTACTGAAAACCACAAGCAACCAAATGAGCCTTATATCGCTCAATGGGTCCATAAAAAGTTGTTATTCTGAAAACCCGCTGGCAGGTTTATGGGAACATCATGGGTAGGAATAGGAACGTTACCAATACTCAATGTACTAGTGTGCTCCAAGGCAGCACACTCTGCATTCATGATGATTTTCTACTCACAAATTGTTGCAGCCTCCTGGTAAGAATGAGCCTCCTAAGTTCCTAACCACTATGGGTAGGAAGAGGAACAAACCAATACCTGATGTACTAGTGCCCTGCAAGGCAGCAAAATCTGCATCCATGAGGATTTGCCACTTACAAATTGTTGTAGCCTCCTGGTAAGAATGAGCCACCTAACCACCGTCTAATAGCGAGATTGAGATGATCGAGAGTGGTAAGAGAATTGCAATCGCCTATATGATACAGAAATGCAGGAGGACCATAATCAGAGGCTCATCAGGGGTATTTGAGGCAAGAGGAGATGACAACAGAGGACCGTCTTCAAGAAGCTCACCGAGGGTTATTATGATGAAAAAAGAAGGGGTTACTGTGCTAGAGATGAGATAAAAAAAAGCAGCCATTGTGCTGAAGGTGGAAAGAGTAAGGAATGTCTTAAAGGTAGTGGAAGATTGAGTGGAAGATGTGGAGGCATATAAGGGGTGATCTTCAACAAAAGAGACAACCTAAGAAATAAGTTCGAGAGTAGAAGGATCATAGTAGCAAAAAAAACACTTGACAACGTGAGAAATTCGTTTGGTATGTTTATGTGGTGAAAGAATAAAAAAAAACATTCACCAGCATTGAATCTTGGAAGAAGCGATGAGAATTGGAGATAAATGAGGTAAACAACAATAGAGTTTGCTTGGGCAAAAAAATGAGGTGAAAAATGAGATTCTAGTAAGAGAGTATGAGCACTCTCAGTCATATGATGATTCTGCTTTCACAGAGCATTTTAGGATGAGCACAAAATAAAGAAAGTTCAGGAAGAATCTAATGAGCTGTTAAACCAAATAAAGCTCATAAGATAAATACACTTCCATAGTCATAATAAAAATTACTTTATGTAAGTAGAGAATTGAGTTTGGATCAGAGAAGTCAGACATCTAAATGGGAACAAGCTCACTACAATACTTCATAAAATAAAACCAAGGTATACCGAGGAAAATAGAACAAAAAAAAACAAATACATGTGGCTGCCTGTTGTAATAAAATGAGTTGAGTTCTGCATCACAGTGAATTAATGCAAAAGCACCTATAAGCCAAGATACAGTGGAATAAGTTAGGATTTGTGATTGTTTGGTAAGCTTACAATCCTCTTAGGAAAAAAAGAGTGCCCGGTTGGCATGCCCTAAGACATCCTGTTAATAGAGACAACAAACATTGACCACATAATGACCAAGACGACAATTTTTGCTATAGAAAACCGGCAACGGCAACGGCCAGACATGCCCAACTGGACAAAAGAATCCCTAGGGAGGAACTCCTATACATCACCGTGAAGAAAGCATTCCTCACATTCATTTACAAAATATCTCATTGATGAATAGCAATAGCAAACAACAAGAGTTGGAACCCGGCCAGCGTAGCCCGGGCGGTCAAGCCAGTGCGCCCCTCATGAAGGGTCGCTGGTTCGAATCCACTCGGGTCAGCTGTATTTACCAACCTCTTGGGTCATCCGGGCTCTGGCACCTGTTTGGAGAGGGGGTGGGCTTCGGCCCATGCAAATCCAAAAAAAAAAAAAAAAAACAAGAGTTGGGACAGTACTCATATTAGTAGGGCCAGATTCTCATCATAATCGTTGACTTTTTCCTACTGAAAACCACAAGCAACCAAATGAGCCTTATATCGCTCAATGGGTCCATAAAAAGTTGTTATTCTGAAAACCCGCTTGCAGGTTTATGGGAACATCATGGGCAGGAATAGGAACGATACCAATACTCAATGTACTATTGTGCTCCAAGGCAGCACACTCAGCATTCATGATGATTTTCCACTCACAAATTGTTGCAGCCTCCTGGTAAGAATGAGCCTCCTAAGTTCCTAACCACTATGCGTAGGAAGAGGAACAAACAATACCTGATGTACTAGTGCCCTCCAAGGCAGCAAAATCTGCATCCATGAGGATTTGCCACTTACAAATTGTTGTAGCCTCCTGGTAAGAATGAGCCACCTAACCACCGTCTAATAGCGAGATTGAGATGATCCAGAGTGGTAAGAGAATTGCAATCGCCTATATGATACAGAAATGCAGGAGGACCATAATCAGAGGCTCATCAGGGGTATTTGAGGCAAGAGAAGATGACAACAGAGAACCGTCTTCAAGAAGCTCACCGAAGGTTACTATGATGAAAAAAGAAGGGGTTACTGTGCTAGAGATGGAGATAAAAAAAAGCAGGCATTGTGCTGAAGGTGGAAAGAGTAAGGAATGTCTTAAAGGTAGTGGAAGATTGATTGGAAGATGTGGAGGCATATAAGGGGTGATCTTCAACAAAAGAGACAACCTAAGAAATAAGATTCGAGAGTAGAAGGATCATAGTAGCAAAAAAACACTTGACAACGTGAGCAATTCGTTTGGTATGTTTATGTGGTGAAAGAATTTAAAAAAAACATTCACCAGCATTGAATCTTGGAAGAAGCGATGAGAATTGGAGATAAATGAGGTAGACAACAATAGAGTTTGCTTGGGCTAAAAAATGAGGTGAAAAATGAGATTCTAGTAAGAGAGTATGAGCACTCTCAGTCATATGATGATTCTGCTTTCACAGACAGCATTTTAGGATGAGCACAAAATAAAGAAAGTTCAGGAAGAATCTAATGAGATGTTAAACCAAATGAAGCTCATAAGATAAATACACTTCCATAGTCATAATAAAAAATACTTTATGTAAGTAGAGAATTGAGTTTGGATCAGAGAAGTCAGACATCTAAATGGGAACAAGCTCATTACAATACTTCATAAAATAAAACCAAGGTATACCGAGGAAAATAGAACAAAAAAAACAAATACATGTGGCTGCCTGTTGTAATAAAATGAGTTGAGCTCTGCATCGCAGTGAATTAATGCAAAAGGACCTATAAGCCAAGATACAGTGGAATAAGTTAGGATTTGTGATTGTTTGGTAAGCTTACAATCCTCTTAGGAAAAAAAGAGTGCCCGGTTGGCATGCCCTAAGACATCCTGTTAATAGAGACAACAAACATTGACCACATAATGACCAAGACGACAATTTTTGCTATAGAAAACCGGCAATGGCAACGGCCAGACATGCCCAACTGGAGAAGAGAATCCCTAGGGAGGAACTCCTATACATCACCGTGAAGAAAGCATTCCTCACATTCATTTACAAAATATCTCATTGATGAATAGCAATAGCAACAACAAGAGTTGGGACAGTACTCATATGAGTAGGGCCAGATTCTCATCATAATCATTGACTTTTTCCTACTGAAAACCACAAGCAACCAAATGAGCCTTATATCGCTCAATGGGTCCATAAAAAGTTGTTATTCTGAAAACCCGCTTGCAGGTTTATGGGAACATCATGGGCAGGAATAGGAACGATACCAATACTCAATGTACTACTGTGCTACAAGGCAGCACACTCTGCATTCATGATGATTTTCCACTCACAAATTGTTGCAGCCTCCTGGTAAGAATGAGCCTCATTAGTTCCTAACCACTATGGGTAGGAAGAGGAAGAAACCAATACCTGATGTACTAGTGCCCTCCAAGGCAGCAAAATCTGCATCCATGAGGATTTGCCACTTACAAATTGTTGTAGCCTCCTGGTAAGAATGAGCCACCTAACCACCGTCTAATAGCAAGATTGAGATGATCCAGAGTGGTAAGAGAATTGCAATCGCCTATATGATACAGAAATGCAGGAGGACCATAATCAGAGGCTCATCAGGGGTATTTGAGGCAAGAGGAGATGACAACAGAGGACCGTCTTCAAGAAGCTCACCGAGGGTTATTATGATGAAAAAAGAAGGGGTTACTGTGCTAGAGATGGAGATAAAAAAAAGCAGGCATTGTGCTGAAGGTGGAAAGAGTAAGGAATGTCTTAAAGGTAGTGGAAGATGTGGAGGCATATAAGGGGTGATCTTCAACAAAAGAGACAACCTAAGAAATAAGATTCGAGAGTAGAAGGATCATAGTAGCAAAAAAACACTTGACAACGTGAGCAATTCGTTTGGTATGTTTATGTGGTGAAAGAATTAAAAAAAACATTCACCAGCATTGAATCTTGGAAGAAGCGATGAGAATTGGAGATAAATGAGGTAGACAACAATAGAGTTTGCTTGGGCTAAAAAATGAGGTGAAAAATAAGATTTTAGTAAGAGAGTATGAGCACTCTTAGTCATATGATGATTCTGCTTTCACAGACAGCATTTTAGGATGAGCACAAAATAAAGAAAGTTCAGGAAGAATCTAATGAGATGTTAAACCAAATGAAGCTCATAAGATAAATACACTTCCATAGTCATAATAAAAAATACTTTATGTAAGTAGAGAATTGAGTTTGGATCAGAGAAGCCAGACATCTAAATGGGAACAAGCTCACTACAATACTTCATAAAATAAAACCAAGGTATACCGAGGAAAATAGAACAAAAAAAACAAATACATGTGGCTGCCTGTTGTAATAAAATGAGTTGAGCTCTGCATCGCAGTGAATTAATGCAAAAGGACCTATAAGCCAAGATACAGTGGAATAAGTTAGGATTTGTGATTGTTTGGTAAGCTTACAATCCTCTTAGGAAAAAAAGAGTGCCCGGTTGGCATGCCCCAAGACATCCTGTTGAGATAGAGACAACAAACATTGACCACATAATGACCAAGACGACAATTTTTGCTATAGAAAACCGGCAATGGCAAGACAAAAAGAAGAAAAAGCAGCAATTTCTTGATATGCAGGTTCCAGAAGATAGAAACAGTCAAGCATTTAAATTGCAGTATCGTAATGGTCGAACAAAATTTTACATTTCTCTCTGTTGCAAGACACGCAACATCGGGAAGAGAACCTATCTCAGGTTAACCTTGTGTATTGCTTGGCATGTGTATGCGTAAAATGGAAAACTAGCTAGAAAACTCTCATTAACTAATAATATAGATAGGGTAAAATGAGCTAACGGACTTCTTTTCAATAATCTTTTTCTTCTCTTCTTAGATTTTTCTTTCTGTTGCAAGACACGCAACATGGGGAAGAGAACCTGTCTTAGGTTAACTTTGTGTATTGCTTTGCATGTGTATGAGTAAAATGGAAAACTAGCTAGAAGACTCTCATTAACTAATCAATATAGATAGGCTAAAATGAGCTAACAGACTAACTTTTCAATAATCTTTTTCTTCTATTCTTAGATTTTTCTAATTTCCGTTATTTTTCCATCAACAAAACAGGAAGATGAGCTCTTTTTGTCGTCATTTCCTTCTCTGCATTATCCTATCAACAATTTGTTTTTTCTGGTATTCAACTACAGATAGCCTAGAATAATTGGTGGAATGGCAAAATTTAACAAAATGAAAAGAAGAAAAGACTTACTGAGTAGGTGGCTGATGGATGAAACTATAGAGTTGTTCGAAAGCTGTTCCAGTCACAATACTTCCCAAAAAGACATTAACAAGCATAAAATAATAGTATTTTGCTGCAGCCCTTCTTTCAATAGAAGATAATGACAGATAACCTTCCACCTTTGACATAATCACCAGAATATCAGGGAGAAAATGTAGAAAAATCTTTAATGCTAAACCTGGAAGAAAACCTTGAAGAAAAGATTTTATGACCTTTCTGTAAAACGAAAAAAAGTTATCAGCATTTTAATAAACAGGAAGCTAAAAGTACATGAAAAAGGTGGTCAATATAAATGAGAAGATAAATCCAAACTGTAACTGACCCGCTATTAGAGAAAAAACAGATTTACAGTGAAATAACAAGTCACTATTACATACATTTATTTATCACGACACTGTTTTTAATGTTTTAAGACAAATATTTGTAGTTACATCATTTCATGGTTGTAGGTAATTAAAAGTAAAAAAGATCAGGCAAATCCGTAAGAACCCATAAAGAAGTATACTTACACTTCAATAACTGGCCTGAGAAATGGAGCAACCTTTTCAAGTCCCTCAAGATTTGCTAGTGACTGAACGAAAGCAATGGGTATCATGTAGAAGAAAATTAGAAGAAACACTACAACAGGTATTGCAACCCTTCTAATTCCAAGTGAAACAAATGGAATAGAAAGATTTCTCCAATATACATCGTGTGGCTCTGGTGCCCACTCAGTTAACCATCGAGTAGGATTTTTACTTTGTTGTGTCTGCGCACAAACAGCTGCCCCCCATCGAGAATCAAATGTGACAAAAGCCACCGGCATGATAGCCTTCGAGTCGTTAAGGATCCTTTGGCGTTCAGAAACAATCTGAAAGATATGAGATAAATACTATGAAATGCATAAACATATGAAGCCAATTCTAATGATCATCAAACTCAAAAACTCAAATCTATGTTACAGTACGGAATAAAGAACTCACTTTGCTCTCAAGTTCAGTTATTATTTCCTTATAGTAGTCAATTGCATCAACTTTTGCACCACAAACACCAAGAAAACCTGTCTGAAAAATGGCAGAAATTACATTAGTAAGATTGAAATAGCCACTCAAAACCCAAGTGCTGCATTGTCACTTATTTATAGTTGTTGTTCTATCATCAAATATTTATCTATTCGCGGCACAGTAAAAAGTATTTGGTATTCTGCATTAGTTATAAATATCTGGCTACTCCTTTGTATTAGAGAGAAAGAAAACGCAATGGTCTATACATACCTGCGCGGTAGGTCTTATGCCTGTTTTTTGAAATTTAATCTCATAATAATCCAGCCAATTTTGAAGCCTCTCCTTCTTTTTAACTAATTTAGCAAACTTATTTGAGTTGTACACTGCCTGAAAAACACTACGAACACTGTGTTAAAGAAACTGTGTTTCCTATTTTAAAGTACTAGATAAATTTCAAGCTGACCTGTTCATCATAGTTTACCAAAGATTGCAACAATAGCATGCCAAAGAAAATTTTGAGAGCTTAGGTTATCATAAATAGTGAATACCTGGTGGCCGAGATAATGATCAGGATGGTTTCTTTGGAAAAAATGATCTACAGTCTCTGAAATCGAGTGCCCTGAAACAGACGGAATGTTTCTAGCCAGAACCTGTTCCACAGAAAAATTAAGACGATTAATGTCATGCATAATTTCTTATAAGAAGTTACCAAGTAGTATTATAATATTAATTGAGTTGTGTATATGAAACATTGATAGACCTACAAAAGATCCTGAGAGAACAGGCGAAAAATGGATGGCTCGAAGAAGTTCCAAAAAATATCAGCATACAAAAGAAAAGTGCAACGAAAAGATCCACATCCGCACTTGTAGTTGATACTATCAAATATCAATAAATATGCAACATTTAGTACACCGAAGCTCAAAACGCTTTTTAAAAGAATAGATGAACCTCTCTAAAGTGGACTACTTATTCGGCAATAGAAGATGATCTAACCATAAGACAGAGATGAAAGAGTTGTTCATATATTTGGCTGCAAATTGATAGGCCAATTTCCTGTTCATGATTTTAAACCAAGGAAGCACGGACACGAACACGGGACACTGCAATTTTTAACATGTAGGACATTGACACGACATTATATGAGGGGATGTCTTTAATATATACATACGTGGGTTGGATTATGTGTTTATTGAAGAAAGAAAATATATATTGAATGATAGAGTTGAACTTTGGAGAAATGCGTTGGAATCTAATAGATTTATGATCACTAGAAGCAAAAACGAATATATGCATTGCAATTTTAGCCAATCTAGGATTGCGAATGGTGGAGTCAATTTGGATGGAATGGATGTACTGCAATGTGATAAGTTTCGTTACTTGGGGTTTATTGAAAGGGAGGGGGATGTTGAAGATGATGTTTGTCACAGGATCACAACAGGATGGTTGAAATGGGGGAGTGCAACTAGAGTAGTATGTGACCAGAAGATTCCTATCAAATTAAAAAGCAAGTTTTATATTGCAACTATACGGCTAGCCACGCTATATGGTAGTGAATGTTGGGCAGTGAAGAAACAAGGTTTCAACTAGATGAATGTAGCCGAAATGCGTATGTTGAGATGGGTGTGTGGGAAGACAAGAAAAGATCGTTTGAGGAATGACTATGTTAGGTGAGCATCGAGGACAAGTTGCGAGAGGATCGTCTAAGATGGTATGATCATGTGCAACACAGACCGACAAACGCACATATTTGAAGCAAGGTTATTGAGTCAAGCACAATTAAAAGAGGCAGGGGTGGACCTAAATTGACTTGGGAAGAGCTTATAAAGAGAGATTTTGAATCTTTATATCTTAATCACATTATGAGCATAACAGAGCTGATTGGAAAAGAAGGATCCGTGTAGTCGTTCCCAACATGGTTGGGATAGAGGCTTAGATGATGATGATGAAGAAGATGATATACATATATGTGGGTGTACAGTGGTGTATGGATTGGGATTTATTTCCTGTATTTATGTATGTATAATCATGTATGCATATGTTTATGTGTCTTCGTGTGTGTAGTAGAAACAATGTGTTAGAAGTATTAGCCTATTTAGTTAATAGGTTAATTAGTCTATTATGTACATGAGCCTGTTTGCCCATGACCCATTGGGGTTTTAGTCCTCTCCTATATATAGGACAGGGACGTACATATCAATATACAAGGAATACACGTGTTCACACAATGCAAAGTAGAAAGGAAAAAAAAATGTGTTTCTTCTGTAAATTTAGTAGATTACTAAATAGATAAATGAGTTCTTATTACTCATTTAGAATCAATTTATTACACTATAATGTGATTTGTAACACCTAATTCAGCTCAGATTTTACATATTGATTCCATTTAACAGATTTGTCTGCAACTTTGATTAGATCTTCGTTCTATGTTGCATTTTCTCAATGACAAGACATTAACAATTGTTGTATGTTCAACATTTGCACATTGAAATAGGCCATTGCGGCAGCAAATACTGCATTGATGTGTCAAGAAGTGTCCGGGCCGTGTCCAGCTGTGTCCGGACTGCAGAAAAGGTCCAAAATGGACAGGACCAGCTGTGTCGAAAACGTTAGGGGCCATGTTCGGAAGTGTCCGTGTCTAAAACGTGTCCGACACGGACACAGGGGCTGTTTAGGCGTGTCCGTGCTTCCTAATTATAACTGCCAGGCCAACCTTTCAAGGGCAGTACCTAATATTCCTTGAATCAAATTCAGTAGTATTCAGATCTTCTGCAGTTTAAGATTCCAATGGGTGGTACCTAATATTCTAAAAAGTAATGTATACCATTTTAATGACCGGTTTCAGTGATATCAAAGTTGTTTGACAGTTTATCCACTTAAAAGAACCTAATGCTCGATAACAATGAGACCAATGTAAAATACCAACCGATTGGCCTAGCTATAATAACCTAATATGTATTGAAATACAATTAGCCACTAATTTTATCAACTGATTTAACTAGTTTTCTGTATCAAAGTTATGCTCGGGAGAGGAGAGGAGCTTCAATATAAACTAAAAGGGTGATGATCAACCATCATCGAAGCCTCAATTCTTCAGACCATGTTGAGTATAGCTACATGGATTCTTCATTTTCATTCGGCTCTGTTTTGGGTCATATGGTGTGTATTCTCATGAGGCGTAATGAATCCAAATCTCTCCTTGTTAACTCTCCCCATGTTAGTTCATGTATACCTCTTCAGCTTCTAACCCTGTCTAATTAAATGTCCTTACTGGGCTTACTCTGAACTGGTTCACAAATAAGATACAAGTTCATAATAACCTTGACATGCAAATCATCAAATACCCAATTGAGGTTTATGATTAACAAGTAAAAAACCTTGTAACCAGCTATATCGTATAGATAGTTAATCAACCTCTAATACAACGGACAGGAAGTACAACATGAAGAGCTAGCATCCATTCTTGATCTATGTCGCTTCTCCAAGAAATGTAATGTTTAGATGTATATAAGTCATCTCTACAATATTAGCTACTAAATTAAAGGAATAGAGAAGTTAAGACTTCACCGTAAATTGGTCTACGCAACGACCTTGGGATGCCAGAAAATGTAGCCGCATAAAGGCTACTGTGTCATATTCTTTGTAGAGCATAAAGCAAGCCCATATCGTCAGTAAGTATGCCATCGAGATGTGAACCCAGAACCTGAAAACGCAAATTGTGATATGATTTAATGAAAAAAACCTTGGGTGGAACCATCGATGTTTATGTTCAAACTAGAATGGAGATAGCTATTTTTTCACTCAGAATCACTATTTTCTATGAATTGAAAGTGACATTATGCAATAAAGTAAATGAATATGATAGATACTATGTGAAAATAAAAATGTACTTTATAAAAAATGAACAGATGATAGGGTCATATAGAGGTAAAATATAATGCTTTGTAATTCCGACTTCGGGGTTGTATTGATAATCGATTAATCGTGTAAGAAGACTCTTGAATGTCAAACTTGAGATAGTGGATATTATTTGTGTTTCCATCCAGTGGAAACAGGACCTTGCTTCGAGGCATCAGTGAATTATGCAGCTGCGCCCCATATTTTCTATACAATTTTTCTAATTATAAATGGTGATAGAAGACCACAAAACCAATCAGCTGCTAATATATTAATCATGTTCAGGCACCACAAGAAAAAGGATTGGATAACATGTCTTCCCTACTGCTTGAGGACTGAGTAAAGGTCTTCTGGGGTGACTGTCTTCAGAGATCAGACATACCTATGCTACTCGAGGACACCAAGCAAAGCATCCTCATCTAGAAACATAGACACTTCAAAACATGTGATGTATTCGTATTGGACACACATTTAACACTTGTATTCCGTAGACATGCTTAAATATGTATTGGACACAGTTGGAGTGTCCAACATTTTTTTATCTTTGATAGTATGACACTTCCTGGACACTTGTTGGACATGACCCAGCCCATTCAAAGCCCACACCAAAAAGAAACCATGCTGATTTTTATACCTTTACTTCCAATATCACGACTCTAGCATCTACTCTTGGGCTTGGGGCCTTTATCTATATGTGCCCAAGGGATCAACTGCCTAAAAGGTAAATGATCAATTTATACTCCTTAGTTATTCCGATAAATGTGTTTAGTACAGCCTCGTTTCTTAACTCCTAACAACATTATTCAGAATAGCAGTATGCGGTGTACGGACGGAGAGGGTATGTTCATTTGCGATTTCATTGCTTCACCCAAAAATTCAAATGAAAATGATTATTTTAAAGTACTTCAAACCAAATGAAATTCCTATATTCATAATGTTGCTTTACGAATGATCTACCTTCAACCAAACTAGTTGCCAGTCTTTTACCAATCAGCAAAATCACCAAGTTGAACTATTTATTCTATCAAGCATGTTTGATAATATAATTTATTACCGGGAATCCCCTATTAATGTGTTTGATCAAATCATTTTATTCTAAACTGTATATACATACTTATGTATACACATGAATGAGGGTATTTCATCTAACTTTTTGACCAACTTTTCCCAAATAGTTGATCGTACAACTACCTTTTTTACCAAAAAAATATGAAATTCTGAAATTTTCAGCTCTACCAAACATATTCTACTACAATTTTGTAAATATGCTTAGAAAGGTACTCCATATGCGTTCATTTAATATGTTACTTCAGTCACGTATTCTGGATAATAGTTACATGTGCCTTAGATGGCATGGCAGGTAAAACACGTAATTTAGCAATTTTCTAGCTCCCACAAGAAATTGTAGTGTAACTTTTGTTGATGGCTTCATTATCTTCATCCACTGTGGTTATGTGGTATGATACCACCCAGAAGATCCTTACCGTCAGCTTTATACATCAACTTCTTATTAGTCTACTTTCAGTTGCTAAGAATAACTTTTTTTAATATTGCAGTAACTTAATTACCTAATTCTTGGGAGTTGTAAAAAAAATATCGGAAGATTAGATAAGGATTTAGGTATAGGGGCCATCAGTATTTCGAATCTAATCACCTCAAAAATATAGATGGTCATCTATCCATGGATAAGTCAAAATTTTGGTTGGAAACTCAAAACGTTGTCGGCTGCCAACTCTGGGTAGGTCAACACTATGCATGTCTGAATTGATTAACACATATATTAGGGAAAAGATCGACCAAAGTAAACTATGGCTTCTTTATACTCCTATCGGCGAACAAGTTGTGGATATTAACTAAATGCCACACTTTATTAGGTAAAAGATTGGTTAAGGAGAACTATAGCTTCTTTCTAATCCTTTGGTGAGCCCTTTGCAACTATTTTTTGAATAAAGGCATGCTCAAAAGTTCAGTCGATATTGCCATTAGTAGACTTGTGCATGCTTGACAATTGTGCACAGCTTGAGGGAGAGCCAAGAGTGTTGCAGATAGGACCTTACCTGATTGTGGTAGGAAGCCCCGGGTATAACATCTATTAAATCCTTTTTCATTAGGGCGTTCATCATAATCATAATGTTGTAAACTCTATATAAAATGGTTTCTGTTTCTAATTGTAACACTTCAAACTGAAAGGAAAATAAATTCTTTAGGCTTCCATTATAGATGTAGGGCTTCATATTTAGGTATTGTTGAACCACATAAATTTTCTGATTGACAAATTGTGTGGGGTAACTGTTTTAGGTGGATCTGTACTTGTAATCTATTCCATCCTAACATTGGGGCTTAAAGGTCATATTCTTGATATGAAGTATGAGAATAACTATGATTATCATTAAGATCATGAACCCCATTTGTAACTTGTAAGAAGAGCTGCAAGGGATTGAGGAATTTGAATTGGCCTAGACAACATGTTGATTGAAATGTAACTAATTGGATCCAAATAGACATCTTGAGGAAATTTATAAAGTAGGAAATTATGTTTCTAATTAAAGATTCGTTTGACTAAAAATCAACTAACATTGATATGAATAATCTAAAGAAAAAAAATCCTCTTGCCTTTAACAAGACTGAATTATAAGTCACTATTAGATTAGCTTTCAACAGAGTACTAACTATATTCTATGAGATAGATATGAAAGATACACTTGTAAGAAAAGTTCTTCTGATTGAATCATAAGTCATCACTGAGTTTAACTCTCAACAAAAGTACAAAACTGCATTTAGTAAGCTAGATATCAAGGATATATCGGTAAAACCGTAAAATTAGCTCTTCCACCAGCTAATAGAAAGAGACTTTTTGAAAATATATTTCTTATAGTGTTATTAAAATTGTTCTTTTGAGGATACAATGAAAAGCTATCATGAACAATACATAAGGTAGCGTTCAAGGGCTAGCATACGTCGATGAGATTGTGAATTACATAGTGTCTTGATATGCAATAGAAGTGTCATGGAAAACACAATGCCTATACACTGAGAGTAAAAGTTGCTAATTGAAGACGGACAATGAAAAGCTATCATGAACAATACATAAGGTGGAGTTCAAGGGCTAGCACACGCCCATTAGATTGTGAATTACATAGTGTCTTAATATGCATAAGAAGTGTCATGGGAAACACAATGCCTATACACTGAGAGTAAAAGTTGCTAATTGAAGACGAACATTACCTCAACGATCCAGTATTCACATTGGAAATTGATAAAGTATCAATGTCGCTCGATACAATTCCTTTGGTATTGGTGAGATTATGTAATATATTGCCGGACAAATTGACAGGAACCAGAACGACCAAAGACAATATTGTCCATGGAACAAAAATTTTCAATCTGTTAAAACAATAAAAACATTCAGAAAAGTTATTGTACATTATACAAACAAAAGAGCAATAAAGGAGAGCTACGGATAACGGATCTGCACTATCATTTAAAACTAGTACACTAATGATAATTCAAGTAATTAAAAAATCAATAATTATGGCTTCCCTCAGTGAGAGTACTTCGTGGCTTTATATAGGGATATATTCTTGCTCAGAATCAAAGCTAAACAGCCTATATAAAGTAAAATTTGTTAACAATATCCGACTAATATGGATTATGCTACATAAATTTATAAATGTAATTATCAAAAAATCCTACTAGCACATGGATACCTAATTTATTCGACAATGCCAAAAGAGAGTAGCAAGTAGACACTCTCCTCCTACGTCAAAGAGCCATAGTTAAATTTGCTTGATGATGCTTCATATGGGCTATATATAAGTAGGAAAGGCAACGATCATAATTTTCCCGAATAGAACTTTATGCAAAAAGAACTTCGTATACTGATAATAAATGATCGGGCAATTACTTTCCAAAAATACAAAATAAGATTATTTTTTGTTAACTAAAAAAGGTTTTCTATGAATCTCTAAAAGGATGAGTCACACAATGAAGCTTTGGGAGAGGATTATTGAGCTGAGGCTCAGATCTATAATGTAGATATCGAACAACCAATTTGGTTTCATGCCTGGAAGATCAACAACAGATGTTATTTTTCTTATTAGGAGGCTTATGGAGAAGTATAGAGAAAGCAAAAGAGATCTTCATATGGGGTTTATTGATTTGGAAAAGGCTTATGATCGAGTACCCAGAGAAGTGTTGTGGATGGTTTTGAAGAAAAAGAGTGTGCCAATCCAATACATTGACTTGATCAAAGAGATGTATGATAGCTCTACTGCAAGTGTGAAGACCTCGGGAGGAGAGACACTAACTTTTCCTATCACAGTTGAGGTACACCAAGGATCCACACTTAGCTCATATTTGTTCGTTCTTGTTATGGATGAGTTGACAAAGAATGTTCAGGATGATATTCCTTGGTGTATGTTATTTGTTGATGATATTGTTTTGATTGACGAAACTAAAGATGGATTGAATGATAAAGTTGAACGTCGGAGAAATGCATTGGAATCAAATGGATTGATGATTAGCAAGACCAAAACTGAGTATATGCATTGCAATTTTAGTCAATCTCGCAGTGTGAATGATGGAGCCAATTTGGACGGAGTAGATATACCAAAATGTGATAAATTCCGTCATTTGGGTTCTATTTTTCAAATTAGATGGGGATGTCCAAAATGACGTTTGTCACAAGATCACTGCAGGCTGGTTGAAATGGAGGGGTGCAACTGGAGCTTTATGTGATCGGAAGATCCCTCTCAGGTTAAAAAGTAAGTTCTATAGAACAGTTATACAGCCAGCCATGCTCTACGGGAGTGAATGTTGGGCAGTGAAGAAACCCTCAACAAGATGAACGTGGCTGAAATGTGTATGCTGAGATGAATGTGTGGGAACACAAGAAAAGATTGTCTGAGAAATGACTATATCAGAAAATAAAGTGGGGGTGGTGGGCATTAAGGACAAGTTGATCGAGGGCTGACTCAGATGGTATGGATATGTGCAACGCAGACCGGCTAATGCGCCTATACGAAGCAATGCTATTGAGTCAAGCACAATAAATAGAAGAAGAGGAAGGTCTAAACAAGGGATGAGATTTCGTCGGTATCGGCGGTATACCGCTCGAAATACCAATACCGGCGGGTACCGGTACAGGTACGTGCAATTCTGCCGCTAGGATCGCATTTTTCGGCATACCGGTGGGTATACCGCCAATACCGCCAAATTTCGAGGGTACCGGTGCAAAATGCACCACTAACACCTCGGTACACGGCGGCACAGGCGGCATTTCGCCCCGACAAACCGATATTTGCGAGCCGTCTTCTGCTGTTGCTGTTTGAAGAGGAAAAACTTGGAGAATTTGGGCGATTTTCAAGATTGGAGCTCAAATCAGCCCCAATTAAGGTATGTTTACTTAATTTCTTGCATTTCCCATCATTTCCAACCTCTCCCCTCTCTTTTCTCTTCTTATAATTCTATTCTCACCAAAAAAAATCACCAAATACCCCTAAAATCCTAGATCTACTCCAAAATACTTATGATTGATGCTATTTATCACTAGATCTATGATTATATTATATAGATCTATTGATTTATCACTAATTACCTCACTAATAATTAACATTAACATGTTATTTCATTTATTAATAGTAATAATACAATTAGTACCATTAATAATAGGTATTTAATTTAGGTTTAGTAGAAGAAGTTCTATCAAAGACTAACATGAACATATATAAACAAAAATATACCCAAAATATCTAAATAATTCGTATTTTTTATTTATAAAAATGCTGAAAATAAAAAAAACGTTTTTTTAAAAAAAAAATTCTTTAGAATTGTGTGTGTTAATGTTGTATAAGATGAAACTAGCATGTGGAAAGCATATCACTTGTCTTTTTAATTAGTAAATATCATGTTTTATAATTTTAAAAATAATTTCAGACTTTATTTATATTAAAAAATAATTATCTTCAAAAGAAAAATCTTTAAAAATCTTGTGTTTGATTCTATAATTACAAGCAAGTATCATACATTATAAAATATCGATTTTGATTCTACATTACATAAAAGAAACCGATTTTGTTCACTTAATGGTTTATTTTTATTTGATATTAGTATTGTGAATAGAGAATAAACTTAATAGTTAATACGACAATGTACATTTCTTACTGTACTTTTTTATTAAATGCTAAGTTACTAATATCATTTGCTTTGCTTGTTTGTCTTTGTCTTTTTCAGTGTTGACTTTTGAGTTTTGAGAAGATGTCTTCTTCGTCTTCAAGTGACGCTGAGGGTGCGGCTGGTCATGCATCAAAGGATGTGGATTTTGCATGGAGTCACTGCAAGCCTGTACCTGGGTCTGGGAATAGGGCAAAGATTGTCTGCAACTACTGTAAGAAAACACTTGGTGGTGGAGGAATTACTAGATTCAAGCGTCACATTACTGGTGGTGACAAGAATGTGGCAATTTGCCAAAAGTGCCCTCCAAGTGTTAGGGATGACTTCAAGAAACTGATGGGTGCAAAGAGGCAAAAACAACAAAAGTTGAAGCAGGTTGAAAAGGCTTACACAGATACACTCTTTGATGTTAGGGCCACAGGTTCTTCTGCTGAATCAGATGATGATATTGCATATCCTCCAGGATGTGATACTGCTTATACACGTCATATGTATAGGCGTGCTCTCAGAGACGCCCGCAAAAGTGAGTGGGATAGGGAGGAGGCAGCTCGGCTTACGAGGAGATATGGACCATCTGGTGCAGGTGGAGGCAGTGGGGCTGCACGTGTCCCGGTTGTTGACTTAGATGATGATGATGATGAAAATCAGCATGCTCAATATAAAAGAAAGAAAGGCATTGATACACTCTTCCGTTCTGCTAGTGCAAGATTGAAGGATTTTGATGAGCCAGGGGTTAGGAAGCCTGATGCTAGGCAAAAAAACCCTAAAAGCAATGTTTACTGGTGCGAAAGAGAAGGTGGGCAAGGCAGTGGGTAAGTTCTTCTTTGCTCATGGTATACCCGCACATGTTGCAACCGAACCATATCTACAACACATGGTGGATGTCATAGGGGAGTCGGGTAGGGGTATCAAAGCCCCCACTGCATATGAGTTGATGAACAAGTATCTTCCCAAAGAGAAGAAAGATCTACATGCATGGATTGAAAGCCAGAAACAATTGTGGTCTGAGTATGGCGTCACACTCGTGTGATGGGTGGACATCTGGAAATAGAAAGCAAATTATTAACTTTCTTGTACATTGCCGTGGATCTACTGTTTTTCTAGACTCGGTTGATGCTTCTGGTGCAGTCAGGAATTACAGTTACATCAAGAATTTAATGAAGAAATACATCAAGCAGGTAGGGGTTGGGAATGTAGTGCAAATAGTGACTGACAATGGCTCTAACTTCAAGAAGGCCGGTGAAAGTACAATGAAGAAATATCCGATCTACTGGACACCATGTGCTGCCCATTGCATAGATCTGATCCTCAAGGACATGGGCTCAATTGATTACATCAAAAGTGTGATAATTGATGGTAGGTTGATCACAGGTTTCATCTACAACCATTCCTTCTTGTTAAATGCTATGAGGCGATCTGAGTGCTGTGGAGGTGATCTAGTTAGACCAG
Source organism: Alisma plantago-aquatica (assembly GCA_963693085.1). Lineage (NCBI taxonomy): Eukaryota > Viridiplantae > Streptophyta > Magnoliopsida > Alismatales > Alismataceae > Alisma > Alisma plantago-aquatica. The sequence continues at coordinate 603,762,739 of OY856413.1, forward strand.
GGGTGACTAGATTTGCAACGAATTACTTGGCCTTGAACTCATTAAAGTCCAAAAAAGATGGACTTAGGAGGCTTTTCAATGGTGTGGAGTGGACCTCCATGAAGGAGCACAACACCCCGGTTGGCAGAAGGATTGAAGAACTAATTGCCAGTCGGGCTTTCTGGGATAAGGTTACAAAGGTGCTGCGGATAATGGAACCTGTTGTCAAAGTGTTGAGGCTGGTAGATGGTGACAAAGCTGCAACAATGCCTTACTTGTATGATGCAATGCAAGTAATGGTGGAAGGTATTAAACAAGCAGCTCCTAGGTCCCATTCACAATACTTGTCAATTGTAGACAAGCGTTGGACAGATATGCTTTTGCATCCACTGCATAAAGCAGGTATATAATTTATTTCTTCTAAATTCATATTTATGTTCTAAGTTTCTAACTCTATAACTTCAACTTGCTATAAGTTAACTAAATCTAAATCTTATTTCCTTATTTGAAATTGGTGGCATCTTACTATCTGAACCCGAGGTTCCAATACTCGCGAAAACTGGGCTTAGATGCAACTCTAATGTCTGTTGTGAGAGATATAACTAACAAATTCTTTACCTCTACTGAAGAGCGCACCATAGTGATGGATGAGGTATATAACTTATATATATTACATAACAAATTCTTTACCTCTACTGAAGTTTGTTCTTAAATATTTTTGCAGTTGCGACAGTTTCGTGAAGGCCTTGGTTGTTTTGGTCATCCAAATGCAATTGCCGACCGTGATCAAGGTGATCCTTGTGAGTGGTGGGTATGGAATGGAACGGGTGCCCCCCATCTAAGAAAAGTGGTTGTTCGTATTCTTTCTCAAACAACATCTGCAGGAGGTTGTGAAAGAAATTGGAGCACTTTCAATTTAATTCACTCAAAGAGAAGGAACAGGTTGGGGGCAGACAGGCTAAGAGATCTGGTATATGTTCACTACAACATGCGGTTGAGGGCTAGAGCAATACGAGATGCCAACTACAAAGAAGTGGATTTTGCTGTCGTCCACGATCCCATTGACACCGCATACACATTCAACCCATCCAGGCGTAGAGGCATAGAAGAAGTTGATGATTCAGAAGATCCTTTAGAGGAATGGATGAATGAGATAGGTCGTCCCATTCTTGATAATCTAGATGGTCATCCAGATCCATACATAGAAGAGCACTTTGAAGGAGATTCTGATACTAATGTTGACCAAAGTCACCAAACTCCACCTGAAAGACTTGAGCCTGAGCCTGAGCATGAAAATGTTGATATGGAGATCAATAGAGCAGTAGAAGAAGCATTGGGTAGCACAGAGTCTCCTTCAAAAAGTACATCTGGGTCAAAATCAAAATCTGATAATGATGGTGGCAATGATGGCGGCGGCAGTGAGCGCTCTCCTGAATGTCCTCCTGCTGTTGATCCTCAGTATGATGATCGCCCTTATGTTACGGCAGCTGCACCTCCTCCTCCAGCAGAAAAAGAATATCCCATGCGTGAAAAAACTTTTCAAAGGAGGAAAACTCGAACCGGCAAAGACTACAGTGATGCTGCACCACCTCAGGCTACAGGCTCCTACGGCTACAACAATGATCGTTATTCTGATATTGTTGATTCACTTAGCAACATGAGTATTTCAGGTTTTGATTCTCAATCTCAACATGATTCAACATTGGGATTTGCCGATATGCTATTTGGGCAACCATACCCATCTCACTCTCAATATGGGTATTCTGGATATCAAAATCAGCCACCACCACCACCGCCACAACCAGAAGTAGAACATCATGTTGGATATACCTATACAGCAAATGTCTCAGGCCCACAAGGAAGTTATCAGTACAACTCCCTTGCATTTTCTGAGGATGGTGGGCAAACATGGAGTGGTGGTCATTCAGTTCTTCCTGTTTCTCCAGTCCCAATACTTCCGATGGCTGTGCCTGTAGCTATTCAACATATTCCTCAAGGAAGTGAACGCCCACTCACTCGAGCTCCTCGACCTACATCTCCAAGAAAGGCACAATATCTCAGAGATTTAGAACAACATTTTCCAAAGATTGGGATGATGCAATTTGTCAACGATACTGTCTATGAGGAGCATGTGACTACATATAACCAACTTTATAGGATGCACATGTCATGAGCGGAATATCTCAATAGTATCAACTCATTACAGTATGGACAACCTGCGCGCCACTCAACATACAACTGATGTGAGTTGGTAAGTAAATATGTTATTGATATGTTGTAAATTGTATATTGTTGCATAATTGTGTATATTTAAGTTTGTGGATTGTGCTAGTAAAATTTCATATCTGAATTCCTACATTTTGTCATCGAAATCCCAACGAATCAGGACAGGTTCCTTACCTCCCACATGATGGACCCCCCTACCCCACATCCAATATAGAATTTTATTGTATAAAACGATGCATTTAGGTGTGGAGATTACACCTGTAAAATTTCATATCTGAATTCCTATGTTTTGTCATCGAAATCCCAACGAAACAGGACAGGTTCCTTACCTCCCACATGATGGACCCCCCCTACCCCACATCCAATATAGAATTTTATTGCATAAAACGATGCATTTAGGTGTGGAGATTACACCTGTAAAATTTCATGAATTAATTCGTTCATTTTGGCGTCGGTACGGCCAGGATTGCATCTGTCGGTATTTCCATCGGTATACCGGTAAATACCTATTTCCAAGTTGTCGAAACGGCGTCGGTATCGGTCACCTTATTCCTTGGGTCTAAATTAACATGGGACGAGCTTATAAAGAGAGATTTTGAATCTCTACAACTCAACCACAATATGGCCCATGATAGAGCTGAATGGAAACGAAGGATCCATGTAGCCGACCCCAACATAGTTGGGACTAAGGCATAGATGATGATTATGATGATGATGATGTGAATCTCTAAAAAATCACATTAGGAAGGTCTATAGTTGTGAACAATATATCTTATGGATTTTTTATATTTAGCAAAATCACGTAAAACCAGGGCTAAACTAGAATCATGGGAATTTATTCTGGGGAACAACTTTCTTCAAGATCCTTTAAGCCCAAACATCAAGAGGTGTCTGCATTTTCCTAAATCATATTTTGAACAAGATAGACACTTACTACGTACTTAGGGTCATACTTGGCAAGGCGTCCCAGGGCTGCGCCTAGGCGAGGACGCTTTATTTATAATGCTACAGTGACCTAGTTTTGTGGGTCTGGTTGTGTATTCACTTATTTTAATGTTTGATACCACTACACCAATGTTCAAAATTAATAGTGTTGCCTATTTTATGTGCCAAATATCACTTTTAATTGGATCTAATACTCTTTTTTGGGTTTGACTGGATCTAATACTCTTTTTTTGTTTGACTGGATCTAATACTCTTAGTACACATCATAGTAACAAGTTCGGGATTCGGCAACTTTTCGGCTGGCTGGAAAAAATCAGAATTCGGAAAAAATCGAGAAAAGTCGTGAAAAGATCGATAAATTTCGGTCAAAGTTCGATCAACTATTCGGAAATAATCGAGAATAAGTCGGAAATATAAGTATTATACATATATATATGTATGCATATATATGCATGTATGCATGTGTATATATATAGATAAATGTATGTATGTACATACGTATATGATGCATGTAACTGTTATGGCCACAAGACATACAATCTTAGTGAGTAAAAATGTAGGAAAAGAAGTAAAAAATAGTTGAGAAATAACATGAACTGTCCAGAGGAGTGGGGGCTTTGAGGTTTAGTGTGTATTAGAAATTTTATGTACATGGTTTGGTAAAAAAAGAGCAAGCGACTTAAAAGAGAAAAATCGTGAAAAATCGTGAAAAGTCATGAAGAATCGTATAAATCGCGAAAAAGCGGGATTAATCGTGAAAAGTCGTGAAAAATCGGCGATTGGCGTATTAATCGTGATGAATATTCAGGAGCCTATAATATCGTGAAAAATCGCCGATTTTTCGTAAAATTCGGAGACTTTTGTTACCATGGTACACATTTGATTTTTCTTAGTTTGCACCTTCAATTCAGATTGTATTAAGTAGCTATGCTATGAAGGATAGTGATTACATTGCTTAATACTTGTAGCTATGTATGACAATAAATATATATTAATTTGTTGATCACTCTCTTACATTCTTTATAATAATTCTTTTCGTGTCCTTGACATTATTGTCAATGATAATATATTAGAAATGTAATTGGTTATTTTTTCATACAATAAAATATATATATGGGGAGATCGACCATAAATTTGTAGATAACTACATATATAACTATACAATGTGTGTATATGAGTGGGGAAAAACCATGACACATGTATATATCCATAAAATATATACATAAATTATTTTTTTAAAGGTCGTTCAGGCGAGCCTAGGTGCGCCTAGTCGCGCCTTGGCGCAATGCGTCCAGCCCCAACGCCGTGTCGCCTTGCCACCATAACAAGTATGCTTAGGGTGCAGTTCTCAAACATTTTTATTATAGGCACGCTCACCAAGTAAATAAAGGAATTGTTCGAGAATAGTTAAAATACATGATACACAAATACATCAGTTACAAAGGAATCAAGTATTATTCACTGTCTTATTTAATTTTTTATCGCATTTATATCACTTCCAAAAATTTAGATTGAAACTGAAAGAGACAAGGAACAAAAGGAAAATGTATACTGCAATTGTTGTCACTTCTCGGTAGCTTGAGTGGGCAACCAAGTCTTTAGACACCTTTGATCTATGTCTTATTTAAACAGTAATTTTGTTGCGATCACATTCCACAAATTGAGATCTAAGCTGAAAAGAGCATGGAAGAAAAGGATAATTTATCAAGGTGTAACTAATATCAACCTCAAGTAGAGTATATGCTCAAGAGTGTAAGTGGACAATTGAGTCCATGATCGGTTAAGACATACTTTGGTCTATGATGCATGGACGTGGTTTTAGACATGCCACGGAACAGATACATAATGTATATAGGTAAATAAAGCTTCTATTAATATACGAGGGGATCAAGATTGCATGAATATAATGATATGGTGGACCTTGCTCATGGAGAATTATACATGTATATGTAGTATAGAAGAAATCTTTAATTTTTAACTCTACTGTAAATGTTTCGCTCATTCATCTTGTTATTTTGTCCTATTATGAGTTACAATATATTTTGTATAACACATATATCAGACAACCAGTTTCATTTCATGCTTGGTAGATCCACTATAGATGTTATTAATCTGATAAGGAGGCATATGGATAGGGACAGAGAAAACAAGAGAGATCTTCAATTTGTTTTTATCGACTCGAAAAAGGCTTATGATTGAGTACCGAAGGATTCGTTGTGGTGGGGTTTGAAGAAAAAAGTGTGTCTATGCAATACATTCAAATAATTAAATACATGTATGATACTGCAACTGCAAGTGTCAGCATAGTAACAAAAGTCTCCGAATTTTACAAAAAATCGGCGATTTTTCACGATGTTATAGGCTCCCGAATATTCATCACGATTAATACGCCAATCACCGATTTTTCACGACTTTTCACGATTAATCCCGCTTTTTCGCGATTTATACGATTTTTTACGATTCTTCATGACTTTTCACGATTTTTCACGATTTTTCTCTTTTAAGTCGCTTGCTCTTTTTTTACCAAACCATGTACATAAAATTTCTAATACACACTAAACCTCAAAGCCCCCACTCCTCTGGACAGTTCATGTTATTTCTCAACTATTTTTTACTTCTTTTACTACATTTTTACTCACTAAGATTGTATGTCTTGTGGCCATAACAGTTACATGCATCATATACGTATGTACATACATACATTTATCTATATATATACACATGCATACATGCATATATATGCATACATATATACAATGTTTTATAAAGCGGGAAGCGGGAGGCGTGCGGATGCCAACTGCTGGCCGCTTGAGCGGCAGGCGGCCGCTCAGGCGGGCGCTTTTTGGTAAGGCGGGTTTCTAATTTTTTATACAATTTTTCATAAAATTACACATAAGTCTATATAAATCACATATTGTAGTTAGACATTTTACTTATGTAAAACACATTATACAACATAATGAAACACCCAAACAGTGTATGAACTATTACACAAGTCATAACTATAAAATAATGGATGACATTATGACAAATTGCCATTAAATAAATATAAATCAAGTAAAAATACATGAAGAAGATCAAGAAAATAAATATAAATTACTGTTGTACCTGTAGATGGAGCACGATCCGTAAATAATTAGTTGATCAAATTGCAAATACGTCACAGCATACCAACATGAAAATATAAAAACATTTCTTATATATAACAGTATACTAGTATCATACTATCATGTAATAATGTGATCTACTTAATAGTTAGTACAATTTATAGATAAATTTATCACATATAGTCGTATACTAGTATCAAGCCATGATAAATGCACTTAGTAGTTAGTAGTTAGTGTAATATAATAGTACTATACTTCACAGAAATATGCATTGATTTTGTATTACATTTACACACTGGTTGTTTCTTAGATTAATGTTCTATAGTTAGTAATTAGTACTATACAGCAGTACAATATTACTGAGTTGTGACAATTACATAGTTTTATATTACATATACATGGTAAGTTTTATGTTAGTATTACTTGCTATAACAGACTTACTAGGTACATAGTCGTCACTACTGTATATAGCAGCAGAATCAGGGTAGTATTACACACTGATTAACTACTATACAGTATTTAGATACATACATAGTTACTTAATACAATAATATCATATTAACATGTTAATTTATGTTATACAATATCAATAGTGTAATATTACATAATGAAAATATCATTACATTTCACTTTTGGGCCTAGGAAGTGGGTCTAGGTCCTGCTTTTCACTTAAGCGGGCTCAGGCGGGCGCTCAGAAACAGTGTCCAGGCGGGCGCTTGAGCGGGCTGAGCGGGCATGAAACGGCCGCTTAATGCAAAACCGCCTGACCAGCCGCCTAAGGTCTATTTGGAGCGGCCAAGGGTCACATCCGCCTGAGCGGCCGCTTAAGCGGCCGCCTGGGCCGCTTTTTAAAACACTGCATATATATATGTATATACTTATATTGCCGACTTATTCTCGATTATTTCTGAATAGTTGACCGAACTTTGACCGAAATTTATCGATCTTTTCACGACTTTTCTTGATTTTTTCCGAATTCCGATTTTTTCCAGCCAGCCGAAAAGTTGCCGAATCCCGAACTTGTTACTATGAGTGTCAGGGCTCTTGAAGGAGAACCACCAATATTTCTCATTGCAGTTGGGATACATCAAGGATCGGCTCTAAGCTCATATCTAATTGTTCTTGTTATGGATGAGTTGACAAAGCATGTTCAGGGTGATAGCACTTGGTGTCTGTTATTTGATAATGATTATTGATAAAGTAGATAAAAATTAAGCGACAGTTTATTTTGGATAAATGCTTTTGGAAACTTATGGCTTCAAGATCTAATACAAGAAAAATAGAACGTAAGAATTTCAATTTCAGCTAGTCTATAATTACTAATGGTGGTGCAGTGTAATATGGATGGATTTACCAAAATGTGATAAGTTTTGTTACTTAGTTTTTCTATCTTTCAAATAGATAGTGATGTTCGCGATGATGCTTATTATAACATCATGTCAGGATGGTTGAAATAGAGTGCTACTGAAGTACTAATTGTCTGAAGATCCCAACTCAGATTACAGGCTAAGCTTTGTAGAAAATTTATATGACCAACCACGCGATATGGGAGTGAATGTTGGGCGTTGAAAAAACAAGGTCGCAACAAGATGAATGTAATTGTGAGCACAATAAAAAGATGTGGGCTTAAATTAACTTGGGAAGATATTATAACGAAACACATTGAGTTTTCACATCTTGATGCAAATATGACTCACAACAGAGCTGATTGGGATCCATGTAGCCAACCCCAACATAGTTGAGATTTATATGATTATGATAATGTTTTGATCTAATGTCCATCATTTTGCTATAATTGTCTAAAACTCAATGAACAAAATTGGCATACAAGTTATAGTCCAAGCAACAAGTAATAGATATAGAATTAACTAGAAGACAATGTTTATCATGTTAAAGTGTCCCTTAGATTTTACATCCTATCTATGAAACTAATGAAGTTGTGTACTAAATTTCTTACTCTAGTATCTCTTAATTATAGAAAGTTAGAAAGTCAAAGAAACTACAAGGAAGCGTTGGCTTTTTAGATATGCCACACTCTTATTTCAATGATGTAACTATTTCTCATCTGTGTCACTAACAAGTGCACTTAGTGTTTTACGTGATAATTAATTTAGACAAGATCCAACAATAAAGAACATGCTATAATATATGTGTTTGGATGCTTGGAGGTCAGATTGTATCATGTATGCTTTGTCCAAGTGTATTTTTTACAACTTGTTAGGAATGATATAAGAACAAGCAATGAACGACCTGAACCTATCCTAAACCTTATTCGACACTTATATCAAGCCTTTACGATTGTCAGGTTTTATTAAAAAAAGCATTCGAGCCGTTTTCCAAAAGTAGTGTATTTATAGGGATTTTTTCGATCAAACTTTTTCTCGATTGAAATCCATTCAGTAGAACCACTTCGAGACTAAGATATAACAGTTGCAAACTTTGGCAAAAGACTGCCTCTTGATAGAACTACGCTTTGAACGAAATGGAGTTTAATCAAAGTACAGTTTGACTGAGCACAGTCTGTAGAGAAATTAGTTACTGAACGATCTACTAGTTGTTGTAAATCCGACTTTTGACATTCTAACGACTAATTTAGCATTTATCTCATCCTAAACTCTCCCAAAAGTGTTCCTAACTATCCCTAAGTAGTTTCTAACTTTCTATAAATAAGAGAGGCTTATGGACACCCAATATACACTTGAATAGCCTACTACATGCTATCCTACTCTAAGCTTAGAATTCTACTTTGCTATCTTCAGTTGCCATCAAGCTAGTGTAAGCCTTAGCTCAATAGTAGTGTCCTACACAACCAAATATAGCCTTACCTTATTGATAACAGCTCATCTCAGGAACTTTTTGCACTGATTTACTTTTATGTTACATCCCTTTTTGTGGATTTTTCTATCTATTTTAATATCCCTGAACAATATATGGACCTAACTTAATACCCTTTCCCAAATTCATGCAGATTAGTGACATGTCGCGGCCGCAACATCATCTCGACCATAATGGTCCAAAGATGTCTCGCCCGGGACAGAGCCCAGGGTCAACAAGGCCTAGTCGCGACAGCGACACTAGTCGCGACCAAGATGACCCATGGCGACCGCGATGCAGGATGGCGAAGATGTCATGATCGGGACAGGCCGCGACCTGGACAGAAGAAGAAACTGTGGCATCCGTCGCGACCAAGGATGTGTCGCGACCGCGGTATTGTTAATAACACGAGTCTACTCACTATACACCTGTGCCTCAAGCTTAGCCATAAGCTTGACTGCACAAAAACTCTAAATCTGCTACTTTACGATTACACAGAATATTTCGTTTCACATGTCCAGTTCTCTAACTTGACTGTGCAATTTACTTAGGTAGCCATATGGGAAGCAGCTTTAATCAACACCTCACATCCTTTTCAAGACAACATGCCGCCTTGTGTAGACTGCAGTCTTACTGGGGAAGATCGAAATGCAAGGATCCAATACAATCGACCCCCACCAAAACCAAAGGAGAAAGGGAGTAACGTCACTCAGATGGTCATCACCACGAGGAAGAGCGACGCGAAGAGGAGCGGCATCACCATCACCGTTGTAGAAGACACCGAAAGAATCGCCATGAACGTGAACGTGATCGTGAACGCGAACGTGACGAACAAAACCGTGAAGGTGAAGATGATGAGGAAGAGAAAACTCTTAGAGAGCTAGCCGCAACTAGGGCCAATGATACCGCATGCCTGATAGTTATCCCACGATTTGATGCGGCTTATTTTGAGTTGAAACCAGTTGTCATCTCTATGATCCAGAACAAGCATTTCTGAGGGAATTCGGGGAACGAGAATCCTTACCATCATCTTGACGACTTCAAAAACATCTACGACACCATCAAGATAAGGGGAGTGCCTCAAGAAGTCATATATTGCAAGGGATTCATTTTCTCTCTCAAAGATAAAGCTCTGTCCTGGTATCTTAATCTACCTCACCAGATGGATGGAAGCCCCTAACTGATGCTTTCGTCACAAAGTTCTACCCCACTGAGAAAATCATTCGAAATATGCAAAAGATCACTTCCTTCATGTAAAAACCCAAAGAAAAACTTCATGAAGCTTGGGAAACGTATCAAGAATATCAAAGAGATTTTTCTCACCATAACTACCGTAAGGGATTTCTGATGACAATGTTTTACAATGGGCTAACTCTCACGGAGCGGACCTCGCTGAATGTTGCCGTCGGGAGTGATTTCCTTGGAAAGAAATCGAGCAGAACTATGAAGATCATCGACAACATGGTTGCATTGCAAGCAAACATGGAGTATGAAAGAAGCAATAGAGGTTCAGCCAAGAAGGATGGCTCTGAAGGACCGTCAATTGAAGCCAAGGCTCTACAAACCATATTAGCTCAAATTCAGAAGATCGCCACAGACGTCAAACAACTAAAAGACACTGGAGGCAAAGGTAAGAAACACATTGAGAAAGTCATGAAGTGTGTTACGTGTGCCGAAGGAGGCCATGGAGTCGACAATTGTATCTATACACAGTCGGAATAAAGTGAAGAAAGTGAAAGTGAAGAAGAGACATAAAATGTCTCATGCAAATTTTAAACGGCTAGACCATCCAAGATTCAATTATGGCAAAAAAGAAACTGCTGAGAACTCTCATCAACTGAGTGATTTGTCTAAACCGCCTCCAGGATTCGAGAAGAAAGGTGGACCAACTAAATATACTAGAACTACTAGTTATCAGACGAACAAAAACAACTATCGAAGTCAAAACACAAATACAAGACGACAAAGTCAGGGACAAAATCAAAGTCAGAGTCAAACCAAGGATAACAACCAGCCTGACATGATCACTCAGCTATTTGATTTTGCAAAAAGGCAGGTTTCTATAAACGACCAGCTTACCCAAAGCACCATCACCAACTAAGGGGTGTTAAGCATGATACAAACGCAAATGGTGGACATACAAGCACATCAAAGACAGATTGATCAACAACTAGCCCAGCTAGCAGAACTCGTGAAGAATCCCTCAGGGAAGATTTCGTCGTACACAGAGACCGCAAAGATGGCCACACTCCGATGGAAGATCCTGGTACTAAGAACCCCACCAAGGAAAGAGACCACGACCAGTCACAACCTGAAAAAGTAATTTTGTACGAAGAATACGGAAAGAGAGAAATAATACGAGCTGAAAAGGACCAGATGCGCAAGGGCTATGAAGAGGCGATGCAAGATATACAACAAGAAGAACGCGGAGAGATGGAGGTTGAACGCCATGAGCTAGAAGGTTGGCAAAACCGAAAGAGGGCGAGGAGTATGGCAAGCCCCTCACCATCTCAAATTTCCTCAAGCCCCTCACCATCTCAAGCTTCCTCAACCCCCTCAAATCTTGATGACGACAACGATGACATCGGCAGAGCAAGTGCATCATCAGCACCTAGAGACGAAAGCACAAACACAAAGCCCGCCCAGCGGGAGGAGCCCGTTGCAAAAGAGGCACCACCTCAACCTGAAGATTAAAAGGGTGTTGGCGGGACAAAAACAAATACCCTGGCACGGAAGCTCGACCTGAACTGTGCACCCTCAACAAAGAGCGCCTAAGAAGTCATCATTGTCACTGAGGATATCCACCCTATTGCCGCTGCCAGGCCTTGGGAGACGGTCAAAGCGGCAACTGTTGAGCCACACCACCCCGATGAGCAAAGCAGCGGAAAGATGATGAGTTTCGTCGATGAATCCACATTGCAACGTTGTATGCAGGAGTTGAGCATGTCCATGGACATCAGCGAGCTCTACTTCGACTTTAGGGAGCACAACGAGCGCCACGACGACATACTTGACGGCAAGATGGCCGCCACTTTAGTAGCACTGAATGAGGCAGTACTTGAACCGCCATCGGAGGCAAATCTTCTGCTAGAAGAATCTATCAGGAAAATCACCACCAAAAACCTAATGCAAGAAGAGCCTTAAGGGAAGAAGATAACGGAAGAGCCAACTCATGCTGCCCCAGCTCAGCCTACACCAACTCCTGCTGCATCAGCTTCTCCTGTACAAGCAATTGGTGAAGGAACATCTAAAGATGATGAGGGTGGCCTCGCTTCATTCTTTATCAACAAGCCAGCTAGAAAGCGGAGCCCACCTATTGATAAGGAAGAATTAGGTGTTACTCCACCTCTCCCATGTAAAATGGCAAGCATGGACATGGCCTCACTATCTAGAATAAGATGCAGGGATGTCCATGTCCTGTCGGACGTGCTAGATGACAACCTTCCAGGAACGGACGTCCTGTATCATAACAAAGGAAGGTACCTAACTAGGGAACACCTTAGAGGAATCTTTCTGAAGAGAGTACGTGTTTACAAGAAGTTATTTAAAGTGCTCTATGCAACACTGCTTGAAAAGTTCCTTCACCCCGAGAAAGTGTAACCTGTATTCGACGATACAACTCATCTGGCGCGGCAACTTTTGGATCAAAAGTTTAATTCCGACGATGTCAAAGAACTACAAGCCGTGAACAGGGAAGAAACTCGGTTTGTAATACTGCCTATAAGGACAGTTAAGCACTGGGCTCTAATCGTTGTGAACTTGTATGAGCGCCACACCACGATGTATAACTGTTGTGCCGCCGAGTTGGACAGCACTTCCTTGATCTACAAAAATAAGGAAGCTAGGGATATCCTGAAAGTATCGATGCGTCTGCAACGTGCTATCCAGACAACAGGAGACCGCCACCAAGGAATCTGGAAATAATTCTCTATATGTAAGAAAGTACCTCAGGAAAAGGCATGGACAGAGGATTGCGCTTTTATTGTATTAAGAATGATGGTAGCCATCAACAAAGGAATCCCGCTGGAAGACCTCTGCAATGAAGATCTGCATGACCTACGTGGTGTCTACACTATGGAAGTCATCTATGATCGCCGCTTCTTCAACGACCCGGCGATACCCTCAGACGCAATACCACATAGGCTTTACACGATGGTTCCCTTGCCTGAAAAGAAGACATGGCGAGAACGTCTGAGAACCATGTGAGTCGATCCTGATGAACCGGCTAGGACATCTGCTTGGAAAGAAGGGTGGGTGACAAACACCAGTCAAGATAAAGAACAATCTCAAACTACAGACAAGCAAGAAGTCACCCCCATAGAGAAAAAGAGTAAGAAGAACCTATTGATAATGAGCCTGAAGAGAGAGAAATTAATGAAGACGATATGAACGACATAAAGCCAGATGGGCCAGTAGGAGAGATAGTACCTACCTTCCAGGACTTTGATAGATGGGCTTGTGAAAGCCTGTAGACAAAGTGACAAGCCTCCTATATATGTTTCGTTCTTTCATGCAAGGTTGTAAAATGTGTGAGGCGTAACGAGGCGTTTTTGTCTTAGTGAGGCGAGGCGTAAGCTTCAAGGCGTTTGAGGCGTAAGCCTCAAAATATGTGTGAGGTGGTAATAAAAAAATAATTTATACATATATTTACACATATATTTTCATATGTGTTATGTATATGAATGTGTGTATAACAAAAAAGGTATATACAAGCAGAAAAATATGAAATAAAAATTAATTCTGAATCTTAATAATGATAATAGAGAATAAAGACCCACCACAATACAAAAATATCTATGTAAAAAATAATAAGATATCAATTATTTATACTATTAGAATAAAAGATTTCGATAGAAAAACTAGAGATAGAGTTTCAAAGTAATAGGAATGAGGAACCAAAACTAGTTAACAATGATATGAAATTCACCGACATAGTGAATAAGAAGGTAGAAAACAAAGAGAAATTTAACAATGAAGATTGAATTTGTCACTCGAGAAATGATAATTAAATGCTTATTAATGAAAAATAACAATTAACTATAAGAACTTTAAATTTTTTTGAAGGGAGCATTTGTAATAATCTTAAAAGTAGACAATTTGGTGGTTAACATAAGACATTATCATCCAGAATTGAGGCGTGCGCCTCAACTAAGCCTCAGAGCCTTAGTGCTTTGAGGCGGGCCTCAGATATTGTAAGGCGTAAGCCTCAGTCCAGGACACTGAGGCGTAAGCCTCGAGGCGCATTTAGGATAGCCTCACCAAGAGGCGTAAGCCTCGAGAGCCTCAAGGCGGGTTTTTTATTACCATGCATGCAACATTAGGTTATTTGCTATATGGAAAGTTGTTTCATTACCACATCTCAAGATAATATGATATGCATGGGTATTTGAATTCCAAGAAGAATGGATTGCTCCTATTATAGTTCATAACAAGAATGTGGCATTGCTTAGTTCTGCTTTACTGTTTGATCGAGTGACAATTGAATTTCTGTGCTTTTTCAAGCCACAAGATGAATATTAAGAAAATACACAAAATCTAGACGCAGGTGAGACCTCTCCATGACACTTCTTTTATATATCTCAAAATTTTGTGAACGAAATTTGTGTAACATTTTTTGAGAATGCATTATGTGACTAGCAAAACTTACAACACAAGAAATTTCAGGGTGAGACGTGGTTAAGTAAACTAGTGTCCCCAAAATACGTCCATAGTTTTTGGGAGCGTTGCATTATTCTTCATTAACTAGTGTAGATTTGCCACAATATTCCATGGGAGTTGATACTAGTTTACAATGTCTCATCATGATTTCCAACAGTAGGTCAAGGATGTGTTTTCTTTGAGATAGATTACTACAATTCTAGACCTCAAGATTTCAATCCCTAAGAAATATTGCAAAACTCCAAGATTTTTAGTATAGAAGTGTTGTTGAAGAGATTGTTTGGGTTGGGATTCCTTTGGAGTTGTCTCTAGAGACAATACTTTTTGGCATATACAGCTAGAACTATTAGCCCTTGTTCACAGCAAGAACTGATTGGCCTTACACTTATTGAAGTCTAAAAATGATGGACTTAGGAGGCTTTTCAGTGGCGTAAGGTGCCTCCATGAAGGATCACAACACCTTGATTGGTAGAATAGAAGAATTGAAGAATGGTAGCCACTTGGCATTTCTAGAACAAGGTTACAAGGTAGTTTGAATAATGGATCACATTTTTAAAGTATTGGTGTTGTTAGATGGTGATAAAGTTGCAACAATGCCTTGGTAGTATGATGCAATGCAAACAATGATGGATAATATCAAGAGAGTGACTCTCAAGTCCAATGCATAGCACCTGGAAATCACATAAAAGTCTTGGACAAATATGATATTGCATTCATAGCAAAAGCATGTATACTATATAACTCATAGTCTAATACTATTTTCCTTCAAAAGTTTTAATTTAGCAATCGCATTGGAGTCTAAACCTTGTACATTTTGTCCTTATTTGTTGACAGTTTTTTATCGGAATCTGAGATTTTAATACTCACAGACATTGGCCTTGAATGTGAGTCTATCAAATAATGTGAGAGATATACATACCATATTGATTTCATCCATAGAAGAGCACATGACGGTATTAGATGAGGTATATATTTGAATATTTTCATGTGTTTGAATTTGTGTAATGCATTCATGCTTCACCAACTAAATACCAGGTACGGCAATTCTATGAACCACCAAATGCTTTGGTCATCCAAATGTAGTTAATGATCGTTATGACGAGGATCCTTGTGAGTAGCTTGGGTGTGGAATGGAAAAGGCGCCTCACACCTAACAGAAGTGGTTGTTTGCATCCTTTTCCAAACAATATCTACAATGAATGTCAAAAAAGTGGAGTATGTACAATTTTATACACTCAAAAGAAGGTACAAGTTCGACGCAGACATGCCGAGAGATCCAATCTACATATAATGCAACATGTAGGCCCTAAAGTTTAACAATCGCATAATAAATCCTAAAACACAAATAAATTATAAAAAAAACAAATGAACCTAATGCACTATCAGACTCCTGGATCGAGGAGTAAGACTTATCCTGCATCAGGAGGTGAGGTTAGGAGGTGAAGAGGTCGTGTTCCTTTCACCTTTTATGTATTATTTGTTGGCAGGCTTGTCCCCTAGGGAGAGAAGTACCATGAGAGTGACAGTTTAGGAACATTCTTTGGTGGTGGCCAAGGAGTCATAGTAATTGATACTAAAGGATGTTCACCGTTGTCTGTTCCATCTAGTGACCATGGAGAGACTTGTAGTTTTGATAGGTATAACTGCGTGTTTGCTTCCCGATACTCGGGGGAGGATAGAACTCAGAATCCCATTAGCAATGGAATCATGTGTTTGGTTGTGTCAAAACCTTCGCCTGGACGGTAAACAAACGGTATTCAAGTCCCAAACAAGTCGGATTGCGAGTTCTCTGCCCCCCTTGGTACTCGCTCCAGATTTATCCCTGAACGCTCCCGACTCTCCGCCCTACGAACGTTCCCGACTCTCCGCCCAAAAATGTTCGATAACCTTGCGACCCTGCCGTCCTGTTCCAACTCTCCACGAGGCATCAACAACCTTGTCGCTTCCTCACGCACCGGCTCCAATTTCCTGATGGGCGGTCGTTGTCGTCTCCTCTCCTCTGCAAGATGTCGCTTCCTCTTCCGTGCAGATTTCTCCTTTGTGTGCATCCTTCTCCGTGGTTGGCTTCCCCTCCATGACGGTAGCCTCATCCTCCCTGGCCAACGGCCTTTTCTATGGGGGTGGTCTCCTCCTCTCTAGCAGGTGGCCTTCTCTGTGCGGCCTTCTCTGTGCGGGCAGCCTTCTCCTTCGTGGTGGGCTTCCTCGGCTGTGAGGAGCAGCCCTCTCCTTTGTGACCGTTGTCTTTTTCGGCAGCCTCCTCCTTCCAGTTACCTATCCTTTGTTGCATCCAAACATGGGATGGGCTACCTAATATCCCAACCACCACTTGTACCTACCTATGCTTGCCTTCTTTGTGTCCTATTCAAATCCTTTCCCATGAACCAAACGTGGCGTAAGAGGAAAGTGGACTATAAGATGGGATATTTATCCTATTAATTTTTCCTGTGAAAATAAGGAAAGAGACATTTCCATGAACTCTATAAGATGGCATGTTGGTCTCAATAGAAGAGAGTACCTAGAGAAAGTGGGAAGGTGGATTGGGGACGTTGTCTTTTCATAAAGCAAGATAGAGTTTCCTTGGCTGGATACAGACCAGATTATGTGCAATACTTGGAGGTGAGGAAGGTTTAAGGAATCTCATTTGAGGGAGGCCAAAAATCATTGGTGGATCTATAGGGGGGCTACCGGGGCTTTGCCCCCCCCCCCTTAAAAATATATATATATAATACCGATAAACATAAAAAACAAAAAACAAGATGATAGATTGATCTCATTTCAATTGTAAGCACAACAAAAGTGTGGCTGCAATGGTACTTTTTCCTTTGTTGAATCCAGACAACCAGTGTTCAAGTCATTGTGGAAACAAAAGATAAAAATTTTTGAAACAAAGTTTTTTTGTGGAAACAAATCTTTTATCAACCCCCTAGTTCAAGTCACAGTTTTTTTAGATTTACGATGTTGTCCAATTAAATGCTCTCACATACGAGATTATTTATTAGATTTGTCGTTCAATCTAGTTAAATGTTCTCACGCCTAAGAGTAATTATCAAATTTGGGGTCCAATCCAATAATGCCCTCACGTCCCAGAAGGGAAATATAGATTTTTTCTATTGTTATATGATGGAATGATAAATAAGGTGTAGACGGAAGAGACGAATGGAGCGTTGTTGCACACTGGCAACGTAAGAGACCCAATAGGGTTCTCCTCTCTATTTATAGTAAAGGGAAAATTACATGTAGGTACAGCAGTAATATGAAATATGAAATAAACACAAAGTAAAGATATATTAACACTCCCCCTCAAGCTGGAGTGTACACATTGTGGATGCCCAGCTTGCCGCATAAATTCTGGAACACTGCTGGACCTAATGGCTTTGTCAAGATATCAGCTAGTTGATCTTCAGACTTGACATATGGCGTCACAACATTGCCATTCTTTATCCGATCTCTAATGAAATGACAGTCAACTTCTATATGCTTTGTGCGCTCATGGAAAACAGGATTCCTGGCAATATGTATAGCAGATTGATTGTCACACTTGAGAATCATGGGAGTTTGAATCAAAATCTTCAGCTCAGATAAGACAGATTTGATCCATTGTAGTTCACAGCATGCATGTGCCATAGCACGGTACTCAACCTCAGTACTAGACCGTGCTACCACTTGTTGTTTCTTGCTTTTCCAAGTAATCAGATGATCACCAAGAAAGGTGCAGTAGCCAGATGTGGATCTTCTATCAACTTGATTACCAGCCCAATCTGCATCTGCATAACCTGTGAGAGTCAAAGAAGATAGAGGACTCTTTGGTTTATAATAAGTGATCCCCTTTCCAGGAGCACTTTTCAGATATCTCAGAATCCTGCATACAGCTGTCCAATGTGACTGTCGTGGTGTGCACATATGTTGACTTACTACTCCAACAACAAAAGAAATATCAGGTCTTGTGACAGTTAGGTAAATCAACTTCCCAACTATTCTCCTGTAATGACCTGGATCTGAATATGCAGTATCATCGTCCACCTCCTTGATGTGATAATCCATAGGAGTGGATACGGGCTTAGAATCAGTCATACCTGTTTCCTGTAGCAAGTCAAGCACATACTTCCTCTGGGAGAGATTTATACCTGCATGGGATCTAAGAACCTCAATCCCTAGAAAGTATCTCAGCTTCCCCAGGTCCTTCGTGTGAAAGTGTTGTTGTAGTCCTTCCTTCACACGTGATATGCTTGTAGAATCGCTGCCATGTATTCACAATATCATCAACATAGACAGCAATAATGATGGACCCACCAGAAGAATTTGAATAAAATAGAGAGTGATCAGTCATGGAACGAGAGAAGTCCATCTGTAAAACAACAGCACTGAACTTGTCAAACCAAGCTCGAGGAGATTGCTTTAACCCATAGATAGCCTTCTTCAATTTGCAGACTTTTTGACACTCCCCCTGAGCAACAAAACCTGGTGGTTGCTCCATGTACACCTCTTCTTGAAGATCTCCATGAAGAAAGGCGTTCTTGACATCCAGCTGGAAAAGAGGCCACTCAAAGGTAGTAGCTAGAGATATAAGGATCCGCACAGAATTGAGACGAGCAACTGGAGAAAAAGTCTCAAAGAAGTCCACTCCATATGTCTGTGTGTAGCCTTTTGCTACCAATCTGGCCTTCAACCGCTCAATCGATCCATCAGGGTTGTGTTTGACTGTAAAGACCCATCTACAGCCCACAACTTTCTTTCCCGTAGGTAAAGTAACAAGATCCCATGTGCCATTGTCAATCAGAGCAGAGATTTCCACCTGCATTGCCTGCTGCCACCCATTGTCTTTCAGAGCCTCTAAGTGGTTTCTTGGTATCTTAATGGAGTCCATCCCAACAGCAAATGCACGAGCCTGTGTAGATAAGTGCGACAAACAACATACATTTGATATGGGATGTCTAATAGTACATGAACGTATACCTTTCCGGACAGCAATAGGAAGATCAAGGTCAGAAGCCTCTGCAGGAATCTCTTGAGTAGAAGATGGCGAAGGAGGCTCATGGACTTGTGCCGCTACCTCATCTGGATCCTGTCTACCTCGCCTGTGATAAACCTGGTTATAGGGTTGAATGGTAGGTGGATCATGCGGTATGTCCTCAACAATGATAGGTGGCACTCCCTCACTTGGAATTGCGGGTGGCACTCCCTCACTCAATTGCTCCCCCTTGCTCATAGAATTTGCAAAATATGGACTGGTTTCATGAAAGGTGACATCCTTAGAAACAAACATACGACGCAAACTCGGGCAATAACACTTGTAACCTTTACTCGTACCAGAGTAACCAAGAAACAAGGTTTTCAAGGACCTAGGAGAGAGTTTGTCTTGTTTGGGATCAAAGTTATGAACGAAGGATGTACAACCAAAAACCCGAAGCGGAACATGAAACGGTTTATCCATAGGGCGTAAGACAGAGAAGGGAGTGCGTTCATGCAAAACAGAAGAGGGCTGCCGATTAATCAAAAAACAGGCAGTGAGAAGAGCTTCAGACTAGAAACGTTTAGGCACATTGGATTCAAACATGATAGACCTAGTGATATCCAAAAGATGGCGATTCTTTCTCTCAGCAACGCCATTCTGCATAGGAGTGTGAGGGCAAGAGGTGTGATGAATCATACCAACCGAACTGCAAAACTCATTCATCGCTTTCTGAACATACTCAAGGGCATTATCAGATTGAAAAATTTTGATATTGCAGTTAAATTGAACCTGAATTTGTTTATGAAAATGTTTGATAATGGAAAGCACAGATTCACGACTTTTTAAAAGATAAATCCATGTCATGCGAGAGTAATCGTCCACAAAGGAAATGAAATAGCTAAAACCATTATAACTCTGGTTTTTAACAGGACCCCATACATCACTATGGACTAACTCAAACGGACTAGAAGCCCGATTATTGACACGAACAGGATATGATAACCGATGATGTTTGCCCAACTGACAGGACTGACACTCTAGAGAGGACACATGAGCTAGATCTGGTTCCAACTTCTTCAAGCTTTCTAAGGAAGGATGTCCATATCTGCAATGCCACAGCAAGGGGGAACCACTCAGCATGGCGGAGGAAACTGGAGCAGGAGGTGGATGGCGAGGTAGATAATCACCAGGAAAGAGGTAGAGATCACCTTTCCTAGGCCCCCCACCAATCATCTTCAAACTCTTGAGATCCTGTAAAACAAAGCAAGAGGGCCCGAATGTTACTGTGCATTTTACAGTGTCAATCAACTTGGCAACAGAAAGCAAATTGAATGGAAATTCAGGTACAAAATGAACAGATTTCAAATCAATATCTGGTGTAAGGGACACAGAACCACTAGCTACCACCTTCCTCACAGAACCATCTGCCAAAGTAACAGATGGGTGAGGAATATATGAGTCAAGTGTGCGGAGCAATCGCCTCATACCAGTCATGTGCTGGGAGGCACCAGAGTCAACCACCCAGGGAGTTGCGGATCCAGAAGCCATAAAAGATGTAGCCTGATTACCCGTTGTAGATGCAAGGTTTGCTGTAGAAGCAGATGAGGCGCCCATACTCCAATGTTGAGTTGCCTGAATAAACCTGTCATACTCCTCCTGAGTAAGTGTGCTGCCAGAGGAACTCGAGCTCGCAGTAGTAGAATCTGAAGTAGCACAATTGGCAGCTCCAACAGGTGGGGCGGCAGGTCGCCCATGTTTCTTCCAGCATTTCTCGACAGTATGTCCAGGTCTGTCACAGAAAGTGCATCGAGGACGAGTCCCACGTCCTCTGCCCAAGCCAGGTCTGTCAGCTGGTGTAGGTGCAGGTCGTCCTCCGCGAACTGCTGCAGCAATGGAGGCATGAGAATCTCCAGAAGGAACAACAGGAGTAGGATCAACTGACTCAAAGGTGGACTGCTGAATCCTAGAGAAAGCTTCTGCAAGGCTCGGCAATTTATCGGACGCAAGTATCACACTTCTTGCTGAACCAAATGAGGGGCTAAGGCCAGATAGAAATTTAGCAGTGACAAGATCATCTCTATCTTTAATCTGCTCAGCAACTCTCACTGGATGATAGTAGCTCAACTCCTGGGAGATAGCTTGAATCACACCGAAATACTCTTCAAGTGATCTATCACCTTGTTTCTCTGCAAACAGACGATCATAGATCATAAACTGGCGAAGAGCATTCTTCTCTTGAGCATAGTGCTGCTTAACGGCATCCCAAATCTCCTTAGCAGTGGAGTAGAACATGAACCTAGAAGCAATAGAAGGTTCCATGCTACCCCAAAGCCAAGTCTTCACTAGGCTGTCAAGACGTTTCCACTCGGCATAGTCTTTGTCAGTGCTAGTGAGAGGTGCAGAATCAACAAACTTTGCCCGATCGCGCGATTCCAAGACAGTATGAACCGCATTCATCCATAGCAAAAAGTTCTTCCCATTGAGCTTGATAGGAATAGGCGAGACCTCATAATAGGTCTTGTTCTCCATGATGTAACTGGGATATGTGTGACGGAGTGATACACGTCACAAAGAAGGCTGAGTGGACGGACAGATACGCGTCCCGTGACGGAGAGATACACGTCACAACAGAACTAGAAAGAGGATGCGTTACTGAAGCATTGACAGCCTTCAAACGAGAGGTTCCTAATCATACATGAAGGAGATGTGATTAGGAAAGCACTGTGGAAGAGACGAGACCTCCGGGTAGGGCTTTAGAAGGCCGTTGGATCAACCGGAGATCCCCAAGCAGCAGGGTCGGCGTCCGAAAAGGGACCGAAAGGTGCTGAAAAAGTTCCCGGAGACGTAGACGGAGCCTTTAGATCTTTGCGGCTGGACCTACGGCAGCATGAGATGGACTACCAAAGTCCAGCAGCGATGGACGGGCGGTGGGAACCCTCCCTTAGGCGGCTAGCAGCAGCGCCGCAGGGAGGCTCCTGCGCTCCTGCCGCACGCCGGCGGCAAGGAGCAGCCGCTGCTGCGGGCGGCGGCGGCCGGCGGCTAGAAGGGACCGGCGGCGGCCGGCTAGGAGGGAGAAGAGAGGGGCGGGAGGGAGGGGCGGCGCCGAAGGAGAACGGGCGGGAGGGAGGGGCGGCGCTGGGCGGAGCGCTAACCTGCTCTTGATACCATGTAGACGGAAGAGACGAATGGAGCGTTGTTGCACACTGGCAACGTAAGAGACCCAATAGGGTTCTCCTCTCTATTTATAGTAAAGGGAAAATTACATGTAGGTACAGCAGTAATATGAAATATGAAAGAAACACAAAGTAAAGATATATTAACATAAGGAAAAGGAGAAAAGGGAAGTAAAGAAAGGAAGACACTTTAAAAAATTGTTGTCTTGTTGTTAATGTGATGGGTTGAACCAGCGAGATTGTTTTCCAAGAAGTCACATTGTAGTGGCATAATAGTGATCTATCTTTATATTGGTATTTTCATTATCTTCACGTGGTTATTATTTCTTCAGGTTTTGAGAAGAGCATATATATTATTCTTTTGATATAATGGATTTATGTCGTTGTTCCTTTGATATATCTCTCGGTGGAGGCTTTCCAAGTTGAAATATGGTGTTTCTTTATTTTATAATAGTTTTATCATTTGGTTTTGTTCACTCATTCATATCGCTTCTGCATTTACATAGTACTATCAATATTCTGGTTTGTGTTGGTTAGGATTGGGTTGGAATATATGTTATAATTTAGACTGACATAAAATTTCTAGTTTCAACTTTTAACATATATGACTTATTTTTTATGTTAAAATATTATATTAGATAGATAAAAATATGAAGACATGATTAAACTTCATATCAATATAACGGTCTCAATTGCATATGAAAATTCATAAATTGAAGTGATGGATTAGGTCAAAGTAAAAGAAAGAAATAATAATGAGCTAGGATATTACTGAGTCCAAATCCATGTCACAACTGCAACAAAATGAGGTAGTCTAGACTTTTTAATTTGAATTTATTGAAATGGACTTAATTTTTTAGTTAAGAATCTAGGTTAGGTATAGGTCCGCATTTGTCACGAGTTGGGCATTAACCACTTAGGTTTACACGTATCATCTTTGTTGCACCATATGATATACATATGCATACATCTTTTGTGAAAAAACAACGCATTTAGTGTAAAAAACCAAAGCAAATGTTGACTGCTAGTGCTACGAGTGCTTATCATTTTTGAGGTGGCTAGAAAATGAGTTCGTATATGTTTTTACCCATCACTAACGTCTTTCCATATTCCAAATTTTCGTGGTTACATTGTTTACCCTTCTAGTGTCCAATGTGTATTAAGAACAATAGAATCACCAGTTAATGATTAAATGTTTCTCTTATTCATTTGAGGTTAATAGGTTGCTGGATTTTTCTTTCATCTCCTATCTGTATAAAAATAATTGTATATCTCTAATAACTCCACGGTGTATTTTTACATTTTTTGTAGCCGTGCAACCAACATGGCTATATTGAGAAATAAAAAGTTTGGAGTTATGCAAAAGACTTTGCGACATTTTCATACATTAAAACACAGAATTCACGCTTTTATATTTCTTAATGGTAGCTTTCTTTTGTTAGTACTTGTTGCTTTAGATGTGAAGATAGGATCTTAACATGAAATGATTGAAAATACATGTATAATTCTTAATAGTTATACACAATTTTAGTTTAAGCAAAAAGATCCAAGTCACTGTGTATCTACTTCAATGATGATTATCTAACTCAACCCCCCCCCCCCACCCGGGCCTCCCCCATAAAGAAGTTTGCCAATGGCGTCCTTCATAGCATCTCTACAGCTGTCAATGAACAGAGGGTTCAGAAAGTTCTACAACACCACCAAGTGGAGGCTTTGATTAGAGAAAGAAGGTTCTAAGGTATTGAATGACGACATTTTAGGAGGCTCTGTTTTAGTTGTATATTTCCAAGTAGATTGAATCCAATTTGTGTTTTCCTCGGGCAGAAAATTCTGGAAAACGGTACCTCCTCTATACCATCCTTGTAAAATATTCAGAACTGTTGTTCCTATATACCACATTATGTATATGATTTAGAGTGTCATTGGCCTGCCGTGGGAGGTGGTAAGTTCGCAGTACCATGTCAATAGATAATCGGTTGCCGGTACAACAGCACAAGGCTTTTGTTCTGCACCAGATACTCCTTCAGCTACTTACTGTAAGTGGTATCAATGGGCAGCATGTACCTCTGTAATGTTAGTATGGATTTGTCAAGATGTTTTCTTGCAAGAAATTTCGCTCAAGCAGGGATTTGATGAACCGTCATTATAAGGGTTGGCCATGGAGTATGAATCCCCTCCACTACAGGCCGTAGGCTGGTAACCATTTATGTGGGCACTGAAAGCGACGTGCTACCAACAGAATGGCCAGTTAGTGGCGACACCCGAAACCCACCTCATGCCCACTACGGAACTGTCCAAAACAAATTACTAGACAGGCGCACACACCCATACCCAGAAGCAAAAAAACACTACCTTTGGTTTGGCCCTCCACTGAAGCCAAGCAACGCCCATTTCAAATAGTAAAGTAGAGACTACACTGAAAAGAGCAAGACTGGAAGAAAAAAAAAAAGACAAACCTTACCCGAGGAGAAATATCCGCAGGAAGATTGCCGAGTCGAGCCCAGCGTGCTTGATGAGGTCGGCCTGGGACATCCTGAGTGCGTCGGGTATCCAGTTGAGGAACGTGAAGTAGGTCTTCCAGTTGAGGTTGACGAACCTACCGACGGCATTCCCTCCCCTGCGGGTGTTCTTCCGGCCACCGCTGATGTACCACTTGGAGTAGTAGACGCGGTCGTTGACGGGCTGGATCCGGAGCAGCGCGAAGGCGAGGAGGAATGAGAAAGCGGTGAGGATGTTGATGATTCCGGACACGGCGATGTCCTGCACGGTGGCCATGGCGGCTGCCCCGGCGAGGAGGACGGTAGTGGATGGGTGGGTGGGTGGAGGTGGCGAGCGGCGCCGCGTAAGGATAGCAGTGGAGAATAAGTGAGGGTGGCGGCGGGTAGCTGGAGTTCAGGGTGACGGCGAGTTGAATAAGATGGTGGGTCGAAAGCTGGAGACAGAGGAAAGTAGTATACAGAGGGAGAACCAATGAGAGCTTCTGCAGAGCGGACGAGGGAAATAATGGCGGCACCACGAGCTAGCAGGCTGATAGTAGTAGAAAAAAGAGGGAAAACCGGGAAGTGGGACGGATAAAGAAAAAGGTATTAAACCGGTAGGTAGGCACGGCAGCGGCGCTTTTGCGCTTTATGCTTTCCTCCTCCTTTCCATAGTTCCATGGAAGTAAACAGTAGTGGCGGAGAGAGGTAACGGTGACGTAGAGGGAAAGCCAAAAGGACTTAATTTTGGAAACGCTAGCAGGCTGATAGTTAGGGGTGAGCAAATAATGGTCCAGACCGCAAAACCGGACCGGACTGTTCAATTCGGTCCGGTCCGGTCCGGTCCATTTTGTGTTCGGTCCGGTCCGCGGTCCGAGAATTTTGATGAGTTCGGTCTTCGGTCCGGTCCGGTCCAAAACCAGTCCGGACCGCAGATTGACTTTTATATAAAATTCATGTATATTTGAAGGTGTATTCTATAATAATTACAAATAAAGTACATATATAATCACTACTACTATAAATGTTTGATACTAAAGTTATATAATTGTTAGAAGTGACTAAGATTATCAACTTTGTACAATTAAATAAGTTGTAAAACATGTAAAAAAGGCTGATTACGGTCCAAACGGTCCGGTCCGGTCCTAGCACAAAATGGTCTGGTCCCGGTCCGGTCCTACCTTGAAACGGTCCGGTCTGCGGTCCATATATTTGTTAAAATTCGATCTGCGGTCCGGTCCGGTTCGGTCCGGTCCGGTCCGGTCTGGTTCTGGACCGATGCTCAGCCCTACTGATAGTAGAAGAAAAAAGAGGGAAAACCGGGAAGTGGGACGGATAAAGAAAAAGGTATTAAACATGTTTGACGCGGCCCGCACCTAAAACCGCTATCCAACTGCCCAACTAGCCACCTACCCCACTGCACACACTTACTTTTCAGTGAGCAGTCTGATCACCTGAATCGGCCCAAGTGAACCGGTAGCGCACGGCATCCGAGAAATGGGGCCGGTCTCAACTACCCTACGTGAACCGGTAGGGCCCCTGTGGTCCCAATTTCTCCCCAAAATCGCGCCCCAGAGGTCCCCAATTTGTCCCCCCCCCCCGATTATTCCCCCCAAAACTGCCCGTCGACTTCCGCCGTTGCGCCCACTTCCGCCATTGCACTGTGCACACTTCCCTGCCGCCCACGCCTACTCTTCGCATACCGCGGAGAGCACCTCGTACCGGCTCCTCCTCTCTCTCTCCTCTGCTATTCTCTGGTGCTAACTCATGGATCCTATCTCCGGTACCGCCAGAGACAACTCCGACGACGACTTCCAAGAGACGATGACCCTTGCGAGCGCAAGGAGGTCGTTGAAGTTAGTGGTAAGAAGGAAGACAACAACTGTTGCGGGAGCCAACTCTTCTAATTCTGAGAGGATCGCAAGCAACAAGGGCGCCAAGCAAATTAGGGCGCAGACTGAAGAAATGTCAAACACAAAGAAGGGTGCTGCAAAAAGAGGGTCATCAACTGTTGAATTGACACCCACCAAAGACAAAAAGAAGGCGAAGATACAGAAGCAAAGTGTAGACGAAGAGGATGATGAAGATGAGGATAAGCAAAAGCTGGTCAAGTCAAGGTGTTCGTGTAAGATCTTCCACAATAGTTACATTACACTTATTGATGAGGAAAAACTCATTTTCGCAAGGACCCCATTCCAGTCACTCTTGCAAATCAAAAGGATACCTCTCAACGACGCAGTTCTGATACATGATCTTTGAAACGACCGTCTCGTGAAAACATGATTAACTAATGCGGAAGCGAATTATTTGCAGCGGATTACTGAACATCACTGAAAATTTAAAACTTTTTGCAAAGAGATCCATTCATAGGAAAACTCTTTAACCAAGAACCAAAGTGTTTCCATTTCATCCTGGATCACAAGTATACAGCCTGTACAATTCCTTTTTAAGGATTACAACATTGACTGCCCTGTTAACAAATATACACAGGCAATATAAAAACTTGGAGGCACTAAGCCAAAACTCAGATTGATACATTTAAAACTCCGAGGACCTGAGAGTACAGAGACGACACATAAGACTACTATCTATATGACTAGACAGACAATATTTCCACCTGAGATCTTATTGTTGTCCCTGCTGTTGCTACTGCTCTTTCCCTGTTCTAGGGTTTCTGCTTTGCCTTCCATGCATACCTAAAAATGTTTCCCACGGGGGTGAGACAATTGAAAATTGCCCCAGCGAGAGATATAACTCTCCGCCAAAAACATTGTTATTGCATTTTATCAAATTAAAGCTGAGTAGGGGTTACTTTTACATTATCAGGCAGAATTATTCATCATAGAACAGAATAAGATAATCTCCATTCTCAAGGAGGTCATTTCATCTACCCATGGTAGATAAGTAATTCATCTGTCTACTTTGCAGAGAATATAAAGAAACATAATTAACATTTATCTACTAAGGAATGCACAAAGAAATGCAACATCAGCCAATGAATCTCCGTATTCAATCCTTAAGCAAACATGCTATACGGCTGATTATATTTTACAATCACACTTATGCTTTGAGGAGATGAGATATACCGCTCATACTCCAACCGACCATTACGAAATCGCCTCGGTACCATACATAGGTCATCAAAGAGCCGGATTCTTATGACCTCATCTGTCTCGGTCAGTACGAGACCACATGCAGGACATCTCGTGTCTCTGCTAACTAGCTAGCCAGGGTATTCTGGCACCTTCGCTACAGAGTTACAGCGTCAACTGCACTCTCATCGTCAATCAAGAGATTTCTTGTTTATCTCCTCGATCCGACATTAAGTATAATTGGGAGATTCATGATACATCCATCCCGACATATTCATGAAGGATTGAGAGGTTTCTTGTTTACCTTCCAACAATCTCTTCAAGAGGACGTAAGGATATTTTCGCCCATTTACCCCCACATATTCAAAATATGTGCTCCGGGTTTTGCCGCGGGCACCCGTTTCACCATCACCTATTCCTGACGATGATGGATCTATGGTCAGAGCACTACATGAATAGATTTCACTTGATTTATTAAGTACATTCTCATATTCTTTTAGCATCAACCAAGTTCTCAAACATAACTTATTACAACAATGCTATAAAGAGACATGTACTACTTTTATCAGATATTTATCAGTCTTTCAAAGACCCTGGGAACTCAGTCCCTCATTTCAATACTGGGAATTATCATCCCTTCACTTTCTCATCACCATAATCATATGGTTCTGGGTATTCAAACCCTTAACTCATCATTGAGCATGATTATACCTTTTTCAGGTAACTATCACCTTCAGGTCATCTGACCAAGGCATTCATGATACTTGTTACACAAGCATCACACCTGGCTCACAAGGCCATGAAATATCTTGTCACCTCTCACTGGGTAACAACTTACTCATGTGACTCATAAAAGTCCATGCATATTGCTTCTTTTACTAAGCAACAACAACATTAAGGCACATAATGCCAATCAACATTTATTATATAAATGTCACAGCTCACACTAGCTATATACATCATCTCATAATATCTGTATGGTTATTAGGCATGATAACAGTCATACAAGATATTCATCACATCATATGATGTGATAGCAACACCATTATTCCTCTACCAGGAATTAGGGTTTACTATCAAATAGGGCTTTTCATTCCCTTTACCCAAATTAGGGTTAGGGTTCCCCATTTCTCATTAATAAAGAGTTCATGATCTCATTATTTGTTCAACCCTTAATACATTATTCCATACCTCTGGGGCATTCAAGGATATCATATTTGATTATTCTAGAACATTACTTTCATCATATAGCATTAATGATCATCAATTCAAGGTATGAGTTCATTTCTCATCCTTATCATGGTATGATTATATCATACACATCATTTGGGCTTAACCCCATTCTCAAGGTACATTAATTAACACTCATCAAGGTGTAACGACTCATTACATTTCATTGTAATAGTTTCATAACACACTTCATATGTTTCTTACCCAATTATATTGGATTTGAAGTACATCAAGGCATATAAACCCTGAAATGCTGAATGTGATAACTATCATATCTTGATGTATCACTTTCTCATCATTTCAAACTCTGTTGAGTTATCCATCTTATCTTGTATTAAGGTATTTCCCTCTTAATACATCCCATCACTAATCTCTTACCTTTAGCATATAATGCAAAGGCCACACATTAGAATTGTACAACTATCTCACATGATATGGACTTATCTTAGTTTAAGGCATGACTTTATTATAAAGTTGCTTATAAATAATCACAATGATACACCCTCAACTAGGGTTTCTCATCACATATCTTATGTATCCTTCATCCAATTATATTGGACTTATAATCATATCAATGTATACGATCATATGAGGTCACTTTCAAATCACCTCTAAATCAAGCATAGAGCACCACGGCCGTGCAACCAAGAACGGTCGTGCGAAGGGAAGCCACCACGGTCGTGCTACCTTGCACGGTCGTGCAAAGTGAAGCTACCACGGTCGTGCTACAGAAGTTCCCCTCATGAATCATATTCAAGTATGAATTCTATTCTTTCATTAGGGATTAGGGTTTCACATACCATCTCCCTTCTTTAGAATAGGGATTACATATAGCATCACCCTTCATTAGGGTTTCATATCACGTTTCCCATATTCAAGGTTTGCTAATCATTCCCAATTAGGGTTTCTCATGAAATCACCCTCAATTAGGGTTTCACATGGATACACCCTCAACTAGGGTTTCACATGGATACACCCTCAGTTAGGGTTTCACATGGATACACCCTCAACTAGGGTTTCACATGGATACACCCTCAACTAGGGTTTCATAAGGATACACCCTCAACTAGGGTTTGAGTTCAATAACCCTGTCAATTAGGGTTTATGTTCATGTTTAGGGTTTCATGATCTCTTTACTTAAGGATCATAACTCTTAACCACCACATGAATCATATTCATGTATGAATTCATGCTATCAACTTCTCAACTTGAATAGGTCATATCACCCTTTAGTTGAGTACGTACAACTATGATTAACATAGTGTATCAAGTCATTGACCCTATAAGCAATTAGAAATTCATCCCTTAATTGGCACTAATCCCTTAGGTACTATTCGGGTTTCAACCTTTGTACCTTCTTTGATTATCATTATTAATCAACATTGGATCAATGGATCATTCATCATCTTGATTCTCAATAGATTCAATCACATTGGACCTCCATTACATAGGGTATCCAATTGAATTAGGGTTTTCAATGTTGATTCCTTCAATCATTGAATTCATGGAACCAATCATCAATTGGACCTACCCTCATACTTCAATTGAGTTTAATAGGTCAACATTCAACTGATTTGACTCTCAATTGACCCTCAATTGATGATCAATTAGGGTTTGATTCAATTGAATTAGGGTTTGGAATCGATGATTCAACAACACTAATCAATGTAAGACTAGTTGCTTTGAAACCATTGAACCATCATCTAAATTGGGTATGACCTGACCCCAAACGGTCTTGAGGTCGTTTGGATGACCTCCAAACGGTCTTGATTGATTTCTTCAATTTTATACACTTTGGTTTCTTTGCTGCAAATTCCATCAAGAACGGTTGTTGTTCTTGGGTGCACGAAGGAAGATGACGATGACATCATCATAAGCAAGCACCTCACCAAATATCTTGGGAGCAAACGATCTCAAAGGTTGGGACCAAACGGGTTCACCAAAACCGTTTGGTGACCAAACGGGTTGCAAACCGTTTGGTGGAAAATGGGTTCAAACCCGTTTGAAGGAGTTGACCAAGCATTGACCGTTTGGGAATCTCGTTCCTAATTATGTAGGCTAATGACCCTCCAAATTTTAGGGGTTAACTCCAAAGGAATCATAGGTTGAAGGCCAATCCATTAGACAAATCGAATTGAATTAAGTGCTGATTTTCAACCTGAATAACTTGACATGTTTGGGCAAACGGGTTCAAGACCGTTTGAGATGGTTGACCAAGCGTTGACCGTTTGGTATTCCTGTTAATAATTATGTTGGTTAATGACCCTCAAAATTTGAGGGGTTAACTCTAAATGAATCGTGAGTTGAAGCCTAGTCAATTAGGGAAACCTAATTGGATTATGTGCTGATTTTTCAATCTGATTAATTGAACTTTTTGGGCAAACGGGTTCAAGACCGTTTGAGTGCGTTGACAAAGCATTGACCGTTTGGGATTACTGATCCCTATTATGTTGTCTAATGACCCTACAAATTTGATGGGTTAACTCCCAAGGAATCGTGAGTTGAAGGCTAATCAATTAGGCAAACCCTAATTGAAAACAGTGCTGAAATTCCAATGAGTTAAGTTGAGATTTTGGGATGATCCCCAAACGGGTTTGTACAGTTGGTAATATGCTTTTGTACAGATGGTAAGTTTGTCGGTAAGAATAGTTTTGCTTTATATAGAATGCTCTTGTTATACTTGTTATCAGTTATTTGTTGTTATAGTTTATCTTGTTGAGGTTCTGTAGTTGCGGCGGGGAGTTATGTTTCCCGCTGGGACAATGTTCGATTGTCTCACCCCGCTGGTTTACACCCTTTTTAGGTGGTCGAGCTAGATGTGGTGGTGGTCGTGGTGTTGCGGCCGAGCAGCTTGACGAGCAGTAGAAGGCAAGCGATGAATATGCTGCTGTTTTGATGTTTTGTAGTAGAGTCTAGAGTCATCCCTGTACTCTCAGGTCCTTGGCAGTGTTTTGACGTTGTCTCACGATGAACGATCGATGAGGTTTGTATATCCTGCTGTTGGTCGGATGTGGGCCTCTATGTATATGAACAGGTGGTGAACTCATGTGATGGATAGAAAGATGTTCCTTGAAGCTGTAGACACATATCATATCTCGTGTATGTATATATATGACATGTTTCTTTGCAGGATGAGGACTGGAATGTAATAGTTTCCCAGTTTATCAGTTTTTCGCAATCAGTTTTAATTAACCCGTGTCTTCGATAATCTGTGGTTATGGTGATTTCCGCACGTTTTCACGTAACACCTCGTTATCTGTGTGATAATGGGATGTGTTGCCACAAACATGTATCAACATCAAGCAAGACAGGAGAGATATAATGTCTCCAAGGCCTTGTTCAAGAGCAAGATGAAAGAGGGAGACTCAGTTGGCACCCATATACTCACTTTGATTAGGTATGTGGAAAGCCTATCCAATATGGGATTTACCCTAGGTCAAGAGTTGGCAACTGATGTGATTCTGCAATCGTTGCCTGAATCATATAATCATTTTGTCATGAACTACAACATGGACAATCTTGACAATCCGTTGTCAGAATTGTTGGGCATGTTGAGGATAGCTGAAGCACAGATGAAGAAAGACATGCCCAAGTCTTTGATGATGATTAGCAAGATAAAGGGAAAGTCAAAAGGCAAAGTCAAAAGGCAAAGGCAAGGCTAAGAAAGGTTCTAAAGCCGGGCAGAAGCCAAAGTCATCTACGCTCAAAGCTAAAGGTGGGATCTCCAAAGAAAGTAGTTGTCACCATTATCACCAGGCTGGACATTGGAAAAGAAGTTGTCCTCTCTACCTGGAGGAATTGAGGAAGAAGAAGCAAGGGATAGAGATCTCCACTTTAGGTATATATGTTATTGAAATAAACTTAAATACTTCTTCATCATGGGTACTGGATACCAGATGTGGATTTCACATATGTTCTAATATACAGGATCTGATAAGAAGTAAGCCTTTACGAAAGGGCCAAGTTGAGTTGCGGGTCACTAATGGAGCAAGAGTTGCTACCACCGCAGTTGGAGTTATTAGTTTATCTTTGCCTACGGGTCTTGTAATAGAATTAGAGAATTTCTATTATGTACCTGCCATTAATAGAAATATTATTTCTATATCTTGTATGGACAAGAATGGATTTGAATTTCACATTAAGAATGGAATGATTTCTATTTCTAAAGATGAGATCTTTTATGGCAATGCCCCTATGTCTTATGGTATCTACTTGTTAGAAGTTGAGACTAGCATATACAACGTAAATACTAAAAGGCTAAAACTTGACAACTCAAACAAAACATACTTATGGCATTGTCGTCTTGGGCACATAAATGAGAAGCGCATATCTAGACTCCATAAGGATGGTTATCTAGACTCTTTTAATTTTGAATCATTAGAGACATGTGAGGCATGTTTATTAGGGAAGATGACCAAGACTCCTTTCACTGGACACAGTGAGAGAGCTAGTGATCTGTTAGGGCTCATACATACTAATGTATGTGGACCCTTTAGATCAAATGCCAGAGGAGGCTATCAATACTTCATTACCTTCACTGATGACCTTTGTAGGTATGGCTATGCATATCTTATGAAACACAAGTCATAAACTCTTAAAATGTTCAAGACTTTCATGAATGAAGTAGAGAAGAAATGTGGTAAGAGTATTAAAGCACTCCCTTCAGATCGAGGTGGCAAATACTTAAGCCAAGAGTTTGAGGACCTTCTGAGAGACTGTGGTATTGTATCACAATGGAATCCACCTGGTACACCACAACATAATGGTGTGTCAGAAAGAAGGAATCGTACATTATTAGACATGGTACAATCAATGATGAGTTCATCCAAACTTCCAATATCATTTTGGGGATATGCTCTTGAAACCGTAGTGTTTACACTTAACCACGTACCTTCCAAATCGGTTCAAAAGACACCATATGAGATATGGAATGGGAATCATCCCAATTTGTCTATGTTAAAGATTTAGGGATGTGAAGCTTATGTTAGGAAACAATTTCCTAAAAAGCTTGGACCCAAATCTAAAAAATGCTATTTTGTTGGATACCTAAAGGAAACTCGGGGATACTACTTCTACACACCAACTGACAACAAAGTGTTTGTTGCTAGGACTACTGTATTTCTTGAAAAGGAATTTATTTCCAAAGGAATCAGTGGGAGGAATGTAGAGCTCGAAGAAGTTCGAGACCAACAAGAAAGCAAAGAACCTGAGGAACATGAAGACTCACAAACTGTTATGGAATTTCAAGTTCCAAATGTAGCACAAGAACCTAGTAGGTCTAGTAGGACATGACTTGAGCCTGAGAGATTTGGATTTCTCGTGACTCAAGACAATGACAAATTGGGCATAAAAGATGAGCCAACTTCCTATCTAGAAGCTACTAAGGGACCATAATTTGAGAAATGGCTCAAAGCCATGAGATCTGAGATGGAATCCATGTACACCAACAAGGTATGGACTTTGGTGGATCCACCCGAAGGGGTAAAACCCATAGGGTGCAAGTGGGTCTTCAAGAAGAAGACCGACATGGATGGAAATGTTCAAACCTATAAAGGTAGATTGGTTGTGAAAGGATTCTGTCAAATTCAAGGTGTTGATTATGACAAGACCTTCTCACCAGTTGCCATGGTCAAATCCATCAGGATCATGCTTGCCATTGCAGCTTATCATGACTATGAGATTTGGCAGACGGATGTTAAAACAACATTCCTTAACGGGAATTTACTCGAGGATGTGTACATGACACAACCTGAGGGTTTTATCAATCCAAAGGAAGCCAATAAAGTTTGTAATCTACAAAGGTCAATCTATGGATTGAAGCAAGCATCTCGGAGCTAGAATCTACATTTTGACAAAGTAGTCAAAAAGTTTGGCTTTAGTTAAAATGAAGATGAACCTTGTGTTTACAAAAGGATTAGTGGGAGCACAATCGTATTTCTCATATCGTATGTGGATGACATACTATTGATGGGAAATGACATCCCTACTCTTCATATAGTAAAAGGTTGGCTGGGGAATACGTTCTCTATGAAGGATTTAGGCAAAGCATTCTATATACTAGGAATTAAAATCTATAGAGATAGATCTAGAAGGCTTCTAGCCCTAAGCCATAGCACATAAATTGACAAGGTGCTAAAAAGGTTTAGCATGGAGGGTTCTAAGAGAGGTAACTTGCCCATGTACCATGGGGTTATGATCTTTAAAGCCCAATGTCCTAGTTCATGTGATGAACGAGTGCACATGAGTAAGATTCTATATGCATCAGCAATTGGATCTATCATGTACACGATGTTATGTACTCATCCTGATGTGTCGTATGCTTTGAGCATGACGAGTCGGTATCAATCAGATCCATATGAATGTCACTGGACAGACATAAAGAACATCCTAAAGTACTTGAGAAGGACTAAGGATCAATTCTTGGTATACAGTGGTGAGGAAGAGCTTGTGGTAAAGGGTTTCACCGATGCTAGCTTCCAAACTGACAAAGATGACTATAGATCACAATCTGGATTTGTGTTTTGCCTAAACATTAGAGTTGTGAGCTAGAAGAGTTCCAAGCAAGAGACAGTTGTAGATTCTACAATAGAGGCCGAATATATTGTCGCATTTAATGCTGCAAAGGAAGCTGTGTGGATCAAGAAGTTCATTTCTAAACTTAGAGTGATTCCAAGCACTAGTGATGGAATTGAGTTGTTTTGTGACAACAACGGAGCAATTGTACAAGCTAAAGAACCAAGATCACACCAACGTTCCAAACATATTCTACGACGGTTCCATCTCATATGAGAGATCATATAGTGAGGAGATGTGAAGATTTGCAGAGTACCTACAGAAAGCAATGTGGATGACCCGCTCACAAAAGCTCTTTCACAGCAGAAACATGACAGACATGTTCGATCACTTGGATTGAGATTCATGAGTGATTGGGTATAAGTGTAAGTGGGAATCTATTGGTATGTATGCCCATAGAGACTATCATTTGACGTTTGTAATGGGATACTATATAAACAATTTTTAATACTACATTGATCATATCAATAAAGGCAAGTTTCCAATCTATATGTTTGTGTTTTATAATGTGAGATGACCATAAAGCTTATAGATGTCTATAGAATAATATACTCAATGACATATGTTTTTGGGTTGATGACCTAAATAGTGAGATCATATGTATGCTAAGAGTATGTATTCTTGTTTTGTCCCTAATCGGTTGTTATTGTGGAAATATCCATAGACATCAATAACACATAAGATTAGAATGTATGTTGGTTGATGGAATAATCTCATTATCCATGATATGGAGATATCAAACCAAATACATAGATACTTGTTAGAGAACAACGTATTGGACAGACCTGCCTTAAGAGTGACACATGGATACCATGATTGGTAGTTAGAGTCACATCTCATAATGATGGTGGTGATTGTGGTTCTTAGACCTGAAGTCACTACACTTATCACATGTCGTTCGGTGTACTTTGACATCATCCACCATGGTCCTGAATAAGGATTGCCATAAAGATGGTGCTTGGGTGCACTGTGACACATGGGGATGACTGTGAGTGACGTAGATGGAATTTGTCCTTCCTACGGGAGTTTGATATTCTGGCCACTTGATAAGTGAGACTGAGAAATGCATGGCCATGCTGATGTGAGTCAATATGTGATATTGAGCTTATATATATCTCAGACAGTCTACTCTAGTTCAAGGAACATGGATTGAATGTTGAAGAGGATAACAGTTTCATGACTCGAGTTCAATCCGGATATCAGTGACAAAGGAACTATACAATCACTGTAACACCAATCATGAATGATAAGTTAAGTTGTTCTCCAACTCCTCCAATTACTTGGGTGGCAATGAAGTCTTTCTAGATACCAATCATTGCTTGTGAAATCATAATATGATTATGGATATCACTGCCAATGTAATTTGGAGCCTACCGGGTCACACACATAGGATGTGTTGGAATAGGAGTATAATTTTTGGATTTGATTGGAATTGCTCCGAATCACATTGATTACTAAAATATTTATGTAATCCATTAGAATAATATTGGAGTGATTGTCTCTAAGTGCAAGTGGGAGTTTGTTGGTATATGTGCCCATAGAGCCATCCCGAGCGATTGCATGGAGTCAGATATTAATTAATCAATTAATGTGATTATTTGGTTAATTAATTAACTCTAGAATATTCTTATTAATCCATGATCATTTTAATTAACATAATGTTTCTGTTTACCGATGAGTTTAGGAAACCCTACTTCCTCTCGTCTCCTATTTAAAGGGGCTTGATGGCCGATATCTATATACGATATTGAAAGAGGCCTTTCAATTTACGCTCATGTACGTAAACCCTAGTCGTCACCGTCCTCAGGAGAGAAAGGAGAGCATCACGATGCTAGCACGTCGCCGCACAGAGACGACTCCTTCCCGCCAGTTTGGGAAGCACGACGTGGAGTTCCAGTCCATCCACATGGATGAAGTAGAGATGTAGACGCAAAGACGCCTATGTTCGGAGGACGTCTATGACCATCTGTACACGCTACGAGCAACATACATCACCGCATAAAGAAACACAGTCAGATCTTCCTGCGACACACTCAACGAAGGGGAGAGAAGTTCCGTCCATGTAAGTCAATAGAGTTCCACACCATCGTGCAGTGGGATATCGCCGGACTTGCTTCGCGATAAGGTATATCCCACAAACACTCCTTCTGAATACGTTGTTGTTGACGAGATCCTGCTTCGGGTTGCGTAGAATTTTTTTTTGTTGCTTCCGCCGCGCATGTTTTCTCCACAAAACCCAACAGTAACCTGATCCTATCTCCCACCTTGTGTACGTCATCACCATATGTCATGTAAACATTTATTATCAAAATCCTAACTACAAATGACTATAAAGTCAACAACAATAGGATCTAGGTATTTGTCCCTAGCATGGTATTATCAAAGTGCACACGTAGAAGCGTAAAATCTTAGCATACATGAACATATGACAAGATAGTGAAACATTAAACCAAATATATTAAGTAACATTATTTTATTATAAGATTTTAAATAAGAGTCAAATTGTACAAGTCTGCTCATGCACACTAAAGATCTTACAACAAGTACACCTGATATAAATCACCAAGACCATCAATTCTATATCAATATGTGAACCTATAAAATATGTGAAACAATGTGGGTCAACATATGAGGTGTTGAGTATAGGACAAAAAGATACATACATACATACATACATACATACATACATACATACATACATACATACATACATACATACATACGTACGTACATACATACATACATACATACATACATACATACATACATACATACATACATACATACATACATACATACATACATACATACATAAGCTTTGCATAATTTGAAAAGAGTTGCTAAAGTAACAAACAAGAATAAACAAGTTAAGTATTTAATAAAATGAGAGCCCACATTTTATGTAATTTTACTCTAATTATACCATCATTATTGTGTATTCCTAAGTCCTTTTTTACTAACTTTCTATTGGAAGAGTCTGACTAACTTCTTATTGTAAGAGTTTATGAGTGTGCTGAAGAATAGCTAACCCTATTCTTAAAATACCTCAAGGCCATCACCAAGAGCTAACCTTTTTTCATCAAGGTCTGCCCTATATTGACAACTCAAGTAAGATGTCCATCCTTGTCTTCTTACTCCAAGAATTTAGGTAGGTGCACAAGGTTTGTATAATGGAGTTCTATAGTATGTTTGCAAGTTATAAAATATCGACAATGAGACAAACATCAATTACAATACTATAATACTACATGGAAATATTTGAGCAAGTAAACAAGCATATATATATGTGTGTGTGTGTGTGTGTCTCAATTGCAGCAAGAAAGCCATAGTCATATAATTAATAAATCCTATATCTGATTTAGAGATCCTTAACCGAACTCATCCTTGAACATGTAGCCATAGCAAAACCTGAGAACAAGAATACATACATAAATTAGACTTTCATCATTATCCCTAACTAGTTCCATTTTAGGGCTTTGGCCAATTTAGGTTCAAGGTTAGTTAATTACATGTTTGATGATCTTTTACTGACTCAGGGTACATCATGAAGGTGTAGTTCAAATTTCATGTCATCTAATGTTCCATCCATTTTATATTCTTATTACCAAGTATATGTCACTTAGGTACATAACAAGGTCATAAGACTCATAATAGGGCAAGAAGGGTCAAGGATCACCAAATTAAGGACCCAAACTGTAATGACCACATTTGTGCTTAATTGGTAAACTAGGGTTTACCTGAATGATTACATGCTTGATTAAATTGAACATCGTTTAGACTTGATTAATGATAGTAGATCAAGTGTGATGTTTCAAAACTAAGAAGAAACTCTAACTATGATTTTTAGTTTGAAGAATTACGGTTTTAGAAATGTAAACCCTAATCGGCAAAAATTAGGGTTTTGATAGTACATGAATATGGAATTTGATCAGGATAAAAGTATGGTAAATGATTTTTCATATTTTCTACAATTTTTTTTATTTAATTCAATTTTGGATATGATATGGATAACTCAATCATGCATATTGGAGAAAAATTTCAGAATATTTGAGTGTTCTTTGAATGTGGTTCTCGGTCGAAATATACTTCGACCAAAATGTTGACAGAGTGTTTTTTAGCAGTATAGTGTTTTATTTTTAATTATTTATTGGTAACAAAAAAAGATCTAAAATTTTAACTAGAGATCTTAAACTTAATCATAAACAACATGTAAAATTTTAATAATTTTTGGATACGTTTAGACCTTATCAGTAGGCGAATTACAGTAATATTTTTATGACAGAAAATTCAGCTGAAATAAGAAAAAGTATAGTGAGGGGTCAATGTGTAATTGACCCAAGCAGCTCAATTGATCTATATGGTCAACCTAAAACACAAGTAGCTCCCATAATTTGTGATTCAATCCAGAGAAACGAAATCCTAGAGAGAGAGGGAGAGTTAGGGTTTGAGAGGAGAAAGTGATGGAGATGTTGACCTAGGGTTTTGCGGTCCGAAGAATGATGAAATCATGTAAGTTTAGCTTCTTTGCATAGC
This sequence comes from Alisma plantago-aquatica, assembly GCA_963693085.1. Classification (NCBI taxonomy): domain Eukaryota; kingdom Viridiplantae; phylum Streptophyta; class Magnoliopsida; order Alismatales; family Alismataceae; genus Alisma; species Alisma plantago-aquatica. The sequence goes on from OY856413.1 coordinate 603,803,497, forward strand.
CTTTCATGGTGAATCTTATCTCACATGTAAATATTCCGTCCCTCCTCTGATTTGATTCGAAATGGTATCAAAACTTCCCCCTGTCTCACTCTTTCTTCATAATCCCTCATTTCTAGGGTTTCCGAGTTGAAAGGAAGAAGAATCAGGTGAATTGCTAGGGATTTGATATGAGATCGAGATTTTCAAGGATGAACTGTGTTTTTAAGGTGTTTTCACACCTTAGGGTGAGTGGGAACTTCCTTTAAATAATATATTGCACGAAAATTGGTTAAATCATCCATAATCTTTAATTGCTTAGTATGCAACTACAAACCCTGAATTGTTTGTTTGATCTAAGTTATTGCAAAAGGATATGAAATGGATTATTCCTATGTATGTTTGAATTTCATATGATAAATTCATATTATAAATGTATACAATACATCCTAATGAGAATTCCCTAGGTATTCACAAAGGTTATAAGAGTAAACTGAAATATAGGGAATTTGTCTGTGAATGAAATTGCTGTATAATTAAATAGAGAAATTTGTGTATCTGGATCCCCTTGGTTATGAATGATTGTTTATATAAATTCATAGTACATATATGTCAGATACTATTTTGGATTTCATGTGATGTGAATAGTGTTTTCTTGATATCTTCATAAAGAGGGTGAAGCCCTATATGAGTGGAAAGTTGGAAATTTGTGAATAAATATGGTGAAATCCATTTGATGTGTTTTTCTTGGAATCATAGACTCTATTTATGCAATGTTATTATTGATTCATAATATCTCAATGAATGTCATGGAAAATGCTAATTTAGCTCAATTCGAGGATTTCATACATATGTTGGTTGTATATGACTTGTTTAATGCAATCTGTATTTAGTGGATGTTTATGACATATAAATCCTTATGAGAGCCATGTGATAAGTGAATGAGGTAAATGAAACCCTAAGGATAGGGTATTCAACAAATTAAGCATTTTGATTACCATGTTCTCAGTATGAGATGCACAACCCAAGATTTGGGTCGATGTGCATGTTTTTCAAGAAAGTGCAAATAATTTATGGGTGCAAATGACGATTACTTGTATGCCAAGTAATTAGCTCTTATCAGTATATTAAGATGTTTAACTGAATGATTCTAGTGTATAAGTTCCAAATGGACATGCATTATGTTTATTTAAGTATTTCAGTCTGCCTGCATGTATAGTATGTTGATTTCTCAGTATATTATAGTGTTTGAATATACTGCTCTGCCAAGTTAAGGATGATATACATGTTGTGTTATAAACTTCAAGTAAATAGACACGGTACCATAGAGATACAAGAGTCAAGTATAAGTAAGGGAAAATATACAATATAGTAAGAGCCTTCAAAGAAAAATAAAATAATAGACTTAAGAGCCCTGAACACCGTAGAATCCCTATGAGAGGTATGCGCCTTAGGGATGAAACGACCTAACCCTGGCGGTGCGTCCAGTATACGGGGGTCAGAACATACAACAGGTGGTATGGGGGATGAAGCCCTAGTGGAAGTATCCTTAAATTACATAATGTAGTGTCCAACATCAACTAGAGATCCTGGTGGCATTAGAGTATAGAAAAAAAGCCAATAGGTGGCTTGACTCTCCGCCTGTGTGCTCAGGTTAGAGGAGGAGTCCAATTTTTATGGAATAATAGATGTGCCGAGGCTAGAGAGCCATTTTCCTATTGCAGATCAGAGAGTAGTTAGACTTAGCATTCCCGGGTGTATCCGCTAAGTCTTGTACAGTGAGATCGTAGTTCACTATGAGTCTTCATATGTAGAGTACACTGCATATGATCAGGGCATAAGCTAAAATATGTTCATATAGGTTTAAAGAGTTTCTTATAAGTAAGAAAGGGCTAAGAAAGATTCGAGTACAGTTTCCCAGCAATTATTCTTTGTATGTTTCTGAATTTTTAGTTCTCATTGAAATTAATCAAGCATGCTCATATATTGATTTACCCTTGTTGATATCTAGAGTATCCTGCCATATTTATGATTGTCAATTATCAATCTCCTTAAAACTTACTGCTGTTATAATTGATATCAGTTTCTGTAAAGTATATCTGTAATTATATCAGTGCTTTAGACTATTTTTTTGAAGTACTCATTCACTGAGCGAGTAGGCTCACCCCTCTACTCACAATTTTTAGGGAAACCACGTGGACTTGAAGAAGGTCAAAGCATTAGAGTAGATCTACCACAAGAGTTAAGTCTGAGTATAGTTAAGTTCAGTCGGTCCCTGTCACTCTAGGTCCTTGTAAAGACATAAGGGAGAGTTGTAAATGATGATGTATAACATTATTCCTCGTTTAGAAATATATGTGAATCAACAAGTCTTATGTGCTTAAAAGTATGAGAAACATAATGAATGTTCATACATGCATTTTTACTGTTGAAATCAGATTATAGAAATCATTATTTAGATTCCCTTGTAAAGTTAGTTTATGTGGTTCAATGTGAGAAAACAAAGAGTTTGAAAAAGAAGAAAAAGTTAAGGGTGGTTTTTGTATTACGTTAAATCCTCAATTTATGCCCTAATCTCATGATTAATGGTAATTGTGAGATCGGGGTGTAACAACTTGGTATCAGAGCTTAGGCTGAGTTGTCAGAGACCATTAAGTTAGTAAGTTAGAGTCATAAGTGTGGCAGACAGGAGATGTTATGATGTTAGCTCTGGGGATTTGAGTATTTGGATATCCTGGCCCAATATATGAGTACTTGGATCAACCAATATCAAGCTACTTTGTCTATTCTTTCATGTATACCCTAGCTAGGTATACAGTGGAAGGATGGTCTAGAGAGGAACCCTAGAAATATTAGGGTTAGAAGTAAGATAAGTAACATGAATAAAGAGCATAAATATAAAATGTGATAGAACTTTCATTTCATATTGTTGTTTTATTGGAGATGAATATAAAATCTCTTATATGTTTGAATTCATATATTCAGTATTTTGAAATATATATGGGTCTTTAAGATTTGTTGTATACTATGCAGTTGTAGCATTTATTGATTACATTCTTTGTATCAAGTAGACTAGAAATGATATTTGAATGAGCTTTCCTAAGTGGATAAGTTTTCTTCCACACATTTGAGATGAATAGGAGTTGAGTAATCCTGAGTAGCTCTTGGCTTCAGGACTGCAGGTTTGTCCTGGTCCGGCTGGCAGGATGCATTACTGGGATCTAGTGACTCCTATTAGTAACATAACAAGAGTAAATTCTAGACAGATTAGATCCAAATTCTAGTATGTATGTATATACTCTAAGATTTTGAAGTATAAGGAAATACTGGGATAACTAAGAATCAATTAGAACTGATATCTGAGATCCAACTTTGGGGCCTCATATGAGAAAACCTTAATTGGGAATAAAGGAACACGACATAAGGTTCAGATTAAGTTTAATTATTAGTATTATATGAACTCTAATTATGAAATATGGAAAATATATGAGAAAAGTATGTAAGGGGCCAATATAGTAAGAATCAATCGTGAGGAATGGATTATATAACCGAGTACAATGTTTTTATGTACTCCAAAGCAAAGGGAAAATAGAAGAAAATAGCTAAGTATACAATAAGTACATAGAAGTGAAGAGTCTTCAGAAGAATTAAAGTGAAGAGAACTAGATGAGCATGTAAGTCATAAAACTAAGATAAGAAACTTAGTTGAAACAAAGAGAAATGTTGGAAATAATGAGCTTGTTTAATGAATGAGGGTTATGATATAATTGAGAGCATGGAATGTATACCTTTATTAATAAGTTTAATACATTCATCCTTACTGCCTTTGGATTCTAAGTCTCTATAGAACAACAAACTAGTTTCTAAAAGAAGAACAAAAGTGTAGATAAATAAATGAATAAGTCATACAAAGGTAGACTATATTCAGGAAGGAAAAACTTGATTGAAATAGAAACTATGTTTCACCCATGCATGAGCCGTTTGATTTACAATGAAGGATATGTAATGTATTAAACATGAGGTAATACTAGTAGAGAGATTAATTTAGAATTTCAACTTCACATTAGTAGAAGGATAAAAGGAAATATATGCAACATGGTATACATGATCATACACATAAAAGAAGCAACATGATCATAAGAGAAAACTAGAAGTTAAAGATGACATGTGGAATAGTAGTATATGGTAAGGGGATTAAGGAAAGTAAAGAAGGATTTGAAACATAATGGAGTAATATAGATTATAAAAGAAAGAGACTGGGAGATTCAAGAAAGTGCTAATTAATCAAGTATCCTTGTTGATAATTAATTAAACCTACATATGAGAAATGTATTATTGAATGTTTGAAGATAAGAATTCTAAGTCTCAAAATCATCTTTTCTTTCATATCTTCCTTAATGAGAGAACTGTGGGAATGAAGTGATAAGAAAATGAATCATATATGATGCATAACCACCGTGGTAGAGACATTTAGTGAATGTAACAATGACACACAATATGATGATGAAACCCTAACGGGGTAAATTGAGAATGTAATCTATAGCGGGGTAAATTGAGAATGTAATCTATCTAAATAGGTCAAGTAAGAGAAACAAAACTCAATTGATAAGATGAGAAAGACCTTAGTAAAACTTGTGAGGTCCAAAGTTAGAATTTCAAATTAAGGGAGAAAGGTCACATCACAATAACATCATGCTTCTGATAAGGACCAAACCCTAGAATGTTTAGAGTTGTAGTAGTTCAAGGGATGTCAATAGTGATTTGACCTTGAATACTAGCATCTCTATAAAACAAGATCATGAGATTTGCACTATGAGAAGTAAAGTAGCACTGATAGTAATCTAGGGTTTAAAGATAGCTAATCTAAAAGGTAGATAAACAATATGGAAATGATTCAGAGTAAAGAGAAGATATAAATTTGAAATGTAACAAGTGTGTTTTGAACAAAAGGAGAAATACAATATGAGTGAAGTACGATATGAGATAAATTCTTGCAGTGATAGCAAGAATGATGAATAATCTATTTGTACCTTGTATGTTTCAATTTTAGGAATGTTTAATCTACATGATTAAAATGAGAAGGATAAGTATCAAAAAGTAAGTAGTGAATGAGGAGAGGATAAGAGAAAACAATTGCTTTTAGTAATATGTGAATTTGTTTTTAGAAGTATAATTTGCTGAAGGTATATTAAGGGGTGTAAATTGGTTCTACGTATGATTTTAGTATACATGTGCAAGAAATATGTTAATTAAAGGTGTTTGATAGTTGTAGTCATTCATACCAGTAATCCATCTTAGTATTGTATAATTGTGGTATGGTGATATGGGTTGGATAATGATGGAACAAATGAAGGGTTACCCTGAATAAGGTAGTCTTACCTATTCACTCATATGAATAGAAGGGATGATAACCATATTGTATTGATATGTAACCCTAATGAGGTATAGCTTGTTATACCTAGCTTTAATATAACGAAGTGATGGTAATTGGGTATGAATAGTCCTTGAATGACTAATACAATCATGGAGTACTTTGTTACTGTTGTTGAAACCCTAGTATGCTATAACCCGATGGTTACACCTTGAATTATGTGTGGGTTCATACTTGAGAATAATATAGAATGTGATGGTAATGCTTCACCTTATGCATCCATGATGCAATGGGGATGACGTGAGTAGTATTGTACAATTGCTATTAAATCTAGTCTTCCAACTCATGACTGCTTTGCTATTTGAGTAGCACAATAGTAATATTCAAAACAACATAGTGAACTCTCTTTTGTGACTCAGAGGTAATATAAAACAATAGTACATATTGAGCCGTATGAATTGAGATGGTTGGATCAAATTATCAATATTGAGGTAACGCCTCAAGAGTATAAAAAAATATTGAAATGGTTGTTTCTCTCTCTCTCTGCTATGATTGATTGTGGCATAGAGAATTTGTTTGTTGTCATTGAGAACTATTTCAAACATGTTGTGATTAGAAAAGAAATGAAGGACTTAATGTTGAAAACTACATTCAAGTATGAAATACAAGAATGTAATGACATGTATGATTTCATAAGCTTAAAATAAAATTTGAATATACTTTGTTTGCGTATTTATGTTTTGGGGACGAAACTTTTTAAGGGGGTGAGAATTGTAATGACCACATTTGTGCTTAATTGGTAAACTAGGGTTTACCTAAATGATTACATGCTTGATTAGATTGAACATAGTTTAGAATTGATTAATGATAGTAGATCAATTGTGATGTTTCAAACCTAATAAGAAACTCTAACTATGATTTTTAGTTTGAAGAATTAGGGTTTGATAAATGTAAACCCTAATCGGCAAAAATTAGGGTTTTGATAGTACATGAATATGGAATTTGATCAGGATAATAGTGTGGTAAATGATTTTTCATATTTTATACAAATTTTTATTTAATTAAATTTTGGATATGATATGTATAACTTAATCATGCATATTGGAGAAAAAATTTAGAATATTTGAGTGTTATTTGAACGTGGTTCTCGGTCGAAATATACTTTGACTAAAATGCTGACAGAATGTTTTTTAGTAGTATAGTGTTTTATTTTTATTTATTTATTGGTATCTCCAAATGATATGAAATTTTAACTGGAGATCTGAAACTCAATCATAAACAAAATGTAAAATTTGCATAATTTTTGGATACATTTAGATCTTATCAGTAGATGAATTACAGTAATACTTTTATGACAGAAAATTCAGCTGAAATAAGAAAAAGTATAGTGAGGGGTCAATGTGCAATTGACCCAAGCAGATCAATTTCTCTATATGGTCAACCCAACACACAAGGAGCTCTCATTATTTGTCATTCAATCTAGAGAAATGAAATCCTAGAGAGAGAGGGAGAGTTAGGGTTTGAGAGGAGAAAGTGATGGAGATGCTGACCTAGGGTTTTGCGGTCTGAGGAATGATGAAATCATGTAAGTTTAGCTTCTTTGCATATACTTTCATGGTGAATCTTCTCTCACATGTCAAGATTCTATAGCATCCAACTCACAAAAACATGATTAAATAATGCGGAAGCATTCACTAAGCAGTGGATTACCAAAAATCACTAAAAATTAAAACCATTTTACAAAGAGATCCACACATAAGAAAACTCTTTCATAAAGAACCAGAGTAACTTAATTACATAATGGTTCACAAGTACATGTCCTATATCATCTTTCTCTGAGGATTACATGCATCAACTGCTCTGTTTAAACTAAACACATGCAGTGTGAAATCTCGAGGCACTAAGCCAAAAATCTTGAAAGCATTAACTACTACTTCGAGGACCTGAGAGTACAGAGACGACACATAGGAATCTATGTACATCTATACAAGGCATATCAGCCAGTGTCTCCACCTAAGACTTTACTGCTATCCCTGATGCTGCTGTTGTCCTTCACCTATTGAAGGATTCCTGCCTCCTCATCCACGTCCACCTAAAAATGTGGTTCCCACGGGGTGAGACAATTGTAAATTGCCCCAGCGAGAGATATAACTCTCCTCCAGAAACATTGTTATTGCAGATTAATAAGATAAATCTGAAAAGAAGAATCATTATTGTTTAACATCAATTACTTCATTGTTTAACAGATTAGAACATTATTCTTATCTAAAACATTGCAGCTATAATTTGATAGAGCAGCATGTTACTTATCCATTGAAGGATATGTTTAACATTTATTCACTATAGAATGATAACTGCAACATATACTTTCTTCAGGCTTAAATCACATAGCTAATGCCTGACATTGTCTTTGTGGAGTCATGGTTTGTAGCCATATTCTTTTAACAAAGTATTGGGATCTTAATACCTCATCTCATTAAGTACATTTTCATCTCTTAACAAGTTCATCATCATGATTATAGAACATGGGTATTCAAACCCTTAACTCATCATAGAATACTTGTTACCACCTATTATGTAACTTAATACCTTTAGGTCATCTGACCAAGGATGTTATGATTCTTGCTACACAAAGCATTGCACATAGTTCACAAAGCTCATATCACTTCTTATTACCCCTTAATAGGCAACAAGGCATATTGTGGCTTATGAACAATCTCAATAATTAAAACATCATATGACACACACAGGTCTCATTAATTTTCAGATTACTTCTCACTGAGAAACAAAGCATATGAAGGCTTATACAACCTATAAAACATTCTCAATATACAAAGTATCATAGCCCATACCTGGCTATACTCCTCATCTCATCATTCCTGCATGATTAGTATTCATGATAACAATTATAATGCTTTCATATCAGTACCATACAACACTAAGTAATACTACTATTCCCTCTTTAGGGTTCATGGTTTCTCTTTCATCTTTACCAGGATATGATTGCATCATAGTTTATTGATTTGGATTAACCTTTTTATAAGGCATGTTAGCCTACATTCATCAAGGTGCATTATATCTCAATGTAACAATTGACATGACACATCTCATGTGTCACTCATCCAATTATATTGGACTTAAAACACATCAAGGTATATCAATATTGAGGTGTTGGATGTGATATCTATCATATCTTGATGTATCACTTCCCTCAACACCTTTATCTTACTTGAGTTCATCGACTTAGCTTGTATTAGGGTATTCCCCATCCTAATACTTTATGCATCAGCTCATCACATTCATCATGTAATGTATTAGTCGTAATTCACCTATTTAGAATATACAACCATTATCAATGATATGGACTCATTCTTGAGTTAGGAATTATTAATATAAGGATATCCATTATCAACCCCTCTAGGTGTTATATTTGTCAATACATTAATCACTATTCCATTATTAGGAATAGGATTTTCCACATTTATAATTTGAGGTTCACATAACATCTTTCATATATTATATGAATTTCACATAGTGTTGCTCTTCATTATAGTTTCACATAACATCCTTCTATATCAGGGTTTCACCTAGTATTATATGAAATTAGGATTTCACAACATATCACCCAATGATAGGGCTTATATATCATTAGTAGCACTACCCCTTTTATTAGGGTGGGGGAGGCGGGGCTGCCGCTTTTTTCAACACAGAACCGACTAAGATGTGGCCAACCTTTGGTTTCATGCACCTTTACCCCATTTTAGGGATTAAGGTTTACCATTCACCTCCAACTAGGGTTTCTCATACCTCATTACCCAAATTAGGGTTAGGATGTACAATTCCCATTAAATTAGGGTTTCTTACATTGTTACACTAAGTTAGGGTTACATCATCACCCTAGATTATGGTTTCACTCCGTTTTGCCCTAAATTAGGGTTTCACATAGCCTTGCCTTAAATTAGGGTCAAGGTACATCAATCTTTTCAATGAGGATACATAATCTCATTATTATGGATGAAACCCTGATTACTTATTTATTCATAATGAGAGAATTAGAGCTTATTATGTAAGAAATCATCTCTCCCATTCTCTCTCCCTCTCATCCTCTCTAGGATGTTAATTACTCCAAGATTGATCTAGGTCAACTCTCAATTAAGTACACATAGTTAGGGTTAACCTTCATAATCACCATTGGTCCACATCATTAATAATCAAGTGGCTAATTGACCTTTAATCATATTAGGTGTCCAAATGGTTTAACCAATTTGAACCTAAAAAAGTTTTGGACACTTAGACCCCAAATTGTCTTGGTCACTTAGACCTCAAACGGTCTTAACCAATTAAGTTCAAACGGTTTGAAACCGTTTAGCAAGGTTGGTGCTTGAAACCGTTTAGACAACACATCTTGAAACCGAATGAACTTGAGTCTCCAAACGGTTTGAGACCGTTTGGTCCCAAACGGTCTTGAGACCATTTGGTCTCAAACTGTCTTGAGATCATTTGGACTCAAACGGTCTTGAGCCCGTTTGGACTCAAACGGTCTTAAGACCATTTGGTCCAAACCCTCTCAAAACTGAATGGACCAAAAAGGGTCTTCCAACACTTAGTCAATTTAGGGTTTCAATCGTTGAACCATCCATTAATTGGTCCACTAGTTTATTAATCAATTGCACCATTGGATCACCCATCAATTGGAACTTCATTTAGGGTTTTGAGCCCATTTGAACTAGGGTTTATGATCAAGAACCCATAAATTAGGGTTTTGAAATTGAAGAACCATCAATGGTTGACATTGTGGAACCAATTCAATCGAAATCAGTGAACCATCATCATTACATGATATGACCTGACCTCAAACGGTCTTGAATGACCCCCAAACGGTCTTGAGGTCATTTGGATACTCTCCAAATGGTCTTGAGACTGTTTGCCTCAAACCACCATTGATATCTATGACATTCACTTAGGGTTTGCATAATTGAATCAATCATCACTTGAGCTATTGATTGTAATTCAATTTGATATATGTGGGTCTTAAAATACTTAACCATACTCAAACCTAAACCTACAAACGGTCTTGGTTGACCTCCAAACAGTCTTGAGACCGTTTGGGTGATTCCCAAACGGTTTTGAAACCGTTTGGGTCAATCAACCCAAAACATCAACTTAATCAATTGCAAAATCAGCACTTAGCCGATGAGGGTTTCTATTTGAAAGTTTATCCATAAGTTGAATTAATCAATTGGAGCCATTGGATCCTCATACAACATACACTAGGGTTCTGACCTCAAATGGTCAACCCATCCAAATGGTCAACTCCTCTAAATGGTTTGGGGTTCAAATCTCCAAATGGTTTGGAAACTGTTTGGTCTCCAAACGGTTTGGTGAAACCGTTTGAACCATTTTGTTGAAACCGTTTGCAAGAGATATTTGGGAAGGTGTGTGCTTATGATGATTTCATCATCATCAAGCTCCAAACCCATGAAGTTTGCTGTGGTTTCCATGGTGATTGCATCAATCAACCAAATTAAATTCTGAGAATGAAGAAAGCATCAACAATTGATAAGGAATTGAATGCAATAACAATATTAAGGGTTCAAGTTATAAAACCCACCTCCAATTAAGCTCCAAAGCTTCAATATCACGTCAAAAATGGCGGATTCAACTCCTTTCACTATCCCAAGGCTCGTCCTCAAGCTTTGAGTGAAAAGGAATGGTTAGAATTGAAGAGGGGATCAAGATATGAAGAATTCATGCATTGATTTTCGATTTCCACCATGGAATCAAGGTGTATGAAGGTCAAGAATCTTACCAACAGGTTGGGGGTCGTCCTCCTGTTGCTCCCAAATCCCTTGGTCGTTTTTGCAAGCAAGAAGTGAAAGGGGTTTCGAAATTATCCCTTCACCTCAATGATAAAGGAGCTTATATATGAATTTTATTGAAAATTCATTTAAGAGAGAGAAAGTAGGAATTATCTCCTCAACTTTCTTGCCATATACCTCCTTTCCTTCCTTAGGGACGAGGATATCTTCTTTGCCTCTTATTCCTCTCAATTATCCATGTTTTAAGGAAAAACAAATTAAGCACCTTAAATCATATTATAATAATATCCATATGTGAGTGGATATTTCTTTTTCTTTTCTTAATGTGAGTGGGTTCTCCACTCACGTAGATATTTCCTTTGCATTTGCAAGGCACAAGGACGTCCACACATAACAAAACTCAACCATTATAGTTTTGGTTGAAGGGAAATCCAATTAATGTAATCATTTTTGCATTAAATTGAATTAGGGTTTCAATTATGCTTAAATCTTGATTATTTTAATATCAAGATTCTCTCTCCTTCAAAATGATTCAAATGAGGCGCCCCTCTCATTTTATTTACTCTACATGATTCCAAGAAACATAAGGGACCTTATTGAAGTGGTAATTTTTATATTGAAACCCATGTTTTGGGTAAATTGCACATTACACCAAAACTAGGTTTTAATGCACAAACATTGCTTTATCACCTCTTTCTTGGTACTCAGGCTACCACAAGCCATACCTCTGTATCATCTTCATTATCATGATGCTTCAACACATGAGAAATATATTATCATGCACAATTTGCAATTTAACCCCTCAACTTGGGTAATTTGCACTTTAGTCCAAAACAAGTAAAACATTATTTCAATGTTATTAAAAAAGGACTAAAATTGAAATATAAGTTCCTCTTGAGCCTTAATTACTTTTCAAGAGATAATAGCAAGCATATAATCGACTTAATTAAGAAAATCATCTTGGGTTAAGCATAACCCAGGTCAGGGGTGTTACAAATTATAAACCCCTAATAAGGATTTCGTCCCCGAAATCCTAGGAAAAAGGAGAGATAATTTTTAATCATTTATCATACCATCAAGTCTCTACATAACATCTTAATGTCATAAAGTTACCATATATATTTAATCCACACAAATTCCTTCCATTAGCTCAACCTTATCAATGTTTATGTTTATGCAGAGCATAAACTCCTAACATATGATGTCCCTATTATTTTAGGTAACAAGATTGATTTCACAGTTGGCTAATATAGGCAACCAACATAATCATTTATTATATCTCAGGTACCATAATCCTTACTTTGGTATTCATCATATGTGTTGAGAACACATCTCATCCTTGTCATATTCATTTCTCTGCTATTACCACCAAAGGTACATGCACAAAGTATTTCTTTTATCTTAGGACATTGCTTGCTCCATATATCATTATCTTAGAACCAAAGTCCAAAGAAACTGATACTCTTCTAAGTATCCATCAACGGATTATTTCTAATCCATGCACATCAAATAACATAATACTTACTTGATTGCCATGTTAATTGAAAGGAACAAACACAAAGTAACATACTCCTATCATCACCCAAGATTGTTTATTAAAGGAGAAACATATACATCTAACAGAGGTAATCCACTCAGTAATTCTTTATTTGTTTGGGAAGGTTCAGTTAGCAAACCCTATGTGGTTGGAAAAGTTCACTTAGCACTTTAATTGAGAAAGTTCACTGAGCAATTTATTTGGGGAAGTTCACTGAGAAAGTTCACTAAGAAATTTATTTGGAAAAGTTCATTGAGAAAGTTCACTGAGCAATTTATTTGGAAAAGTTCACTGAGAAAGTTCACTAAGAAATTTATTTGGGAAAGTTCACTAAGAAAGTTCACCGAGCAATTTATTTGGAAAAGTTCACTGAGAAAGTTCATTGAGCAATTTATTTGGAAAAGTTCACTGAGCAATTTATTTGGAAAAGTTCACTGAGCAATTTATTTGGAAAAGTTCACTGAGCAATTTATTTGGAAAAGTTCACTAAGAAAGTTCACTGAGCAATTTATTTGGGAAAGTTCACTGAGCAATTTATTTGGAAAAGTTCACTGAGAAAGTTCACTGAGTAATTTATTTGGGAAAGTTCACTGAGCAATTTTTTTGGGAAGGTTCACTGAGTTAATTGGGAAGGCTCACTTAGTTAATTAGGAAGGTTCACTTAGCTCTTCCTATTTAATTGGGAAGATTAACTTAGCTCTTCCTATTTAATTTCATTATACTCTCTAGATTGTTTCAGAATGATTACTTGATCAGAGTAAGTCAGAAAGATAACAATCTAAGAGTTCCATACTTGCCTTATCTCCAATAATCATATACCTGGCCAGGGTAAACAAGTATTGAAATTAGGTAGTATGCACTTTATTTACTATCATGTTCCTCACTCTTCATATCATTATGCACACAAGATTTTTCATTTCTAGATTTTTCTTCTAGCATCACTTCTATATCTCATCTTTTATCACATAGATAAGTGATATTATAAAAGCATTTTTAAAGAATACTTAGTAAAGTGTGAATTCTCATTTTCCTTGTGTCCTTATAGGACTAGTCAAAGGAATCTCAAAACAATTACTTTCTTATTTAACACATAGAATTATGAAATGAAATATCAAAACAAAACTATTTCATCTGACCTGTCTGGGATGTCTGTCCACGTCCTCTGTTGTTATTAGTAAACTGTCTCCTTTGAGAGTCTTGCGGACTCTGCCCCTGGGGTTGAGTCATCATCAAATTCCCGTCTGGATAATCCTTTGCCAGATGTCCCGGTTGTCTACATTGGTAACAGATCCTGGGCACAAAATGTCTATGAGATCCAATCACTGATGTTGATGCTATGTCGGGGGCTGTACTTGGAGCATTACTATGATCCCTACCCCTACTTGACGTCCATTGCGTCTGGGTATGGAATCTCGATGGTGCTACCGGTGCAGAAAATCTCAGCTTCTTAAAACTTTTAGATCTTTGTCCTTAAGACTGAGTGTACACTTTCTTGACACTGGTCTGTCGTTTCTCAATTTCAGACCTCTCTATCCTCCTTACCGACTCCATAAAGGTGGAAAACCTCTCCCTATTCTCTAAAGAAGACACAGGGGTGGTTAGTTCAGTGTTCAACCCCTTCTCAAAATGCTGAATTCTTTCCTCATCATTAACTGCCATTTGCGGACAAAACCGCAACAACTCCATGAACTTAGCTTCATACTCGCTAACGTTCATCTGTCCTTATTTGACCCTCTCAAATTGAGAGATCTTCTCATCTAGATACGTCTTAGGGAAGTATCTACTGACGAATTCTCAACGGAATACCTCCCATCCAATCTCTTCACCTGATCTCTTATCTTCTTCTATCATCCACCAATGACCAACACTCCCTTTTAGGAGATACACAACATGTCTTACCTTCTCTACTTCAGGGATATCAAGGATCCTGAAAGCCTTCTCCAGCTCTGTCAGCCACAAATCAACATTTGCTGGATCAGATGTACCAACATAATCTATGGCTCCAACCCGGCGAGGCCTCTCAAATGTCTTACTGGCTCCATATCCCTCAAGATGGACTGGTGCCCTAGGTGCATGTGGCGGCATCCTGTCTGCCATATGTGTCATGGTTGTCAAGAATTTTTCAAATAGAGCATGGAAGGATGGGTTTTCTATCACAGCTGGGTTAATCTGGGGCTGTTCAGGTACATGCCCTTCCCTATTATGGTCTCCTGCACCTCCTCCTGGTGCAGCAACACTGCTATCAGCAATGTGTTCTTCATGTGTTCCAGACATCTTCAAGTTTATCTTCTCGTCCTATATGAGCACTAGTCACTATCAGATAACTGGGAGACACTAGAACAGACTCAACATCTTAATCCTATGTCTATGTAGACTCAACAAACCTAGAGCTCTGATACCACTAAATTGTAGCATCCAACTCAAAAAACATGATTAAATAATGCGGAAGTGTTCACTAAGCAGCGGATTACCAAAATCACTAAAAATTAAAACCATTTTACAAAGAGATCCACACATAGGAAAACTCTTTCATAAAGAACCAGAGTAACTTAATTACATACTGGTTCACAAGTACATGTCCTATATCATCTTTCTTTGAGGATTACATGCATCAACTGCTCTGTTTAAACTAAACACAAGCAGTGTGAAATCTCGAGGCACTAAGACAAAAATCTCGAAAGCATTAACAACTACTCCGAGGACCTGAGAGTACAGAGACGACACATATGACTCTATGTACATCTATACAAGGCATATCAACCAATGTCTCCACCTGAGACTTCACTGCTGTCCCTACTGCTGCTGTCCTTCACCTATTGAAGGATTCCTACCTCCTCGTCCATGTCCACCTAAAAATGTGGTTCCCACAGGGGTGAGACAATTGTAAATTGCCCCAACGAGAGATATAACTCTCTGCCAGAAACATTGTTATTGCATATTAATAAGATAAATCTGAACAGAAGAATCATTGTTGTTTAACAACAGTTACTTCATTGTTTAACAGATTAGAACATTATTCTTATCTAAAGCATTGCAACTATAATTTGATAGAGCAGCATGTTACTTATCCATTGAAGGATATGTTTAACATTTATTCACTATAGAATGATAACTGCAGCATATACTTTCTTCAGGCTTAGATCACATAGCTAATGCCTGGCATTGTCTTTGTGGAGTCATGGTTTGCAGCCATATTCTTTTAACAAAGTATTGGGATCTTAATCCCTCATCTCATCAAGTACATTTCCATCTCTTAACAAGTTCATCATCATGATTATAGAATATGGGTATTCAAACCCTTAACTCATCATAGAATACTCGTTACCACCTATTAGGTAACTTAATACCTTCAGGTCATCTGACCAAGGACATTATGATTCTTGCTACACAAAGCATTGAACATAGTTCACAAAGCTCATATCACTTCTTATTACCCCTTAATAGGCAACAAGGCATGTTGTCACTTATGAACAATCTCAATAATTAAAACATCATATGGCACACACATGGCTCATTAATTTTCATATTACTTCTCACCGAGCAACAAAGCATATGAAGGCTTATAACGCCTATAAAACATTCTCAATATACAAAGTATCATAGCCCATACCTGGCTATATTCCTAATCTCATCATTCCTGCATGATTAGTTTTCATGATAACAATTATAATGCTTTCATATCAGCACCATACAACACTAAGTAATACCACTATTCCCACTTTAGAGTTCATGGTTTCTCTTTCATCTTTACTAAAATATGATTGCATCATAGTTTATTGATTTGGATTAACCTTTTTATAAGGCATGTTAGACTACATTCATCAAGGTGCATTATATCGCAATGTAACAATTGACATGACACATCTCATGTGTCACTCATCCAATTATATTGAACTTAAAACACATCAAGGTATATCAGTATTGAGGTGTTGGATGTGATATCTATCATATCTTGATGTATCACTTCCCTCAACACCTTTATCTTATTTGAGTTCATCCACTTAGCTTGTATTAGGGTATTCCCCATCCTAATACTTTATGCATCAACTCATCACATTCATCATGTAATGTATTGGTCGTAATTCACCTATTTAGAATATACAACCATTGTACATGATATGGACTCATTCTTGAGTTAGGAATTATTAATATAAGTATATCCATTATCAACCCCTCTAGGTGTTATATTTGTCAATACATTAATCAATATTCCATTATTAGGAATAGGATTTTCCACATTTATAATTTGAGGTTCACATATCATCTTTCATATATTATATGAATTTCACATAGTGTTGCTCTTCATTACAGTTTCACATAACATCCTTCTATATCAGGGTTTCGCCTAGCATTATATGAAATTAGGATTTCACAACATATCACCCAATGATAGGGCTTTATATATCATTAGTAGCACTACCCCTTTTATTATGATTTCATGCACCTTTACCCCATTTTAGGGATTAAGGTTTACCATTCACCTCCAAGTTGGGTTTCTCATACCTCATTACCCAAATTAGGGTTAGGATGTACAATTCCCATTAAATTAGGGTTTCTTACATTGTTACACTAAGTTAGGGTTACATCATCACCCTAGATTATGGTTTCACTTAGTTTTGCCCTAAATTAGGGTTTCACATAGCGTTGCCCTAAATTAGGGTCAAGGTACATCAATCTTTTCAATGAGGATTCCATAATCTCATTATTATGGATCAAACCTTGATTACTTATTTATTCATAATGAGATAATTAGAGCTTATTATGTAAGCAATCATCTCTCCCACTCTCTCTCCCTCTCATCCTCTCTAGGATGTTAATTACTCCAAGATTGATCTAGGTCAACTCTTCAAATAAGTACACATAGTTAGGGTTAACCTTCATAATCACCATTGGTCCACATCATTAATAATCAAGTGGATAATTGACCTTTAATCATATTAGGTGTCCAAATGGTTTAACCAATTTGAACCTCAAAAAGTTTTGGACACTTACACCCCAAACGGTCTTGGTCACTTAGACCTCAAACGGTCTTGACCAATTAAGTTCAAACGGTTTGAAACCGTTTAGCAAGGTTGGTGCTTGAAACCATTTAGATAACACATATTGAAATTGAATGAACTTGAGTCTCTAAACAATTTGAGACCGTTCAGTCCCAAACAGTCTTAAGACCGTTTGGTCCAAACCCTCTCAAAACCGAATGGACCAAAAAGGGTCTTCCAACACTTAGTCAATTTAGGGTTTCAATCGTTGAACCATCCATTAATTGGTCCACTAGTTTATTAATCAATTGCGCCATTGGATCACCCATCAATTGGACCTTCATTTAGGGTTTTGAGCCCATTTGAACTAGGGTTTATGATCAAGGACCCCTCAATTAGGCTTTTGAAATTGAAGAACCATCAATGGTTGACATTGTGGAACCAATTCAATCGAAATCACTGAACCATCATCATTACATGATATGACCTGACCTCAAACGGTCTTGAATGACCCCCAAATGGTATTGAGGTCATTTGTATGCTCTCCAAACGGTCTTGAGACCGTTTGCCTCAAACCACCATTGAAATATATGACATTCACTTAGGGTTTGCATCATTGAATCAATCATCACTTGAGCTATTGATTGTAATGCAATTTGATTTCTTTGGGTCTTCAAATACTTAAACATACTCAACCCTAAACCTACAAACAGTCTTGGTTGAACTCCAAACGGTCTTGAGACCGCTTGGGTGATTCCCAAATGGTTTTGAAACTGTTTGGGTCAATCAACCCAAAACATCAACTTAATCAATTGCAAAATCAGCACTTAGCCGATTAGGGTTTCTATTTGAAAGTTTATCCATAAGTTGAATTAATCAACTGAAGCCATTGGATCCTCATACAACATACACTAGGGTTATGACCTCAAACGGTCAACCCATCCAAATGGTCAAATTCTCTAAATGGTTTGGGGTTCAAATCTCCAAACGGTTTGGTGAAACCGTTTGAACCATTTTGTTGAAATTATTTGCAAGAGATATTTGGGAAGGTGTGTGATTATGATGAAGTCATCATCATCAAGATAAAAACCCATGAAGTTTGCTATGGTTTCCATGGTGATTGCATCAATCAACCAAATTAAATTCTGAGAATGAAGAAAGCATCAACAATTGATAAGGAATTGAATGCAATAACAATATTAAGGGTTCAAGTTATAAAACCCGCCTCCAATTGAGATCCAAAGCTTCAAGCTCACGTCAACAATTGTGGATTCGACTCCTTTCACTATCCCAAGGCTTGTCCTCAAGCTTTGAGTGAAAAGGAATGGTTAGAATTGAAGAGGGGATCAAGATATGAAGAATTCATGCATTGATTTTCGATTTCCACCATGGAATCAAGGTGAATGAAGGTCAAGAAGCTTACCAAAAGGTTGGGGGTCGTCCTCCTATTGCTACCAGATACCTTGGTCGTTTTTGCAAGCAATAAATGAAAGGGGTTTCGAAATTATCCCTTCACCGCAAAGATAAAGGAGCTTATATATGAATTTTATTGAAAATTCATTTAAGAGAGAGAGAAAGTAGGAATTATCTCCTCAACTTTCTTGAAATATGCCCCCTTTCCTTCCTTAGGGACGAGGCTATCTTATTTGCCTCTTATTCCTCTCAATTATCCATGTTTTAATGAAAAACAAATTAAGCACCTTAAATCATATTATAATAATATCCACATGTGAGTGGATATTTCTTTTTCTTTTCTTAATGTGAGTGGGTTCTCCACTCACGTAGATATTTCCTTTGCCTTTACAAGGCACAAGGACGTCCAGACATAACCAAACTCAACCATTATAGTTTTGGTTGAAGGGAAATCCAATTAATGTAATCATTTTTGCATTAAATTGAATTAGGGTTTCAATTATGCTTAAATCTTGATTATTTTAATATCAAGATTCTCTCTCCTTCAAAATGATTCCAATGAGGCGCCCCTCTCATTTTATTTACTCTAAATGATGACAAGAAACATAAGGGACCTTATTGAAGTGGTAATTTTCATATTGAACCCCAAGTTTTGGGTAAATTGCACATTACACCAAAACTAGGTTTTAATGCACAAACATTGCTTTATCAGCTCTTTCTTGGTACTCAGGCTACCACAGGCTATACCTCTACATCATCTTCATTCTCATGATGTTTCAACATATGAGGACATATTATCATGCACAATTTGCAATTTAACCCCTCAACTTGGGTAATTTGCACTTTAGTCCAAAACAAGTAAAACATTATTTCAATGTTATTCAAAAAGGACTAAAATTGAAATATAAGTTCCTCTTGAGCCTTAATTACTTTTCAAGAGATAAGAGCAAGCATATAATCAACTTAATTAAGAAAATCATCTAGGGTTAAGCATAACCCAGGTCAGGGGTGTTACAGATTCCGTCCCTCCTCTAATTTGATCCGAAATGGTATCAAAACTTCCCCTTCTCTCACTCTTTCTTCATAATCCCTCATTTCTAGGGTTTCCAAGTTGAAAGGAAGAAGAATAGGGTGAATTGCTAGGGATTTGATATGAGATCGAGATTTTTAGGGATGAACTGCGTTTTTAAGGTGTTTTCATACCTTAGGGTGAGTGGGAACTTCCTTTAAACAGTATATTGCACGAAAATTGGTTAAATCATCCATCATCTTTAATTGCTTAGTATGCGACAACAAACCCTAAATTGTTTATTTGAACTAAGTTGTTGCAAAATGATATGAAATGGATTCTTCCTTTGTTTGTTTGAATTTCATATGATAAATTCATATTAAAATGTATACAATACACCCTAATGAGAATTCCCTAAGTATTCACAATGGTTATAGGAGTAAACTAAAATATAGGGAATTTGTCTGTGACTGAAATTGCTGTATAATTAAATAGATAAATTCATTTATATGGATCCCCTTTGTTATGAATGATTGTTTTTATAAATGTGTAGTACATATATGTCAGATACTATTTTGAATTTCATGTGATGTGAATAGTGTTTGCTTGATATCTTCGTAAAGAGGGTGAAGCCCTATATGAGTGGAAAGTTGAAAATTTGTGAATAAATATGGCAAAATCCATTTGAAGTGTTTTTCAT
Source organism: Alisma plantago-aquatica (assembly GCA_963693085.1). NCBI lineage: Eukaryota > Viridiplantae > Streptophyta > Magnoliopsida > Alismatales > Alismataceae > Alisma > Alisma plantago-aquatica. The sequence continues at coordinate 603,824,301 of OY856413.1, forward strand.
GGCATCATAGAATCTATTTATGCAATGTTATTCTTGGTTCATAATATCTCAATGAATGGCATGGAAAATGCTAATTTAGCTCAATTTGAGGATTTCATACATATGTTGATTGTATATGACTTGTTTAAAGCAATCTATATTTAGTGGATGTTTATGACATATTAAATCCTTATGAGAGCCATGTGATAAGTGAATGAGGTAAATGAAACCATAAGGATAGGGTATTCAATGAATTAAGCATTTTGATTACCATGTTCTTAGTATGAGATGCACAACCCAGGATTTGGGTCGATGTGCACATTTTCCAAGAAAGTGCAAATAATTTATGGGTGCAAATGATGATTACTCATATGCCAAGTAATTAGCTCTTATCAATATATTAAGATATTTAATTGCATGATTCTAGTGTATAAGTGCCAAATGGACATGCATTATGTTTATTTAAGTATTTCAGTCTGCCTACATGTATAGTATGTTGATTTCTCAGTATATTACAATGTTTGAATATACTACTCTACCAAGTTAAGGATGATATACATGTTGTGTTATAAACTTCAAATAAATAGACACGGTACCATAGAGATACTAGAATCAAGTATAAGTAAGGGAAAAGATACAATATAGTAAGAGCTTTCTAAGAAAAATAAAATTATAGACTTAAGAGCCCCGAACACTGTAGAATCCCTATGAGAGGTTTGCACCTTAGGGATGAAATGACCTAACCCTGCTGGTGCGTCCAGTATACAGGGGTCGGAATGTACCAAAAGGTGGTACGGGGGACGAAGCCCTAGTGGAAGTATCCTTAAATTACAAAATGTAGTGTCCAACATCAACTAGAGATCCTGGTGGCACTAGAGTATAGAAAAAAAAGCCAATAGGTGGCTTGACTCTCTGCCTGTGTGCTCAGGTTAGAGGAGGAGTCCAGTTTTTACGGCATAATAAATGTGCCGAGGCCAGAGAGCCATTTTCCTATTGCAGACTAGAGAGTAGTCAGACTTAGCATTCCTGGGTGTGTCTGCTAAGTCTTGTACGGTGAGATCGTAGTTTGCTACGAGTCTTCATATGTAGAGTACACTGCATATGATCATGGCATAAGCTAAAATATGTTCATATAGGTTTAATGAGTTTCTAATAAGTAAGAAAGGGCTAAGAAATATTTGAGTACAGTTTCCCAACAATTATTCTTTGTATGTTTCTGAATTTATAGTTCTCGTTGAAATTAATCAAGCATGCTCATATATTGATTTACCCTTGTTGATATCTAGAGTATCCTGCCATATTTATGATTGTCAATGATCAATATCTTTAAAGCTTACTATTGTTATAATTTATATCAGTTGCTTAAAAGTATATCTGTAATTATATCAGTGCTTTAGACTGTTTCTTTGAAGTACTCATTCACTGAGCGAGTAGGCTCACCCCTCTACTCACAATTTTTAGGGAAACCACACAGACTTGAAGAAGGTGAAAGCATCAGAGTAGATCTACCATAAGAGTTAAGTCTGAGTATAGTTAAGTTTAGTCAGTCCCTATCACTCTAGGTCCTTGTAAAGAAATAAGAGAGAGTTGTAAATGATGATGTAAAACATTATTCCTCTTTTAGCAATATATGTGAATCAACAAGTCTTATGTGCTTAAAAGTATGAGAAACATAATGAATGTTCATACATGCATTTTTACTGTTGAAATCAGATTAGAGAAATCAATGTTTAGATTCCCTTGTAAAGTTAGTTTATGTGGTTCAATGCGAGAAAACAAAGAGTTTGAAAAAGAAGAAAAAGTTAAGGGTGATTTTTGTATTACGTTAAATCATCAATTTATGCCCTAATCTCATGATTAATGGTAATTTTGAGATCGGGGTGTAACACAAGCATATAAGAAGAGTTAGATTAGTTTCACTAGGACATAATAATCTATATAAAGATTAGGTAGATGTCCCAAAGGTCTAGGCATCAAAGTCTAGCTTGGTATCAATATATCAATTTACATTTAATATCCATCATTTATGACTTTTATCATTAGGGTTCAACATATGACCTATGTGGAACATCCACATTAGGGTCATGATCCACATAGGTCACAAGGGAGGATAGAATATTCCATAATTTGAGAGGAGGATACATGAGATTAAGATATCCATAAGCATCAAGGTATAAGAAACACAATTCAAGACATGTATGTCACATTAGGAAAATGAGGTAGGTTGATAACATATCAATCCCACATTGCATAAGAGATATGTATATAAGCATTCGGGTCACAAAGTATCATAAGTTTACTGATTTTAGATATCTAGAAGAGTTGGGTGCTTAAAATAGGTCAAAATTATCACTTGATTCAAAATGCAATCAATCATTCACATAATAGGGGTAATTAGGACTCTATTAAATTCAAAGATGCATAAAAGTTAGTGGTTTCACAACTAGGATGGTGAAAGGTCATTAAAGTCCCAAACTTGATCCTATTAGTGTATCAAATGTATTCAATATACTGGAGTTCACATCTTTTAGGAAATCAGGGAACAATAAGTGGAGTTAGGGTCTGGTACCAAGCCCAATGTGCAGGTCTCATAGAGATGATCAATTTGATATATAATTTGACATATTTGGCCTTAGTACAAAAGATATATCAATTTCATAACATGTGCATTAGAAATTATAGGAATTGATGTTACAACACCGTGATAGACATTGATGATGGCTCCAGATCATGATCTTTGATTCGACGGTTGAGCCTCATGCACATGGGTTCTAGTTCATAGTCGGGTTCTCTAAATGCATGTGTACGCTCAAGCACGTTGGGCACTACTAGAAATCACCTGATCACAGCCCATGGCGATGCCCCACTGTAGCGTGATGACGTCCACCGTGGTCCACCATCCCGATCCATCATGACACAATTGGACGTTGACGGCTCACACGATGCCGATCTAATCCATTAGTGTGTGGTATCCTAGATCGTAGAGTCTTGGTTGATCATGCTCACTATGCTTCTAGCAAGAAATCAGTTTAGCTAGTGTTGTTGGCGGTCACTAGAGGCTAATGTGAGCATGGAGTTTGGGAGCTCGGCATGCCATGAAAAAGGGGTTGTTTGAACCCGCCATGATGTTGCGGACGCACCAATACCCTTTGATAGGGTTGATGGAGCCGAGGTTGAGGAACTAGAAGTTGAGCTCCGAGGCGACATCCATGGAAACTATAGGAAGAAGAAGAAGAATCCAAGTTAGAGAAGGTGAATAAGAATAAAAACACAGGGGAAGTGAATAAGATGAAGAATCAAAGATATTCATATTATCAATTGCCAAAAGGGGTCAAGAATGTAGTTGATTGGTTGCTCTAAAGGCACTGGTACAAACCAAGGTAGGGGATGACTCATGAACTGTTAGATCATGCATATGAGGTCTAACGATCACAAAGAGGGTGCACTAGGGTTTCCCCAAGTGAGGGTGGCGGTTGGGCCCATCAAAGGTTAAATCTCAATTAATTCAAGTGAAAATGGCACACCTTCAACATATCATAAATTTTAACTCCAATGTCCGATCGAGCAGATTTTTGCACCATTGGCTTCAAAATTAGAAGCTTGAAAACTTGAGACACATCAAATAACAAGACTTTTACATTGAAGTTGTCCAATTCCAGTAGCAAGACGATGATTAATAAAACATGACATTGTGTTTAATATTTCATACTAATGTCACACATTGTTAAATTGATCATAATGTGAGACAAATGAAGTATCACAAAACTGATAATGTACAATTGATGTCCACTTTAGAAAGAAGGACACTTGAAGGGATAAAATGAGTACAAAAGGGGTGAGGGAAAAGTTAAGTTGTCACACCATAAGAAAGGCATCCCAAACCCTTTTCTAGTAAGGCAACACACCTTTTAACTTCTTGAGATACAATGTGTGTTTGACATCAAGACTCCATGATATCTGACATATTTCTCTCTACAAACCATGTCCAAAATAAATTCCCTTGAAGGTGCCACATGTTTCTTTTGAGAATAAGGTCTTATGTCTATCTTTGATCTTAATGCTTCATATTCCTCCTTCCTTTGTTGGACTAAAGATCCTATTCCAACCTATTCAGTATTTATGCTCAACCCCATATCTAAATTTCCATAAAAAATTATCTTCCTCTTAATATTTTTGTAAGTCATACTTAGGATCATATATGCCCCCATACAGTGTAGGGGGTGTATGTGCATGTTGATTTAATCATAGTCAATCTACATGAATAGGATAACATCCTTCGAGACCATGATAACATTCTCATTGTGACCTTCTCCATAAAAGTATCATCGTGTCTACTAAATGCTAAAGTGGTTTAATTATGCTTGCATAACATATGTTCTCAAGCCATGGTCTTATGATATTAAATTATGAGATAAAATTTGAATAGAATTGTTCTAGGTTGGGCTAATATTGTTTGAGACAAGGTGAGTAGATCATGGGAAGGGGCTCAAATAGAGTTGAGATGCTTTCATTTGTCACATGAGGCCATCTAGTTATTGTTTACATCCCACTTTACCAAAATACTGTGGTTGTTTGAACATGCAAAATTGTAAAAATGACAATATAGATAACATAAGACAACATCTGAACTCAAATATCTTTCAACATGTTACTAGACCAGGCTCTTTCATTTAACTTGTTTGTTGTGGGTCTTGTACTAATATCCCATTACCTCCTCTAGGACTATGGGAGTGTGTGATCTAGTAAAGTTGGACCTAGCCCCAAAATCACATACTAAATTATACATAGCCGTACTAAAAACCCTAGATATACTTGACTATTGGCGTGCTCCATGTCAACTTAACTCAACCACAAAGTCATGGTCATGACTGGTTTACTTTAGTCCAAAATCAATACTATTTCATAAATACCACTAACAAACTTAAATGAAGGATAATTGTGGATATTGTCATCTAGGGTTACCAATGATATGTCTGAAATCATGAACATGATCATGTATGACCTGTAAATTGTAGTTTCTAGCTTTAATAACTTGGGTCAGTTCTGGGTCAATACAAACTGAACAAAATGTTGACTTGGGTCACATAGGGTTCCAACATATACAATTTATGTCCGTTATAGATAGGAAAAATATGGGTTTGATCCAGTCACTAGTCAAAGTAGCAAAAAATGTAGGTTAGTTAGAACTAAAATTTGGATGCACCAAGCTTCTAGATTCTAATTTTGACAGATCCAAGTTGGTCACATGTTGAATAAATTTTTAGATTTATGATTCTGGGTTGAACCAGGTTCAAAACATGATAGAGTGGACAAATTTGGGTTTGAGTAGGTTTTGTGTCTGGCTATCAGATAATCTAGTCTACCTTTTTACCCAAAACTAACCCATAATTTTGGAAACTATATATCATATGTTGCATATTACATTTGTACACCATTAACCAACATTGAGGAGGAAGTACGAGCATGTCTATCCAGTGAGAAATAAGGTTCAACATCTAAATCTATGTTTTATTGAGTACCAAAATGATTCTTTGAAGGTGCCATTAACTAATCACTCAATTTTTCATGTTCCATTTTACAATATGTTGTCTTTACAATACACTTATTAAAAAAATTATCTAATATGTTTATAGTGCACATATTACAATTTGTAAGTGTCTTAGTATAGTAATATATTTATTGAGAGGTGTTTCCTACTTCTAATATATTACACATTTCTATCTCAGTGTCTCCCATACACTCTGTTTATTTTCTAGATATATATACGAACAAAAACCAAGCTCAATGACTACACTTATAGGGTTGCTTAAGATAACATATGATCGCTTAGCTCAAGCATAAACAAGATTTATTCGGAAAGCCTACCTTCATTCAAAAACATTGTGATCCAAAATCCTTTTAAATAACATTGAAGAGAGCCATAATGGAAAATTGTTTAGAAATGTTTGTCTAGGAAAACTATGCGACACAAATACTTTAGTAAATGGAACAACTCATCAATGGTATAATGAGAAGATCAAGAAACTATCAAGGTGACATGCAAAAATGGGTTCTCCAAGAAATAAGACAGCTTGGATTTCCTCCATAAAGTGCACAACAAATTATAATATTGCATTTATTTTGGAACAATATTTTAACAAAACATAAAGTTTTAATGAAACGAATCCATTCAAGTATGCTTTCAGGCAATGTTGCAATAATCATGATTAGATAGTCCAAATATAGATATCACCAATACTTTTGGTCTTTAGACTAAAAGAAAGTCTATGTATCCTTTATCCAACAATCCTTCAAACTATGCAATGTTGAGTTGTCGACTAGTTTTTCTGGATCTTAGATTGAACTTTGAATTGGGTGGTGACAAATGTACATCTGGGAACATGTGCAATTATCTTGTAATGAGATCCCATTGATGAGCCACAATTTTATGTCACGTCGTTACTACTTGGAATTCTTCTAGAAGGCAGACTCCAAATTATAATCTTTCATTTATTCTGGAACAATCATGAGAACGTATTATTGATGCACTAAATAATTGTTATTTTTCACAGGCTATTTACTATGTAATTTGTGCACTTACTGCTTATTTTGATATTATTTGTGCATGATTTATCATTATTAGCCTGTGACGCTTGTCTGCATTAAATATTCATAATTTTACTGTTGCATATTGATTTATCATTTTATGTGGAGCTTGTGTTCTTTCTTGTTAAGTTTCACGAAAATCAACAAGAATTGAATCAGCTCAGTACTACCAACAGGTCGGCTTGTGGTATTGAAAATAGAAGAAAAGGAATAAGGATTAATTGAAGAAACTATATGGTACTGACAGAAGACTCAGTACTACTAGCATTTTAACAGGGGTGCTCTAAAAATACGCCCAAGTTGGTGGTACCGTCTTGAACTGGAAATTCAAAAGATGTTAGGAAAAATCATAGTGCTATCAACATGTATGTCAGTGGTACAAACAATTCACAAAGGATCACGAAGTTGAGAAGGCCTCGATACTACCTACACCCTGTCAATGGTACCAATTTGTCATGATCAGGACAGATTAAAGATTGCAGTTAATCCAATAGTCATGACTTAATGATGCCCTAAGTCACTTCTATGACTATGGAGTAGTGCGGTAAAACCTAGGTTTCACATTCTATTTTGTTGCACGATAAATGAGAGCCATGAGAAGAGAAAATTATGTTCTGAATGGTTTTGGTGGGTAGATTTGCAGCCGAAAGATGGAAAATCATTGTGTTTGACAGAGGGAGTCAACCAGATCGTCTTCTCCATGGGTTTTTATTGCTTCTTTGATGTTTTCCTCATCTCTTTCTTCTACATATATGTGTAGAGCAACTAATGTCATGCGGGGCCAATCCCTTGTTCCTTAGGAACCGAGAGTAGTCCCAACTTTGTATTGTAACTAACATTTATGAGTTAACATTTATATTTTCCTAATATACGGACATATCTCTATGATTTCTTCATGAATTATCTGTGTTTGATCACCAGAAGTAATTCATTAGACCATTAATTGTTTTGATAGAGGGTTAAAGGTTAGATAGGTCATAGAGTCACATAGCTTAGACCGTGCTTCAAGAGAAGTCTTACGAATGTGAAGAGGATAACTCATAAGTATCATTAAAGCACATAACTTATAACTAAAGCACTATGAGAGTGGGATTTGTATTAGAATAGGCAGTGAATTGTGCTGTGAGAGTGGGTAATTCTTGCTACAAGTCTCTTAGTCTAGGGTTAGGTGAATTGAACGTTGATAATTAATGTTAAAAGTAGTATACACCATGGTGAAACTGTATTCCTAAGGAATCCGCCCCATATGTAATCACAACTTCAGTAACTTAGTTTTAATTCTTGTAATTAGTCAGTTAATCAACCAATAAATTTTTTCATAGGTCTAACTGATCGAGTCATAGTTAGTAGTAGTATCTAGGTTCATGTTTCCCCGTGTTAGATTTCCTAGCCTCTTTTGGCCTATATTACTTTGATACATGCACTTGCGTTTAAGTTGTGTAGTAAATACACATCAAGGTTTGGCGTTGTTGTCAGGGAAATGATAAATCCAACACTACGAGTATTGTGACTGGACACTCTATGCCACAATTTTAATTTACATTTCATCAATTTTAAAGCTAAGAATTCAAATCCTAGTATTTATTTCTCACAATGATTTTACTATTTTTCAGGTACTAGTGCATGGTTCAGACAAGGACCACTAACTATAGAGAAACAACTCCTACCTGTTTTAGTGTAGTGGAATTTTGACGTGGAGCATTGATGCGATGATTTTGAGTCACATTTAGAGACCTATTTCATATGTGTTTTGTGCTTTAATTACTCATTTTCATTGATATTATTGCATAATTCACTTTATTTGGTCTTTGCCATCATTTTATATCAAATCCCCTTTGTTTTACTATTTTGAGCATTATTTATCATCTTATTATAAATTGTGTGGATTTACTTGGGCTTGTTGTGAAATTTCAGGAAAAACAAGTATCTGCTTTCGTCGATACCATCGACGGAAGTCGATACCATCGACCAAGCCACAGGTTGTCAGCCGAGAAGAGCAATACAGAGTCGATACCATCGACACTTAAGTCGATGGTATCGAGATCCCTTCAAGTTGCTGGCGAGGAAACTGTCGATACCATCGACCCAAGTCGATGCCATTGACACAAGGGAAGCTACAGCGTCGCTGAACGACAACAACCGACGCTAAAGAAGTCGATACCATCGACACCCAAGTCGATGGTATCGAGATCACCACAGGCGCTCAGAATAAAAGAAAGGAAAGCTGCCGCTAATCCGCCGGGTCGATACCATCGACCCGCGTCGATGGTATCGACGCCGGCAGATATGCGTTGGATCTGTTTTGATCTCGATCGGATGGCTGTTGTTATTTGACGACCTAATTAGGGACTTATACCTAATGACGGCCGCCCAGATAGGGGGATCATCTCATTTTGGATTGCACGAGTGCCGAGGAGGAGAGAAAGGAGAACGAAGGCCGAGAAGCTCATCCCGGGTGATTCAGACGCTGCCGAAGACGATTTCCACCACCGACAGGCGGGGGAAGCTCGTGTTCTACGCCAAGGATCCACCGGTTCTTCTCCGTTCAGGGGTTTTCCCATTTATTTCCCGTTTTTCTTATGAATTCCCCAATTTCTACCATGTATTCGTGTGAGATGAACATGAGAGGCTAAAACCCTCAATCTTTAGGACCGGGAGTAGCCCGGGAATGCATTGTATGACATTTTTATATCAATAATTCATATTTTTCTCTCAAATCCGTGGTATAAATTCGTTTTCTCCATTTCTATTGTTATGCTTGATCACCATAATAATAATTTAACACCCTTAATCACTTCAACAGAAGGATTAACGGTTGAAAAGAGATGAATTCTACATTAATCAATAAAACCCTTGACAAAGGAGTTGTAAAATTAATGGTGGGAATTGAGAGACCGTTTATACTGCACTTAGTTTAGGGGAATGATTACTACGACGGTGGAATCAACCTAAATCTAAGTAGTGAATTACACCACGACAGTGGGTAATTCTGTTTTCAGGCCACTACCCGGATAGAGAGAGAAGTGTGAGGAATTATATGAAACTTAATACAATGTTGACCCGCGGTGAAACCGCCATCCTAAAGATATCCCTTTGAATTGATTAAATTAACCTTTAATCGATTGTTTTCTTTGTTTGATTTTTATTTTCTTTTTTAATTTGAACACAAAACCCTATTTTGTTAATCGGTCTAGCTGATTGCGATTAGTTAGTAGAAGTCTCCAATAATTCACGTATCCCTGAGTTCGACTCGGGCCTCACAAGGCCTATATTACTCGACGTGTATACTTGCGTTTTAGCGCGTAGTAAAATACACGTCAAGTTTTTGGCGCCGTTTCCGGGGATACGGTGAATTATTGGCACTTTGAGTGCTAAGAGCGGCCATTCTAGGCCACATTTTTTTTATTTATTTTTAGAACAATTTCAAAAATTCCTTTATTTCTCTATAATTGTGTTGACTCGTTCAAGGCATTGTACTGAACCACTATTTCCATATTTCAGGTACTTTGCATGGTGCACACACGTAGTCGAGACTACGTGAATCGCACACCTGAGGTTCCATCTGCGGGACCAGAGGACGAGGACTACTACGAGGAGGAACACCACAGTGATATAAATTCTGAATCTGAGCAAGAACAAGAAGAAGTAATGGCTGAAGCACAGACAATATGGGAGAAGATCAAGGCGTCTTCTTCCTCGGCATCAAAGGGGCCTATAAAGAAACAGGGGCTAAACATACCTACATACAAGATTGACCCAGCACTGATTAACTTGGTCAAATCCAACGCATTTCACGGACTGAAAAATGAAGATCCAGTGGCACACATTAGTCAGTTTGTGGAGAACTGCGATATGGTGAAGATAGATCGATTTCCGCAGGATGTGCTCTACCTCAAGTTATTCCCGAGTTCCTTGGCTGGAGTGGCAAGAGAGTGGCTTCATAACCTCGACGACGAGTTTGTTGAATCATGGGATCACATGGTGGAGGTTTTCTTGGAGAGGTTCTTCCCTCCTGAGAAGACCAATGATATGATCCGGAAGATCCACAATTTCACCCAACAGGCGGGTGAAACTTATTCTGAGACTTGGGAGCAATTCCAAGTCATGTTGAGGAGATGTCCACACCATGGGCTGGACAAGGAAACCCAAGTGAAGATCTTCTACTTTGCTCTCTCCGACCATGATAGAAGCAATTTGGATTCGGCTGGCTCTGGATTTTTCTTAAATAACACTGATACAAGATGCTGGGAAATACTGAAGAATATGGCACGAAAGCAATCTTGGGGGGAAAGAGAAAGAGGCCCAGTTGAGCAAGCAAGAGTTTCCAGTGAGTCAAAGGCAATGAGAGAGCTGAACGAGAAGATGGACCTTCTCGCAAAGAAGTTGCTGCAGAAGGAAGACAATGAGTCCGAGGATGAGGCTCAGGTCAAGTACATGAGGCAACAACAAGGGTACAGGAATAACGATTATTCATGGCGGAAGGACAAGAAATTTTCATGGAAGGATCCAAATAACTTTCTGCAGGATCCAGACGCCAAACCTGCACCGGTCACAGAGGACAAGAGCACGAAGTTGCTAAATCAAGTCATAAAGCAAAATCAAGAGTTGATGAACACTTTTGGGCAGCAAATAAAGCAGCAGGGTGAATTTATGAACCAGTTTGGGCAGACTTTGCAGAGCCACGGGGCTCAAATGAGAACTATAGAGACTTCCATGGCGCAGATGGCAGCCGAGATTGCAAGCTTGAAGAAGCCGGCACATCCGGGTTTTCCGGGGAACACCAATGTTCCCGGGGGAAACCAACAGGCCAAGGCCATCTTATTGAGGAGCGGTAAAAAAGTGTTAAATCCAAGGGCGGATGACACAAGCACACTACAGGACACAGTTGAAGAAGCAACAGTCAAAGAGTAGCCCGCACCTGTCATAGAGAAAACTGAGGACATAGCTGAAGATGGTAAGGAAGAACAAGCCACTGAGGAGGAACCACAGAAATTAACTCCCTATGTGCCACCTCATCAAAGGGCACATACCGTTCCGGTCCCCTATCCCAATAGTGCAAAAGCAAGAAAGGTGGATGCACAGTTTAAGAAATTTCTGGACAGCTTTAGGAAGTTATCAGTGAATATTCCTTTGCTGGAGGCGATTGAACAAATCCCGTCTTATGGGAAGTTTCTCAAAGATGTAATCACCAAGAAGAGAAAGATACCCGACACTGAGGTTGTGGTATTGAAGGAGCAAGTGAGTGCTTTTATTATGGGCACTTTGCCGCCAAAGAGACAGGATCCCGGTTGTTTCAATATTTCTTGCTTTATCGGGAAGTTCAAATTTGGCGAAGCACTTTGTGATTCTGGGGCAAGCATCAATCTGATGCCCCTTTCTACGTTCAAGAAACTTGGATTGAAGGAGTCGAGACCAAGTAACATGACCATCCAATTGGCCGATAATTCTTTGGTGAAACCGCATGGAATCTGTGAGGATGTTTTGGTAAAGGTAGACCGCTTTGTTTTTCCGGCTGATTTCGTCGTTATGGAAATGCAGGACGAGCACGGAAATGAGTTACTACTTGGTCGCCCATTCCAAGCTACAGCTGATATGATCTTGGAGATGGGGAGAGGTCGCTTGACCTTGGGCATTGCGGATGATCACTTTGAGATGGTCATGCCCAATGGTAATGCATCTAATAAAGCAAAAGCACATTGCAACATGGTTAAGCATGTGGAACGAAATATCTCACTTTGTCTTGGGAAGCCATTTTTGGATATGGCTCATGTTATGAGCAGGATAGATAATGGGACCCTAGCAGTGGACCTTATGGAGCAAACTAAAGTTGTCTCTTTATGCAAGGCTGTTGGGTTTCCAAATGATGAGAATGAGGACATTCCATCTTCATGGGAGGATGATGTGATTATTACTTCCGTCTTTGATGCATATCCGGAATTGCCTTTGGAGGCGTGTTTGTTAAATGTCACTTATGATTGGATGCGGAGTACTTCACTCAAGGAGTGCGCCAAAATGCTTCAAATGCTTCCATGTTTCTACACGAGGCATTATGAAGATTTGGGTACACTTCCCCCACCGCTACAATCATCTCTTATTTGCCCACCGGATCTGGAATTGAAGCCATTGCCCCCGCATCTGAAGTACGTCTTTCTAGCTGAGGAGGACAAGTTACCAGTGATTGTTTCTACATACTTGAGTGCAGATGAGGAGGAGCAACTACTGATAGTGCTGAAGAACCACCGTGGAGCTTTTGGGTGGTCTGTGGCGGACATCAAGGGGATCTCCCCTACACTTTGCCAACACAAGATTCGGCTCGAGGAGGGAGCCAAGCCAGTCATACAACCTCAAAGATGTCTAAATCCAAGCATGATGGAGGTTGTCAAGAAGGAAGTCATAAAGCTTCTTGCTGCAGGGATCATTTATGCCATATCCGATTCAACGTGGGTGAGTCCCACACAGGTAGTCCCTAAAAAGGGGGGAATCACTGTCACTACAAATCTTTTGAATGAACCTGTCACCACCCGATTGGTAACCGGGTGGCGTGTTTGCATTGACTACCGCCGATTGAATACCGCAACTCTTAAAGATCATTTTCCATTGCCATTTATCGATCAGATTTTGGAACGTCTAGCTGGTCGGTCGCATTTTTGTTTTCTAGATGGCTATTCGGGGTACAACCAGATTTCTATTGATCCTTTGGATCAAGAGAAGTCTACGTTTACATGTCCCTATGGGACGTTTGCTTACCGCCGTATGCCGTTCGATTTATGCAATGCGCCGACGACTTTTCAACGCTGCATGCTCGCCATATTCTCTGACATGGTAGAGCGGTGTCTTGAAGTTTTCATGGACGACTTCTCGGTATATGGAGCATCTTTTGATGAATGCCTTTATAACTTAGATAAGGTGTTGCAGCAGTGCGAGGACACACACTTGGTCCTCAATTGGGAGAAATGTCACATGATGGTGACGGAAGGAATTGTGCTAGGACACAAGGTGTCTAGCAAGGGTCTTGAGGTAGACCCCGTAAAAATTGAGGTGATTTCTAAGTTACCCCCACCAAATTCTGTAAAAGGGGTGAGAAGTTTTTTAGGACACGCCGGGTTTTATCGGCGATTTATTAAGGATTTTTCGAAAATCGCAAAGCCATTATCGGAATTGTTGGAAAAAGATACAGTTTTTGATTTCAATGTGAAATGTCTTCACACATTCGAGGTTTTGAAGGAGAAGTTGATTTCAGCTCCGGTTGTTCAAACGCCGGATTGGACAAAGCCATTCGAGTTGATGTGTGATGCGTCTGATTATGCTGTGGGAGCTGTTTTGGGGCAAAGGGTAGATAACAAGCCTGCTGTGATTTTCTACGCCTCAAAAATGCTTAATGATGCTCAATTGAACTACACAACTACGGAAAAGGAGTTACTGGCCGTCGTGTTCGCCTTTGAAAAATTTCGGCAGTACTTAGTGGGTTCTAAGGTGGTTGTGTGGACTGATCACACTGCAATAAAGTATTTGATGGAGAAGAAGGATGCGAAGCCTAGACTAATTAGGTGGATTTTTCTCCTACAAGAATTCAATATTGAAATCATGGACAAGTCGGGAATTGAAAATGTGGTAGCCAACCACTTGTCTAGGTTAGAGAGGGTTGATGAACAAGGTTTGCACATACCCATTATCGAGACCTTTCCCGATGAGCAACTTTTAAAAATTGATTCTAAAGAACCATGGTTTGCGGAAATTGTGAATTATTTGGCTTGCGTGATCATCCCGGAGGATTGGTCCTATCAAGAGAAAAAGAAATTCTTTCATTCATTGAGATATTATTTTTGGGATGACCCGATTCTCTTGAAGCAGTGCAGGGATGGTATTCTTCGCAGGTGCGTGCCGGAGGTGGAGTACGAGAGTGTTCTCCACCACTGTCATGCGTCGCCTACAGGAGGACACCATGCTAGCTCACGGACAGCAACTAAGGTGTTGGAGAGCGGCCTTTATTGGCCCACTTTGTTCCGGGATGCCTATGATTTTGTTAGGCAATGTGACCCGTGCCAGCGCACAGGTAACATCTCAAGGAGACAGGAAATGCCCCTGAATGTATTTCAGGAAGTTGAGGTATTTGATTTATGGGGCATTGACTTCATGGGACCCTTTGTGTCCTCAAATTCAAATCTTTATATCTTACTTGTTGTAGATTATGTGTCGAAGTGGGTGGAGGCAATCCCCACAAGAACTAATGATTCGAACGTAGTGTGCAGGTTTGTCAAAGAGAACATTTTCTGCAGGTTCGGGATTCCCCGAATGATCATAAGTGACGGAGGCACACATTTTCGAAATCAGAAATTCGCGACACTTTTAAAGAAATATGGGGTCAAGCACAACATCGGCACCCCATATCATCCACAGACGCAAGGACAAGTGGAGGTATCAAATAGAGAAATCAAGAAGATTTTAGAAAGGACCGTAGCATCCACAAGGAAGAATTGGAGTGTATTTCTACCGGACGCACTTTGGGCTTATCGAACGGCGTACAAAACACCTATAGGCACCACGCCTTTTAGGTTGGCGTACGGCCGGGCTTGCCATCTTCCGGTGGAATTAGAGCACAAGGCCCATTGGGCGCTAAGAAGGCTGAACTTGCGCTATGATGAGGCCGGGAGAAAACAGATGTTTGAATTGAATGAATTGGATGAGCTACGCATGACGGCATATGAGAATGCCCGCATCTACAAAGAGCGCACAAAGCTGATACACGATCGCCATATTGAGATGCGCATGTTCAAGAACGGAGACAACGTTCTATTGTTTAACTCCCGTCTCAAACTGCATCCCGGGAAGCTGAAATCCCGGTGGAGTGGACCCTTCATTGTGGAGGAGGTGAAACCGCACGGAGCGATTCTCGTGCGTGATGGAGATGCCACGTTCTTGGTGAACGGGCAACGCTTAAAGTTGTATTTTGGTGAGAATTACAAGAGGAAAGTGAATGAGGTCAAACTCATTTCACTTGTGCATGAATGAGATGAAGGGAAGACGTCTTGCCTAAGACGCTAAAGAAGGGCGCTTGTTGGGAGGCAACCCAACCATCGGTACACTAGGATAGTTTAATTTTAGTCATAGATTGCTTTTATTTCGTTTGAATTTTAGTTTAAAAATGATACCTTGATCCGTTTGTTGAATGTGCAGGCACAGGCAGGGTCGATACCATCGACACACCCGTCGATGGTATCGACATGGGTTCAGGTTGACACCAGCAAAAATCGCACTGCGTCGATACTATCGACACCCCTGTCGATGGTATCGACATGGTCACAGACAGGTCACAATAAAAGTGTCGATGGTATCGACACCCCAGTCGATACCATCGAGATCTCTGGAGATATTCAGACGAATTTTGCTTAGTCAACTCGATACCATCGACGGCCTCGTCGATGGTATAGACATCATCACAGGTTGAATGCAACACAACGGCGGTGTCGCAATAAAAGCAAGTCGATACCATCGACATCTGTCGATGGTATCAACAGACATGTCACCGATCCGCATACAGACATCGACGACGATCGCAACAGCCACGTCAGCGATCCAGGTGCTGCGTCGATACCATCGATTTCTGTCGATGGTATCGACCCGTCAGCAATCCGGGTTTCTCGATCCAGCAAACGTCAGCCGTCGATACTCGCGAGGGGGGCGGATACCCGTGAGATGTGTCGATACCATCGACCCGCGTCGATGGTATCGACGGGTCAACAGGGGCGCCGATCAAGCCTATTTAAGGGGACTTGCAACGTCACTTGACGTCACACCTTTAGAGCAAGTATCCTCCTTTGCGCCGAGCACTCCCCCGAGCCCTCCAAGACTGCAGAGAAGCGTCATCAAGTGGAGATCTTCATCGAGCGGAGAATTTCTTCTCCATCTTCATCGAGCTCTTTTCTTCTAATCCCATCTTTTCTCGCAACCATGGTGCACCCCGCCAGAGCGTCGTCCTCAAGCGCTCACCCTATGGAGATCGAGGAGTTTGTTCCTCCCCCACCCGCTTCCATCCCTCGTCCACGCCTAATTCATGCCAACATGGATGTGAGGAAGGTCTACGAGGATATTATGAAGCAACAGTTCGAGCCCACCCGGTATGTGGACCGGGGCATGATCCAGGAGCTGGGGTTCGAGGCCAACTTGGCCTATGTGTTGGCCGGGCAAGCGCGGCACACCAATCGCCTTTATGCAATCGACTGTCATGCGGATGGGCAGCCGTTTTTCGGCGAATGGCCCACATACAAGGAACTGGTGGCTGAGTTCATGGCGTCTCTTGATATCTGCGTCGTCCCAAATGACGTGGTACCATCAGACCAGACGTGGATCAGGGGAAGGGTGTCCTTCCGACTCTTCAACAACAATTACGACATCACGTTGAAGCAGTTCAACGGCATCTTCAACTGGAACCACAGCCGCAACGATCACCGACGCCCCGACGCCCGCACCGACTACGAAAAAATCTTCGCCGAGCTAGTTACAGTGCCGGCAGGAAAGACTGTGAGCTACCATAATGCAGCGGTAGCAGATTTTGAGCACCCGTTCGTCCGGGTCCTGCATAGGATGTTGAGCTTGACTTTCTTTGCTCGAAGCGATCTTGCTTTGAGCAAGTTTCAGGAGAGTGACCTGTTCTTTCTCTACGCACTCCTGAAACGTCAAGAGTGCAACTGGGGGGCGTTCTGGCTACAGCGCGTCCTGGCGGTGAAAAGGAGTACAAGGAGGGCTCCAATTCATTTTGGTGGTCTTGTCACCAAGTTGGCGCTTTACTTGGGGCTGAACCTTCAGTCCATGACTCCGATTTCTACGAGGAGCAAGGTGAACGTGCAACACTTGCACCGTTCAAACCTTATTCTTTTCCGGGACGGGTTGGCGTACGCTCATTGCCACATCAACCAAGCTTATCAGGAGAGCTCCCTACCGGACGACGTCTTCAACATAGAGGGCAAGCAGCACTTCCGGTGGCCAATCATAGCCATCGAGTCCTCCGAGGAAGACGGCGGTGGTGACGAGCAAGAAGGCGAGGCTGCAGAGGAAGAGGAGGCTTACACACCTCTTCGAGCACGTGTGGCACCACGGAAGCGTCCTAGGATGCATCCGGGTGCATCTTCATCATCTCAGCCCCCGCCGCCATCACCACAGTACGAGCAGCCATCCGTGGATCCCTATTCCATGCAGGGGATGTACACCATGCTGCAGGACATCCAGCAGAATCAGCAGCAGCACTTGGGTATGTATATCAGCATTCATGAGACTACGAGCCGGGTACTTGACAACTAATGGGCTATGTTCGAGAACGAGCGGCTCATCCTCGCCAACCAAGAGCAAATGCACACCCGGTTGCAGCGGATAGAGACGCAACAGGAGCCCTTCTTTGACCATTACTGGAGTCAAGACTACTTTGGAGGCTATCCACAGCCTCCGCCGAGGACCCAATATGATCCAAGCTTCCAGGGGGAGTACCCGTCTTGGGATCCTACGGCACCGCAATACCCACCACCCCTCCGCAAGATTGATCAGGGTATCACTGTTCCACCCTTAAGTTGGTTTTTGACTATGAGGCCATAGTCGAATTCAAGCTTAGGGGGGTGGCTGGAACAGCTCTATCTTTTATCTTTTCTTTAGTTGTTTTTAGTTTCTGCTTTGTTATTTGTTCTTGCAATTTTAGTGTTTGTTTAGGATCCACATCTATCTAGTGTAATCGTGGATGTCTTAAAATTTTGTCATCTCGCTTTTTCATGGGAAATTTAAGGGAATTTCAAAATTTCTGGGTCTTTTGGATAGCTTAACTTGGTTGTCCTTGGGAAACTTGTCCTATGAAAATGATTGATTATGTCAACTTTGAAGCAATATGTCACACCTACACCCCCATTGACTCATGAAAAGTGGATAGTAACGGTTGTTTGAGCCTAACCTAATCAAATGGTAATGAGACCTTAATTGGATATACGAGAAAGAACCCTTTGAACTACCACACATGTCAGTAAGGAGGGACACATGATATTTTTCTAAGGTTCAGTAACTTAATCTTGTGATCATTCCACTTCATATTTTTCCATAATCCACCAAAGAATTGAAAGTAAAGTACAGTTTTAATTCCTTCTTGCGTGCATAGCATGTAGATAGGATTTGCATTGTTATTTTCATACTTTTGCATAAAAGAAAAAAAAAGTATAGTGATTCATGCACATTACATTTAGGTGCATGTCATGTAGTTGCACTCATAACTTTCATGATTTTCATGCATAAGTACACCATGTACCTCAGTTGTCTTGAAAAGTGATCTAAATTGTTCCATATGTTCCATACCCTCGAAATAGTACAAAGATTTCCAATCATGAAGAAAATAGCCTAACACATGTATCTCTAAGCAATTATGAATATGTGGGCTAAGAGGCTAAAAGAAAAAAAAATCTGAAAATCTGAAAAAATATTTGAAAAAAAGAGAATTTAGAAGGAAATGGAATAAGAGGGAGAAAGGAACATGATATCACTTGCATAACAAGGAAACTGAGTACATGATGTGGCTTAATTAGATTTCTATCTCTTTTTGAGGTGGAAGGTTAGTGCATGCATCATTCCACCCAATTTTAAGCATTAGGGCATTTTCAATATGCATTTGCATCATTTAGGACATTTTGTTGTATGCATTTTGAAACTGTGTAATACTTCCAAATTCTTCCATGAACCACCCATTCCATCCACCCGTTGCTCGGATTGGTAGGCCACCGTGATTTTCTCCTCACTCATGTTTATCAGGAGAACTGCTTCCATGTAGATGGTAGTTAGGGCGAGCAACGTAGTGTAGGCGATCACAAGATGCACTAATGCTGAATCGGCAAATTTTATTATGTTAACTGCCTTATGTGATAGTGTTCATCGGTTTGAAGGATAATTTCTTTTATTGATGATTATTGTCGCCTGTAGGGTAATTACTGTTATGTGATGAGGAAAGGTCGGTTTGAGAATGTCCAGTGGGAGTCATGTGGGATGTGGGGTGATGTGTTGATTGTTAGTTGACATCTGCAATTCTATTCTAAGGATTAGTTGCTCGAGGGCGAGCAATGTTTAAGCTTAGGGGAGTTTGATGCGATGATTTTGAGTCGCATTTAGAGACCTATTTCATATGTGTTTTGTGCTTTAATTACTCATTTTCATTGATATTATTGCATAATTCACTTTATTTGGTCTTTGCCATCATTTTATATCAAATCCCCTTTGTTTTACTATTTTGAGCATTATTTATCATCTTATTATAAATTATGTGGATTTACTTGGGCTTGTTGTGAAATTTCAGGAAAAACAAGTATCTGCTTTCGTCGATACCATCGACGGAAGTCGATACCATCGACCAAGCCACAGGTTGTCAGCCGAGAAGAGCAATACAGAGTCGATACCATCGACACTTAAGTCGATGGTATCGAGATCCCTTCAAGTTGCTGGCGAGGAAACTGTCGATACCATCGACCCAAGTCGATGCCATCGACACAAGGGAAGCTACAGCGTCGCTGAACGACAACAACCGACGCTAAAGAAGTCGATACCATCGACACCCAAGTCGATGGTATCGAGATCACCACAGGCGCTCAGAATAAAAGAAAGGAAAGCTGCCGCTAATCCGCCGGGTCGATACCATCGACCCGCGTCGATGGTATCGACGCCGGCAGATATGTGTTGGATCTGTTTTGATCTCGATCGGACGGCTGTTGTTATTTGACGACCTAATTAGGGACTTATACCTAATGACGGCCGCCCAGATAGGGGGATCATCTCATTTTGGATTGCACGAGTGCCGAGGAGGAGAGAAAGGAGAACGGAGGCCGAGAAGCTCATCCCGGGTGATTCGGACGCTGCCGAAGACGATTTCCACCACCGACAGGCGGGGGAAGCTCGTGTTCTACGCCAAGGATCCACCGGTTCTTCTCCGTTCAGGGGTTTTCCCATTTATTTCCCGTTTTTCTTATGAATTCCCCAATTTCTACCATGTATTCGTGTGAGATGAACATGAGAGGCTAAAACCCTCAATCTTTAGGACCGGGAGTAGCCCGGGAATGCATTGTATGACATTTTTATATCAATAATTCATATTTTTCTCTCAAATCCGTGGTATAAATTCATTTTCTCCATTTCTATTGTTATGCTTGATCACCATAATAATAATTTAACACCCTTAATCACTTCGACAGAAGGATTAACGGTTGAAAAGAGACGAATTCTACATTAATCAATAAAACCCTTGACAAAGGAGTTGTAAAATTAATGGTGGGAACTGAGAGACCGTTTATACTGCACTTAGTTTAGGGGAATGATTACTACGACGGTGGAATCAACCTAAATCTAAGTAGTGAATTACACCACGACAGTGGGTAATTCTGTTTTCAGGCCACTACCCGGATAGAGAGAGAAGTGTGAGGAATTATATGAAACTTAATACAATGTTGACCCGCGGTGAAACCGCCATCCTAAAGATATCCCTTTGAATTGATTAAATTAACCTTTAATCGATTGTTTTCTTTGTTTGATTTTTATTTTCTTTTTTAATTTGAACACAAAACCCTATTTTGTTAATCGGTCTAGCTGATTGCGATTAGTTAGTAGAAGTCTCCAATAATTCACGTATCCCTGAGTTCGACTCGGGCCTCACAAGGCCTATATTACTCGACGCGTATACTTGCGTTTTAGCGCGTAGTAAAATACACGTCAAGTTTTTGGTATCGACGAAAGCAGATACTTGTTTTTCCTGAAATTTCACAACAAGCCCAAGTAAATCCACACAATTTATAATAAGATGATAAATAATGCTCAAAATAGTAAAACAAAGGGGATTTGATATAAAATGATGGCAAAGACCAAATAAAGTGAATTATGCAATAATATCAATGAAAATGAGTAATTAAAGCACAAAACACATATGAAATAGGTCTCTAAATGTGACTCAAAATCATCGCATCAAGCATAGGAGTACAATAGACCTATAGGAGGACTGGTTCAAACCCCACCGCTTGATACTCCACCACCACATGCGACTCAACCAGAACAACCAGAAACGAGTGACGGTAATGTAGAAGGTGAAGAGAAAACTGTTTGGGAGAAGATAAAGACATCTTTTACTGCAGTTCAATTGGGGCCAATTAGGAGGCTGACCATTAATGTCGGTAGTCATAAGATAGACCCAGGTCTGGTAGACCATGGTCACAATATGGAGGACTCAATGACGTACATCAATAACTTTGTAGAAAGTTGTGACACGGTGAAGATTGACAAGATTCCAGCTATAATGATATCTTTGAAGTTGTTTCCTTCTTCATTAGTAGATAAAAATTATGGTTTCTTAGCCTTCCGTTAGAATCAATAGAAACATGAAATCAAATTATTGATGTCTTCTTTGAGCATTAGTTTCCACCATATAAGGAAAATGAGCTAGTTGGAAAAATCTATAATTTCAAATAGAAGGCAGAAGAGTCATCTTCAGAGGCGCGGGAGCAGTTCTAGAACATCTTTAGTAAGGTCCCTCACCATGAAATTTATTTGTACGACCAAGCGAAGACCTTCTACTATGTACTGCAGAAAGGAGAAAGAACCTCACCGGATAACACAAGGTTAGAATTTTTCCTCAACAATAAAGCAACCAAGTGCCATGAAATATTGAAGAACACAGCTAAAAATTAGTCATGGGGGGAGTGAATCCCCAACATCAGTTAAAAGCCTCAAGGAGTCTAAAGTCATCACGCCATTAAATGAGAAGTTAGACAAAATTTCCAAGAAGTTAGATCAGAAAATTGGAAATTCATCTAAAGGCGAAGATGAAGAATGCATGTATATGTAGAAGCAGAACTACAAGGGTGGAAATGACTACTCATGGAGAAAGGATCCCAACACCTTTCATTAGGACCCGTCTCAAGCATAACATGCCAAGCCATAACAAGATGGTACACAAGAACAATATTAGCAAGATAAGGGTCCCAGTAAGATAGACCGCATACATGACATGCTAAGCAAGTCAGTAGTCAAAATGAGGCAATCATTGGCCAAACACAGAGAGACTTGCATAATCAAGGAGCACAGATCCGCAATGTAGAGACCCAAATTTATTATATAGTAGCAAAAGTGGCTTTCTTGAAGAAACCAGGACAACATGTGTTCCCAGGATATATTGGTATACCGTCCAACAACCAACAGTTGAAGGTAGTGCTGCTACAAAGTGAGAAGAAATTGTTGGATGAACAAAAGACCATTCCATAGGCAAATAATAATGCAGGTAACACAAAACCAGTGTTGACTGCTGATCCACTTGAGCCAGAAAGCACAACACAGGAGAAAGAAGCTGAAGAGACAAAGCAGACCAGAAAGAAAGCATATGTTCCACCTCATCAAAGGAATTCAGTGACTACAGTTCCATACCCAATCAGCTTGAAAACAAAGAAGGTTGACCAACAATTTTAGAAGTTTCTAGACACATTCAAGAAAACTTCATGTTAACATCCCTCTTATTGATGCAATAGAGCAGATTCTTTCCTATGGAAAATTTCTAAATGACATCATCAACAAGAAGAGGAGGACAAATGGCTCCGATGTAGTGGTATTGAAAGTGCAAGTCAATGCACTCATTCACATGAGATTGCTACATATGAGGCAAGATCCATGATGTTTCAATATACCATGTTACACTGGGAGGACCAAGTTTGGGGAATCTCTATGTGACTCAGGGGCAAGCATTAATCTCATGCCCCTGACCACTTTCAAGAAGTTGGGATTGGAAGAATCCAAGAAGAACAATATGACCATACAACTTACAGACAATTCAGTGGTTAGGCCATATGGTATATGTGAAGATGTTCTAGTCAAAGTTGATAAATTTGTGTTTCCAATAGATTTTGTAGTTATGGAGATGCATGATGATCATGGCAGTGAACTACTCTTAGGGAGACCATTTCAAGCCACAACATATATGATCCTAGAGATGGATAGAGGAAGACTGACACTAGGTATTCAGGATGAGCATTTTAAAATCAAGATGCCTAATTTTGCACATTAAATTGGTAATAAAGCACATTGTCACATATTGCAACATTTAAAGGAGAGGTGTCCCTATTTCAAGGGAAGCCATTTATAGACATGGATGATGTGATGATAAAGGTATAGAAAGGCACCTTGGCAGTGGGTGTTGTTGATAAAGGCAATACAATATCCTGATGATGAAGAGGAGGAGGCAGTCCTAATGACGATTGAATAGGCAACATCTCACACTCTTACTCAAGCATACCCACCACTACCCTTGGAGGCGTGCATCATGGATTTGGTGGATGACTACACTTATTGTCATTCTTTGGAGGGCTATTTTTGTTTCTTAAGATATTGCCATGTTTCTACACCGGGCACTATGAGGACTTAGGACCACCTCCACCACTGTTGATTCCATCCTTGTAGAGTCCTATAGAGATTGAGTTGAAGCCATTGTTGCCACATCCGAAGTACATTTTCTTGGCGGCAAATAAGAATCTTCCAGTCATCATCCCAGCCTCATTGAGCATCCATGATGAGGAGCAATTGATCATGGTGCTAAAGAACCACCAACAGTGTTTGGGTGGTCCATTGCAGATATCAAGGGGATCCGATCTTTTACCAGCATAAAATCTGAATTGAAGAAGGAGCCAATCTAACAGTACACCTCAACACCATATCAATCCGATCATGATAGAGGTAGTAAATAAAGAGGTAGTGAAGCTTTCCATCGACATGTATAATCTATGCTATTTCTGATTCAAATTGGGTTAGTCCAACCCAAGTGGTTCCCAAATGGGGGGAATAACGGTCACAAGTAATTCAACAAGTGAATTGATTTCTACTATATTGGTGACTGGGTAGCATGTATGAGTCAATTGCCATTGTTTGAATGTCACCATGCATAAGGATCGATTTTCCACTTTCCTTTATAGATCAAATTCTTGAGCGGCTCGTCGGTCGTTCTCATTTTTGTTTTCTTAGTGGGTATTCCAAGTATAATCATATTTTTATTGAGCCACATGACCAAGAGAAGCCTACCTTCACTTGTCCTTGTGGCACATTTACTTATCGTCGGATGCCCTTTGGCCTTTGCAATGCACTAGTTACTTTCCATAGATGTGTGCTTGAAATTTTTTCTTATATGGTAGAACATCATCTCAAGGTATTTATGGATGAATTTTCAGTGAATGGATAGTCATTTGATGACTTCCTTGCCAGTCTTACAAAGGTGCGAGGACACTCATCTAGTGTTGAATCGGGAAAAGTGCCACATGATGGTGAGTGAAGGGATAGTTTTGGGACACAAGGTGTCCAATAGAGGAATGGAGGTCGACCCAGTTAAAATCGATGTTATCTCTAAGCTACTGCCACCATCTTCAGTGAAGGGGGTTAGGAGTTTCCTAGGACACAAATGTTTTTATCGACGATTTATAAAGTTTTTTTTTGAAAATTGGAAAGTTGCTTTCTGAATTGTTGGAGAAGGGTGTTGAATTTAATTTTGATGAGTGGTGCCTGAAATATTTTGAGGTGTTAAAGGAGAAATTGATCTCTACATCTATGGTTCAAGCTAGAGATTGGAGCCAACCATTTGAATCATGTGTGACTTATTGGATTATGTGGTAGGGGTTGTTTTAGGACAAAGTATGGACAAAATCCCCGCCATTATATATTTTGCGTCAAAAATCCTAAATGGTGCCCAACTTAATTATTCAATAACTGAAAAATAACTCTTGGTAGTAATTTTTGCTTTCGGAAAAATTCACCAATATTTGACGAGGCAAGGGTTATTGTGTGGACCGATAATGCAGCGATAAAGTAACTACTGTAAAAGAAAATTGCCAAGCCTAGATTGATAAGATGAATTTTACTACTGTAGGAGTTTCATATAGAAATCATGGATAAGGCAGGGATGAAGAATGTGGTGGCAGATCATTTCTCTAGGTTGGAAAGAGTGGATGAAAGGATCTAGATATACCCATTGTTGATGAGTTCCCAGATGAGCACTTATTCATCATGAAAAATAAGGACTTGTAGTTTTCAAACATTGTGAACTACTTGGATTGTGGCAAGATGCCGAAATATTGGGGGTATCAAGACAAGAAAAAGGTTTTCCATTCATTAAGGTTTATGTGTGGGATGAACCCATCTTGCTTAAACAATGTAGGGATGGGATTTTGAGGAAGTGTGTGCCAGAGTATGAGATGGAGAGTATCTCGGCACATTGTCACTCCCTACCTACGGGGGGACACCACTCTAGATCAAGGACAACAACAAAGGTTTTAGAATGTGGGTTTTATTGACCATCACTTTTTAAAGACGGTTATATTTTTGTGATGAATTGTGATGCATGTCAACATGCATGAAATATAACTAGGAGACATGAAATGCCCCTAAACATTTTTTAGGAAGTCGAGGTTTTTGATTTATGGGAAATAGATTTCATGGGACCTTTTGTGTCCTCTAATTCCAATATATATATATATATATATATATATATTGCATGCAGTTGACTATGTGTTTAAGTGGGTGGAAGAAATTCTGCCCTGCACCAATGATGCGCATGTTGTTTGTAGATTTGTAAAAGACCATATTTACTACATGTTTGAGGTGACAAGAGTAACGATAAGTGATGGGGGATCACACTTCACTAATAAGAAGTTTGAAGCTTTATTGAGAAAGTATGAAGTGAGGCACAGAGTAGGAACCCAATATCACCCTTAAAACCCATGGACATGTTGAGGTGTCTAATAGCGAGCTCAAGAAGATTTGAGAAAAGATAGTCTAAAAAAAATGACAATTGGAGCATGCAATTAAATGACACTCTTTAGGCAATATAGGATAGCCTATAAAACACCTATCAGAACAACTCCATTTAGGTTGGTCTATGGGAGAGTATGTCATTTACCTGTGGATTTGGAAACAAAGCCAAGTGGGCTTTGAGGAAGTTGAATTATAATCTCGATGATGTAGGGAAGAAAAGAATGATGGAGATCAATGAATTGGATGAGCTCATGCTAGATGCCTATGAAATATCAAGGATCTATAAGTACAGAACTAATAAGATTCATGACAACCACATTTTGCATAGAGTGTTCACTCTAGGACAGAAGGTGCTTTTATTCAATTCTAGGATGGAATTACAATTCAAGAAACTGAGGTCAAAATGGAGTGGTCCATTCACAGTGGTTAAGACATTTCCCCATGGACCCGTGGAAATTAGTAACGGGGCTGAGCCATTACTTGTGAATGTACAATGGATGAAATATTATTTTGGGGGATATTTGATACATGAGGGAGAGAAGTTGAAGCTCCTTGAGCTTCAGTGATTCCTTTTTGATCTGATCATCGAGCCTATGTCGTAAAACAAGGGCACTTGTTGGGAGGAAACCCAATTTCCCTTTTTGTGCTTTGATGTTTGTCTTTTACATAAATTTTAGGAGCTTTGATTGTTCTAGTTGCATTTTATATTTTTCAATGTAAAAAAGGTACCTTGATCAGTTTTGTTTGGTGTGTAGGTTGTATAAAATTTGGTACCACCGACACACAGTTTGTGGCACCAACACAATGGTACATATTAACAGGGCAATATTTATCAAGTCAATACTACCGACAAGTAAGTCGGTAGCACCGACGCTTTCCAATAGGGATGCCCAAAAATTTGCTCAATACTACCAATAAGGAGGTCGATAATGTTGATTTCTTGCAAAGACATGCTGCATTCACTGTGCAGACTCGGTACTATCGACACACACGTGGGTAGTACCGACACCTTCACGTCGCTCTAGGTCTGAGATACTGAGAGGTCATTTGAGAGTATCTATATTATTAAGGGCTCAATACCACTAACTGATAAAGTCAGTGGTACTGAAACCATTCAATAGGGGCAAGCAAAAATCAATTTGGTACTACCGACACACCCGTCAGTGGTACTGACACATAAAAACATAGAATTTATGGATGTACAAATCAATGAACCAGATCATCTTCAATCGACGGTCGGTGGTATCAATCTGACAAACATTTTCAAAAGTTGGTACCACCGACGTGCGTCGATACTACCGACACAAGGAAATCCACATGGTACAATATTGATGGATGAGGAGTGTCAATATCAATGCTTGATATCGAATTCACATGGATCATAGGGGTTGATATCGACTTCACATAGATCATAGGGGTTGAGTCGGTACCACTGACACATGCGTCAGTACTACCAACACAGATCCTGAAGGAAGGGTGTGGGTAGTGTTTCAACCACACCCACATCACATTCCTTGTAAGCAGAGCAGTGGCAGAGTTTCTAGGCGATTAGAGTATTCCCCGAGCTCTCTATCTTCCATACCTTTCTTGTTCTAGATTTATGGTGACTTGAAGGTCTGCTTCCTCAGCATCAGGTTCCACCATGATGGTTCCATAGTTGTCATGTATGGCTCACATCAACAAAGACCAGAGGAAAATCTATGTCTCCATGATGAAGAGGGAGATGATCCCGACACAGTATGGTGACCATGCCTTCCTCACCACAACATGCTTCACTGAGAGCCTTCACCACGTCTCTGCTAGGCAAGGCATGGTGGGTGATCACCCTGTCTTTGGTGATTGGTCCACCTACCATGTGATTTTCTGTGAGTTCTTAGCATCCTGATAAGTCTATTGCATCTCCGAGCATGGGGAAAGATGGGAGGAAGGTTGGGTATGCTTTCAAATATTAAAAATCTCTCATTACTTGTGGAATTCAACACCATCTATCGATGTCCCATAGGGGAGGTGTGTTACACCACCAATGACTTTGACTACTCACAGACATGTAGGCTCTTGACGGACTTTCCACATGGCTTCATGATCAACCGACATAAGAACTCCATCATGGGCATCAAGCATCCATTTGATCATATTCTACACCACTAACTCACCAACAAGATCTTCTCCAGGTCCATGTAGGGATAGGGGAAGGTGTAACAGGTGGACATATACGTCCTTTGGGCAATATTGGCCCTAGGGGAAGAAAAGGTTGACCTTGGTTCCTTCTTCCCACAACATATATTGGCGGTCAAGTGACAAGTGTAGAGGAAGCTCCCAATCCATTTTAGAGGGCTCGTCACTCTAATTTCTATGCATATCAACCTCGACCTCTCCACCTATAACACTTTGAGGACCTCCTCAAAGTTGGATCTCAAGCATTTCAAGAGAACACACCTCTTCAATGAGCACCACAAGAAGGTGTATGCTTGTTGTACTGTAAGACCCCTGGCCTTACTTAAACTATTGAACAAGATTAATTATCATAATTAATTGCTTAA
Source organism: Alisma plantago-aquatica (assembly GCA_963693085.1). Classification (NCBI taxonomy): domain Eukaryota; kingdom Viridiplantae; phylum Streptophyta; class Magnoliopsida; order Alismatales; family Alismataceae; genus Alisma; species Alisma plantago-aquatica. Next base: position 603,853,184 of record OY856413.1, read on the forward strand.
AACCTTAATATTACCATTTGATATATTTTGGTATCATGTGACAAGCTTAAGTTTCAAATTTGGTCCAATTTGGACATTGTTTGAGCAAGTTATGTGATTTTATGTACATTTTAACTTTTCAGTAATTTACCCAAATTTGTGGTTTTTCTTGCAAATTTTCTCATGAATTATGTTCCTTAGATGTTATCTTATCACTATTGATCTTGTTAATCCATGGGACAATTTCTTGAACCTTAGTTTGGTAGTGATTCACTTCTATGGTGAATTAGAGTTTTATCCCTTCGTGGACGATGGAGTTGCTAAGTGTGCAACCAAGGAGATTGAAGGTTTTTCTTGGTGGGGGTGCCAACTGATGGTTCCCCTGGATGTTGGGAGGCTGAAGGTTTACCCTAGAAGTGGTGCAACCGATGGTTGAGGTGGGTAAAGGCTCTCAACTGATGGTGGGGGAAAATGCACCTTTTTGCCCTTTTGTGCGGTATGTGATGGTCGATGGTCCTTTTAGGGGTGGAGACTGATGGCTAACCTATTTTGGATGACCTATGACCCTTTTAGGCATCAATGAATGATGTTTAGGAAGCATTAAAATTAATGGACCTGCTGTTTCATGGCCTTGTAAGCTCTTAGGCATGGACACATGACGAGTTGCTAAGACACCTCAAGCTTCTTTCTTTCCTTATTCATAAGCTTTATATACCTATCCTTAAGCACTCAAATGAAAACTTTCATCCCCTATATCTTCTTATATCCCTAGAGCTCATCTTTCCCCTACTTGGTGGTGGAGGAGGTGCCCAAGGAAAAAGAAGGTGACTGACCTTGTTGCTGGAGCTCTTAGGGTTCAGATCTACCCTCATCTAAGGTTTGTTAAGCTCTCTTTTGGTGATCTTGACCTAAATGAGGAAGTATCTTCTTATTCCTTCATTTATTTTGCTTGTTATTCTTCGTCCTACCTTCTACTTGGATCGAACTCCGTTGTTGCATGGTAAAAGTTGCTTTAGAGCTCAAAGATCCTATCTTTCTTGCTCCTCCTACCTAGGGTTTGCTTCCCTTATGGATAAAGGTGCTACTTGGCCGAGTTTAGACCTACATATAGGGTTTTCTAACCTTCTTGCTCGAGTTTTCTTGCTTTTTGGGATCTTAACTTCTTCCTAGAGGTGCTTTATATAACCCTCTTCACTCTTATTGCTTACTACACGCTTGTCTACTTATGTTCTTGCTCTAAAATGAAGATCTAAGCAATTAGAAGATATGTTTGCTTAGTGTTTTGATTTTTATGGTGTTTCTTACCTAGTTTCTAGCTCTAGACGAACCTAAAATCATGTGCACGTTCTTCCTAAGGTAGAAGATGAATTATTTCAGGTTGTTATGACAACTGATCGTGCTAATCACCTATCAAATGATGATCTCTACTTAGGGTTATATGCTGTTTTCCACTTTACACTAGAACCGATGGTAGTATCCTTGTGACAACCGGTGGTGAGATCCATGGTGACAAACAATGGTGTCAACTGATGGTCACACCTTAGATCAACTATAGGCTCCTTTAGAATCTTGTTAACTTATGGTCTAATCTCCTATAGATGGCATTAACCAATGGTGGTTTTAACTCAACATCCGACAGTGAAAAAGGATGGTAAGGCTGACCCTAACCGATGGTGACACAATGTGTCACAACCAATGGTGGATCAGGTCACCACAACCTATGGTGAGTCAAGGATTTAAATGTAGCTTCAATTAAGCCCTAAACTAATGGTTTCATGGTTCAATTGATCTAATGGTTAGACCTATACCCCAATTGATGATTTTGAATAATGCACCCAATCCAGTGAATGAGATTGGATGCTTCAACATGCAATGAATTAGAATGAAACCCATAGTATTATATGTGGGTCCTAGTGATGAAAATTCGATGGTCCAATGCCCTTAATTTGTAGTCTTATTGTTTCCCTCGTATGAATATATTTGATAAATCACCATAACAATTGGATGTGTACCGCTAATGAAACATGGCTTGTTACACCAACTCTAATGTGACTAAGTAGTAGTGATTGATTGTAATCAACCTTCTTAAATGATTAAATGTGACAATGAAATACTCTCTTCTTGTGCTGAAACCTTAATATGATGATAGTTTAACATCATAGTTCTTTCTATGTTAATCGTATATGTCATATGTGTGATTGATGATCTGTTCAGCCTTTCTTGTAAGGCATTGAAATATAATGATGATGCTATAGGGATTAATATAATGGTTCAAGACCTTTGAGCATTATTGAGCCCTAATGAAGGTATAATTCTCTTCATGATACAATAAGGGTTGGAACCCTAGAACTTCAGATAAGAAATTGTACCATGTAATGGTATGATAACAAGTGTGATCCCATGATTTTGGAATGAATAACTATAATGTGGTAATGTGATCAAGATTATCTACCTTATACATTTTATATATTCTAAAGTTGCAATACCTATACTCTTTCTAGAAAAGAATTAGGGTTTGAATGTCCAATTGTATGATGATGCCTTAATTTACCCAATTGATAATAATTAATCAAGTGTAACCCTAATCAAGTAGAGCCCTGAGCCATAGAGCCATTTTAGCATCAAAACTTGTTGGATGGTGAAACAAGTATTCTTAAGGGAAACTCGGAGAGCATATTGTTGAATATGTGGGGTACTTATTATCATGACCCCAAGTGTTTAGGGAGGATGGTTGCAGTCATACCTATCCCTCTTTTGAGAATGGTTGTGGTCGTGTCTCAGTGATTATATGTACAATGTGAATAAGGTTTTTCCTTGCATACCTTGGTGCCTAGTGTCGTGACCTGTATCAAGGGAGGACTAGTTGTTATCAGCTTGAATATATGTCACTATTGGCAATTGAATGATATGTCATTGCAGTGCAGACTCATATTGGCCGAGTATGGAGAAGATCTTCAAGTTTGGCTCTTTCTAGATCTTGTATGGAGCTAATTTTAACTTTGTAGTTGTCAATTGGACTTTGAGTGATACGACTCAAACTCCCCATGCATAATAAAAGATGTAATATAAGCCGTGTAGTATATCTGCTAGGGTTAAATGCACTTCACCTTGAATGTTAGCCCTTGCCTTATCTTTATACTACCTAGTTCTTATATGATGAAATGTTATGATATCTGAGTAATTATACTTATCATGAAGTTTATTTGCTTAAATTTCTTAGTATACTTAAAATCTTCAATCTACTTATTCAATATTTAGTCTACTCAATCGACTTACTATTAATTAATCTTTTATAATCAATATCTGTTGGAGAGAGTTATATCTGTCGCTGGGACATGAGTCTCACCCGTGGGTCACCACATCTTTTTAGGTGGTTGCGGGAAATGTGGTTGAGGTCGTGCTGTTGAAGAGGAGAAACTTGGTGATCATAGACTCAGAAGGTTGGTTAGCTATAGATGTTAGTAGTAGAGGCCTAGTGTCATCCCTGTACTCTTAGGTCTATGTATGGGATGTGTTTTTTTAGATGAAATACTTGTATCGACATGAGTTTTTGGCAGTATACCAGTGTTTGTATATATGACATGTACATGTGGATTATCTTTTGTATACAAGATGTGTCTGAGGCCACTGAATACAAATGTAATTACCTATCATGGTATATGAGAATGGAAAATATGGACCTTTATGTAAATATTTTAGAGCTTGCTTATAATACCGAAATTGGTTTTAATTCTTCTACTTTTTTTATTATGTGATTAGTTAGTAGTTGGTTGTATTTTATGTTTTGAGTGATCTCATTTAGCATGATGAGGTGTCACAATTAAGTTGGTATCAAAGCTCTAGGTTAGCTGAGTATACAAGGACATAGGACTTAGGTTTGAAGTCTGTTCTTATGTATCCAACATATTTTATCATAGTTTTTCTTATGCAGATATGTCTAGAGGGCATGAAGAACATGATGAGAATAGCTATGTTGCACCAGCAGGAGGTTCTAGGAGGAAGGCAGGTGAGGAGAGAGTGCCAGAGATGGGGCCAGAGCAGCCTGTGATGCCTCAGATAGACCCAACAACAATGGCCAATCCTGAGTTTTAGTCTATGTTTAGATAGATGATGGCCACAATTACACATATAGAGGACAGAGGGCCAACACCTCAATCTAGGGAAGATGTCCCTAATGTGGAATCCTAGGGGTTTCAGAAGATGTTTGAATGCCTTAGACGTGTCAAGGTGATCAAATATGTTGGTACTTTTGACCCAGCAGACACCAACACGTGGCTAACGAATTTGGAGAAAGCGTTCAAGATTATGAACATCCCTGAAGAGGATAAGGTTAAGCATGTTGTTTACCTGTTAAAAGGCAGTGTCGACCACTGGTGGGTCATAGAAGAGGAGAAAAGTCCAGGAATTGTGATAGGGTGGGAGGAATTTCGGCGAAAGTTTGTCAGTCAATACTTCCTAGAAACATACTTCAATGAAAGATCTCTCAGTTTGAGAAGATTCATCAGGAAGCAATGACCATTAATGAGTATGAGTTGAAGTTTATGGAGCTTATGAGGTTCTTCCCTCATATGGAAGTAATAGATAAGGAAAGGATTTGTAGGTTTGAGAAAGGCCAAAATACAGAGTTGACTACTATGGCATCAACCTTGGAAAATAGAGAAAGGTTTTCCACCTTTGTGGAGTCAATTAGGTGGATTGAGAGGTCTACTATAGAGAAGCGTGCAGCCATTGCTAAGAAAAGACTAGCTCAGTTTCAAGTGCAATCTTCTGGAGGCTTCAAGAAGCCGAGGTTTTCTTCACCATAATTGCGGCAGAGGTCGACTTTTAGTGAGGAGGTCTTTTACACCAGCATAGAGACACCAAGTAGGGGCAAAGGTCACCATTTTCTAGCGACAGGAGCCGGTAGCACATCATCAGTTTTAGTGACAGGGCCATCTAGACCATGCTATGAAAGTAAGGCATGTCATAAGTGTTGACAGTGGGGCATACAAAGTGGTATTATCCTGTGAAAGATGAGGAGGTGACACAACAACCAAGGTAGAGTCAGTATGGTTCACGATAGTGACAATTTAGCAGTGGTGGTGGCAGAGAACATGGTCAAGCATCATAGATAGGATCCTCTAGATAGGCTAGTAGAGGACGTGGACGGCAACATTGGACAACTAGGTTCTATGCCATGAGCCAACCAGAAGTAGTGGTCAATCCACCAGTTGTGACAGGTCAGATGGAGTTATTTCATTCAGATTTTTCTACTTCTTGTTTTGTATCTGTACTAGTTGACCCTGGAGCGACACTAGAGAGGTGATAGATAATTGTTATCTACATGTTAATCATAGACCTGACAATCTTCAACTAGATACTCCTTTAGTTAGTTTTGTAGAGTTGCGGGAAGTGTGTTCCTCTTGCATTCTTTCTTTCTTTCTCAGGACGCAACATTCAAGTGGAAATTTTTCCACTTGACATGCATGGATTCGATGTGATCCTAGGAATGGATACCTTGGAGAAATACAAGATAGTGTTGGATTGTAGTACTAAGGTGGTGACATTCTATGATGGAGATGTCTTGTGGATCTTCCAAGGTGATAGGAAGATTCTTCCCACATGTATGATGTCAGCCATGACAACAGAGCGGTTGATGAAACAAGGAGCGAGGATTTCTTATCCCATGTTGTGGATACCAAGAGGGTGAATCCTAGTATCCCTGAGATTCTAGTGGTATGAGATTTTGAGGATGTTTTTCATGAGGAATTTCCTGGTGTTCCCCCTTGTAGAGAGATTGATTTTGAGTTCAATCTTGCCTCTAGAAAACAACCCATAGCACAATTGCCACATAGAATGGCGACGATAGATATGTGAGAGTTAAAGAAATAGTTACAAGAACTATTAGAGAAGGGTTTTATTAGACCGAGCACTTCTCCTTGGGGTGATCCCATGTTTTTTGTCAAGAAGAAGGATAGTTGCATGAGGTTGTGTATAGACTACCGACTGTTGAACAAAGTGACGATAAAGAATAAGTATCCTTTTCCAATGATTGATGATCTTTTTGATTAGTTGAGAGGTGGGACTGTGTTTTAAAAATAGACCTCAGGTCAAGTTACCATCAGTTGAGGATTAAGGTGGATGGCATACCTAAGTCAACCTGTAGGACTAGGTATGGTCATTATGACTTTGTGGTTATGCCGTTTGGGATAACCAATGCACCGACAACTTCCATGGATATGATGAATAGGGTGTTTAGGCCCTAACTTGATCAGTTTGTGGTCGTGTTCATAGATGATATTTTGATCTACTCCAAGGATAGTCAACAACATGAACAACACCTTCTATAGGCGTTGACCTTGTTGAAGCATCACATTCTATATGCTAAGTTTAGCAAGTGTGAGTTTTGGTTGTTAGAAGTCTCTTTTCTGGGACATGTTATTGCTGCTAAAGGTGTTTGTGTCAACCCAAGAAGGTGGAGTCTATATTAGAATGGGAACAACCCAAGACAACAACATAGATTTGAAGTTTTCTAGGTTTGGCAGGGTACTACATGAGGTTCATCAAGGACTTCAGTTCTGTAGCATTACCCCTAATAGGTTAACCCCAAAGGATGTTTCTTTTTCTAGGGATGACAAGTGTTAGCGCTCTTTCTAATAGTTGAAAGAGAAGTTGACCAGTGCACTGGTGCTAGTGTTGCCAAAGCAAGGGAAAGTCAACACTGTCTTTTGTGATGCTTCAAAGAATGGGTTGGGATGCATGCTAATGCAGGATAAGAATGTGATTTCTTTTGATTCACGACAACTTAAAAAACACGAGGAGAATTACCCAACACATGATTTTGGAGCATGCAATGGTGGTCCATGCCTTATAGATCTGGAGACACTATCGTTATGGATAAAAGTGCTAGATATTCACTAACAACAAGAATCTATAGTATAAATTTTCAAAGAAAGAGTTGAATATGAGGCATGGGAGATGGATGGAGCTAATCAAAGATTATGATTACACAATAGACTACCATAAAAACAAGGCAAATGTGGTAGTTGATGGGTTAAGAAGGAAGTCATCTTCATCATCATCAACAACAAACAATGTACAATTGTATTCCTTGGTGTGCCATAAGAGATATATGCTAGTGTCTCTTTGTTAGATGAATGTACAACTGGAAGTTTCTTTGCTGGAAAGTCGGTTGGCATAGTTTCATGTTAAACCTACCTTGAGACAACATATTTGTGATGCACAATAGAATGATACTATGACATAGAATATCCGATCAGGGATTGACAGTGAAAAGTTTGATGGCCTTCATGAGTCAGATGACGATACAATTTGTTTTCATAACAAGATAGTAGTTCCTGATGTTGATGGGTTGAGGAAGATGGTACTTGATGAGGCTCACTCCTCGTTGTATGTGATACATCCTGGAAGAACCAAGATGTACCATAACTTGAAGGATATGTATTGGTGGCCAGGATTGAAGCATGAAGTAGCAGAGTTTGTTGCCAGATGTCCAATATGTCAGTAGGTAAAACTTGAACACCAGAAGCCTGCATGGATACTACAACCTTTCCCAATACCATAGTGGAAGTGGGATTATATCACTTTGGAGTTTGTGGTTGGTCTGCCTAGGATAGCCATAGGTCATGATTCCATATGGGTGATAGTTCACATGTTAACTAAGTCAGGTCACTTCCTCCTAGTTAAGACGAAATTTATAGCGGAGAAGCTAGCACATGTATATGTGAATGAGATAGTCCATTTTCATGGATTTCCAGTGACTATAGTTTCTCATAGAGGTCCACACTTTACAAATTAGTTTTGGGAACGTCTGCATTCAGCTATGGGAACATAGCTGAGATTCAACACAAATTTTTATCTGCAGACAGATGGCCAGTTTGAAAGAACTATTCAGACTTTAGAAGACTTTCTGAGAGCATATGTGGTGCAATTTCTTGGAAGTTGGGATGTACATATGAGTCTAGTAGAGTTTGTATATGATAATAGCTATCAAAGAAGTATAGATATGGATCCTTATGAGGCTCTATATGGGAGATGTTGTAGATCTCCACTTTACTAGTATGAGATAGGTGAATATCAACTCTTGGGTCCAGAGCTTGTACAACAGACTATAGAAAAGATTAAAGTGATACAACAACAGTTGAAAGCAGCTCGGTATACAAAGAAATCTTATGCACATAACCATCATAGACCGTTAGAATTCCAAGTAGGAGACATAGTATATCTCAAGGTTTCTCCTTGGAAAGGTGTGCTGAGGTTTGGGAAGAAGGGCAAATTGGCTCCTAGGTTTATGGGACCATACCCTATTATAGCTCATGTTGGAAAAGTAGCATACAAGTTAGAGCTACCACCAGAGTTGCACATACTACATAATGTTTTTCAGATCTCTATGTTGAGGAAATGTCATCCACATATAGAGCAGACAATCCAGCCAGTGGAGGTTGAGTTAGATGAAGATGTTTCCTATGTTGAGGATCATGTATTGATCCTAGATAGGAGGGTGAAAAAGTTGAATAAGAAATATGTAGTGTTATTAAAGGTTTTGTGGCATCACCATGTCATAGAGGAAGCCACGCGGGAGTTAGAAGATGAGATGCGTAGGAAGTACTCATCTCTTTTTGCGTAGTATTTGTTTGGCAAAATCCTTCTTAGGGGTTTATAGTTGTAAGACCCCTGACCTTGCTTAAAGTGTTAAACAAGATTAATAATCATAATTGAATACTTAAAACCTTAATCTAAACTTGTGATATGTTTTGTCATCATTTGACACGCTTAAGTTTCAAATGTGGTCAAACTTGGACAATGTTTGAGTAAGTTATGCGATTTTATGTACATTTTGAACTTTTATGCAATTTCCCAAATATGAGAATTTTCTTGCAAATTGTCACATCCATTATGTTCCTTAGATGTTATCTTATCACTCTTGAGCTTATTGATCCATGATACACTTGCTTGAACCTTGGTTTGGTGGTGATTCACTTATATGGTGAATTAGGGTTTTACCCCTTCATGGATGATGAAGTTCCTAAGTGTGTAACCAGGGAGATTGAAGGTTTTGTCAGGTGGGGGTGCCAACTAATGGTTCCCCTAGATGTAGGGATGCTGAAGGTTCACTTTGGAAGTGGTGCAACTGATGGTTGAGGTGGGTAAAGGCTCTCAACCGATGGTGGGGCAGAATGTACCTTTTTGCCTTTTTGTGGTGGTATGTGATGGATGATGGTCCTTTTAGGGGTGGAGACCAATGGATATCCTATGTTGGATGACCAATGGCCCTTATAGTCATCAAGGACCGATGGTTAGGCATCACGAAAACTGACAGACCTGATGTTTCATGGCCGTGGAAGCTCCTAGTCATGGACATATGGGGATCTGCTAGGACACCTCAAGCTTCTTTCTTTCCTTATACATAAGCTTTATATACCTATCCTTAAGCACCCAAACGAAACTTTGGTCCCCTATCTCTTCTTCTCTCTCTAGACCTCATATTTCCCCTACTTTGTTGTAGAGAAGGTGCCCAAGGAAGTAGAAGGTGGCCGACCTTCTTATTGGAGCTCCTAGGGTTCAGATATGCCCTCATATAGGGGTTGTTTAGCTCTCTTTTGGTGATCTTGACATAAATGAGTAAATATCTCCTTCTTCCTTCATTTATATTGCTGGTATTCTTCCTCCTACCTTCTACAGGGATGGAACTATGTTGTTCCATGGTAAAATTTCCTTTAGAGATCAAAGATCCTATCTTTCTTGCTCCTCCTACCTAGGGTTTGCTTCCCTTGTGGAGAAAGGTGCTACTTGGCAGAGTTCAAACCTAAAGCTAGGGTTTTCTACCCTCCTTTCTCGATTTTTCTTGCTTTTTATGATTTGAACTTCTTCCTAGAGGTGAGTTTTATAACCCTCTTCACTCTTATTGCTTACTACAAGCTTGTCTACTTATGTTCTTTCTCTAAAATGAATATCTAAGCACTTAGAAGATATGTTTGCTTAGTGTTTCAATTTTTTATGATGTTTCTTACCTAGTTTCTAGATCTATATGAACCTGAAATCATGTGCATGTTCTTCCTAAGGTAGAAGATGACTTATTTCAGGTTGGTATGGCAACCGATGATGCCAAGAACCTATCAAATGATGATCTCTACTTAAGGTTATAGGCTGTTTTCCACTTTACATAGGAACCAATGGTAGTATCCTTTTGAAAACCGATGGTGTTGTCTTCTTGACAACTGATGATGATGATCCATGGTGACAACCGATGGTCACACCTTATCTCAACTATAGGATCCTTTAGAAGCTTATCAATCGATGGTCTAATACCCTATAGATGGCATTAACCAACGGTGGTTTTTATCATAACATCTGATGGTGACAAAGGATGGTAAGGCTGACCCTATCAACCGATGGTGACACAATGTGTCACAACTGATGGTGGATTAGGTCACCACAACCAATAGTGAGTCAAGGCTTTCAATGTAGCTTCAATTAAGCCCTAAACCAATGGTTTCCTGGTTTAAATGATCTAATGGTTAGACATATACTCCAATCGATGATTTGGAATATAGAACCCGATCCGGTGAATGAAATTGGATGCTTCAACATCAAATGAATTAGAATGAATACCATAGTATTATATGTGGGTTCTAGTGATGAAAATCCAATGGTTCAATGCCCTTAGTTTGTAGTCTTACCTTTTCCCTCGTATGAATATATTTGAGAAATCACCATAAAAAGTGGATGTGTACCCCTAATCAAACATGCCTTATTACACCAATTCTAATGTGACTAAGTGCCAAGTGGTAGTGATTGATTGTTACCAACATTCTTAAATGATTAAATGTGACAGTGAAATACTCTCTTCTTGTGTCAAAACCTTAATATGATGATAGTTGAACATCACAGTTCTTGCTATGTTAATCTTATATGTCATATGTGTGATTGATGATCTGTTGAGCCTTCTTCTAAGGCATTGAAAGATAATGATGATGTTGCAAGGATTAATATGATGGTCTTTGATAAGATTTGGGCATTATTAGCCCTGATGAAGGTAGAGTCCTCTTCATGATACAATAGGGGTTGGAACCCTAGAATTTGAGATAAGAAATTGTACCTTGTAATGGTATGATGACAAGTGTGATCCCATGATTTGGGACTAAATAAATATAATGTGGTAATGTGATCAAGATTATATATCTTATGCATTTTATATCTTCTAAAGTTGCAATACTTGTACTCTTTCTAGAAAAGAATTAGGCTTTGAATGTCCATTTGTATGATGATGCCTTAATTTACCTAATTGATAGTAATTAATCAAGCGAAACATTAATCATGTAGAGACATGAGACATAGAGCCATTTTTAGCGTCAAAACTTGTTGGATGGTGAAACGAGTATTCTTAAGGGAATCTCAAAGCACATATTGTTGAATATGTGGGGTACTCATTATCCTGACCTCAAGTGTTTAGGGAGGAGTTGCAGTCATACCTAGCCGTCTTTTGAGAACAACTACGGTCGTGTCTCAGTGATTATATGTATAATGTGAACAAGGTTTTACCTTGCATACCATGGTGTCTAGTGTTGTGACCTGTATCAAGGACATACTAGTTGTTACCAGCTTGACTATTTGTCACTGTTGACAGTTGACTGATATGTCACTATAGTGCAAACTCATACTAACCGAGTATGGAGAAGATCTTGGAGTCTGGCTCTTCCTAGATCTTATATGGAACTGATTTCAACTTTGCAATGGTCAGTTGGACTTTGAGTGATATGACTCAAACTCCCTAGGGCATAATAAAAGATGTAATACAAGCCGTTTAGTATATCTACTAGGGTTAAATGTGCTTCACCTAGAATGTTAGCCCTGCCTTTCTTTATACTTCACAGATCTTATAAGATGAAATGTTATGATATTTGAGTAGTTATGATTGTCGTTAAGTTTATTTGCTTAAATTGGTTAGTATGCTAAAACTGTTCAATCTACTTATTCAATATTCAGTCTACTCAATCTACTTAATGTTAATTATTATTTTGTAATCAACAACTATTATAGAGAGTTATATCTCTCACTGGGACATGGGTCTCACCCGTTGGTCACCACATCTTTTTAGATTGTCATGGGCAACATGGTCGAGGTTGTTCTATTGAAGAGAAGCAGCCTGGTGATCAATAGACTTAGAAGGTTGGTTAGTTGTAGATGTTAGTAGTGGAGTCCTATTGTCATCCTTGTACTCTCATGTCTGGGTATGAGATGTGTTTTTTAGATGATATACTTGTATCAACATGAGTTTTTGATTATGTGATTAGTTAGTAGTTGAACATATTTTATGTTTTGAGTAATCTCGTTTATCATGGCAAGGTGTCACATGTACACTCAAGGACCAATGGCGGGAAAGGGAACTCCCTGACCCCATCTTCATCCTATGAGGGATGAGGTACATGAGTTGGCCAGAAGAGGACGCAATGGAGGAAGAGGAAGAAGAATACAATGTAGAGCAGGAGTAGGACAGAAAAGAAGAAGAAGAGGAAGAGGTAATCATGCCGTTCAGACAACAACAAGTCATCTACAAGTCTTGTAGAAGACATTGCACTTCCAGCTCCACTACTCCACCACCTGCCCAACATCACAACCCATACTCCATGACATGTATGTATGGTATGCTGTAGGATATACAACAGGGGCATCAACAACAAACAACAACATTTGTGGGCATCCAAGATGTTCAAGGATACTGTATCAGAACCAACATGCCATTTTTGAGAATGAGTGCCTTCTTCTAGCCAATCAGGAGAACATGCATACTTGCCTGTAGCAGATGGAGAACAACCAACAATCGTTATTTGACAACTAATGGAGCCAAATATATTTTGGCAACTACCTACAACCTCTAGAGATGACACAAAAGCCCCTAATTGTTTAGGGCACCTTCTACCCACACGATCCAAACATGCTACCACCACCACCACCATTCTGATATGGTACCACTGTTCCACCTCTTTGATTGGAATCTGACTATTAGGCCATAGTCAAGTTCAAACTTAGGGGGTGATAGAACACCTCTATCTTTTATTTGATTTTTAGTTGTTATCATTCTAAGTTGTAGTATCCACATCTACCTTATGTAATGATGGAGAAGTATAAGTATGACTTCTATCTTGTCATCATAGAATGTGTTCTTCCATGTCTTTGCAATGAAATTTAAAATTTGATTTTTTTGGCTTAGTTGCAAATTCTTAAGGTAACATCACCGAGAGGAGGAGTATCTGTTAGTCAACTTAAGGAAATTTTATATGAATGGAAGTCATAATTATCCATGAATTGTGGGTGACGATGGGGTTTGAGCTTGAACTGATCAAACAATTAATGGGACCTTAAATGGAAGTTTTAGAATGAAATCCTAGGGTTACCATGTACATGAGTCAATAGTAGAGGGACATATCATAGTTTAATAAAGGCATTATCTCTTAATCTTGTGATTCCATCCACTTTTCATTCATTTGATCCACCACCTTAAGATGATCAAGTAACTTGAATTGATTTCTCTTGATTGCATTGCATAGCATGAAAGGTGACATTATGTTAGTTTCCTTTTACCGCATTAGTTACAAAAGTAAAAAAAACATATCTTTTATGCATATCATTTAGTTTCATAACAAACCCATGTAGATTGCAGTAATGAACTGAGTTTCAAATAATATTTGCAATTTCCACCCTATACTCCATGTTATCTCATTTTCCCTTTGTTTTATCCTTAATGTTGAATTTATGGGAATTGAGTGGGTTGGAGAACATATACATGCCAACATAAGGGCTATGCACAAATTACCTCTATTAATATTGTTAGTAAGGGCAATGCTTATGTTCACAAAATGAAATAATTGCTACATAAATAAGATTTTATCAACGGATAATGTTAATATACAGCTTTAATGAATAATGTAGAAGAAATGATTAATGTTGAGGAATATATATCCCCCCTTCTTTCTCTCTCTTCTTATGGGGTGATAAAAACTTAGAAATGTAATTATTAGAGTGGGGGAAAGACTATTGGTTGTCCTATCTCAAAATTACAACCAAAAAGTTATCATAAAGCCTCTTCATATTAATTTACTCAAATTATACACTAATATATATATATATATATATATTAATGGGAAATATATTAATTAAGGGCTTAGTTTTGATTAAATAAAAAAACTAAAGGCATAACATCATTTTAGATGTCTTAATTAACCTGTGGTTAAAACTTGAGGTCTTTTGGACTTCGTTTGACCCTCCAAATGCATTTATTAAATTTCAAATAATATGTGGCCATTGCAATTAAATGGATTCCATTTAAATGATGAGTAACACTAAGGTTGGTTCGATTTATGTGTCACGCACACCCCTTGGATGCCATCCAATGGCCAAGATTTGATCTCTTCCCGATCCGATGGTAGCCGCATCATCCCTAACCTCCAGTCACACGAGCAGACCAACCCTCGACTCCTTGGCTTCGTTCTCCCTCATTTCTCGAGCTTTTCACATGATTATTTCACCAAACGATCTGCCTCTTCATGCCACATCATTTGAGCCATGGCTTGTCGGCTCCCATGCACCATGGCTAACATGCCCAATGGCACCGGCCGAGCCTTCTCACCTCCACCACCATTTCCACTCTTTGCACCTCTACACCTATAAGTAGCTACCTCTACACCTTCGCCGACCTCCTTGCAAGCTTTCCCTAGCACTAATTGTCCCGAAACTCCCTCGTGTAGCCCCGACACCTTTGCTTCCCTCCCTACCTTGCAACGCACTTCCCGGTGTCCCGGTGATATCAGCAACTCAATAACCACCACCGGTGAGTTCGTCTTCTCTTGAGCTTTGTTTTGAGTACTTGATCGGGTGTTTTGATCCAGAAATGAGGAAACGCCCAAATAGGCAAAGCTCCTCCACCGCGGCCATGGCTCATGTGAGAGGAGGAAGAAGGCCCGTAGTGGTTTTCCATTTTTCCCTCTCGCATGACCATTCTAGCGCTTTATCGCCCGGGGCTATTTCGGTCCTTTCAACCCTTATTTGCTCACCTTGACTGAAGTCCACATGGATGTGGACCACTGAGTAGGACTCGCACCATTGGTCCAAGTCAGCATGGGCCCGGCCGCATGGCCCATTCTCTCACCAGCCACAAAAGCCTATGTGGCATTTTCTCGCTCTTTGATTGGTCCAGAGTAAATAATTTGTAGAAAATCCATACATTATCGAAAAAATGCAAATAAATACTCGTTGGAAATCTTATTTCAAGTAGAATTCGAATTTCAGGTTTTTGATTGTCGGACCTTAGTTTTATTTTGATATATAATATGTGCACCATCTTAATCATATTAAATATTCTAAAAATGATAACTAATGCATCCTAAGGCCAATTTTAATAAATAAATATTTTTTCTTAATTAGAAAAATATTAGAAATTGATTGGTCAAGTTTTCAAGCACAAAATCAATGGTTTGTTCAGAAGGTCCAAATTTAGGTATTTTACACTTAATTCCTTTCATATATCAAATACATGTAATGAACCTTGTACCTAGGGGTTAAAGTGGCTTGGGGCTAATCAATTGGTGGAAAAATCATATCTAGGGATCTAAGTCAGGTATGTGCATTCTAACACCTAAGTTGGGCATCTATTTAATTCAACCCATTTTCTCCAATGAGGCATGAGCCCTTATACTTGTTGCACCATGACTTGCTTATTGAGAATTGAGCCTAAATGCTTGCTACACTATATCTTGCTTATTTTGAATCTACTTTGATGATTATTGGGTCTTGGACCCCACGTATAATGTTGCAACTCTCTTATATCTACCATATGATTATTTAAGCATGATGATGATGAAAATGACTAGTTAACTAATGTAGCGTACATGAGTACAAACCACCCATAGAGGGCATGTGTATGTTTGCCCTGGGAAATGTGCATTTTCTCCGCATTTTTATTTATACATTGGAGGTTTGAGATGTGCATTTTACCCTCTCCTCTTGGCTGAGGTTAGGTAGGTGCCTCAACCCTATATTAGCTTAATTTAGTCATAATGAATCGTGCTTGCTCATTTCTTATTATTTTGCTTGGCAGAAATGTAAATTGTTAACATGCCTCATACTCTTGACAAATCTTAGTGTAGTGAATCTTTATTTTTCCATATGTAAAAAATGTTACTTGTCCTTGGTCATGTTTTAACACATACCTTTTATCTCCTTGTGCTGGGTGACCCCCAACCACCCAGGACCAGGGCAAGGACTAGATCAAGGGCAAGGAGTACCAGGACAGGAGTAGAGCTGCCATCATGCATAGGTTGCTATTGCTAGATCCTGTAGTTTGTTGTTTAGGCTATGATATAAATTTTTTTTATATAGATCCATGTAATAGCATAGGCTTCTCATCTTTTTCTTCCATTTCTACTATTGATATTGTTGTATTTGGTTCATGCTTATTTAAATGGAATTATTATGCATTGCATCCTTCCTCATCAAGGTTTTATATAAATGAGGTATGTTTTGTATTTTCCGTTAAATTTTAGTGAGGGGGCGATCTCGCCTCCTTACAACATGGTATCGGATCTTGTAGGGTAGCTACTAGGGCACAGAGTTGAAAGTGGGGGTGTCTAGAAAGGGCCAGATCCTAGGGGCTGGCAATATTTTCCTCCGCACCACTAGTTGGTTAACGAGGACTCCTGGGTTCATATGACACTGGTCTGGACTAATCTAATACTGAGTGCCCGAAATAGCATGCCTATAAGCAATAGTAGCCTCATCTTTTCTTGTCTTGTACTCCTAGAAATCTTACCCTATGACCTTGTCTTTTAAGAAGGATAGCCTGTTCGGCAAAAGTTCTGACAACAACACCAAAAACCTGGAGACCCCTGAGACTCCTTTGACTCCCAAGCAGGAGTTAGCTATGCTATTAGATGCAATAGATGCTCCCGATCTCATCCACCCAGGAAGTTCCCTATAGGCAATGCACCGCCTTGTAGGGCTTTTCGACCTACACCTACTTGTCATGAGTGTGGCCAAGCCGGTCATATTCAACCTTTCTATCCCAAGCTATACTTAGGACAAGCTCCTGTCCAGCAGCCCCCTCAACGTCAGAACCCACCTCCATGGAATGATAATAATAACAACAACAATTGCAACAATAACCAGCAAGGACGTCACCCTCCTGTAGAGAGGCAGAATGGAAGGGTCTTTGCTTTAGATGCTGAGGAAGCTGGTGATGGAAATGACGTGATTGAAGGTACTTTACATCTTAATATGTATCCTGTCAAGGTGATTTTTGATTCTGGATCGTCAAATACCTTCATATCTACACAGTTTGCTGCTATGTTAGAAATAGAAACTAAGTTCATGGACCATGTGTTAGATGTCAAAACCCCTAGAGATAGGATATGCTCCTCTTATCTCAAGCTTCCAACCTTATACCTTTGCATCTTGGGGAAGATGTTCCCTTCTGACTTCATCTTACTCAAAATGTCAGTCTTTGACATTATCCTGGGTATGGATTGGATGAAGAAGTATAAGGCAGTCCTTTTCTGTGAAGAGTCAAAGGTTAGTTTGTTGCACCCTGAAGAAGGTAGAATGTGTGTTAAGGGCAGGAAGCAAGATGAACCACAATTCATCATTTCAACCATCAAAGCCAAAAAAACTCATCTCGTAAGGGTGTAGGGCATTTCTTGCATCTATAGTTCTTGATACAACACCCCCTGCTCTGGATCATATAGAAGTGGTTAAGGAGTCCCCTGACATCTTTATTGAAGAACTACCTGGGTTACCCAACTCGCGACATGGAATTTTCCATCAAACTCACACTTGGGACTTCACCCATCTTGAAGCCACCTTACCGCTTGGCACCTACTAAACTTTCCATGCTTAAGAAGCAACTTCAAGAACTCCTTGACATGGGGTTTATTTGCCCAAGTGTCTCACCTTGGGAAGCCCCTCTCTTGTTCGTGAAGAAGAAGGATGGGTCTATGCGTATGTGCATGGACTACTGCATGCTTAATCAAGTCACAGTGAAGAATCATTAACGGCTACCTCGCATTGACGACCTCTTCGACCAACTCAAGTCTGCTACCATTTTCTCAAAGATGGACTTGCGAAGTGGCTATTATCAAATGTAGGTGAAGGATGAAGATATATCAAAGAGAGCCTTCAGAACGAGGTATGGGCATTATGAATTCTTGTTCATGCCTTTTGGGTTGACCAATTCCCCAGTTTCCTTCATGAACCTGATGAATCGAGTGTTCTGTCCTTATCTTGATCGGTTTGTCATGGTATTCATTGATGATGTCTTGATATATTCTTATTCAGAAGAGCAACATCGTGAATATTTGAGGCCGGTACTCAATACACTACAAGAAAATCAACTCTATGCTAAATTATCAAAGTGTGAGTTCTGGATCAAAGAAGCATGTTCTTGGGTCATGTTATTTCTGGTGGACCCATTGTTGTTGACCCTACGAAAGTCGAAGTTGTGACCAGATGAAAGGCTCCGAAGAATCCATATGAAATTTGTAGTTTCCTTGGTCTGGCAGGTTACTACCAGAATTTTCTCAAGAACTTCTCTGAGGTAGCCCTCCCTATGACAAAGTTGACACAAAAGGAAGTCAAGTTTGTTTGGTCACCTGAATGTGAGGATAGATTCCATAAACTAAATAAGTGCTTGACATCCACTCCTGTGCTTGCATTACCTGTTGAAGGCAAACCTTATGCGATATACACTGATGCCTCCAAGCAAGGATTGGGATGTGTTCTGATGCAAGAAGGGAAAGTGATTGCCTATGCCTCCCTCCAGTTGAAGCCAAATTAAGAAAACTGTCCTATACATGATTTAGAGCTAGCAACCATTGTCCATGCTCTAAAATTCTGGCGACACTACATCTATGGGGTTCAGTTTGAGGTCTTCACTAATCATAAAATCTTAAAATACCTCTTGACAAAAAAGGACCTGAACCTGAGATAGCATAGATGGATGGAATATCTCAAGGACTACAAATTTACATCACTTATCATCCTGGTAAAGCCAATGTAGTTGCCGATGAATTGTGTCGAAAGAAAGTCAGAACCTATACTGCTATAACTTGTTCCGTCTGGAAGAATCTGGAGTATGTTTCTAGATGGCAACCCCAACCTATGGAGATTTTGAATCAAGAGGCAGATGGCACGATATGTGTTCACATGGCTAGCCTGTCAATCACTCCAAGTTGGATTTTGGATATTGTTGCTGCCCAATTAGAAAGTCCCGAGCCGGAAGAAATGAAGACCTTAACCCTAAAACCACAATCTGACTTCTCTATCGGAGCTGAAGGTGCACTCTATTTTCGACAATGATTATGGGTTCCTGAGGTCGACGATCTGTGTTAGAAGATTCTCAGTGAAGCTCATGGGTCCAAGTACACAATTCATCTTGGTACGACCAAGATGTACAAGGACTTACAATGCAGTTTCTGGTGGAAGAATATGAAGAAGGATATAGCTCTATTTGTGTCTAGATGTTTGACTTGTCAACAAGTTAAGATAGAACATCAATGACCTGGTGGTATTCTCCATCAGCTTGAAATTCTAGAATGGAAGTGGGAGAAGATAACGATGGACTTCGTCACTGGTTTCCCCAAGACTAGGAAAGGCTATGATGCTGTGTGGGTTGTAATTGATCGACTCACTAGGTCTGCCCATTTTTTCCCTTCAAGTCCAATTACAAGGTTGAGGATATGGCACAATTATATCTGGAGTGGATAGTTTGTCTGCATGGAATACCTAAAGTGATAGTTTTTGATTGTGATCCCAAGTTCACCTCTCAGTTATGGAGTCAAATTCAAGAAGAAATGGGAACCGACCTGCGGTTCAGCACTAGTTACCACCCACAAACCGATGGCCAGTTAGAAAGGACTGTGCAGATTTTGGAGGATCTACTTTGTGCTTGTGTGATGGACTGGGGAGGTGGATGGGATAGATATCTACCCTTGGCTGAGTTTGCATACAATAATAGCTACAAGGCCAACATAGGGATGCCTCCATATGAAGACTTATACGGAAGACCTTGTCATTCCCCGTTGCATTGGGATGATGTGGAAGATTGTGCTCTAGTGAAGACTGATAACATGAAAATGATGATAGAGAAGGTTCAGCTAATTAAGAAGCATATGAAAGCCACTCAAGACTGATAGAAGATGTATGCTGACAAACATAGGTCTAATGTGAGCTTCTTGGTAGGTGACCATGTGTTTTTGAAGGTCAAGCCTATATGCTCGATTGCCCGGTCTAAAGTCAAAGCTTAGTCCTCATTATGTAGATCTTGGCTAAGATAGGAGATTGTGCATACCGTCTAGCTCTTTTGCCTATCTATGACAAGATCCATAATGCCTTTCATGTCTCGGTGCTGAAGAAATATGTGAAAGATCCTTCTCATGTGCTCACAATAGAACCTTTGGAGATTCATGAAAACCTAACCTATGAGGAGTTACATGTGAAGATCCTAGATACTCAGGTTAAATAGTGGAAGAATAAGGAGATTGAGTTAGTGAAGGTGTTGTGGAAGTACCATGGGTTAGAGGAATCCACTTGGGAGCTGAGAGATGAAATGCTCTGATCTCACCCTTCTCTTTTTGTCAAAGATTTTGGGGAAAAAATCTTTCTAATGGGTGGAGTGTTGTAACAAACTGAGTTTCAAATAATATTTGCAATTTCCACCCTATACTTCGTGTTATCTCATTTTCCCTTTGTTTTGTCCTTAATGTTGAATTTATGGGAATTGAGTGGTTTGGAGAACATATACATGACAACATAAGGGTTAGTGTACAAATTACCACTATTAATATTGTTAGTAAGGGCAATGATGCAAATGTTTACAAAAATGAAATAATTGCTGCATAAATAAGATTTTATCAACATATAATGTTAATATACAAGTTTAATGAATAATGTAGAAGAAATGATTAATGTTGAGAAATATATATCCCCATTCTTTCTCTCTCTTCTTATGGGGTGATAAAAACTTAGAAATGTAATTATTAGATTGGGGAAAGACTCTTGGTTGGCCTATCTCAAAATTACAACCAAAAAGTTATCACAAAGCCTCTTCATATTAATTTACTCAAATTATACACTAATATATATATATATATATATATATATATTAATGGGAAATATATTATTTAAGGGCTAATTTTGGGTAAACTAAAAAAAAAAAAGGCACAACATTGTTCTAGACATTGTAATTAACCCATGGTTAAAATTTGAGGCCTTTTGGACTTCGTTTGACCCTCCAAATGCATTTATTATGTTTCAAATAATGTGTGGCCATTGCAATTAAATGGATTCCATTTAAATGACGAGTAACACTAAGGTCGGTTTGATTTATGTGTCATGCGCGCCCCTTGGATGCCATCCAATGGCCATGATTTGATCTCCTCCCTATTTGATGGCAGCCGTATCATCCCTAACCTACAATCCTACGAGCATACCAGCCCTCGACTCCTTGGCTTCATTCTCCCTCATTTCTCAAGCTTTTTGCGTGAATATTTTACCAAATGATCCGCCTCTTCATGCCGCATCATTTGAGCCATGGCTCGTCAGCTCCCGTGCACCATGGCTGAAATGCCTAATGGTGCCGACTGAGCCTTCTCACCTCCACCTCTGTTTCGGCTCTTCGCACCTCCGCACCTATAAGTAGCTACCTATACACCTCCGACGGCCTCCTTGCAAGTTTTCCCTAGCACTAATTGTCCCAAAACTCCCTCGTGTAGCCCCAACACCTCCGCTTCCCTCCTTTCCTTACGACATACTTCCCAGCATCCCGGTGATAGCAACAACTCAATAACCACCACCAATGAGTTCGTCTTCCCTTGAGCTTCGTTTCGAGTACTTGACCGGGTGTTTGGGTCTAGAAATGAGGAAACACCCAAATGGGCAAAGCTCCTCCACCGCATACATGGCTCATGTGAGAGGAGGAAGAAGTCCAACTGTGGTTTTCCATTTTTGCCCTCTCGCGTGACCATTCTAGAGCTTTATCGCCCGGGGCTATTTCAGTCCTTTTGGCCCTTGTTTGCTCACCTTGACCAAAGTCCACGCGAACACAGACCGTTGATTGGGACACGCGCCATTGGCCCAAGTTAGCATGGGCCCGACCGCATGGCCCATTCTCTCACCAGCCACAAAAGCCTATATGGCATTTTCTCTCTTTGATTGGTCCATAGTAAATAATTCGTAGAAAATCGATACATTATCATAAAATTGCGAATAAATACTCGTTGGAAAGATTATTTCAGGTAGAATTTGAATTTTAGGTTTTTGATTGCTGAACCTTAGTTTTATTTTGATATCTAATATGTGCACCATCTTAATCATATTAAATATTCTAAACATGATAATTAATGCATCCTAAGTCCAATTTTGATAAATAAATATGTTTTCTTAATTAGAAAAATATTAGAAATCGATTGGTCAAGTTGTCAAGCACAAAATCGATGGTTTGTTTAGAAGATCCAAATTTGGGTATTTTACACTTAATTCCTTTCATATATCTAATACATGTAATGTACCTTATACCTAGGGGTTAAAGTGGCTTGGGATTAATCAATTGGTGGAAAAATCATATCTAGGGATCTAAGTCAGGTATGTGCATTCTAACACCTAAGTTGGGCATCTGTTTAATTCAATCCATTTTCTCCAATGAGGCATGCGGCCTTATACTTATTGCACCATGACTTTCTTATTGAGAATTGAGCCTAAATGCTTGCTACATTGTATCTTGCTTATTGTGAATCTACTTTGATGATTATTGGGTCTTGGATCCCACCTACAATGTTGCAAATCTCTTATATCTGCCATATAATTATTTAAGCATGATGATGATGAAAATGACTAGTTAACTAATGTAGCATACATGAGTACAAACCACCCATAGAGGACATGTATATGTTCGCCCTGGGGAATGTGCATTTTCTCCCCATTTTTATTTATACATTGGAGGTTTGGGATGTGCATTTTCCCCTCTCCTCTTTGTTGAGGTTAGGTAAGTGCCTCAACCCTATATTATCTTAATTTAGTCATAATGAATCATGCTTACTCATTGCTTATTATTTTTCTTGGTCGAAATCTAAATTGTTAACATGCCTCATACTCTTGACAAACCTTAGTGTAGTGAATCTTTATTTTTCCATATGTAAAAAATGTTACTTATCCTTAGTCATGTTTTGACACATACCTTTTATCTCCTTTTGTTGGGTGACCCCAACCACCTAGGACCAGGGTAAGGACTAGATCAAGGGCAAGGAGTACCAGGATAGGAGTAGAGATTCCATCATGCATAGGTTGCTATTGCTAGATCCTGTAGTTTGTCATTCAAGCTATGATATAAACATTTTGATATAGAGCCATGTAATAGCATAGGCTTCTTATCTTTTTCTTTCATTGCTACTATTGACATTGTTGTATTTGGTTCATGCTTATTTAAATGGAATTATTATGCATTGCATTCTTCCTCATAAAGGTTTTATATAAATGAGGGATGTTTTGTATTTTCCGTTAAATTTTAGTTAGGGGGTGATCTCGCCTCCTTACAATTGCATATCTTTTGCATCATTCATTCTTACATCATGTGCCCATGTTGTTTTCTTCTGAAATTAAAGTGTAGGAATATGCATCCATACCCCTCATGGTAATATGAAAAAAAATGTGATTTGTTATAAGTGAAGCCTGAGCATAATATTCAAACATGCTAAAATAGTGAGCCAATGGAAAAAGAAGAAGAAGAAGAAATTTTTAATGTGAAATAAAGAGGGAGAAGAGGATGCCCCACGCTCAATTTTGATCTTTTCTTCAAAAAGAGATGAAAACAAATACATTATGTATTCTTTTGTTTCACATTCATCCATCTAATGAGATTTTTGTGTATGCATAATTCCATTTACAACAGTAGGCATTAGGATTCATGCATCTCTTACTTCCTTCACTTTTTAGGTTCATTATGTTTATTTTTACATAAATGATTCAAAGTTACTTGTGATTCTTCATAAGCCACCTATTGCATTCCACCCATTGCTCTTATTGGTAGGCCACAAATATGATTGATCTCCTCATTCATTCTTAAAAGGAGAAATGCTTCTAATTAGTTGGTAGTTAGGAAAAGAGAAATGTAGATAGGGAATCATATTATGCACCAACTGAATACCCGATTGACTATGATATTAACTTCTTTATTGATAGTGTTTCACTAATCTAAGGGTGGACATCTTTAATGAATATTTTTGGAAGCTTAAGAGTAGTTAATCATTCAGTGGTTAGTAAGGGCAGGTTTCAGTCTGCCAGGTGGGGGTAGTTGAGAAATGAAGTACATATTCTTTGTACTTTTGTTGACTTGTCTCAAACAGATCTGACGGTGTGTTACTCGAGGATGAGCAACATTTAATCTTAGGGGATTTTGATGCACTAAATAATTTTCATTTTTGACAGGACATTTTACTATCTATTTCATGCACTTATTGCTCATTTTGATATTATTTGTGCATGATTTATCATTATTTCCTTGTGAAACTTACTTGCATCAAATATTCATTATTTTTACTATTCCATATTGATTTATCATTATTTGTGGAACATATTTTTCCTTATAAAATTTAGGTAAATTGACAAGAACTGAATCAGCTCGGTATTATCGTCAGGTCTGTCAATTGTGCTGACAATGGAAGAAAAGGAACAAGGGTGAATCAAAGAAACTCTATGATATTGACAAAAGAATCGGTACTACCAACATTTCAACAAGAGCTCTCTAAAAATGTCTCAGTGCTATCGACACCTAATTCAGTGGCATCGACTTGAACCAAAAATTCAATAGGATATGTCAGGAAAAATCTCAGTGCTATCGACATCTATGTCGGTGGTACCAACAATTCACAAAGGATCACATAGTTGAGAAGGCCTCTATACTACCGACACCATGTCGATGGTACCAACTTGTCACTATCATGCCATATTAAAGATCACAATTAATCCAACAATCACAACTTAGTGACGCGCTAAGTTAGTTCTATGACTAGGGAGGAGCGTGTACAAACCTAGGTATCACGTTCTATTCTATTGCATGACAAAGGAGAGCCGTGAGAAAAGAAAGGAGAGGAGAAATCTACATTCTAGGTGGTTCAAGCACTTTCGGTGGGCAGATTTACAACTGAAAGACAACAAATCACCATGTTTGTTAGAGGGAGTCAACTGGATCATTTTTTCTATGGGGTTTCATTGATTCTTTGATTTTTTCCTCATCTCTTCTCCGTCTATGTGTAGAGCAACTAAAATCATGCGGGGCTAATCTCCTTGTTCCTTAGGAACCGAGACCGGGAGTAGCCCAATTTTGTATTGTAATTGACATTTATGAGTTAATGTTTATGTTTTCCTAATTTATGGACATATATCTATGATTTCTTCATGAATTAACTATGTCTGATCACCATAGATAATTTATTAGACCATTCATTGCTTCGAGAGAGGGATTAAGGGTTGGATAGGCCATATAATTACATAGCTTAGATCATGCTGTGAGAGAAGGCTTACAACAGTGAAGAGGATAACCCAGGGGTATCATTAAAGAACCTAACTAATAACTAAATCACTATGAGAGTGGAATTTGTATTATAATAGGTAATGAATTATGTTGTGAGAGTGGGTAATTCTTTCTATATGTCTCCTGGTCCAGGGTTAGATGAAATGAATGTTGACAATTAATGTTAAAAGCAGTTTAAACCGTGGTGAAATTGTATTCCTAAGAAATCCATCCCATTTGTGATCACAAATTTAACAAGTTAGTTTCAATTCTTACAAATTGTCAGTTAATCAACCAATCACCTTTTTCATAGGTCTAGGTGATCAAGTCATAGTTAGTAGTAGTCTCTGGGTTCACATTTCCCTATGTTCGATATTCGGGCCTATTTTGGTCTATATTACTTTGATACATGCACTTGTGCTTAAAATGTGTAGTAAACACATATCATTTATCCAATCATAAATTTTAGGCAAATCTAATACATTCAAGTGTGCTTTTAGATTTTTAGACAACAATCATGGTTACATAGTTTGCATAGAATTATCAGCAATATTTTTGCTCATTGAGAGAAATTCATGACTAATGCAAATTATCTAGATAATGATGGAATTCATCCTCATACCACCCATTTTCCACATTTATCCTTTTATCCACAAGTTTCCACATTTTTTGCATATTTAATCATCCATTTCACCCAGTTTGGGTCTTTCTACAAAGGAACCTTGTTTTCAGACTGAAAGTGCGATTTGCTCTTCAATTCTACTTTATACAAGTTCCTTTCATAAGTTGCCCAACTAAATTATCTAAAATAAAAAATTCTTTTTTCAAGGATATTCAATTTCTTTTTCAAATAAATATGACAGATAATCCCAAATTATCTTTTTTGTGATGTTCTTCAATTTCCTATATAACATTCCTGAAA
Organism: Alisma plantago-aquatica; assembly: GCA_963693085.1. Classification (NCBI taxonomy): domain Eukaryota; kingdom Viridiplantae; phylum Streptophyta; class Magnoliopsida; order Alismatales; family Alismataceae; genus Alisma; species Alisma plantago-aquatica. The sequence goes on from OY856413.1 coordinate 603,879,634, forward strand.
TTATTGGAAAATTGATAAACCTATTTTCAACCAAATGGGACACTCATTGGAATCTAGGCATTTGCCACATGTCATGTAGTGAACTTCCTTGATATGTGTGCCGTCCTGCGTGGTGTGTCAGGGTAATCCACTTGCCTATTCCAAAAGGTTTTTTTGAGAACCTTGAACCCTAATATCTACATATAAATACAACCCCATATCATATGTATTCTATCACCTTTTGGACCTCTTGAAGCTATAGAATCTAACTACCTCCCCTTTTTATTTCTATATTACTCATGATAAGATGATCCTTCCTCAAACACCGCCTACTCTGTTAGCATCTATAAAATGGTAAACTACTTTAATCGGTGCACCTAACCCACTATAACTACTATATCTGAACTATAATTTTTGTGTTTGATCCGTTCAACTATTGTTAATGATTTGTTTAATCACTATAAATTCTCTACTACCATTATAATTGTTTCTATTGTTTTCTTCTTTTAAAAACTCATACTATTTCATTATCTTACATCTTCTAGTCACGTTTAAATCCTACATGTTGGTCTGAATCACCCAAGAGGGATCTCCACTGTGAGAGGTTCTTAGGTGGTTAGGACCCCAATCCACATAAAATTAGGACTTTAGGGCAATGATGGGAAGGATATGGTCATTTTAGTCGCCCTGAATCGGTCTCTTCTTTGAAAAAGGAAGTGTCTTGATACCAGTTTATTAGGCGAGATGGGGGTGCTAATATTTCCCTACTCGTAACAAGAACACCAGATCTGATCTCTAGATTTGTTCTTTATTTCTGATTTTTTTTTCAATCCAACTTGGATGACAACTCAGATTTACACCATAAATGCTTTACTTGTTTTCCATGTTTCCCATATAAAATGTGTTGGCAACTCCGAAGACTTGTAGTTTTATTTTGTGATGTTTCAATACCAAAAAGGATAGAGTTTTCCCTATATATCTCTATTTCCCCTCTTTTGGATGGGTGTGACAAACTTGCGACTCAACTGGGGATTCCAAGACACTTTCAATCAAACTCCCGCTATCTTGTTCCGAATATTGAGCATCTTTAGGAAAATTCATTTTGTTTTTTGTTTCTAATTTTAATTCCATGTTTTCATGCTCTTCTTTTTTCTCTCTATTTGTCTTTGTTTTGGGATCAGGGTGGTGACTCCCTCTGGTCTGCCAGTCCATGGCTCACTGATCAAGGTGATCTAGTGGCCCCACTCCCCCTCTTTATTTCTAGTAAGTTTTGGTTTTTTATCTCGTTCTAATTTTCTCTTTTCTATCTTTGGTTCTATATCAATGTGGGGTTTTGGCCACACTTCCCTTTCAAAGGTTCAGGTTTGCTTCCTTGTGTTAAAAATAATAAAATAATAATAAAGGGTGAATGAGAAATGTAGGTTGCAAATGAAATATAGTCTTTCTTAAGACATATTGCCATTGTTCCTTTATTTGCATATATCAGACTTTCACACTTTGTGGTTTTACTTCTAAAAATGCTAAAACCCATCACATGCACTTCACACTCCTACAAACTTGTTTGTCATGGAACATGTGCCAACCTCATGTTGGATCCCTGAATGTGATGTGGGATGTCATTAAAGTTATCGGTACAGTATTAAGCTTGTCGTCTAAAGGCCTTGAAAGCATCCCACTCTCCTAGAACTCATGACTGCTTACGTATAATGTAGTCACATGGTATATTAGGAGCAATAATCCTTATCCATTGAGCTGGGATTACCCCTTGAAGAGTGCCATCTACCAATAGATAAGATAAGGACCCACCACTCCTATGCATGTCATGTTTGAGTGAGTACCTTACTATTGATATAAACTCATTGGCTAAAAGGGGATCTCATACTTCCTATACATATGTTCTATTTTGGTTGTTGAGAACAATTGAGATTGTTGCTAACTCTTTTTTTGTGTGCGAATTGAAGCAATCTTTTTAAAGATTGATAATCTTAAACCAAACAATCTTTTAAAATATTGGGAATCTCAAACCAAACAATCTTTTTAAATATTAATAATACCTAATCAGACAATATTTTTACGACTAATAATCTCAAACAAACAATCTTTTTAGAGATTAACAATCACATATCAAAACAAATTAACAAACTCTAACCAAACAATTTTCTCAAAGAGTAACAATCTCAAATAAAAACAATATTTTCAAAGATTAATTATCTCAAATTATAAAAATCTTTTTAAAGATTAACAATCTCTACTCGATTATCTTTCTAAGGGTTAACAACCTCTAATTGATTAATCCTTTGCATATTAACAATCTCTAATCAAACAATTTATTCAAAGATTAACAATCTCAAATCAAACAATCTTTTAAAAGATTACCAAACCAAGCAATCTTTTTAAAGATTAAAAATATCAAATAAAAAGAATCTTTTTATATTAACTATTCTGAACAATCCTTAAAGATTCTTAAATGAAAACAATCTTTTTAAAGATTTATAGTCATACACAATCTTTTGAATATTAACAATGTCAAATAAAAATAATCTTTTTAAAGGTTAACAGTCCTCGCAATGTCAGATAACCTTGCCAAAAGGATCAAATCATTTTCCTGAATCGCAAATCCACTAAGAGAATGGGTGCTCTCTCTCCGAAAGGGGATTCTTGTCCTCTAAACCTACTTGAGTGGGACAATTCTTCCACAATGAGTAAAATGTCACATGTTAATGTTGGGACACCCCATCCATGGTCATGGACTATGACCTTAATCTAATACAACTTCAACATTCAAATCCTATTTGGTTCCCAGACTATGACCTAAAAAATTGGACCAAGAAGGCACTTTATGTTCCTACCCAAAGTCTCAGACTATGACCTAAAAAGTGTACCATTTAGCTCCTTTCAAATTCACATATATGGTCTTGGACTATGGCCTTTTACTAGACCATCTTATGATTGTCATGCCCACATTTACATTATCGGGAAATGACCTAAAACTAGATTGCAACCTATACTATACTCCATACTCGATAAAACAGAAGCCAATATGAGGCTCCCTCCCTACTGACTGCTCATAGAATTCAAGGGGCAAGAACCCCCAAGAGAAATTCCTCAAAGTAGGGGGGAACTAGGATGTCATGGATGTTTCCAAGGATTTTAGTTTGGTAACCATGATGGACGAGGGTGCCCTAGGGCAGAAAAGAGATTCATTTAGAACAATCATTGTCCTATTGAATGTTACCTATATCTTGATCAATAATTTGGACCCCACCTTCCATACTCTTTTGAAATAATGATTTTAGGACACTTACCTAAGGAACAACATGTCCACCATCCTTTTATTTTCTACAATGGGATCAGCAAGCACATATCACACCAAAGTGAGAAAAATTCCTTTATCTAGCCCAAACTAGGGGCATGTATGATCACCTAAAATTGATAATAACAGAAGAAGAAAAAATGTTGCACATGTATTTTGTCATGGGAAGGTTGCAATAAATCAATGAGTATTCCTTCTTATACACTCTCTATACAAAAAGGGGAAGTCTTTTTAATTTCTTGTCTGATATAATGCATGTGGAAGGACCCCTACCCAAACACAAAGTATCTTCTCATACAATATTACACCCTACTTTTAAATCCCACTATTGTGAATTGTGTTACATCACGGGAAGGTAAAGAAGCCCATTTTTGCTCGATCTCACCAACAATCAACTCTGATGGTTAGGAAAAACATTGCAACTCATCAATCTAATATCAACACCAAGGGAGATTTTGTCCACAATAAGCAAGAAAAAATTGTAGGAGTGGAAAAGCACTAAGAAGTTGTAATAGTGCCTGAGACATTCGCCTCTCAGAAAGGTACTCCTCATGAGTAGATGTCTAATGTATTCTTCACACCTCCATCAAGCTCAGGATATACTAGAGGATGGAACTATTTAGGTTTATGAAGACAGGGAGCTATACATGCCTGGTCATCAATTCCATTCTTCCCATGTAGCGTGTGGCATTCCCACCCATCTCACCAGAGCAATTCCATATAGAGCCCTAATAGGGTCCACTATTTGCACATGCTAGAGGAATCCCAATAGTTCAGGAAGAAGAGACATATGTCTTGAGTCATGAAGGAAAAACCAACGTGAAAAAGAAAGAAGAAGGAGTTGCAGCTGCAAAGGGAGATCCTCAAGAGGGTGAGAAGGCTAATACTGCCATAAACATTGAGCACAAAATTTGGATGGAAGAGGACTAGTCCCCATCATACATTCTATGTATCCATATCCCTACACCCAGTACAATCTTTATAATTGAGGAGGGTATAGATTCCCACCACCTGTATATATGCAGTCTCTTATGACAATAAAACTACCACTAATATCAGTGGTGGTTGCACACCAAGAAGCTACTACACAAGAACCCACTGCTACAACCCCCTACTACTCGATATCTTACAAAAGATCAAATAACTTTTAGGGAAGAAAGATAATGGTAAGACATTTGGCAACTTCTTCCACTTCCCAGACACAATGCCACCTGCTAAATTTAACATGCCAAGGTTTCATGAGTACTCCATAAAAGGGGATCTTATGGCCCACATCAAGGCATACTTCTCATATATGGTGGAGGTCCATGACGATGACAAATTACCAATAAATTTCTCTATATGGACCCTAATAGGTCCCACATTGGCATGGTAAAATGAGGAGGACATGACCGCCATCATTGCCTAGGCCAAGATGAATGAGAAGTTCATTTATCAGTACACTTGGAATCTAGACCAGGTCCTAACAAAGGATGACTTGGGAGCACTACTGTAGATAGTAGATGAAAGTTTCTCCAAGTTTGTTAGATGATGTAGGGAGCTGGAAGCCAGCTAGAGTTTAATACCATGAATAAAGAGATGTCGGACATGGTGACAGATCCACCATTCCATTCTCACGACACATTTATCTTTATAAAAGCATAATACCTTTCCAGAACTCATGCAAGGAGTAAGTAATGAGAATTCTATCAAGAGAGGGGTTTATCAAAACAAGGCATCACTTTGAATCCACAATCCGCCTCTATAAGAAGCAATGAGATGCCTAAGTGGACAAAGGAAAAAGATATAGATGCAATGATAGGGGAAGTGCTTGTCCCCACCAAAGGTGGTAAGAAACAACAATCGAGCATGCAGATCTTGCCAGTGCAAACATCAACAACCCAGACAACTCATGCCCCAACACACCATAGACACAAGACATATGTGGTGCAAGACAAATATCAGCCTAAGTAAATCCCCCCATAGTACCCATGGCCACCTAGCAACTACTATGGGTACATGCCAGCACCTTTCCAACCATTTGTGCAACAAGCGATAGCAATCACTCCTCTAATTGTGAGTAGTCAGACTCCTCATGCTGAACTGGAAACTATAATTTCTTAAATAGAAGAAACTTCCAAGCCAAGAGGGTGTTCACTCCATTGGGATCCTCATGAACATGATATTGCCAAACATCAAGCTCATACTGAAATTCCCAGCCATATGGGATCCACCAAATCCCCTACTAAAATGCTACAATGTCGATGCCTTTTGTGACTCCCAGCGAGAAAAAGGGCACAAGATCGATTCATATAGTGGTTGTAATCTCACCATCAAGAGACTCATCACAAGGGCTCATCCTTCCTCTAGAACAAGAAATCAAGAACTAGTCTCAAAGTAATCAAATCATCACTTCAGTTCAAGAAAAGAAACTAGTAGTCCCAGTAAGCACTAGAAGTTCAATAACATATCAGGAGCCCGCTAGAGGCAAAAAGTGTAGTCGATCATCTTACCAAGAGCCCACCAATGGTCGAAAGTACATAAGATGTGGATCTTTGTAATGCATGGTCCCATCACTTAAGGCTCTAGTAGAGTTTCAAGAATGATGAATGGCCTCACAAACTACCACTAGCCTTAACTACACACTTTGTCCTCACTCACCTACGAGCCAAGATCAGCTTCCGACTAGTCACCCATCCTAGTACTATTTTGGGCTAAGCACGCTTAACCACTAAGTTCTTTAGTGATGCCCCCCCTAAAAAGGAGGTGCACCTTGGTGATATGGGTAGCCTAATCATTCCTTTTAAGATCATTTTATATGATGCCTCAAATCCCGGGACGTTACAATCTCCCCCACTTTGACTCTTGATGTTCTCGTCAAGGCTCAACTATATTGCCTCAACTTTTGATCACGTAATACCAGCACAAGGCTGACTACATCACCATGGACATCCCTTTCCAACTTTCCTGGTCCACATGGCTCAAGATTGGGATGCCACATGTCCATGTGGGACCCACCTACTGGAGGGGTTAAGGATCTGATACCATTTTTAATGCTTGAACCCACTGCCTGAGGCTCTTAGGAATGATGAATGGCCCCATAGACCACCACTAGCCTTAACTGCACACTTTTTCCTAAATTATACAATCTTTTCATCTAAGTAAATCTTAGGAAAGTACTAACTTACAAACTCCCATCTAAATTCCTCCCATGTGATCACAACTCCTAGCATTTTCTCCTCCTCAATGACCCACCAGTGGCCAACACTCCCCTTCAATAAGTATACTACATGCTTTACCTTGTCCTCCTTGGGGATGTTGAAGATTTTAAAAGCCTTTTCTAGCTCAGTCAGCCACATATCTGCGTTGGTTGGATCAGAGGTACCTATATATTCCAATGCTCTTACCTATCAGAGTCTCTAAAAAGTCTTTCCAGACCCATAAGTTTCAGCACCGAAATACTCTACCCTAGGTTGAATCGCAAGCATCCTATCCATCATACAGCTCATTGTAGTAAAAAACTATCCAACCACAAACTCCAAACCAGGGTTAGCTACATTAGCTAGATTGACTTGAGGCATATTGGGCACAACTTCTGCCCTCTCTTGCCTCCTAGCAGCATCTCCTGGTACAACAACATTTCTTTCTGCAACATGCTCATCATGTTCTCCAGACATCTTTTCTATCTTCTTCTACTTCTGCAAAAGCAAGAGATACTATAAGATATATTGGAGGACACTAAAACTTACTCAAACCCTAGTCCTATGTCCCTATAGAAACCTATAGATCTGATACCACCAAATCGTGACGATGATGCGATGATTTTGAGTCGCATTTAGAGACATATTTTACTTGTGTTTTATGCATTTATTAGTAATTTTGGTGGTTAATATTGCATAATTCATTTACTTTAGTCTATGATCATTCTCTATGTAAAATCTCCCTTATTTCAGTATTTTGAGCATAAATTATCATAAGAATATGTTTTGTTTCGGCTTATTTGGTTTCATGTTGAAATTTCAGGAAAAACAAGTATTTGATGCTGTTGATACCATCGACAGTGGTCGATACCATCGACCGGACCACAGGCAGCCAACAACAAGGAGCAGTAAAATCTCGATACTATCGACAAGAGATTCGATGGTATCAAGATAACATTAGGTTGCTTCAAAAAAGAGAGTCGATACTATCGACACAAATGTCGATACCATCGACTAGTGGAGCTACATCGACGGTAAAAGGACAAAATCGACACCTATAAATGTCGATACCATCGACCCGCGTCGATGGTATCAAGGTGGCATCAGTTGTGAAAAAGAAAAGAAAAGAAATCCAGCCGACACAGTGTAGGGTCGATACTATCGACTCGCGTCGATGGTATCAACACCGTTAGATACATGTTTGCTTTAGATTGATCTAAATCCGACGACTGTGATATTTTGGCGACCTAACTCGGTGATTATACCTAATGATGGCAGCCAAGAGCAAGGTATCACGTCATTAGCCGCTGCACACGTCCCGAGAAGGTGTGGAGAGAAGAACGGAGCCCATAAGCACGCCCCAGTCATTCCGGACGCCGAAGAAGACGATTTCCACCACCGAAAGGCGGGAGAACGTATATTCTACGCCAAGGAGCGATTGGATCTTCTCCGTTCAGGGGTTTTCACCACTCAATCACGTTTTTCTCCATGTTTCCCCTTTTCTCTACCATGTTTTGCTTTGAGATGAACATGCAGGGCTAATTCCCTTTGTCTTTAGGACCGGGAGTAGCCCGGGAATTCATTGTATGACAATTTTATCATAGTAATTCATATTTTATCTCTTAAATCCATGGTATAATTTCGTTTTCTCAATTATATTGTTATGCTTGATCACCATAATAATAATATAATGCCCTTAATTACTTTGAAAGAAGAATTAACGGTTGAAAAGAGACGAAATTCACGTTAATTGACAAATCCCTTGAACAAGGTGGTGTAAGGTTAATGGCGGATACTGAGAGATCGATTTTAATGCACCTAGTTTAGGGTATAGGTTACTACGATGGTGGAAGTGACCTAGACATAGGTAGTGATTGTACCACGATAGTGGGCAATTCTGATTTCAGGCCACTACCCGGATAGAGAGATAAATTTGAATGACCGAATAGAATTTAATACAATGAAAACCCGCGGTGAAACTGCAATCCTAAAGATCTCATCTTGAATTGATTAAACCAAACATTTAATCGATTGCTTTATTTTGTTTTATTTCATTTTCTTTTAATTTTAACAACAACTTCCAACTCTTTAATCGGTCTAGCTGATTGTGAGTAGTTAGTAGTAGTCTCCGACAATTCACGTATCCCTGAGTTCGACTCGGGCCTCACAAAGGCCTATATTACATTGACGCGTACACTTGCGTTTCTACGCACGTAAAAAGCGTGTCAAGTTTTTGGCGCCATTGCCGGGGATATGGCAAATTGTCGACACTACGAGTGCTGCAAGCGGCCACTCTAGGCCATTTTTTATTTTTATATTAGTTTGAAATCATTAAAAAAATTTATAGTCTATTTTCTAAATTTTTGTACTCGTCAAGCACGGTACTGAACTCAATTTCCCATTTTGCAGGTACTGTGCGTGGTGCAGACGCGTAGTACCGACTACACGCAAGAGGCACCAGAGGTTCCACTGCCGGGACCTGACGACGAGGAAGATTACAATCAAGTCCACTTGATAGAAACTGATTCAGAACTCGAACAAGAAGAAATGGCAGAGGAACAAACAATATGGGAGAAGATCAAGGCTTCTTCTTCATCTGCTTCAAAGGGGCCAATCAAGAAGCAGGCGATCAACATTCCAACTTATAAGATTGATCCTGCGTTAATCAACTTGGTCAAATTGAACGCTTTCCATGGGCTCAAGAATGAAGACCCACTCACGCATATAAGCCAATTTGTGGAAAATTGCGACATGGTCAAAATTTACAGGTTCCCGCAGGATGTACTCTACCTAAAGTTGTTCCCAAGTTCTCTGGCAGGAATTGCATGAGAGTGGTTGCACAATCTCGACGACGAATATGTGGAATCATAGAACCATATGGTGGAGGTTTTCTTTGAAAGGTTCTTCCCGCCCGAGAAGACCAACGATCTGATCAGAAAAATTCACAATTTCACTCAGAAGGCAGGAGAGACCTACTCAGAGACAAGGGAATGCTTTCAGATTATGTTAAGGAGGTGCCCACACCATGGTTTGGATAAAGAAAAGCAGGTTAAAATCTTCTATTTTTCTCTTTCTGAGCATGATAGAAGTAACCTTGATTCAGCAAGTTTAGGGTTTTTCTTAAAAAACACAGGTACAAGTGCTGGGAGATACTGAAAAACATGGCAAAGAAATAGTCTTGGGGCGATAGGGATGCACTAGAACAAGTCAAAGTTACAGGTGAGTCCAGGGCCATCAAGGAGCTGAATGACAAGCTAGATCTTCTAGCCAAGAAATTGCTTGCCAAAGAAGATGCATCATCTGATGAGGAAGCCCAGTTCAAATTTATGCAACAACAGGGCTATAGAAATAATGATTATGCTTGGAGGAGGGACAAGAAGTTCTCATGGAAGTATCCAAACAACTTCCTACAAGATCCTGATGCAAAGCCACAACCAAGAGCCGAAGATAAAAGCAGCGAGTTACTTAGTCAAATGGTGCAATAAAATCAGGAGATGATGAGCATGTTCAGTAAGCAACTGTAGTCCTTGGGTGATATTTTGACCAAGTTTGGGCAAACACTGCAAAGTCATGGAGCACAAATGAGGGCTCTAGAGACGACTGTGACTCAAATTTCAAATGAAGTGGCGGCCATAAAGCATGCCAATCAGCAGAGACAGGTTGGGATTGCAGATGTTGTTCAAGCACATCATCAAGTAAAATATATGTTTATGATTAATGAGGCAGAACCCCCATTGGTAGAGGCTCAGGACAAAAACAAAATTATGTTAGATACAGAGGCTATACCGGAAATACCGTATCCTCGCAGTCATTATGGACTACCAGGAGGATACACTCTATTCAGAAAATCCCGCCAAGAGCCCATGATGGTCGCGCCCACACCTAGGCAAGAAGAGCAGGTGAAGGCCATTTGTCAAGGTGAAGATACATCCACTGCGAGAGAGGTGCCAATGCAAGTTACACCTATTGAAGATGTTCTACCAAAGTCTACGTCAGAGGGAGTTATTGATACAAGCTTAGGGGAGCTTGCCCTGAAAAGCTCATATGTGCCACCTCATAAGTGTCTAAATGAGGCAGTTGTGTCTAGTCTGGACAGTCCGAGGCCGAAGAAAGAGTATCAGCACTATAGGAAATTCTTGGAGATGTTCAGAAAACTCCATGTAAATATTTCGTTAGTGGAGATGATAGAGAAGATTCCCGCCTATGGGAGGTTTATCAAAGAAATCATCAATAAGAAGAGGCAGATTAAAGACACAGATATTTGTCGAGTGAATGAAATGGTGAGCTCGATTATTCATGGGAATTTACCACTGAAGAGGAAAGACCCAAGAAGCTTCTATATTCCATGTTCTACAGGAGATCAACATTTTCCATGAGCACAGTGTGATTTGGGCGCCATCATTAATCTTATGCCACTGTCCACATTTCAAAAGCTTGGGTTGAAGGAAATGAAGAAATCAACGACAACTATTGAGTTGGCGGATGGGTCCATTGTAAAGCCATACGAAGTGTGCGAGGATGTACTCATCAAGGTGGATAGGTTCATCTTTCCGGTGGACTTCGTCATCATGGACATGCCACAGCTTAAAAGTTGTGAGATGCTATTGGGTAGGACGTTTCAAGCAACGGCCGATGTAGTCACTGCAATTGGGAGAGGTACTCTGACGTTGGGGATTGGCTAAGATCGAGTTGAGTTCAAACTGCCGCATGATCCCTTGGGCACACTCTCCAAAGTTCCAGATGCATGATGAGATTCAAGTCGTCTAGCCTAAGACGTTAAATAAGGGCGCTTGTTGGGAGGCAACCCAGCCATCGGTACTTTAGTTTAGTTTCTTTTACATTCATAGTTTGATTTGTTTTGACTTTGTTTTTAGTGTAAAAAAGATACAGTGATCGTTTGCTCATTGTGCAGGACTGAGGCAGAGTCGATACCATCGACCCTAGCGTCAATGGTATCGACCGTGGTACAAGTTGGTGACTGCAGAAATCACACTGCGTCGATACTATCGACGGCCTCGTCGATGGTATCGACATACCAACAGGCATATCGCAAGCAGAGGTTGATAGTATCGACATGGGTGTCGATACTCGTGAGATCTCTGGAGATATTCAGAAGAAATTGTCTCAGTAAAGTCGATACCATCGACGGGCCTGTCGATGGTATCGACACATTCATATACAGAAGGCGGCGGTCGGCCTCGCGAGGGAGTTTCCCTAATCAGAGAGTCGATACTATCGACTTGCGTCGATAGTATTGACGTGCCACATCACCGATCCACGAGAGGAGATCAACGACGATCGCTGCAACCAGAAAGTCGATCTGTGGGACGGGTCGATACCATTGACACCTGTCGATAGTATCGACACGTCAGCGATCCGGGCCCCACAAATCCAGCCATTGACAACCGTCGATACCAGCAGCAGTACGGATTGTGCTACCCATGTCGATACCATCGACCCGCGTCGATGGTATTGATGGGCACACAGCAACGCCGACGTCAGCTATATATGAGAAGGATTGTTGTCATATGACGTCACAACCCTAGAGCAATTCTTCTCCACTTGCGCCGAGCGTCCTCCAGAGCAATCCGAGCCCGACAACGAGCATCCATGAGCACATTCTTCATCGAGCAGAGATTTTCTTCTCCGATCTTCACCGAGCTCTTTCTCTACTCCTTCTTCCGCAACCATGGTGCATGTTGCTGGTGCATCTTCTTCGCGCGCCAATCCGATGGACATTCTGGAGTTCGTTCCTCCACCGACTGCATCGATCTCATGCCCGCGTATTGTCCATCCGTCTGTAGAGGTCAAGAAGATTTACGAGGAGATCATGAAGAGGAAAATTGAGCCGACCCGCTATGTTGAGAGGGAGACGATCCGCAACTTGGGGTTCGACGCTAATCTCGCCTACGTCTTGAAAGGGCAGGCGAGACACACGAGCAGGACGCCCGACGAGATGGAATACCATGTTGTTGGCCAGCCGTTCTTCAGTGACTGGCCGACATACAAGGAGCTGGTGGCTGAATTCATGGCGTCACTGGACATCTGTGTCGTGCCAAACGATGTCATTGCCACAGACTGCGAGTGGATCAAGGGCCGGGTGTCTTTCCGGCTGTACAACAAAGACTACAATCTTACACTCCGTCAGTTCAATGAGATTTACAACTGGAATCATTCGCGAAGTGACTACCGGAGGCCAGACAACCATACTAATTACGACGCGATCTTCACTGAGCTTGTGACGGTGCCGCCGGGCAAATCGGTGAGCTACCACAATGCAGCGGTAGCTGACTTCGAGCATCCGTTCATACGGATTCTCCACCGGATGTTGTGTTCTACCCTGTTTGCTAGGGGTGATCTGTCTCTTAGCAAATTCTAGGAGACGGACATGTTCTTCTTGTACAAACTACTCAAGCGCCAAGAATGCAACTGGGGAGCTTTCTTTCTGCACCGGGTGTTGGCGGTAAAGCGGAGTACGCATAAGGCTCCAATTCACTTTGGAGGACTCATCACTCTGCTGACACACTACTTTGGGCTGAACTTCGCAACTTTGACTCCACTCTCCAATAGAAGCAAGGTCAATTTGCAACATCTTCACCGTTCAAACCTCATCTTGCTTCTGGATGGTTTACCTTATGCTCATTGCCATGTAAACCACGCATACCAAGAATGTTCGCTTCCCGATCCTGTCTTCAATATCGAGGGTGCTCAACATTTCCGATGGCCAATCATAGCCATTGCTGACTCTGATGAAGACGGCGGAAATGATGACGACAACAATAATGACGACGAGGCTGAAGAGTAAGAGGAGGCCTACACTCCTCTTCAGGCATGAGTAGCACCTAGGAAGCGTCCTCGCATGCATCTGGGTGCGTCTTCATCTTCGCAGCCTCCGCCACCACCACCGCCCTCGCAGCCCAGCGAGGATGTCTATTCCATGCAAGGAATGTATGCCATGCTGCAGGATATCCAACAAACACAGCAAAACCATACAACCGTGTACACTGGTGTTCAGGAGACTACGAACCGGTTACTGGACAATCAGAGGGCAATATTCGAAAATGAGCACCTCCTCCTCGACAACCAACAACAGATTCATGACAGGTTGCATAGGATGGAGATGCAGCAGCAGCCCTTTTATGATCACTACTGGAGCCAGAACTACTTTGGGGGGTATCCACAACCTCCACCCATGCCCTAGTATGATCCCAGCTTTCAGGGGCAGTACCCATCCTGGGAACCCACGACCCCACAATACCAGCCTCTGCCATAAGAGTAAATCGGTATCTCTGTTCCAACCTTTAAGATTGTTTTTGACTATGAGGCCATAGTCGAATTCAAGCTTAGGGGGGGAGTTGGAACATCTCTATCTTTTATTTTCTCAGTTTTTAATTATATTTTGTTTGTTTTTGTCATATATTTCTTGCAATCTTAGTTTGTTTGTAGGATCCACGTTCTATCTAGTGTAATTGTGGATGTCTTAAGTCATGTGTCATCTCACTTGCTTGTGCATGGGAATTAAGGGAAAATTAAAAATATTAAAAATTTTTGAGTGTTCGCAAGCTTGAGTGTTGTTCAACTTTGAGCACATAACTTAAGAAGATGATTTGTTCTGTCAACTTTAAAACATAAAATCACAACTGTACATTCCTAATGAGTCATGAAAAGTGGACAAAATTGGTTGTTTGAGCCTAAAATGACCAAATGATAATGAGACTCTAATTTGAAGTAAGAGAGAGAAATATCTTAACTACTACACATGTCAGTAAGAAGGGACACATAATACTTTTCAAAGGTTCAGTCAATTAGTCTTGTGATCTTTCCACCCAATTGTTTTTCACAATCCACCATAAGAATTGGAAGTACTTTACGGCTTTAACCTTTTTGATTGCATATCATGTAGATAGGTTTTGCATTGTAACCACTTTCATATGTTTTACAAAAAAAATAGAATAGTGATACATGCACATTATCCTTAGGTGCAGGTCATTTAGTTGCATTCATAATTTTTATGCATAGAGTACATCATGTACCTCATTTCTTCTTTAATGGTGAATTAAAATTGTTCCATACCTTCTAAATAATTCAACTATTTGAGTTATGCAGAAAAAGCAAGCCCAATAAATTATTCATTGTCATTTGTGGATATAAGGGCCTGAAAAAAAAAAGAAGAAAAAAATTAAAAAAAATGAAAAAGAAAAAGAACGTTATTAAGAAGCAAGTAGAATAAGAGGGAGAAAGGAACATAATCTCACCTGTATCTTAAGATGAATAAGTACATGATGTAGCTCAGTTAGATATCCATCTCATTTTGAGACGGGATGTTAGTGCATGCATCATTCTACCCAATCTTAGGCATTAGGGCATGTTCATGTGCAAATGCATCATTTAGGGCATTTTTGTTTTATGCATGTTGAAACCGTATAATGCTTCCACTTCTTCCATGAGCCACCCATTTCATCCACACGTTGCTCAGATTGGTAGGCCACTGTGATTTTCTCCTCACTTGTGAATATCGGGAGTGCAGCTTCCATTTAGATGGTAGTTAGGGCGAGCAACGTAGTATATGAGATCACAAGATGCACCGAGTCTGAACCGACAAATTTTATTATGTTAACTGCCTTATGTGATAGTGTTCATCAATTTTGAGGTAGAAATCTTTGATGGATGATTACTGTCGCCTTTAGGGTAATTATCATTCTGTGGTTAGTGAGGGCCGGAATGTGAATGTCCGGTGGGGATCATATGGGATGTCTGTTGTGATGATTTGTTCTTTAGTTGATTCTGGCAATTCTATTCTAAGGTTTAGTTGCTCGAGGGCGAGCAATGTTCAAGCTTAGGGGATTTTGATGCGATGATTTTGAGTCGCATTTAGAGACATATTTTACTTGTGTTTTATGCATTTATTAGTCATTTTGGTGGTTAATATTGCATAATTCATTTACTTTGGTCTATGATCATTCTCTATGTCAAATCTCCCTTATTTCAGTATTTTGAGCATAAATTATCATAAGAATATGTTTTGTTTTGGCTTATTTGGTTTCATGTTGAAATTTTAGGAAAAACAAGTATCTGCTGCTGTCGATACCATCGACAGTGGTCGATACCATCGACCGGACCACAGGCAGCCAACAACAAGGAGCAGTAAAATCTTGATACTATCGACAAGAGAGTCGATGGTATCGAGATAACATTAGGTTGCTTCAGAAAAGAGAGTCGATACTATCGACACAAATGTCGATACCATCGACTAGTGGAGCTACAACGACGGTAAAAGGACAAAACTGACGCCTATGAATGTCGATACCATCGACCCGCGTCGATGGTATCGAGGTGGCATCAGTTGCGAAAAAGAAAAGAAAACAAATCCAGCCGATACTGTGCAGGGTCGATACTATCGACTCGCGTCGATGGTATCGACACCGTTAGATACATGTTTGCTTCAGATTGATCTAAATCCGACGGCTGTGATATTTTGGCGACCTAACTCGGTGATTATACCTAATGGCGGCGGCCAAGAGTAAGGTATCACGTCATTAGCCGCTACACACGTCCCAAGAAGGTGTGGAGAGAAGAACGGAGCCCAGAAACATGCCCCAGTCGTTCCAGATGCCGAAGAAGATGATTTCCACCACCGAAAGATGGGAGAACGTGTATTCTACGCCAAGGAGTGATTGGATCTTCTCCGTTCAAGGGTTTTCACCACTCAATCACATTTTTCTCCATGTTTCCCCTTTTCTCTACCATGTTTTGCTTTGAGATGAACATGCGAGGATAATCCCCTTTGTCTTTAGGACTGGGAGTAGCCCAAGAACTCATTGTATGACAATTTTATCATAGTAATTCATATTTTATCTCTTAAATCTGTGGTATAATTTCGTTTTCTCAATTATATTGTTATGCTTGATCACCATAATAATAATCTAATGCCCTTAATTACTTTGAAAGAAGAATTAACGGTTGAAAAGAGACGAAATTCACTTTAATTGACAAATCCCTTGAACAAGGTGGTGTAAGGTTAATGGTGGATACCGAGAGATTGATTTTAATGCACCTAGTTTAGGGTATAGGTTACTACAACGGTGGAACCGACCTAGACATAGGTAGTGAATTGTACCACGACAGTGGGCAATTCTGATTTCAGGCCACTACCCGGATAGAGAGATAAATTTGAATGACCGAATAGAATTTAATACAATGAAAACCCGCGGTGAAACCACAATCCTAAAGATCTCATCTTGAATTGATTAAACCAAACATTTAATCGATTGCTTTGTTTTGTTTTATTTCATTTTCTTTTAATTTTAACAACAACTTCCAACTCTTTAATCATTCTAGCTGATTGCGAGTAGTTAGTAGTTGTCTCCGACAATTCACATATCCCTGAGTTCGATTCGGGCCTCACAAAGGCCTATATTACATTGACGCTTACACTTGTGTTTCTACGCACGTAAAAAGCGTGTCAGACGACCATCACCACAATAAATAAGATTACTCATAACAAATCACATAATTATCACTAACCATAATATTACCACAAAATAGGGTATATTAAAACCAATTGCAATTTAATATCTCAAGCAGAAGTATTTTGTAAACAAGACTTCAACATAGGCCCTTTGTATTTCACATATACCAAAACATGTTACATATTAAGTTTAAAGGCTATCAAAGCATATCTGATACATATTACAAGTGTTCATAGCTACAAACCCTTTATATACTTTCATGGCATAAAGCCAAAATCTTCGAATCGATAAACAAAACAAAAAATATCTTTGTAAGACCTGAGAGTACAAGGATGACACATAGGACTCTACTAATACTGTCACACCCCGATCTCACACTAACCACTAATCACGAGATTAGGGCGCAACAGAGGGATTATCACATAAAAAAAATCACTGAGAATGTTTTTTTTACACCTCGTAATGATATCCGGATATTGCTGTAAACTAAAACATAACAAACTATTGCGGAAGCATTTCAATTAAACTGGCTAGAGAACATAAACAGAGTTTACAACATGTAACATTGTTTAACAGAAAGTAAACATAACAGTTAATTTACATCTTTATACACATTCCACATACACACTCTCTCTCACCCACGCCATGTCTCAATGACCGAGGGGAAAGGACTAAGAGACCACTATCTAACTAAACTAACTACATATACCTTCTACAGATTAAGCGTTAGGATGAAAAGATCCTTCTGATTCCTGGAATTGTCGCTGACCTGAAAATGTTTGAGTAGAGGAATGAGCCTACTCGCTCAGTGAATAATATTTCACTTAGCCATCATTGGATAACTCCGTATTTTACCTTTAACAGGAATATGTGAATAAAATAACAAACTGAGCAGTTCTAATTAAACAGTGCAATTATCGCAGAAAAGTATAATGAACATTTAAAGAACAAGTATTATAAATTCTAAATCTGAACATACACAAGTTTCATATTAATATACCTTAATTCTAAGTAATCATCTTTTAACTTACTGATCATATGTAGTGTACTCTGCATATAAAGTCTCGTAGCGAATTACAAACCCACCGTACAAGACTTAGCGACACACCCGGGAAATGCTAAGTCTGACTGCTGTCCTGGTCTGCGTCAGGACTCTCAGGCACTCAAGGGCCTCACTGCACTCTCAAAGAGTGTACTCTAGACTCCTCCTCTAACCTGAGCACACAGACGGAGAGTCTGGGTTACCACCGTGACACACGCACGGATTATTGTTGAATAACCCCTATTTACTCTAGTGCCACCATGACACACACACGGATTATTGTTGAACACTGCCTCTCTGTCCTCATGCCACCGTGACACACACACAGATTATTGTTGAACACGAGCCACCGACCATATAGACACACGCTAGGTAGGTCGTTTCACCCCTAAGGCACATACCTCTCAAAGGGGTTCTACGGTGTCAGGGCATCTAAGTCTAACACATTTTATTATAACAAGAAAACTCTTATAACATTTTGTCTCTCTCTCACATATTCGACTACTGGAATATACTGTAATTCTGCAATTCACTAGCTGAAACTAGAAGTTCAACTTTCATAACATTTCTATATATAGTGCAACAACTATTCTCTTATATCGCAATAACTCATAACTCAGCTATGCTTTCATGCAAACAGATTCGTTCACTGTAAATAGATTTCATATCTATTCCACGTCTCTATACTGATTTCATATTACTGAACATTCAAATATATTGTATTGAAAGGAATACTCAACCTGAAATACTTTATCATATATATTCGCATCTTACTGAAATTACTCGTAAAGCATACACATTTATTTTACTAATCATTTCATTTCGTTTGAACTATGCAAATTAAAAGTCTAAGGATGCTAACTATGCTCGGCATCCGGGTAATCTCTATTACCCACATATACACATAAACATCATTTGTCATCTATAAACATGACTCAGTATCAATTTATCCAGTTTTGATGCTAAACATCCATTTTATGCTCAACGTATACATTGCAGTTGTAATACAGGAAATTCTATCATTTTCATCAATCATATTACGTATTTCAAGTTCCAATGAACAATATAAATTCATTAATTCAATCCACACTGATCAGATGCTAAACTAAATCATATAACGGCATAAGGAAGCAGTTTATGAAATAAAATTCGAGTAACGCCAAATACTGTCCAAAATCCAAGTATCAGCGAAAAAATGCACAGTTTACCGAAAAATTCCAACTAAGGAGTTAAATGATGATAACTAAATGAACTCCTACTCACATTGATTTGAACTATCCGGATTTGTCCGGAACTGCGTCCAAGGCCAGATTCTGGGTGATTTTTGGGTCTTCTTCAACCTTTGAAAAGCTATGTTAATGAACCTGCTTCATACGCAGGTTGGGGAAGAAATCGATTAAGTGCCAAATCGTGGCTGGGAGTTGCGACTACTTGCTCCAGACTCACGGCCGACCTCAAAGCGATTGGTTTGAACGGTTGGTTGTGCCCAAGGAGGCCTAGTTGCTGCCTTGCACAGCTGCTGGCTGCAGGCCGGCCACCCAGGCCAAGCAGCAAAGCTCCAAAGCTATTAAGCGGGTAGAGTGGAGGAAGGAATGGCGGAGGAAGGTGGCCGGAGGTGGGGTAATGTTGGACGAAGCCAAGGGCTCAAGAAATCGTCCGCCCTAGATCACCCTTGCTGCTGCCGATCGTGCGCAGCTGTAGATACTAGTTGGGCGCCGCCAGGCTGGTCGAAGGTCGAGGTGCTACACACCTAGGGCGAGGAAGAAAAAGAGAACAGATGGAGGAAGAAGAAGAGAAGAAGAGAGGGAGGAGAGGCCAATGGCAAACGGAGCCAGGACCAGAGGAGGTCTCGCGCGCCCTTCTACTGTGATCGTGTTGCTACAGTGCGGCGCCCCAAACAGATCGGGGAAGAAGAAAGGATAAGTAAAAGAAAAAAAAATGGAAAAGGTTAAAGGGGTTAACAACCGACTAAAGTGGGAAAATTGCAAAACTCACCCCAAGAACTAAAAACCTCATAACTTTCTCTCCATAAGTCCGAATTGAGTGATTTCTCTTGCAAAGTTTCAAGCGTGAAATCCTCTACAACCTTAAGGTGAGAAATCATGCAAATTATCTTATCTCATATAATCAAAATACTAATCGCATCTCAAGCACTTACTTAACTTAAATCACCACATGAGAACTTAACTTGTCTCAATTAACTTAATGATATTGTTATCATGATACTTTACTAGTTAACTTTGGAACGGGTCATATCAAATACACTATACTAGTAGCATGCCCAACCTTCAGACAACTATTGTTCTCCTTGATGCTTAGCTCCTGCAACCCAACCTCGATCTCCTCGTCCATGACCACCTAAAAAGTTGTGGAACCCACAGGGTGAGACCAAATGTCCCAGTGAGAGTTATAACTCTTTGCAAACATCTATTATGAGAATGATAGTATAAAGGAACAAAAAATATAGTATCTATTTCATTTTGAACAGTTTAAGCAAATACAACTAAATAGTAGAACATTTTATGCTTTTAGAAGGAATATGAAGAACATGTATAATGATTGACTTCTCTTACCACATTATAATACAAGAAATCAATATAAAAACAAGGCATGGGGTCATTCAATGTGATTCATATTTGACTCTAAGAAAATATACTACATGGTTGTTTAACTAATTTTATGCCCAGAGGATTTGAGGTGTACTACTCAAATCCAACCGACCACTGCTAAGTCAAAATTAGTACCATACAAAATCAATGGAAGAGTTAGACTCCATGACCATCACCAACACTACTTGGGTGGTTCTAGTCTGCAATGTAGTGACATATAGTCATACTGCTAAAAGACAACAACTTATAGTCATATCTATAGTCTTGTAAAGGCAACAACTCATAGTCCAGCTCTGGTCCTATAAATAACTGGTCTACCTTGGAACATGAAAAAACAATAGAGAACATGCTCATACATGGTCATTCAATAACAAAACAATATATCACTTTTTCAACAATTGAAGGATACATGGAGTTATCTCCACTTGTACCCCATATATTCAATAATATGCATTCCAAGTTTCCCATAGGAGTTACTCATTTCACCATCCAGCTAGATATTGACGTTGAAGATGGATCTATGGTACATGTAAACTACATGATTAGGGTTTCACTTGATTAAAAATTCCAATTAAGTACCTTTTAATTCATCAATCAAGTTGCAATGTATGAACCTAAACAAATTCTACAAAATTATGGCAAGATACAACTTCAAAAGATATATTACATATTAAGTGAGAACTTGTCTCATCATCATATGGAATTTGTATTAATGCCATTCATTATGTCATCATTAGTGTTACATCACTATTGGACATCAATCCCTTATTCATATTACTATAAAATTTCACTTCAAACTGTGCTCAAGGTACTTGCTAGGTCATTAGACCCATTCCTATAATTCCTGCATAAATGATTACACAATATATCTCAACAATACTCATCATCACTACTCTATATTATACCATGTTGAACATAGGACTAACATGATTATGCTATTTGTCTCACCTGTAAGATTAGGTTTACATACTCGAGAGAGAGAGAGAGAGACTATTATGGGATACAATTCATCAAGTAAGGTGAGCACATAAGTCAAATGACCACATGATTAGGGTTTTATAAAGTTATTCAGTCCCCAAACCCAATTTCATTGCCTCCCATGTGTACATGAGTATTAAGGCTAAGCACCATCATTATTTATTAGCCATGAATAATTATTTTGTCATATATCATCATTATACTATACCACATCTAAGTACATACTTAAGTGCACTAGTATTTCTCAATCGCACATTATGGGTTTATGACTTGCAACATGTGTAAGCTAACTCTGGATGCAACGTGTGCAGCAAGTGACACCACCTTGCAATGCGTACAAGGCCTGAATCATGGCCTGCAATGTGTGAAGCTCCCTCACTTAGTCACAACATGTGCAAGGAAAGAGGGTGTCACGACTTGCGACACATACCTTGCTCACTTGCCCACTACACATATCTTTACACTCGCTTGTGACACATACCCTACAGACTCACCCTCAACATGCTCAACTCACCTCGACTCGCAACACACACCAGTACAACACTGCGATTGTGACACGTGCAAAGTGATAACACATGCAGCACCAAGGGGTGTCACGATCATGCAACTTCAAGGGATGTCGCGATCGAAATGCAGCAAGGTGTCAACCAACATGTCGTGTGGTGTTATTGCTCTAACTCGTTGGTATCATGGTCATAAAAAACTAAACATAACTTGTTAAGTTCCTGGAATGACCTAAATATGTGTCACGATGTACATAACCAATGTGACCGCAACACTACAGATAACACCTTAAGCACCAACGTTGCGTCCGTTAACAAGACGTAAAGATTAGAAGTTAAGCATACCAGTTCTATAAGAAAAACAATTATAATGATTTGGAGTTAGAATAAGTGTAATCCTTTGTTGGATAAAACATAGATTAAACCTTTAAACCAAATCATATTCCATAATGAAGAACATGTTTCTAAAACTTAGAACAACAATATCTAATCAGGTTTAGGATGTGTGTAATAGATGAAGAGAAAAGTCATTAAACTCACCTGATTTTGATGAGGAACAAACTCCCAAGACTCAAGCTCCAAGATCATCAATTGAACACCAACACTTCAGCCATGGAATCACCTCCATGAAGAAGAAAAGTCCATGATCAGAAGGAGGTTCATAGAAAGGAAAATAGAACTTGTCCAAACCAAAAAGAAAAAGAAAGAATCATATTTCATTCGGTTCACTATGATAACCCTAACTTATGATCTTTGTAAATAAGTGATCTTCAAGAAGAGCTACCATGGATGATCCACGGTCAAAGAGGAAGAAGAAGATGAAGAGTTTTAGAAGGAAACATGATCTATAAGGAAGGATCATTTACCAAGAGACGATTCACCAAGATTCACTACCAAAGGCTATCCCTAGCAAAAAACCTTGAATCATGCACCCAGGATTGGCCACCCAAGGATCAAGTTCTGCTTCTTCCTACTCCTGAAGCTCTAAAGGCAGTCTCAAGGTAGATGAAGGTGTGTAGAGTAAAAAAGACTAGCTTGTAAGAAAAAGAAATGATTATATATACAAAGGAGGAGGGAAGTAGGGGTCTTTGAGGTGTCAGCACCATAGATCACCAAAGGACACTTGTTCTTGAAAGGGTTAACCTTATTTCCTTTGCATGCAAAAATATGAAATATCCAAGTTTATCCAGCAGGTGTGTCACGACCTCTAGGGTCAGTTAGCCCCCTTGTCGCGGTCGGGACATTCCCATGCACACCTTGTCTTGGCCCAAAAACCTAATTACCATCTAATGGTTGAGACACTTATTCTAAAAGGTAACTGTCACGACCATCCTTACTCTAGGGTGTCTCAATCACGACCATGCATCCCCATGCATATATCTCAGTTGCGACCCTCACCAAAAGTGATGTAATGGTCACAACATCAAACCATAGGGTAGTCACCATATCAAGTAAGCAACCCTAGAAACCCTAATGTCACTTGATGATGTCATAGACACATACACACAGAGATGTATATATATATGTGTGTGTGTGTATATATATATATATATTTATATATATATATATATATATATAATTCAATTAAGATTCCCTATATCACCATCTTCTCTCTAATGATATTAATGCATAAGAAACAGAAACACTCTCTATATGTGACAATTTGCAAGGTGACCCTCCCTTTTTGTTAATATTACAAGATGGTCCAAAATGGGTACGATTATAACAAGGATAGTTCAAACATTATTGGGATTGAACCCAATTAAAATGCAAGCATGTCACATGATATTAAAACATCTCAAAAGATTCTTTAAAGGTTTAAACATCTTATTAAACAAGAAAATTATAATTGAGCACAAATCTAGGTCAGGGGTCTTACAGAGACATTCTTAGCACACCCTTGTCTTGACCCAAACCTTAATCACCGTAGCATGATCGAGACACTTACACTAAAAATAATTGTCATGACCATCCTATCTCTAGGGTGTCTCAGTTGCGACCATGCATCCAAGCATGTGTGTCGGTCATGACCCTCACCACAAGTGGTGAAACGGTCATAACCTTAAATGCTAGGATTGTTACAATGTTAACTAACCCTAGAAACCCTAGTATCGCTTGATGATGTCACATATTCAACTATGATTCAATCAAGGTGACCTATTGCATCATCTTCTCTCTCATGATGCTAAAGCATAAGAAACACTCTCTTCATGTGACAACTTGCAAGGTAACCCTCACTATTGGGTAAATTGCAAGATGATCCAAAATATGTACAATATGGAAAAGATAGCTCAAACATTGTTCAAATTGGACTTAATTAATAATATAAGCATGTCACATGATATTAAACATCTCAAAAGATTAAATTAAAGTTTAAGCATCTTAATACACAAAGAAATTACAATTAAGCACAAAGCTAGGTCAGGGGTCTTACAACTATAAACCGCTAATAGGGCTACATAAAAAGAGATGGACACTTCTTCCACATCTCATATTCAAGCTCCCATGTGTGTTCCTCAATTCCACGATGATGCCATAAAACCTTAGCTAACATAGTGTTCTTTTTCTTCAGCTTCTTGATCCTTCTATCTAGGATCAGAACATGACTTTCTACATAAGATATATCATTGTCCAACTCCACCTCAACAGGTTGAAGTGTCAGTTCTGTATCAGGGTGACACTTCATCAAAATAGAGATATGAAACACAGAATGTAACTTATACAACTCAAGTGGCAACTCTAACTTATAGGTTGCCTTCCCAACACGTGCAACTACATGATAAGGTCCCATATATTTGGGATCTAGCTTACCCTTTTTCCGAAACCTAAAAACACCTTTCCAGGGAGAGACTTTAGGTTCACCATGTATCCCACCTGGAATCCTAAAGGTCTATGATGGTTATCAACATAGGACTTCTGTCTATCCTGAGCTGACTTTAGTTGTTGTTGAATGACTTTGATATTTTCAGTTGTCTGTTGCACTAGCTCAGGACCCAAAAGTTGATATTCCCCCATCTCATACCAACATAAAGGAGATCTACATCATATCCAATACAACATTTCATATGGTGTTATGTCAATGCTTCTCTGATAACTATTGTTGTACGTGAATTCTATAAAACTAAGGTGAATATCCCAACTGCCCAAAAATTGCAACACATAAGATCTCAAAAGATCCTCTAAAGTTTGAATTGTCCTCTCATATTGTCCATCTTTTGTGGATGGAATGAAGTATTGAATCTCAACTACATACCCATTGTTGTATGCAAACATTCCCAAAAGTGACTAGTGAACTTTGGAACTCTATCTGACATGAAAGTAGTTGGGATACCATGTAGACGTACTATTTCATCGACATACACTTGTGTAAGATTTTCAGCCATATACATTGTCTTAAATGGCAGAAAGTGTGTCGAGTCAGTCAATGTGTCCACTATTACCCATATGGAATCATGACCTTTGGCTGTCCTTGGAAGTCCAACCACAAAGTCCATTGTGATATGATCCCACTTCCACTGAGGTATAGGTAATGATTGCAAAGTCCATGCATGCTTATGATGTTCAACTTTGACCTACTGACACACTACACACTTAGACACAAACTCAGGTACATCCCGCTCAATCCTGGCCACCAATATAGATCTTTTAGATTCTGATACATCTTGGTTCTACCTAGATGCATAACATACATATAAGAATAAGTTTCTTCTAAAACTAACATCCTTAGATTGTCTACATCTGGTACAACTTCTCTACCATGATAACATATTGTCCCTTCCTCATACTCATGAAAGCCATCTTATTTCTCACTACCCAATCTATCCAGATTTGTTGTGTCACAGTATCCTTCTATTATGCATCTCTAATTTTTTTACTCAACATCAACTTTACTTGTAACTGTGATAACAAACCTACTAACAGTGACACTTCTATCTATACATTCATCTGTCGAAGAGAGACCAACATATCTCTCTTATGGCATACTAAAGCACTCATTTGTGCCTACAAAGAAGATGATGATGATGACTTTCTACTCAAAGCATCTACAACTGCATTAGCCTTCCCTGGATGATAATTTATAGTATAATCATAATCCTTTATCAACTCCATCCAGCATCGTTGTCTCATGTTCAACTCCTGCTTCAAAAAGATATACTGTAGATTCTTATGCTTAGTGAAGATCTGACACTTCTCACCATACAAGTAGTGTCTTCATATCTCCAAAGCATGGACCACTGTGGCTAACTCCAGATCATGTGTTGGGTAGTTATCCTCGTGTTTCTTAAGCTTTCATGAAGCAAAATAAATCACATTCTTGTCTTGCATTAGCACACAACCTAGACCATTCTTCGACGCATCACAAAAGATATATAACCTTTTCCCTACTCGAACAACACTAGTACTGGCAGACTTGTCAACTTCTTCTTTTGGAGCAAAAAAGAACACTAACATCTTTTGTCCCATATGAACGTCACATCCTTCTGTGTATGCTTTGTTAGGGGTAACATTTCCGTATTGAAATTCTTAGTGAACCTCCTGTGATAACCTGCCAAACCTAGAAAGTTATGAACTTCTGTAGGTGTCTTCAAATGATCCCAATCCAACACTGACTCTACTTTCTTTGGGTCTACACAGACTCTCCAGGCAGATATTACATGCCCTAGAAAATCTATCTTCTTTAACCATAACTCACATTTGCTGAACATTGCATACAACTGGTGCTGCCTTAGCAAAGACAAAGCCTAACGTAGGTGTTGTTCGTGCTGCTGACCATTTCTAGAGTAGATCAAGATATCATCTATAAATACAACTATAGATTGATCTAGATGAGGTCTGAACACCCTGTTCATTAGGTCCATAAATGTTTTCGATGCATTGGTTAGCCCAAACGGAATAACCATGAACTCATAATTGTCCTAAAAGATGACTCATGTATGTCATCTGCCTTAATCCACAACTGATGATAGCCTGGCCTCAAATATATCTTAGAAAAGACTGTGGAAACCCATAGGTAATCAAACAAATCATCTATATGTGGTAACAAAGTACATGTTCTTAATCATCATCTTATTCAAATGTCGATAATCAATACATAACCTTATTGATCCATCCTTGTTCTTTACAAATAAAATGGAAGCACCCCAAGGTGACATGCTAGGTCTAATGAAACCTCTCTCAAGTAATTCTTTCAACTACTTCTTCAATTCCCGCATCTCACTTGGAACTATTCTATGCTTAGGTTGGGTACTTGGAACTAGATTGATTTCAAAATCAATCTCTCTAGGAGGAGGTATACCTGGAAACTCATCAGGAAACATATCCTTGAACTCATGTACAATTGGCACTTCCTGAATACTAGGAACCTTTGCCTTTATATCCACCACATGTGCAAAAAATGCATCACATCCCTATCTCATCCACTTCTCTACTGTCATAGATGAAACTAGACATGTCAGAAGGATTTTCCTATCACTCTGGAAAACCCATGTAACATCACCTTCCACAAACATTACCATCACTATAGTATAAGATCACCCAATATTTTTCTAGAGTTTCCATCCTAAGGATTACGTCGAATCCATGCATTTCAAGTGGTAGGATATCCACTTGAATGTTGTTTCCTAAAAAGGAAAGAACACAGGAGGAACATACTTCCCGTAGATCCATAGAACCAACTAAAGGAGTTTCTAGATGAATATTGTCATGCCTATGACTAATAGGTAAGAAACAATTAGAAATCACTTCTCTAGTGATAAAGGAATGCATCACCCCCAGGTCAATCAAAATAGATATAAAACACGGAGAAGACAAATTAGAATGATATAGTTCCATCAGACATGTCATGACTGACTCATCGCATAAAATAGAGTTGTCACCTGTTGTCACCCTCTACCTCTGTTAGTATGTCCTGATGAACCGGCTTGTGAAGCCTGTCTACTTCCTCTGCCACTATGTTGTTGTCGCTATTGCAAACTTTGTTGACTCTGCCTTGGTTGCTGAGTCACTTCGTCATCTTTCATAGGGCAGTACCACTTGGTATGCCCCAACGGTCCACACTTGAAACATGTATTACCTCATGACACAGCCTAGATGGCCCTGTCACAGACACTGATGTTGCACTGTGAGCTCCCACAGGTGCAAATATATGGCCTCTGCCTCTACTCTCTGTCTACTATGACTAAGGCACTAATCTTTGTTGATACTGTGGTTCTGAGTACCTAGGCTTCTCAAAGATTTCAAAAGATTGTCCTTGGTATTATGCATGCCTCTTCTTGGCCTTCACCTCATGTTTCTCCAGAGCTCACTATTCTACCCTCCTAACTAACTCCACAAAGGTGGTAATCTCTATCTATTCTTCAAGGATGACACTGGGGTTTTCAGCTTAGTACTCATGCCCTTCTCAAAGTGCCTGATTCTTTCCTTGTCCATTGCATCCATGTGTCGACAAAATTGTAGAAGCTCCATGAACTTGGCTTCATAAGCACTAGTCGACATAGATCCCTACTGGATCTTCTCAAATTGTACCATCTTCTCATCCAAGTAAGTCTCATGAAAGTACCGAATTACAAACTCCCGTTTGAATTCCTCCCATGTAATCACAACTCTCAGCCTTTTCTTCTCTTCAATGGCCCACCGGCAGAAAACACTCTCTTTCAAAAGATAGACAACATGTTACACCTTGTCCTCCTTGGGGATGTTAAGGATCTTAAAGGATTTTTCCAGCTCAGTTAGACACATATCTACGTGAGCTGGATCATATGTACCTACATATTCCAACACTCCTACACGTCAGAGTCTCTCAAAAGTCTTTCTAGGCCCATGAGCTTCAACATCAAAAACTGGTGTCCTAGGTTGAACTGTAGGCATCCTATCTATCGTGCAATTCATTGTAGTCATAAACTGTCTAACCACAATCTCCAAAGTAGGATTGGCTACATTAGCTGGATCTACTTGAGGCATCTTAGGAATAGCTTTTGCCTTCTCTTGCCTCCTAGCAACATCTCTTGGTGTAGCAATGTTTCTCTCTGCAACATGCTCATCATGTTCTCCAAACATCTTCTCCATCTTCTTCTACTTTTGTAATAGTAGAAGCTACTATAAGATACACTAGAGGACATTAGAACAGACTCAAACCCTAGTCCTATGTCCCTTTAGACTCAATAAACCTATAACTCTGATACCACTAAATTGTTACGACCATTGCTACACTAAACGAGATTACTCAAAACAAAGTGCAAAATTATCACTAGTAATAATATTACCACAAAACAAGGTAAATTAAAACCAATTGAAATTACATATCACAAGCGGAAATATATAGTAAACAAGCCTTAAACACGGGCCATCTGCCTTTCATGTATACCAAAATATGCTACATATTATGTGCAAAGGCTATCAAGCCATAACTGATACATATTACAACCTATTTATATGTACAAGTCATTTCTATACATTCATGATAATAAGCCAAAATCCATGTGTCGATAAACAAAACACAAAATCCCCCCAAATACCTGAGAGTACATGGATGGCACAAATGACTCTACAAGACACTAAACCAGTAGCATGCTCAACCTTCAGTCAACTAATGTTCTCCTTGTTGTGCATCTCCTGCACCACGACCTCAACCTCCTCGTCCACGACCACCTAAAAAATTGTGGAGCCCACAGGGTGAGACCAAATGTCCCAATTAGAGTTATAACTCTTCTCTAACATCTATTATAGACATAGTACTATAAATAGCAATAAATAAAGTAGGTAATTCTATTTAAGTAGTTTAAGTAGTTATAAGTGAGCAGTAGAGCATTATATACTATTAAGAGGAATACAAAGAACATGTATAACTATTATAAACTAATAAGTACAAGAAATAAGGCATGGCATCATCCAATGTGATTCATATTGGACCCTAAGCAAATATACTACATTGTTTTTTTTGGTCGGTCAAAAAACGTGTTACTATTAATACCAAAAACTTTGGGCACTAAGTACCCCATTACATCAACAGAGAGCTAAAAAGCTCGATAAGGTTCAAAATCCCCACGCAGGGGGACATACAACTTTCTATGCCGAGAACCACTAAGAAAACCAAACACCTAACAAGCTAGGTCCAGGCAGCCCAACGAGAAGAAGGCTACAACAGGCCACTATTACATACAGTCAGCATACCCACAAAGAGTAATAGCAACATGACATAGACCAACCACAGGAAAACCAGCCAGTAGCTAGACATGAAGATTCTGGCCTTCTCAGCATCCCAACACCAGGAAACATAAAGGGTGAAACCCAAAAGGAGGACTCCTAATAATAGGTCAACATAAAGCTGAAACAATACACAAAAGAAACAAGAGCCAACGCAAAAAAAACAACAACAAAGATTAGGAAGCAAATTAGCTCCAAATCACTCCTTCATACGTAGCACAACACCAACTATCTAATAAGGGTACCCACAAATTGTTGTACTATGCCAGAATAAGGGAGATCCTTCAAGATGACAACCCCCAATCAACATGGCTGCTCGTCAGCACTGGACCTTGATCTATCTGTAAGCACTGATACACAGTAGAAAACACCTGCACTCAAGAGCAAACATCCAGAGATGAAGAGAAGATGAGACCCTCTCTTAATCCCAACCCCCGTAAAGCACATGTATGCTTGAAGCATAACGTCAAACACCTTGAAGGTGTTCCAGACAGCTTTAGCAGAGAACCATCACGAACATGAGGCACAACAACGACAAAGCACGAACAGCTTGGGGTGACCAGAAAGGCCACCCACCGTCAGGAGATGAGGTAGCCGAAACCAACCCAGAACCGATCATCATGCGCGAACCACCACACCCAGATCAGATCATTGTCGCCTGGGAGCACCTGTGGATGAGTTTCTAACGCCCAGGAGCAGCACGCCGCCAGCACAACAACATTCAGAGTGGGGAAGAAAGGAAGTGAAGTGACCAACAATGATCGTAGGATCCAGGGCAGAAAACTTTTCACCATCTGCCACGCTTGAGCGGGATGGTGTCGACAGAGTCGAAGTAGCCGAACCTTGCCCCGATCTGATCGTCGCTCATGAGACACCTCTTCCTCTCACCCCGATCCAAAGAAGACAAGCTCGTGGCTAGTGAACGGGTGGGTCCCAGAATCATCCCGATGCTACCGAGTGGACTCGACATCGAGGTAGCATCCTAACAAGGAACCCAAAGGGAAACACTGGTGTGCCATCCCAAGTGACCTAGCGTTGAGCTTCTTCTGTGTTGGGGTTGGAATCCCAAGACAGGAGACAGGACCCGAGCACAATACCACACTGAGGTCGCCGAGGCAAACAATGAGGTCGCGGACGACATGGCCTTCACTTCCCTGGATAAGCCAGGACTCGCTCGGAGAGAGGAGTAAGGGGTACCTGAGAAGAAAGGGCGAGGGATCCCTTAGCTTCACCTGCAAAGATGGATTATCAAGCGTGGAGCCACAGATCTGGGAGGGAAGGCTCTTCTCCACCAATCACTCTTGAATTGGGTGGAGGTCGGTCAGTCGACATAGCTGATCCACAGATCCGCATCATCTCCTCGCGATGCTCCTTGTCTTACTCCCTTCCTCCAGGTCACCCGAGGAGAAGACCCCAACTGCATCTTTACTCCAAGATTCCGCACCAAGCTTCAATCAGACTTCATCGTGGCTATGTGGAAGCCAGGGGGAGGAAAGCACCAAGGAAGCACTCCCTCCCCGCAGCAGCAGCCGCCGGGAGAATTCTAGAGAGAAGGGAGAGCGGGTGCCCTAGAGAGAATATGCTAGGGATGGAATTACATTTTTATTATAATGCCCTGAGGATTTGAGGTGTACCACTCAAATCCAACTGACCATTGCTAAGTCAAAATTAGTACCATATAAGATCAATGGAAAATCCGGACTCCATGATCATCACTAGCACTACTCGGTCAGTTCGAGTCTGCAATGTAGTGGCAGAATAGTCAAACTTCTAAACAACAACTTATAGTCATAGATATAGTCATGTAGAGACAACAACTCATAGCTAAAGCTATGGTTCTATAAAACAACAAGTCTACCTTGGTACATGGTACAACACTAGAGAATAGGCTCACGTATGGTCGTTCTATAATGAACAATATACCACTATTTCAATAATTTAAGGATACAAGGAAGTATATCACTTACACCCTGCATATTCAATAATATACGCTCTAACTTTCCCGTATGAGCTACTTATTTCACCAACCAACTAGATACTAACTCTAAAAATGGATCTATGGTACAAGGCAACTACATGATTATGGTTTCACTTGATTAGACATTCTAATTACGTATTTTTTAATGCATCAATCAAGTTACAATGTATACACCCTAAATAGATTCTACAAAATTAAGGTAAGATGCAACTTTAGAAGATATGAAACACATTAAGTGAGAACTTGTCTCATCATCATATGACACTTGTAATATTGTCATTCACTTATGTCATTAATAATACCACATCATTATGGGATTTCACCTCAAAATGTGCTTAAAGCACTTGCTAGGTCATTAGACCCATTCATATAATCATGTACACTTGATCACACACTATATCTCAACAATGTTCATAATCACCACCCTGTGTTATATAAGGTTTACCATAGATCTGACATAGTTATGCCATTCATTTCACCTGCAAGATTAGGTTTACATAAACAAGAGAGATAAATACTATTATGGAATACAATTCATCACGTAAAGTGAGCACATAAATCACAAGATCACATTAGGGTTAGGGTTCATACTTAGCAAATTAGGGTTACATAATATCATTCAAACTCTAAACCCTAATATCATCATTATCCACATATTTGGAGAGCATTAGAATGAAACACCATCATTAATGTTTTTTCATTTATAATTACAACATATTATGTGAGCCATTACTCTATGCATTAGTCTTGTGTACAATTATATGTATCATCCTTACTCACTCACACAATCATAGTGTAATGTTCTGCAATGTGTGCAGTGGATGGCAATACCTGCAATGTGTGCAAGGTCTACATTGTGATTCATGACGTGTGCTGGGTATCCCTTACCTGCAATACGTGCAAGCATCCTCGACACAGGTTCATTCACACACGATGTACGTAGGTTCACTCACTCGTGACACACGTAGTACATCACTTTCCCTCGACGCTCACCTCGACCCGCGACACGTGTAGCACTCTCGACCGTGACACATACTAGCACAACGTCATGACCGCATCACATAGAAACAGTCAACAAATGTCACAACTGTGCATCACCAAAGAGTGTTGTGACCGTGCAACTCTTAGGGGTGTCACGACCCAAAATGCAATAGGGTGTCAACCCAACGATCGCAAAGCGTTATTACTCTAACCCATTGACATCATGATCATAGCAACCTATACTTAATCTGTTAAGTTCATGGGACGGTCTGAACATGTGTCGCGTCCTACATAATTAACCATTTTGACCTGCAATGTTGTGGATAATGCCTCAAGCAACAACGCTACATCAGTCAATAAAAGATAAGGATCACAATCTAGGTAGATCAGTTATATAAGCAAGAACAAGAACATTGATTTAAGGTTAGAACAAGGTAATTTCTTTCTAGGATAATACATGGATTAAACCTTAAACAAAATCATCTCTTCCATCATAAGAACACATTTCTAAAACTTAGAACAACAATGTATAATGAGGTTTAGGATGCATGTAATAGATGAAGAGAAAAGTTATAAAACCTGCCTGATATTGATGATAAAAAAACCTCCCAAGTCTCAAGCTCCAAAAGCTTCAACCAAGCTTCAAAACGTTGGCCAAAGGTTCACCTCCAAGAAGAAGAAATTCATGAGAAGAAGAGAGTTTAGGAAAGGGGAAAATAGATCCTAGGCCGAATCAAAAAGGAAAAGAGAAAGAGAAGAGATCGTCCTCTCACTAGATGCCACCATGTCAAAACACAGTCTAAGGCCTCTATGAAGAGGAGATCTTCAAGAAAAACCTCCATGGATAATCCATGGCCAAGAAGGAAGGAGAATGTGGAGGTTTCATAAAAGAAAACATGATCTAGATGAGAAGATTACTTACCAAGAGACAATTCTCCAAGAATAACCACCAAAGGTTAACCCTAGCACAAAATCTTCACCATGCACCAAGGATCGACCACCTAAGGACCAAGCTCTTATCCTCCTTGCTCCTGAAGCTCCAAGAATGGTCTCAAGGTAGACAACGGTGTATAGAGAGCTGAAAATATTAGCTTGCAAGGAAAGGAATGGATTATATATCCAAAGGAGGAGGGGGTAAAGATCTTTTAGGTGTCAACACATTAGATCACCAAGGGACACATTCCCTTCAAGGAAATATCCTTTAATTCACTCACATGCAAAATAGAAATGTTGATGTTTATCCAAAAGATGTGTCGTGGCCTCTAGGGTAGGTTGCCCCCTTGTCACAGTTGAGACATTCTCATGCACACCCTTGTCTCGACCTAAACCCTAATCACCATAGCATGGTCGAGACACTTACACTAAAAGATAACTGTTGTGACCATCCTATCTCTAGGGTGTCTCAGCCACAACCATGCATCCAATCATGTGTCTCAGTCATGATCCTCACCACAAGTGGTGAAATGGTCATAACCTCAAAACCTAGGATAGTTACCATGTTAATTAAGTAACCCTCGAAACTCTAATATCGCTTGATGATGTCACATATTCAACTATGATTCAATCAAGGCACCCTATTGCATCATTTCTCTATCATGATGCTAAAGAATAAGAAACACTCTCTTCATGTGACAATTTTCAAGGTAACCCTCACTATTGGGTAAATCGCAATATGATCCAAAATATTTACAATATGGCAAAGATAGCTCAAACATTATTCAAATTGGACCGTATTAAAAATACAAGTGTGTCACATGATATTAAAACATCTCAAAAGATTAAATTAAAGTTTAAGGATCTTAATACATAAATAAATTACAATTAAGCACAAATCTAGGTTAGGGGTCTTATAGTAAAGTTTCTAGGTTATACATCATTGTACACTTGACAACCTCGACGATGCATATTTATCTACAACATGTCTACATGATTGAAAAGTCTCTTAGCTGGGAGAAGCTCCCGCATGATCCTTCTACACCGTTGTGATGCATGCTCAGAACAAACACTAATTAGCAATCTCGTAAACAATTTACAAACTCTATAAGGTAAGATACCATCCCTACTGTGGATATACCTCGACCCATGCATCATCACTTTCATATTGTTCACACATGAAGAGTTCCTTCTCATGCCAATCATGAGCATCCATATGTACAAACATAATTGCACACCATAAGTTTTTGACAACAACTGAAACCAACTTGATCAAACAACAGATGACCAAGAAAACAATAAAATGACAAAATCATTTGGATCACAAATTAGAATTTGCATCAATGGCATATTCAACCTCAAAAATGCAAAGAATGTCAGGAAGAAAAAAAATTAAATTTCACCAATAAGGGCCAAAATGGCCAAATTAAAGTGCGAAAATGAGAGTTATACCTTCACTGAGATGGGTGTAGCTGAAACCCACACTAAACGCCTCTAGAGAGGGCGAAGCAAAGCTCCTCTGCCACCTCAAGTATTCCGCCTACATCACCATAATGGGGATATGACAAAAATGCTATCATCTACCAGTCTAAGGCTATTAGATCAAACCAATACAATGACTTTCTTTCTCTCTCCCTCCCCAGTGACGTCAGCCTGATTGCTCTGAACTGATCGTTGCCACTCCTACTTTGTGAAAGAATAAGAAATGGGAAGGGTACCCCAACCTCCTCCCATTTCCCCTCTTTTAAAAATAAACTTCTACAAAATCGCCAATAGGTCCCTAGATTTTAGCAGAATCACCATAATCTTATAAAATCACAAAAAATCATGGCAAAACCACACATTTTTTTAGAAAATACAAACAAACACATTTAAAAAAAAATCTAAAAGTGTCAAATATTGACTTGTAAAGTTGAAATTCCAAATAGTTTTAAAAAATAATTATCGGATATAACTATGATCACCAGGGTCCTAGACTATGACCTAAAACTAGACCAACCATATTCTTCAATTTCAAATCTTTTTGGGTCCTAGACTATGACCTAAAACTGGACGAACCCTATTTGTCAATTTCCAATCTTTTAGGGTCCCAAATCACGACCTTAAATTGAACCAATTTCACAACTTGATTCTAAATCTTTTTAGAGCCTTGACTATGACCTAAAAATGGACCAACCATATGTGTTGCTTTTCAAATCTTTTCGGGTCTCAAATTATGAGATCAAACTAAGCTAACCAAAGCTTCATTTTTATTTATACACAGAATCCTGAATCATGACCTTGAAACTATATCAAGATCATGACCGAGGCATCAACTTTGCTTTCACACACACATCCTTTAAAATCTCAAATCATGACTTCAAAATGAACCAAATTGTTAGTATCACTCAGTGACCCTAAGTTACGGCTCAAATGTCCAATTTCCAAAATAGAGAGGTTGAGAGTAAAAAATAATCATCCATTGACGCTCTAGGGGAGGATGATCAACCAATAGGGGAATGCATTGTGGAGACCACCTTCCGCTAGATACTTACCTAAGAACCCAATCTCAGATGCCTCAATTGCATGAATAATCGATCGACACACTCATTGGCAAGAAGGCCACCTTAAAAATCTCAAGCTTAATCACCAATATTGACGACCCAAGCCCTATCCTAGATACACAATCTCTTCATATTGCACCTCTTAAGAAACTTGATCCTAACTTTAAATTGGCCCACTCAAAAAATTAATTAATAACTAAATATGCTAAGGAAGAAGGGTGATTGCTCTTTTATCAAGATCTCCTTAAAAATGGAAGATGCCACTATTTTTAAATGATTACGAATTCCTAATCTTAATTTCTTTTGACAAATGACAAATCTCATT
Source organism: Alisma plantago-aquatica (assembly GCA_963693085.1). Classification (NCBI taxonomy): domain Eukaryota; kingdom Viridiplantae; phylum Streptophyta; class Magnoliopsida; order Alismatales; family Alismataceae; genus Alisma; species Alisma plantago-aquatica. The sequence continues at coordinate 603,916,668 of OY856413.1, forward strand.
CACCTTTTCACATTCACCTTTTTCTCACTAATACATGAGTAAGTGAGAGTATCAAACATGGTAATTTAAGAAGTAAAGCAATGATGAGAGGCAATGAACACTTATTTAGACATAGGTAAGTGTGTCAGTCAAAGATTACCCTTACTCTGGATAAATGGTTCACTCTCAATCCTATTCTTGTTATGAATGACAATTTCATCAACCCATTATTAGAAGGGAAAGGCATCACCTTCTCCTTCAACCTCCACAGGGTTTCACATAACATCCTTGATGAGTCCAAGATTTTTGGCCTTTCATGACCAAAAGTGGGGGTTAAACTTGTCTCAAGCTTGCAGTTCTCACTCTAATCTTGAACTTTGTCTTGAGAGGGGAAAACTGTTGACACCCCATTTTTTCTCACTCAGTAGAATTTCACAATTAATGCAAATTCTCTAGATAATGATGGAGTCTATTTCACATACCATCCATTTTCCACGTTTATAATTTATCCACGATTTTGCATATCTTTCCACATATTTAGTTAATCCAATTACACCCACTTTCTCCCAATTCGGGGCTTTATGTAAACAGATCTTCTCTTCAGACAGAATGTGCAACTTTCTCTTCAATTATGCTTTTACAACTTTTTTTATTAACTTTCTAGTTGAATTGTCTAAAATAAAAATATCTTTTTAAGGTGTTCAGTTGATTTTCTAACTAAATCTGAGAGATAATCTCAAATTATCTTTCTCTTTGATTTGCTCTAGAACATTCATAAAATTATTGGGAAATCAAGAAACCAACTCAACCAACTGGGACACCTGAGGGATGTGAGCCATCCACCAAGTGCCACATGGAATATCACCTTGATCTATGTGCCCCTCATGTGTGGATCATCAGGGTGATCTGTCACCTATTCTAGAAGGTTCTATACATAACCCAAAACCCTAATATCCACCTATAAGTATCCCCCCACATCATGTGTATTCCAGGTCCCTTTTGAACCTCCTAAAGTCAGAGGATCAAACGACCTCTCATTTTTATTTTCCCATTTCATGATCAAAGGATCCTTCCTCTGACACCTCCTATCCTGTTAGCATATGTCAACGGTAAAGTACTTTAACTGTTACGCCTAACTTGCTATACTGCTATATATAATATATAATTATTGTGTCTGATCCATTCAATTGTTTCATCTGATTTGTTCTATCACTATAAATGCTATGATGCTGCTATAACTGATGCTATTATTTAATTCTTCTAAAAACTCAAAATTTTCATTAGCTTACATATGATAGTCACCTTTAAATCCTAAGCATTAGTCCTAATCACCCATGAGGGATCCATACCATGAGAGGTCATGAGGTGATTAGGATCCAAGTCTACCTAAAAATTAGAACTTTCAAGGCAATGATGGGAAGTACACTACCATCATCAACCCTAAAAGGTCATCCACCCATAAAATACTTTTTGCATTTTTTAATCAATTTTACTTTAACCATCTTTAAATAATGGTCTAGATTGCAAAACCGGACCAGACTGCTCAATTTGGTCTGGTCCAGTCCGATCCATTTTGAATTCGGTCCGATCCGCGGTTCGGGAATTTTGATGAGTTCGGTCCTCGGTCCGGTCCGGACTGCAGACTGACTTTTATATAAAATTAATGTATATTTGAAGGTGTATTCAATAATAAATACAAATAAAGTACATATATAAACACTACTAGTATAAATGTTTGATACTAAAGTTATATAATTGTTAGAAGTGACTAAGATTATCAACTTTGTACGATTAAATAAGTTGTACAACATATAAAAAAGGTTGATTACGGTCCAAACGGTCCGGTCCTACCTCAAAATGGTCTGGTTTGCGGTTCATATATTTGTTGAAATTCAGTCTGTGATCCAGTTTGATTCGGTCCGGTCTGGTTTTGGACCGATGCTCAACCCTATTCTCTTCTTCGTAAAAGAAAGTGTCTTGATATAAGTTTATCGTGTGTGATGGGGGTGCTAATCCCTCCCCATCTGTAACAAGACCACTGAATATGATCTCTAGATTTGTTCTTTATTTTCTATATTTTTTTAATCTTACTCGGATGACAATTCAGATTTACACCATGGCTTCAATGCTTTACTTTGTTTACCTCATTTTCCATATAAAATGTGGTGGGGACTTTGAACATCCATCTTTTTATTTTGCGACATTTTACCACCAAGAATGGTAAAATTTTCCCCGTATTTATCACTTTCCCCTTTTATGGATAGGGGCGCAACACCTTTAGTCAACAATTCTCCAAACAACCCAATGCCAAGTTTGCAATTAGTCTTTTTGGGTCATTGCTTGCATTTTTTGAATCGAATGGTGGTAGTGTACATCCATGAACCGATACTATCATCATGTGATCAACTTTGATGGGTTGTAATCCGTTTCACACCTTTATTACTACTATGCAACTAATGGTAGGTCATTGAAATACTAAAAAAAGTAGTCTTCTTCTTCTTTTCCAATTTTGCCTAATATTTCTTTATCTTTATGTCTAGTAATCTTTTTTGTTTTCTAGTTTATTTTTATTCCTCATATTTAGTTGAGTATCAGTCATAGTTTTTCCTCTAGTGCCGATTTGACACACTTTTTTATACGAATGTCCAAAAATCTTATTTGTTTTCTAATTGAAGCCTTCAGCTGTAGGTTCATCATTTTGACACATCATTCTTAATCTATAACTTCCGAACTTATCACTTTGAGTTCTTGTTACTTGCGTTAGAACTGTTGTTCATTCAATACGGTTTAAGAGTTAGTCATGCATGTTACATGCTATCATGACCCATATCAATCAACTTTTATTTTACTTAGTTGGTTCAATTTCGTGACAACATAGTCTATCATCGGTTAGATCGTAACAAATACTAGGAATGGAGAGAAAAGTTAAAAGTACACTCTTTTGTATTGGACGATCCCTGATAAGTTTTGAATATACCATTTAGCACGATCCTTTTGTAATTTCTTGTGATTAGAATGTAACTTTACTAAAGCAACATATTAATCAACACAACATTAGTGGAGCTATACTGTTGTAATTTGTTGTGGTTAGAATGTAATTTAGTTTCTATGGTAGGCTCAAAACATGCCCTTTAGCATGACTGTTTGGTGATTTCTTGTAGTTAGAATATAACTTAAGCAATATATTAATCACCACAACAATAATAGAGCTATACTTCCTAGCTCTATTAAAGAAATGATCATGCATCAAGATGTTTACCACAAACCCCTACCCCTAATGTTGAGTATCAAAGTGTATCTCTTAACCGCGGAGAAAACACTAAAATGATTTTCAAAATTCTTGGATATACCTGAAGCATATGACAACCCAAATTATAAAAGAAGTTAAATTTGATGAGACGAGGGGTCGTACCGACCACACAACGATGACTTGGTCGAAATTCAGTTAGTAGTATAATGTTGGACGGCATGTGTCGTCTCATTATTCTTCGACCCCTCCCTTACTCATTGATGATAAGGATCGACGTCGTAGTTTACAATTGGTACAAATCATGACAAATACTAGGAATAGACAAAAGAGTGATGCTTATCATGTGGGTGGGATACTTCTGATCCCAGCACCTCTGGCAATGTGTGAGGAATGGAATGCAGAGAACCAACGTGATTTTGGGTTGGTTGCGTGTATCATGCGAGCGATTGCTTATCATGTGCTCGACGTATATTGAGGTGGGGGGTCGAATGAAGCCGTAGGATGGCAGAAAATAAGAGTGGGGCCATGTTGGAGTCAGTCACAACAGAGAGAGAGAGAGAGGAATTGTTGGTCTGATTTACGTATATTCATACATAAATGAAAATAGTATATGTTGTTGCCGCGCGTGCCAGCCAATCACGCCTCCTCCCCGCTTGCCATAGGGGGAGACTGGGAGAGAGAAAGTAGAGATTCGGAAGTGGATGATTGAGGCCTGGAGGCAAACGACTAGCTAAGCCCCGCTGTCGCCGCACACTGCAACAGAGGGAGGAGGCGCGGATGCCAGCAAATGGCAATACCCAGTGGTTAGATGAGGGGGAGGGATATTATAGCTATGATATGCTGGTGCTCTACGCTTCCCTAATTCCGGCCGCGTTAGGGAAGGGACGGGGCCGGGGGGAACATGTTTGGTACGGTATAATCGGATGACAAATCGCCTGTTTGATGATGTATAATTTTACATTGCGAACTCACATAACTGCATTCTACTAAATGCTGACCGTGTCTAGTTTGGGAAAGACAATTGCATTTGACACCACGAGTTTAACTAAAAAAACAGAAATGAAGAAACAAAAATAAATGAAAACGAGTCACTCCAGTGACACGACTCCGGCGAAAAGCCATCCCTCTCAACATGAAAAGGTAAGCCAACATGCACCCGCGAACAGCAGTGCCGTGCTGGGTGGGGTTTTGTCTCTTGCGTAGCTGGTGCTTCAACCTCCTCCTCATCGCGACTTTGTTTTCATTTTGTTGGTCAAGACTGAAGGATTTCCAAATATAACCCCCACCAGTTCAGATATAAATAATCAGACTCGCAGAGTCGCGACATTTACTCATGCGACTCCAGAAACCTAACTCTAGCTATCTAGCCCCAACTCCCAACTGGTGTCATTATCATTATCACCTTCGTGATGATATTGGCGTGCCGTGCGCTTGTTAATTATTCTTGTGCTGCCATGGCAAGGAAGCGTGGGGTACTCTAGGCCATGCGCGTTCACACACACCACATGAATCATTGTACCGCAACTAGCAATCAGCATTTTTCGTTTTGCTCAGAACCATAATTAGATAACAAAATAGCATCATCATTCACAAGGTTTTGGGGGAAAAGCGTCTACCATTATTAAACTAAATGAATATGTAAAGCACAGACCAACTCCTACAAAAAGGTAAACCAACTGAATATATATATATATATATATATATATAGGGCTAGACCCAGAAGCTCCCTCTACTCCCAGTTCATAGTGCTGCTCAACCAGAGTGCTTTGCTTTCGTGTAAGACTGCAACGCACCATCAGAATTGAGGGATCCGTTGCATGGCTTGCACGTCAAACTTCCAGAATTAAGAGTATGTCTATTGATTTGAAGGCAGAAGTTTTACCAGCCTGCTGTTTGGGATAGGGAGTTGGTTGCTGCATGGGGAACCTTCTTTCCGTCAGCACCACCTGTTTTGCCAACAGGTCCAACAACCTTTGCCTTCTTGTTAGCAGTGACTGGAGTTTTAGCATAAGCTCTCTTCCTATCCTTCTTAGGAGTAACGTTTTCCTCCTCGTCAAGGCTCTCATCTTCTTCTTCATACTCATTGCTATCATCCTCATTGGCCATTTCCTCATCAGATTCATCGTCAGAATCTCCTAGATCACAATCTTTGGACTCATCGTCCTCTTCATCTTCATTAGAATTATCTTCCTCCTCCTTTATAGGGGGCTTCACAGCCTCTTCGGGTTTCCCATTAGCTTTAATAATAGAGTCACTGGGCTTAGCTGCATTCTCTTTCTTCACAGGTTTTCCATTCTCGACCTTGAGAAACGGCTCCACTTTCATCTCTTCCTCCCCCTCTTCAGAAGGCTCATTTCCAAAGTCATCAGGCTCATCGCTGATGATCGCCTTGTAACCAGTAAAGAAGACGCTGCCGTCCTTCCAGCCGTGGGACAGTTCAAATCCCTTCTCAAAAACAAGGTCGTAACTGATCTGACCGCATTTCTCCGCATTGAGTTGTCCAATGACGAGCTTCTTCCCTTCAAAATTGAGATAGACAGTAACAAAGGGGTTTACCGCGGCCTTTTCAGAATCCCCAATGCATGCCTGTGATAGATGAAGGTATTTGTCGACACCAGGTTCGACCTTAACCTTCTCCCCTGCCTTGACTTCAATTCCCCAGAACTCCATTGCAGCCGCCGCTTACTGCTGAGAAGGATTGGAACACAAGGCGCCCTTGCAGAGACTAGGGTTTTCGCGGAGCGCGGACTGCGTTCAAGCCGTGATGTAGGGTTTTGGGAGCTGCCGCCTGTTTTTATAGCAAGCTAGAGACCCTCACAACTATCGGACCCGGTTCAAAATTTTGGATTGCAACTTACCAATTGGTTTGTTGATTCAAAAAACTTACCAAGTAAAATTTCTTAAGCAAATTTTTATTATAAAATAGTTCTGAGGTAGGGTTTTTGAGTTCTCTCCTGATTGGATTGTCGAAAAACTTATGAAATAAAGTTTCTTAAGTAGTTTTTCATGATTGGTTTAAAAATAAGTGTTAAAACTTGAGTTCAGTGATTTTCGGTGAGTTACAGACTTGCATATCTTAATTTTCCTCATAAATAGAGCGGAAAATGAGTTTTGAAACAACTAACAATATTTTTCGTAAAATATTATTTTTCATTCTATATAAATGACACATGAAATATATTTTTGACTAAACATGTTAGCGAGATGGTTACATTTTTTTATACCAAAATAATAACATAATATGACAATACACTATATCGTACTATGTAGAATATTGTACACTGTAACCACCATTATCAATGCGGTTTATAAAATAAAAAATTTAAGAATACTATGAAAAGTAATCACACTACACGATGTAAAAAAAGGATGATCAATATAGTATATTTTTATTTTTCATAATTAGATAATATAATGTGAATCATCATTTTAAAATGAATACACTAAAAATTAATTTTGTACATTGTTAAACAATGACGAACCAAAACTTATATTTACCAACACATATAGATATTACTACAATACTTTGTACATACAAATTGAAATAAAAATATTGTAATGTGATTTTTATCATAATATTTTTATTAAAATTATAATAATACATACTATAAAAATAAGTTCCACATGACTTATGATTTAGAGAAAACCAATCAAAGCCTTAAGAAGAGCAGAAAATGAATTCTGAAATAACTAACTTACAATTATATTTTTCATTCTTTATAGAAAAAAATGTAACATATTTATGACTGGATATGCTAGCGACGTGGATATTATTTATTGTCAAAATTGTAACATAATATGACAAAATACTATACAATACAATTATATCATGTAAAATATTTTACAATACAACCACCAATTATGAGTGTGGTTTATATAATAAAAAATATATGAACACTATAAAAAAGGTAATCAATGCGTTTATCCTTCATGCTTATACAATATACGTAAAAAATAATAATTGACTATAATTGTACATGAAGAATATACTAAACAATAATATTGTACGTTGTGTTAAACAATAATGAATCAAAATTTATATTTTAAGTACTTCAAAATATAATTTTTTTCAATACTTTGTATCTAAAAAAGTGAAAGAAAAATATTGTGATGTGATTTTAAGTAAAATATCTATATTAGAACTAGGGGTGGCCGGGTGGGTGTGGTCTAGTCAAGTCTGGTTTGACCATAAAACCATAGACCATACCACATATAGTGGTCTGAAAATTTTCCAGACCAAACTTGACGCTAAAAAGATATAGATCGAACATAATTTGACCGCTAATATCTGATCAAGTTTGGTTGAGTCTGGTCTAAAGCCATTAGTATTTAGTATCTACTAGACACATATTTAAATAGAGATCAACAAAAAGAAACTTCAACAATAATCGTTTCACTATTATAGTCAAGTTATTGGTTTTCTTCAATAAAAACCACTCAAATAACATGAAATTTTATTATCTAAATTAGATGGATGTTTTGTATATCACATATAATATAAAATTTTAATTAATTATTTTAAATATATAAATATATAAATAAATATATATATATATATATATATATTTATACCAACCAAAACATTAATATAAAAGTCATGACAACGTTTATATCAAATAGAATGTAGATATAATCTAAAATATTGTACATAACATCAATGAAATAATGACTAGTATAATTTTCTTGAGTATATATATAGACACATGCACATACACATATATAGAGTTGGTCCAGTTCGGTCTGATTGGTTAATTGGTTTTCCAAACTATGACCAGGCCAGTTAAGGATGGTCTGAACACTTTTCAAACTGAACTTGAGCGTAATACCCATCCAAACCAGACTTAACTAGGTGATTTTGTCAAGTTCGATTTGGTATGATGGTCAATTTTGATCTCCTATCCAACCCTAATTAGAACTATAATTATACCACACTAAAATATTTGTTAAAGGAGTGACATTCATACCATGACTGCTTATGTTTGTTATGGATAAAAAATATTATGTCTATTCAAAATTATGATTCTTTCTTTATGTCTTTGTCGTCCTTACTTATTATGTATTACACGTAAAAATAAACAATGCTCTTTTACAATTTCCATATCTACACTTTTAATAAACCAATCACATGGTAGTGAATGGAATTTAAGTTATAAAGAAGTAGAGTTTCCAGAAAATGAGTTCCACATAACTTATGACTTGCACCAAACCAATAGGAGGCTTAACGAGTGTTGGTTGTCCCTTCATAGGCTTGGTTTCTATCATTTCTGAGGTGGCCTTAGCGGTGCATCCTCTTTCTATTGTCAAGCCAAGAAGTCATTTTATTCATCCTACCCTCTTTATGTAGTCAAAAATGTCAAGCAAGAAACAACAACCGTTCATAAAAGCATATCGAACTCTACATGACCACATCCTAAGAAACAAAAAAACTCACCTCCAACTCTATCAGCAGTCAACCTTCGGGTCTAAACTCAAAACATAAAAAAACTATCTGACTACCTATCTAAGTATCTGTCCATCATGTGTCAATGTAAGGTAAGCCTTGTCTATCCAAAATGAGAAGTCCACTTATCATCATAGGGAAGGAAAGACCCTCTCTCATAACAAAAGAGGTATTATGAATACTCCCCCAATTACCAATAGCTCTAGTAGACGAATCATAGGAATTAGGTGGTCAATGATGGAAAATTCTTACACCTTCTCCGCGATCTTCCTAATGAAATGGGATGTACTCCAAGACTTTTTAGCTCCTCTCCAAGCCATCTCATAGATCAATTTTATGTCAGTATCAAGAACTGTGATGTCAAGGTTTTGAACATCCATTGTTTGTAAGGCAATCACCAGAGCTTGTGCACAAGCTTCCTCATAGTCAGTTGTCGTCATAGTGTATATGTAGCAAAGTACCAGATGGTCTATCCTACCACGAACCACATCTATATGGTCTCAATATGTAACATACTGAAACCTAGAACTTAATCTTATTCCAGGATTATGAAGTTAGAAACCTTAGTATTAAATGTTTAGCCAAACAAGGATAAGAGTATGCTCTTTAGTGACCTTAAATATGTTAATACATGAATAAATCACCCTAACATGTAGAATATAATTAAATATTACCTAATACCTTCAAACTAATCATAAAATCCATGATAGGTACATAAGATATGTCACATGAGGTAATAATGTGCATAAAAAGACAAGGTGTCCATAATTGAGAATAATACATTATAATTCCACAAAATACAAAATAAATAAACTTATGTGAGATAATGATAGAGTAGATTCCTTATAGATCATTCTTGTGCCTTATGGAGCAAGGAAGAGAAAAAAGAATGAATAATAATGCTTAAAACATGTTAATGTGATATTAAATTATTTAATATGAGAAATAATAGAAATGATGGATTAAAATTTATAAAAGGAAAACTTATTGGATAAGAATAACCTTGTATTCATTTTCTTTGGATATGCTTTTGCTTGGAGGCCAAGTTTCACCAATTTAGGATAATAATAGTCATATCTATTTAATTTAGAAAAGAAAAGAGTGTTTCTCCTTAAAAATATTAAATAAAATATTAAATGACTCCAAAATAGGAAAATAATCTTAGATTCATAATCTACATATTAAAATACACCTTTGAGTGAATTATTACTCAATTTGGAGAAAGTTTGATTAAAAGGTAAAATTAGGAGATAGAAAGTGTGTAGAACCTTCAAAATATTAAATAAATGAACAAACAACTCCAACATGTAAAATTGATGGCAAATTCCTCTTCAGCACATTAAATATGACTTGTGGGTGAAGTTTCATCAAATTTAGAGAATCTTATCACCATTAATGAAGGAGGAAAGAGAAAATAGTAATTGATTTATTTAACCCATTAAAAGTTCTCAAAAGGCAAAACTAAATCAATATTCGGATTCTACACCTCAAAATCAGTCATGTTATCATTTTTTTATTAAATTTGGAAATTGTTTGATCACTCAAATGAAGAGAGAGAAATTCATTTAATAATATATGTATCACTTTATAATTGGATTGAGAATATATGTCACCCAACTCTTTTCTTTTTTGCATGTGATCTGACTGGATGGGAGAGCCTCATGGACCCGTATCCATTGATCGGATGGTTCGGGGTCATCTCCTACCTCAAGGAGGGGTATTGCGAAATTTTGAAAACTTGATATTCTCTCTCTCTTCTCAATTAATTCTCGGAATTTTTGTTCTGTTAGCTTCCTTTTGTGATTCTGTACAAGAATATCTCAACTTTTCATTATTTTGGCAAAGAAATAAGAAAACCCCAATTCTCTCAAAACCACCCTCTCACCTCAAACTCAAAAACCCTAGTACACCTTCCCCCACCAATAAATACCTCCACTCTTAGCTTCCTGGAGATCCTTGCAACATTTCTCTCAACCCATTTGAACCTTTGCTTGCTCGTGTGTCGCTGGAGATCAAAGTGAAGCCCCTGACCTTACGACAGATCACCCTCTCTCTCCTCTCCACCTCTGAACGAATTGAAGGTACTATTGAGTTCGTCTTCTTCCAAGCTTTCCATTGGTACTTTGATCTTCAAGTTTGGTCGAGAAATGTGAAAATGCCCAAAACGACCCATGGACCTCGCTGGCCACGGTGCGAGCTCGGTAGGGAAGAAACCTACTTGTGATTTTATGCTTTTACCCTCGCCTCGTCGTTCTTTCTTTGTTTTTCTTGCCATGGCCAGTTTGGTCATTTTGCCTTCTTTTCCTTTGCTTTGGGCGAGGTCAACCAAGAAGTTGACTGGTGACGCATCCTATTCCTATTGGGCAAAGTCAGCCCGACCCCTCTCTCTCTCACGGATTTTCTTTCTCTTATTAGTTTTTTGGTGAATTATAATTGGCTTATTTTATAAAATTCATATCTTTTGCTCTGGTTGTCCAAAAATTACAAATATATACTTGTTGGATTTAGAAAAGTGCAAGCTTTCTAATGGTATTATTTTTGTCACCTGAATCTAATGTTATAAAGAGGTGATTTTAATGGATTAATCTAAATAAGTAATAACTTGTAAAATTCATAACTAAATATATAAAAGTAAAAAAAAATAAAATATGTTTTGAACTCGGGAAAATATAACCTAAAACATAGTGTGGTTTTGATAACCTAATTCATTAACAACAAAAGGCAATTTTTAGGTTTTTGAATAATTAATGCACTTCTAACCCTAATTTCACATACATGATATTAGGTGCTTTGGAAACCTAGATTTGGATCTAGAAGTAATATTGTTTGTTAAGACTCTATGAGAGGTATGTTTGCATCTCCTATTATCTTAAATTGTCTTTCTTTTGGTCCTATGAACAATAGCCTATACACATTACTCTTATCTTTTGATATCATGGTTCTTGTGAACTATCTTATTTGTGGTGATCTGGGATATTCTCTTGAATCTTTTCCTCATGCCTTAGTGCATGTTGGACTTATTTGTTGTTATATGCCTACTTTGAGGTGGATGATAATGATGATCACTTATGTGGTGATTAATTTGAAAAATACGACTATACCTTTACTTGCCTCTCTATTAAACATGTTGTGTGATCACTAGCCGTAGAGTAATATAACTTCATTGGTTTTTGGGTTATGTGCTCTTATTTATTTTTGGGATGGATGTTATGTGCCCCATACCCGGGTTTCAAATTTATGATGTTTGGCCCAACATTTATATATATTAAGAGTTTGCTTATGTGCCAATCTCTATCCAGTTTCAAGTTTATGAGGCTTGGTCGGCTTTGTAATTTATGTTGTTCTAGTGCTATGTTTATCTCACCTACATGCAGATTGTTATGGGTTTTGTGCCCTAAAAACATTATGAGTGCTTTTGTGGCACCACTTTTATTATTGATTTTATGGCAAGAATTCCTTTTATATCTATTAGTGATTCTTTCCTTTTATGCCCATTTGGGTAGTTCTAACCTTTTTCATGGGAAGCCTTCTATACTTGATGTACCTCTTTCCTAATATATATTGCTCAATTTCTTTTTAGCATGCTCATACCATATTTTTGCTATTATCCTCTTTTCTTTTCCTTTTGTGGGGTATGCTTCCAACCCCAGGTGTTGGACAAGGAGAAGGAAATCTAGGATGACCTGGACCACAACAAGTGTAGATATCTTTGTGGGAGACTTTGCTTGAAGTTGTTAGGTGATCCTCAGCTAGTCCTAAATATGTAGTTAGTGTTCCCTTTATATCACCCAACGTGGTGAAAGTTTAGTATGATAAGAAGCTTTGTAATGGTTGTTGGGTTTTAAGGGAGACAGAGAAGGCAGCGGAAACAAAAAAAATGTCTTCTCCCCAAACCCAGAACGAAAGAAACGCGTCAACGTATATACAGTAGGAAGGATGGTTTGTAGAGACATACCTTGTCCCAAGGCTTGCTCGATGACGTTACCTCGCGGCTTGCGCGGTCTTCACCTCTGGTCTTGGATGGAGTCTGTGCAACTCCTGGTCTCACCGGGACTGTCGGGATTGATAGTTGTCCTCCGAGCGGCAGAAGTCTCCCGCCTCTGTAGTAGTCCACACAGACCACCTAGAACTCCGATTGCCTTATCACACAAGGCACCGAAAGGAGTCGTACCCTCCTGTTGGCGTACTAGTCACCGACACACTCTCCTGCAACCAGTCACTTTTCTACTGTTGTCTTTCCCTTGCTGTGCCTCCCTTATTGGGTAGCACTTGCTTGGGCTCTCTCGGTTACCACAACTAGAGAGAACAACGACTTTGCAGAGAAACTGGTGTTCTGAGTTGTACTTTGAGAAGCCCCCAATACCCCAATATATATAGGAGGGTCATGGGACAGGGTTCTCTACCCCGGACAATGTGGAATTAAAGCAGGAGTAGAAGGATTCGAGATTTTCCACAAAACAACTAACTGCGCCAGCTGAACCGATCGTTTCAAGCATGAAATGGTCGGTTAGGGACCTAAGCCGATCGGTTCACACCTAAACCAATCGGTTGGGATACCTGAGCTGATCGATTTGTGTTCCTGATCAGTTCTCGATTGACTTTTCCTCTTTTGTTTCGAATTGATCCAAATACCAATCCTTGTTGCAATCAAATTGGACAAGTGAAACGAAGAGAAATTTCTTGCAAAACTGACTTTCCCAACTCACTCGTTTGGACGAGTTGAGCCGATCAGTTCAACCCTTGAACCGGTCGGTTCAGCCTATCCTGAGCTGATCAGTTCATCTCATGAGTCGATCGGTTCACCAAGCTGAGCCGATCGATTCATCATATGAGCCGATCAGTTGGGAGTGAAGACTGTACAAAATCAGTCAATTGTAGTTTCAATCAATCCGATACTCTATTCAATCGATCCAACACCTTGAACACTATGATATTGAGCTATCAATTGATTGAGTGTTTAATTGAACTACTAAACTCCTTTAGTAATCAATCTAAAGATCATTTGTGGATAAACTCCTCTTCCAGGTTAAATCATATGTGTGTGACCCTGCATGCCCATTTCACATTGGAAGTGAAAGTCCATTACACTTATGACTTCACAAGCAAAGAGCGGTGCCTAGTCACACATAAGTGCTACCCAAGTGAAAAGGAAAGTTGGAGAACAACTTTCAATCCTACAATACGTGAATGGTGTTATAGCGAATGTATAATTCCTTTGTCACTGATATCCCGAATGAACTCAAGGCATGGTACAATCATCCTATCAACGTTCATTCACTTTCTTGATCTTAGAGTAGATTGGAGGAGATATGTATGACATCAATATCACATACTGATTCACACATGCATGCACGCCTATCTCAATCCTACTCATCAAGTGGCCATGGATATCAAACTCCCTCAGGAGGGACAAATCCCATATCTATCACTCACCCCTCAAAAGCCCCATGTATTAAAGCCACCTAATCATCACCTTTATAACAACCCATGTTTCAGGACTGCATTTGATGATGTCAAAGTGTACCCAACAACATGTGTTGAGTGTAGTGATTTTAGGTCAAAGAATCACACTCACCACCATCACTGTGAGAACTGACTGTGACTACCATGTCATGGTTCCATGTGTCAAACTCACAGTGGGTCTGTCTGGTACACTTGTTCTCAAACAAGTACCTATGTGTTTGGTTTGATATCTCCATATCACGACTAACGAGATTCTGTCATCAACCAACACCACAATCTAGTCTTGTATGTCATTGTTGTCTATCTACCTTCCACAATGACATAATAAGAATGTACAAACTCTTAACATACGTATGATCTCATCGTTCAGGTCCTGAACCTGAAAGCATACGTCATTGAGTACTGTCATTCTCTAGACATTCAATCTGTTCTATCATTATCTCTTATGATTGAACTAGAAAGAATTTGAAGCTTGCCTTTGATGTTTATCAAATCAATCTTAATGTATCCCACCAATCATCCCATGATTGGCTCTCAGGGCATACGTACCAACAATGGTTAGATACATCGTTTCATTCTGCTACTACTTTGTGTTATGATATAATCATGTTAAATAAATTTGGTTTCATCCCTTTTAAGAAAAAAGTTTTTGTTGGTGGATATTGCCTTTTTATTTTTAGTAGGGAGTGGATCCCTATGGGATCCCACTCCTTACAGCATGGTATCCGAGCTTGTAGTTATCAATTATCTAACTATTTCAAAATCATCTCCCTTAGGATGTTTACCTTCTTTCATAGGTTTCATATACCTAGTATCCTTTCCTTGTGTAGGAAAAAACCCTAATGGCGGGAGATAACTCGACTCTTGACAACATGTCTGACTACGAGACACCCCAGAACCCATATCTTTGAGTACTGTCATTCTCTAGACATTCAATCTGCTTTATCATTATCTCTTATGATTGAACTAGAAATAATTGGAAGCTTGCCTTTGATGTTTATCAAATCAATCTTAATGTATCCCACCAATCATCTCACGATTGTCTCTCAGGGCATACATACTAACAGTGTTATAACCCCAATTTTGGGTTCATTTGCTGAGAAATGTAATTTCTCATATTAAAGATAAATGAACAAATAATAATGTCTTTTCATTACAATAGCCTTGATGATTGTTGTGTGGGCTTTATTAGCTATTGGGCCCAATAACAAGGAAATTCAATTAGTAAATGAATAATTAAGTTTTGAGAAAAGAAAGGTGTGGAAACCTCCAGAAGGCAAAAGAATACAATCCAAAGTTGGATTTCGTGCCTCTTGGGTTCCTTGGGTCCCAAGGAGTTCAAAGTTGCATAGAGAATGCAATAAGAAAAGAAATGACCAATTAAGTATTTCCGTGTTAAGAAAGAAATTGAAAATAATGATAAAATGTGGAAAATAAGTGAAAAGAGGTATAATTGAGTTATCCTTGGTGGATTTTCTTATCCCAAGGATTCCTAATGCTAAAAGGAATTCCAATAGGAATATAGAGGAGAGATAAAGAGAAATACTTAAAAAAAGAATTAAAAAGGAAAAGAAATTGATTAATAAAAGGGAAATATGAGAAATTGACTTTCAAAAGAAGATAAAGGCAAATAGATTTTCCCCAATATGGGAATCCATGCCTTTGGAATTTCCTGAGGTCCAAGGGACCCAAAATAACAAGATAATGGCAAAGGGAAGGGAAATAACAATTACTTTTGAATAAATTAATGAATAACTTAGGAGAGAAGGAAGCCTTCTCATCCCTTGGAATTTGTTTCCCAAATTTCGTACAAAGCTAGATGATTCCAAGACAAACCGTCCCTTAAAATCTGAGTTAAAAAGGGGCAAGGGTTTGGGAGATATGAATTTCCTAAAAAAAATTGCTAAAATTGGATTTATCCAGAATTTGGAAATGTTTTTCCTTTTGTTTAAGCACAGATAACACAGACCGTTGGATCTTAATCCAATAGAGACTGGTCATCATCTAAGTCCCACTGGGACTAGGACTCTATGAGTCACAGAGGATTTTTCCTCTCCATTTTTCTCACAACCCAATGGATGTGCAAAGCTGTCGTCGCTTTCTTTGAATTCGGAAGAGGAAACCGCAGGGGATCACCCCTGGTTTGACGAGGGTTGGTCACCTAATGGGAAAGTTCCCAAATCTAGCGAGCCTACCTCCCACCCTATATATAGGGGAGGTTCTACGTGGTACCAACGCTCCCACAGACCATTCTCGTGAGTTTGGACCCCTGAGACGAGTTCTCCAGTGCGTCCGATTTGTCCAAAAGCCTCAACCTTCTCCCTCATTAAGCTGTTGCTGTCAACGGAGTAGCAGGGACTTCTCGGCGACGAAGGATCGGTGAAAGGCGGGAATTGATTCCCCAGACAAGTCTTCTAGGGATGGGTGGAGCTTCTGGTCCAATCATAGCGTTTGCAGAGACACAGATGGCCAGAGTCAACCCTTGCGTTGACTCGACTGGGTTGCTCATGAGCCAACCCGAGGAAGAAGATGACCGGGCTAAAAGACCCCTTTGTCCTCCTCGTTCCTTCTCGTCAAGTAAGGTTAAAATGGTCCTTTTATTCTTTTTAATCTCAAGATCAGGCGCGTGCATCCCTGGCCACTGGATCCTGAGTGGACCAACGGACCACAAATCAAATGATCCGGGTTATTCCCAAAATTAGCAAATAAATAAATATAAAGGGGTTTTCTTGATTAAATCATAACTCTTGCTAGAAAACTCAGATGGGAAAAGTATATACATGAAAAGTGATCATAAAAATACGAGGGATGTATTAAAAATGGTTTGAACACCTAAATCTATATATTTTTTGCAAAAGCGCATATTTTGAATAGGAAAGGTATTAATTTGTGGTTAGAAACCCTAATTGTTAATCAAGGATAGATTTAATATTGCAATTAGGTTAATTCACGCATGGTGAACTTGATTAAAGATAAAGATGGTTTTTAACCTGTTTTGATGTTAGAATTGCAAGGTTTAGGGTTTTTAAACCTAATATGTTGATTAAAACCCTTAGAAACCCTAAGTGAGGGAAAAAGGGAAGAAAGAATATAATAATCCAAAAATTAGGGTTTTTGTGAACCAAATCTGATCTTAAGATCTTAATGGAAAATAAACTGAGATAATTAGGGTTTGATGGATATTTTGATAAATATAAAGTAAAAGCGGTAAAAAGGAAGTGAAACCCTAATTATGGTCAAAACCCTAAAAAGGGCAAATAACCTAGGAAACAACTATGATTAATGGATCGAGATGACATGATTAATGATAGAGAAATTGAATGCCTTTTTCAGGAACAAGTTGTGTCTGTGCTTGCTTGATTTCCTGATTGATTGAGTTATTTCTGCATTCAAGTCTGCTTAACAGGTATGTGGTTAATTATGGATAACCGCCTTAGTTTCCCGAGGATTTTTCGAATGGTTAATCACATTGAATGAAAATTATCTATTGGATGTTCATACTTGCAAATTATAAAGTCACTATGATTATCACATTAATAATAGAAGTATGGATTCTCGCACCTACATGCCACCCTGATGGATGATGCCAAAGGTCAGGCCCAGATGGGTAGACTAATGGACACCTTGAGTGGTGACCCCAGGCACCAAGAAGGTGGCCTATGATATTGCATGACTAGCGGGCGCCTTGAGTGGTGACCCCCAGGCACCAAGCTTGGGATTGAGAAGGTGGCCTTAAGTCATTGGCAAAGGGCACCCTAAGGTGGGTATGCCAGGGTTAGGGCAAAAGCGGTGGAGAATGTCATACTGAAAAAGTGTAAATTGGCTTGTTAATTAATTTGATTGTGATTATTAAATTGTTAGCCATATTTGCAAGATTTTGGTTGTTCCCACATACCAGTATATTTCGATATACTGACCGACGTTTTGTTTGTCGGCGTTTTAGGTACAACCCTGAAATGAACAAACGGTAAAGTGACACATTGTGAAAAATAAAACTTAAAGTGCCCGGAGGATTAGATAGAGTATATTCAAGCTGTGGATAGATAGACTTCCAAAGTTTTTCAAAGGTAAGTAAAGTTTTAATTTTATACCAAATTCTAGTTAGTTAGTAGAATTTCATAATTTTTATTGATTATTTGTTGAACCTTTGATCCTATTAATTGGATAACGGCACCGACCCTTCGGTCCCCCTTAATTGGGGGTTACCAGGAGGTGGGGTCGTTACAAACAGACTCCCACTTGCACTGCGAGCCAATCACCCTTGAATCATATTCATAGTGATTGTAACATCCTTGACCTGGGTTATGCTTTAACCCTAGAGGTTTTGCTTAATAAATATAATTATATGCTTGCTCTTATCCTTTGAAAAGTAATTAAGGCTCAACAGGAACTTATGTTCCAAGTTTGGTCCTGATTAAATGCTATTTGAGCAGTGTTCCTTTGTTTTGGACCAAAGTGCAATTTACCCAAGTTGAGGGGTTATATTGCAATATGTCACATGATTGAATATGCCTCTTGTGTTCTAGAATAATTATATAGATATATTATGCAAGGTGGTGGCTGGTAGAAAGCCCAAATTACAAGTTTAAACTTGTTTGAATAATGTTGAAATAATAATTGCTTGCTTTGGACTAAAGTGCAAATTACCCAATTTAAGGGGTTCAATTGCAATGGTTACATGATAAATGTTCCTCAAGTTTTATAGAATCACAAGAACGAGATTGGTGTTGAGGTATGTCTTGTGAAAGCCTGAACACCAAGAAAGAGTTGATTAAGCAATGTTTGTGCATTAAAACCTAGTTTTGGTGTAATGTGCAATTTACCCAAAACCTAGGGTTCAATATGCAAAATACCACTTCTAGAGATTCCCTAATGTTTCTTGGTATCAATTAGAGACAATAAAATCAGAGGGGCATCTCATTTAAATCTCTTTGGAGGAGAGAGAATCTTGATATTAAAATAATCAAGATTTAAGCATAATTGAAACCCTAATTCAATTTAATGCAAAAATAAATATATTAGTGGAAGTTCCCTTCAACCTAAAATGAGATTGTTGAATTTGTATAAGTTTGAACGTCCTTGTGCCTTGCAAAGTCCACGAAATATCTAAAGCAAGTGGAGAGTCCACTCACATTAGTTAACTAAAAAGTAATATCCACTCAATTTTGGATATTATTATTATAATGGTTAAGGTGCTTAATTTGTTTTCTTTTAATTCTTGAATAATGAAGAGGAATTTCAAGATGGGGGAGATGGATTCGTATGAAAGGGATGGAGGGGAGTATGTGGCACCAATTTTGGGAGTTTAAGGAATTGTTTATCACTTTCTCTCTCATTGAAATTCCCTTATAAACATCTCATTTGCAACCCACATGAAAGGCTTTTTTGATCCCTTTTTCTTTCCTTGCTTTGGCCGTGCACAAGGGAGATTAGGATCAACAGGAGGACGTTCCCCAACCTGTAGGTAAGTTCCATAGTCATCTTCAACCTTGATTTCATGGTGGAAATCGAAATTCAATGCTTAATTTCTTCTTTTCTTCATTCAATCTTCAACCTTGGCCAATCATTTCACTCAAAGACTTGAGGATGAGCCTTGTAAATTTGAGGAAGATTCATTCACCATTGAGGGCGTGAAGGTTGAAGCTTGGATTCAATTTTGAAGGTGGGTTATATAACTTGAACCCTTAAATATCATTATTGCTTTCAATTTATTCATTATATGCTGAACTTTTCTTCTCTCTCGATTTCCTTTTGATCAATTATTGAAATCACCATAAGATTCATAACTGATTTTGAAGGTCTGGAGCTTGAAGATGATGATGTCATCTTAAGCACACACCTCAACAAAGTACATGAGCAAACAGTTTCAACATTTGAAACCAATCGGTTTCAAGATCGATTGAAACCAAACGGTCTCAAGACCGTTTTTGGGTAAACGGTCTGAAGACCATTTGAGATCAAATGGTCTCAAACCATTTGGAGGATCAATGCTGATGTGGTTGGATGATGATCCAATGATACCAATTGATTTGATTTTAAAGGTTCCATGTATGAATGATCCACCAATTGCAAGCCCTAATCGATTGAATTGATCGAAACCTTAATTGATGGAATTGATCAAGACCGAATGGGCAAAACCAATCAAGACCGAATGGGTAAAAGTGATCAAGACTGAATGGGTAAAATCAATCAAGACTGAATGGGTAAAAGTGATAAAGACCGAATGGGTAAAATCCATCAAAATCGAATGGGTAAAAGTGATCTAGACCGGATGGGTAAAATCAACCAAGATCGAATGGGTAAAGTTGATTAAGATCGAATGGGAAATTTGATCTTCAAAACCATTTGATCATTTTGACCGTTTGGGAGAGTTGATGGAATGGAGGTCAAGCACCTCAAGACCGAATGGAGTTCAATCACCTCAAGACCGTATGGAGGTCAAGTACCTCAAGACCGTTTGAAGGTTCAAAAATAACAAAACCGTTTGGAAATTTAATAGTTTCAAAGTTATGAAAGAACAATTAATTCCTTGATTTGTTAAATAGCATATATCCAAGTTAAATCTAGTGGTTGTACCTCTAAAGTACTTAGATGATTAGTACCTTTAGAGTGGTAAACTTTGATGCTTATGGAAGCAACATCTCAACACACTAAGCTAACCCTAAGTATGTATATGAGGGGTTGACCTAATCTAATCAAGCTTGAAAGTGATCAACATACTAGAAGGGATGAGAGAGAGAGGAATTCATACATGTATAATAATCATGTAATGGTTAAGCCTCAACACTCTCAACATGAATATAATATGTAGTTAGGGTATGATCCTTGATAAAGAGATCATGAAACCCTAATTGAGAAGGTTGATGAACACTAACCCTAATTTAGGGCAATGCTACATGAAACCCTAATCTAGGGTAATGATGTAACCCTAATCTAGGGTGATGTCATGTGAAACCATAATTAAGGGTGATGACATGTGAAACCCTAATTAAGGATGATGTTATGTGAAACCCTAATTAAGGGTGATGACATGTGAAACCCTAATTAAGGGTGATGACATGTGAAATCCTAATTAAGGATGATGTTATGTGAAACCCTAATACAAGGTGATGTCATGTGAAACCTCAACATAGGGTGATGTTATGTGAAACCCTAATTGATAAAGAGGGGAACCCTATTCCTAATAATGGAGTAGTGAATAATGTATTGGTAGGTGAAACACCTAAAGTGGTCGATAATGGATAACCTTATATCAATAATGCCTTAACCAGAGATAAGTCCATATCATTGATAATGGTTGAATAATTCAAATGAATGGCTTATGACCAATACATTACATGATGATGTGATGAACAAGTGCATAAAGTATTAGGATGAGAAATATCCTAATACAAGATAAGTTGATGAACTTAAGTAAGTCAAAAGTGATGAGGGAAGTGATACATCAAGACATGATAGATATCACATCTAGTACTTCAAAGTTGATACACGTTGATGTACCCTAAATCCAGTATACTTGGATAAATAACACATGAAATGTGCTATGTCAATTGTTACTTTGAGATGTAATGAACCTAATGCACTTGATAAGTGTAGGCTAACTTACCTTAAGAAAGGGTTAAGCCAAATTAATAAAGTATGATGTATTCATACTTTGGTAAGGATGAGAGAGAAACTCATACCTTGTGTTGATAATCATTTAATGATAAATGATGAGAATAGTTGTTTCCTAGTGAGAGGTGACAAGATGTTTAATGGCCTTGTGAGCCATGAGAATAGTTGTTGCCTACTGAGAGGCGAAAAGATGTTTAATGGCCTTATAATCCATGAGAATAATAGTTGCCTAGCGAGAGGTGACAAGATGTTTAATGGCCTTGTGAGCCATGAGAATAGTTGTATCCTAGTGAGAGGTGATAAGATGTTTAATGGCCTTATGAGCCATGAGAATAGTTGTTGCCTAGTGAGAGGTGACAAGATGTGTAATGGGCCTTGTGAGCCATGAGAATAGTTGTTGCCTAGTGAGAGGTGACAAGATGTTTAATGCCCTTGTGAGCCATGAGAATAGTTGTTTCCTAGTGAGAGGTGACAAGATGTGTTATGGGCCTTGTGAGCCATGAGAATAGTTGTTACCTAGTGAAAGGTAACAAGATGTTATAAAGTCTCATGAAAGAAATAATAATGTTCAAAGTAAACAATGGAAACTTAGTAACATAATAATAATAACTAATGGATACAATAATAATAATAATGAAATCTTAGTCATACAAGCTTTATGCTTATAGCTAAATAAGGGCTATATTGTTTTGAATAAGCTTAAAGGAGATGAGAGGAATACTTGAATTACATAAAGGATGTGAATAAGTATGATCGCATGACCAAGGTTTAATACCTAGTAAAGGTAATGTGGTACTCAGTGATGATGCACATGATTGACGTAGTTCAATTCCTGGAATGTTTGCACAAGATTGGTCATAACCCAATACCTGGAATAATTGCACAAGATTGGTTATAACCCAATACCTGGAATAATGTCACAAGATTGGTAATAACCCAATACCTGGAATAATTGCACATGATTGGTCATAACCCAATACCTGGAATAATGTCATAGGATTGGTAATAACCCAATACCTGGAATAATGTCACAGGATTGGTAATAACCCAATACCTGGAATAATTGCACTTGATTGGTCATAATTCAATACCTAGAATAATTGCACAGGATTGGTCATAACCCAATACCTGGAATAATGTCAAAGGATTGGTAATAACCCAATACCTAGAATAATGTCATAGGATTGGTAATAACCCAATACCTGGAATAACTGCACAGTATTGGTCATAACCCAATACTTGGAATAATGTCACAAGATTGGTAATAACCCAATACCTAGAATAATTGCACATGATTGGTCATAACCCAATACCTGGAATAATGTCACAGGATTGGTAATAACCCAATACCTGGAATAATTGCACAGGATTGGTCATAGTACAATGCCTAGAATGGTTGCACAGGATTGGCATTGTCCTATGCCTGGAATGTTTGCACAGGATTGGCATAGTCCAATGCCTGGAATGGTTCCACAGGATTGGTATAGTCCAATGCCTGGAATGTTTGCACATGATTGCCATAGTCCAATGCCTGAAATGGTTGCACAAGATTGGCATAGTCTAATGCCTGAACAGAATATGATGATGTATACTCACATGATTGATACAATTCAATATTTGATTAGTAGATTGTCTAAGGCCAACAGAAAGAAATGAGAATGATTCATGAATGACATACCATGATAATGAGTATCACATGATAAGTTTGAGATGTTGATATAGTATGATGGATAAATGATATACATGTTCTTCATATTCCTTATAAGTGAATATATGATTTACTACTCTATCATAGATAGTTGCAATGCTTTAAAAAGATGAGAACATTCTAAATTGCTTATCCTCTACTCAGTTTCATAATGTTTATCTGCAATAATAATGTTTCTGGTGGAGAGTTATATCTCTCGCTGGGACAATTTTCAATTGTCTCACCCCCGTGGGATCCAACATTTTTAGGTGGATGTGGACGAAGAGGTAGAAATCATACAGCAGGAATAAGGACAACAACATTAGGGACAACAGTAACATCTCAGGTGGAGATACTGATTGTCGTGTCTTGTAGATATGAGTCCTATGTGTCGTCTCTATACTCTCAGGTCCTAGGAGTCAGTACTTAGTGTTTTTATAATCAATTTGAGATCTTAGATTGAATGCTTCGAGGTTTTTTGTGTTGCTCATGAGTAGACTTAACAGAGCAATTGATGCATGTAATCCTTGAGAAGATATGGTACATGGTATGTACTTGTGGACCAAAATGTATATGTAATACTTTGGTTCTTGTTGATAAGAGTTTCCTGGAATTGGATCTCTTTGCAAAAGGTTTTAATTTTTAGTGATTTTTGTTAATCCGCTGCTAACGAACGCTTCCGCTTAAGTAAATCTTGTTTTTGTGATTTGTATGCCACAAATTAGTGGTATCAGAGCTCTAGGTTCGCTGAGTCTACAGAGACATAGGACTAAGGTGTTGAGTCTGTTCTAGTGTCCTCCAGTATATCTTATAGTGACTTCTGCTTATGTAGAAGAAGGGAGATTGCTTAAAGATGTCTGGAGAGCATGAAGAACACGTTGCTGAAAGCAATGTTGCTGCACCAGTAGGAGGTGCAAGGGATCAAGCAAGAGAGGAACCAGTGCCTGAGAATCCCCATTTTGATGAGGCTATGATAGAAGACCCAAAGATTCATGTTCTAATTAGGGAATTTATGACCACAATGAGGTATATGGCAGACTGGATCCCCGCACCAGCACCTAGGGCACCAACTCCCAATGAGGGACATGGGTCTGGTAAGACTTTTGAACAACTATGTCGTATAGGAGCTATAGAATATGCTGGGATGATTGATCCAGCATATGCTGATCTATGGCTCATTGAGTTAGAAAAGGCTTTTAAGATCCTTAGTATTCCAGATGTTGACAAAGTCAAACATGTTGTATATCTTTTGAAGGGTAGTGCTGGCCATTGGTGGGCCATAGAAGAAGTAAAAAGGAATGATGAAGAGGTTGGTTGGGAGGAATTATGTCAAGAATTCATCAATAAGTATTTTCTAAGAACATATTTAGATGAAAAGATATCACAATTTAAGAAGGTTCAACAGGGAACCATGTCAATAAATGAATATGAGGCTAGGTTTATGGAACTTTTACGGTTTTGTCCTCATATGGCTGCTACTGAGCAGGAGAAGATTCGACATTTTGAGAAAGGATTGAATGATGAGGTGTCTATCTCGGCAGCTGCATTAGAAAGTAGATAGAAGTTTGCCACATTTGTGGAGTCAATTCGGAGGATAGAAAGGTCTGTGACAAAGAAACATGAGGCAAACCTCAAAAGAAGGTAAACACAGTTACATGAATAGTGGATTGGTGGTACTAAATAGCCAAAGTTTTCAGTAACACCAGTTCAACCACAATATAGCACATCAATGCAGTGGTCATCAAGTGAGGGCCGAACTTGCCATAGATGTGGATAGATAGGACATTTTAGGCAGCAGTGTCCAAGAAGAAATAATGTGGTGACCCAACAGTCAAGGCATAATCTGCAAAATCCACAAGGACCCCAAGTTAGTGAAGCAGAAGGCCGAGGATGAAGACAAGTGTCACAGTTTGGTCCATCTACCTCTGGTAGTAGAGGACAATGGAAATAGCAGATGATAATTGACTCTATGTATTGAGTCAGATAAGACACTAGATAAATCATAAGAGGTAATATGTCAAGATAGAACTTTTCATTCTGAATCATCTTTCTTTTTCTACTCTCTACGTACTAATTATAAGAAAGGTAGTTGTTGTTGAGCTTCCTTTAATTAATCTTATGAGGAGATAAGGAAGAGCTAAGAAGGATGAGAACTTATATTCAGTCCAATATTCTCTTGTATGTTTTGAAATCTCTCTCTTCATAATGAAAGGAAGAGATGTAATAGAAACACCTATAGAAAATTTAAGATACCAAGTGGTAAAACTTAAAGAGATGAAACATAATATAAAAGCCAACACATACTACCTAACTTCCGTTATTGAATACCCTGGCCAGGTATTAATCTATTGAAGATAAGGTAAGTATGCCACTCTTAGATTGCTATCTTTCTAATTACTTTGATCAAGTAGTCATTTTGAGACAATCTAAAGAGTATAATGAGGTAGAAGATGTGGAAAGGATATTTATACCACATCCTAATTGATATACAAAGGGATCTGAGTTAATCATAAATCAATTTATAAACAAAAGAAGCTGTATAGTATAATGTATACCCTGGTCCTCAGACCTAGAGGTAACAATTACCTGATGAGAGGTAATAATGTTCAATGATGGAATGAGGGTTTGAATACCCAATTTTAGTAATCATGATGATGGTGTGATGTGTTTTTGGCACATATAATGGATACCAAGGTAAAGAATCCTAGTATCCAAGAACTTTCAATGATATGAAAAAATGGGAACATGACTCTTCATAAGAAGTAAAGTCTGGTTACCTAGAAGGGCCAACTTTGAAATTTGTCCAGTTATATACTGTATTATGGATACCATATGTTAGGGGTTTATGCCCCACATAAGCATGACATCAGCAAAGATGTATAAGTCAAAGAATAATTGTAAAATCATTGTGGGAAAAGCTTATTAAGCTAAAAATAATTCTTTAAGATACCTGTAAGATAAGTTCTTAATTAATAGGTAGCCTTCCCCAATGAAAAGAAACAATAGAGTATGTGTCATGTGTGACAAGTTCTATGATAACCCTGTATGGAAGGACTTTGTGTTGATCAAAGTTCTATGGAATATCTAAGACATTAAGATGTTATGTGGAGACTTGATGATATGATGAATGAAAAATATTTGTCTTCCTTTATCTGAGATTTCGGGGACGAAATCCTTGTTAAGGGTTTATAACTTGTTACATCCCTGACCTGGGTTATGCTTTAACCCTAGAGGTTTTGCTTAATAAAGATAATTATATGCTTGCTCTTATCCTTTGAAAAGTAATTAAGGCTCAAGAGGAACTTATGTTCCAAGTTTGGTCCTGATTAAATGCTATTTGAGCAATGTTCCTTTGTTTTGGACCAAAGTGCAATTTACCCAAGTTGAGGGGTTATATTGCAATATGTCACATGACTGAATATGCCTCTTGTGTTCTAGCATCATTATAGAGATATATGACGCAAGGTGGTGGCTGGTGGAAAGCCCAAATTCCAAGCTTAAACTTGTTTGAATAATGTTGAAATAATAATTGCTTGTTTTGGACTAAAGTGCAAATTACCCAATTTAAGGGGTTAACTTGCAATTGTTACATGATAAATGTTCCTAAAGTTTTATAGAATCACAAGAATGAGAGTGGTGCTGAGGTATGGCTTGCGAAAACCTAAACACCAAGAAAGAGCTGATTAAGCAATGTTTGTGCATTAAAACCTACTTTTGGTGTAATGTGCAATTTACCCAAAACCTAGGGTTCAATATGAAAAATACCACTTCTAGAGAGTCCCTAATGTTTCTTGGTATCAATTAGAGACAAGAAAATCAGAGGGGCGTCTCATTTGAATCTCTTTGGAGGAGAGAGAATCTTGATATTAAAATAATCAAGATTTAAGCATAATTGAAACCCTCATTCAATTTAATGCAAAAATAAATATATTAATGGAAGTGCCCTTCAACAAAAAATGAGATGGTTGAATTTGTATAAGTGTGAACGTCCTTGTTCCTTGCAAAGGCCACGAAATATCTAAAGCAAGTGGAGAGTCCACTCACATTAGTTAACTAAAAAGTAATATCCACTCAATTTTGGATATTATTATTATAATGGTTAAGGTGCTTAATTTGTTTTCTTTTAATTCTTGGATAATGAAGAGGAATTGAAATATGGGGGAGATGTATTCGTATGCAAGGGATGGATGGGAGTATGTGGCAATAATTTTTGGAGTTGAAGGAATTATTTATCACTTTCTCTCTCATTGAAATTCCCTTATAAACATCTCATTTGCAACCCACATTAAAGGCTTTTTCGATCCCTTTTTCTTTCCTTGCTTTGGCCGTGCACAATGGAGCTTAGGAGAAATAGGAGGAAGTTCCCCAACCTGTAGGTAAGCTCCATAGTCATCTTCAACCTTGATTTCATGGTGGAAATCGAAATTCAATGCTTAATTTCTTCTTTTCTTCATTC
This sequence comes from Alisma plantago-aquatica, assembly GCA_963693085.1. NCBI lineage: Eukaryota > Viridiplantae > Streptophyta > Magnoliopsida > Alismatales > Alismataceae > Alisma > Alisma plantago-aquatica. Next base: position 603,944,557 of record OY856413.1, read on the forward strand.
AATCTTCAACCTTGGCCAATCATTTCACTCAAAGACTTGAGGACAAGCCTTGTGAAGTTTAGGAAGCTTCATTCAACATTGATGATGTGAATGTTGAATCTTGGATTCAATTGGAAAGGCGGGTTATATAACTTGAACCCTTAAATGTCATTATTGCTTTCAATTTATTCATTATATGTTGAACCTTTCTTCTCTCTCATTTTCCTTTTGATCAATTGTTGAAATCACCATGAGAATCATAACTGATTTCAAAGGTCTGGAGCTTGAATATGATGATGTCATCTTAAGCACACACCTCAACAAAGTACATGAGCAAACAATTTCAACATTTGAAACCAATCGGTTTCAAGATCGATTGAAACCAAACGGTCTCAAGACCGTTTGGGAGTAAATGGTCTCAAGACCGTTTGAGATCAAATGGTCTCAAACCATTTGGAGGATCAATGCTGATGTGGTTGGATGATGATCTAATGATACCAATTGATTTGATTTTAAAGGTTCCATGTATGAATGATCCACCAATTGCAAGCCCTAATCGATTGAATTGAGTGAAGCCTTAATTGATGGAATTGATCAAGACCGAATGGGTAAAACCAATCAAGACAGAATGGGTAAAAGTGATCAAGACCGAATGGGTAAAATCAATCAAGACTGAATGGGTAAAAGTCATCAAGATCGAATGGGTAAAATCAATCAAGATCGAATGGGTAAAAGTGATCAAGACTGAATGGGTAAAATCAACCAAGATCGAATGGGTAAAGTTGATCAAGATCGAATGGGAAATTTGATCTTCAAAACCGTTTGATCATGTTGACCAATTGGGAGAGTTGACCAAATGGAGGTCAAGCACCTCAAGACCGAATGGAGGTCAAGCACCTCAAGACCGTATGGAGGTCAAGTACCTGAAGACCGTTTGAAGGTTCAAAAGTAACAAAACCTTTTGGAAATTTAATAGTTTCAAAGTTATGAAAGAACAATTAATTCCTTGATTGTTAAATAGCATATATCCAAGTTAAATCCACTAGTTTTACCTCTAAAGTACTTAGATGATTAGTACCTTTAGAGTGGTAAACTTTGATGCTTATGGAAGCAACATCTCAACACACTAAGCTAACCCTAAGTATGTATATGAGGGGTTGACCTAATCTAATCAAGATTGAAAGTGATAAACATCCTAGAAGGGATGAGAGAGAGAAGAATTCATACATGTATAATAATCATGTAATGGTTAAGCCTCAACACTCTCAACATGAATATAATATGTAGTTAGGGTATGATCCTTGATAAAGAGATCATGAAACTCTAATTGAGAAGGTTGATGAACCATAACCCTAATTTAGGGCAATGCTACATGAAACCCTAATCTAGGGTAATGATGTAACCCTAATCTAGGGTGATGTCATGTGAAACCCTAATTAAGGGTGATGACATGTGAAACCCTAATTAAGGATGATGTTATGTGAAACCCTAATTAAGGGTGATGACATGTGAAATCCTAATTAAGGGTGATGACATGTGAAACCCTAATTAAGGATGATGTTATGTGAAACCCTAATACAGGGTGATGTCATGTGAAACCTCAACATAGGGTGATGTTATGTGAAACCCTAATTGTTAAAGAGGGGAACCCTATTCCTAATAATGGAGTAGTGAATAATGTATTGGTAGGTGAAACACCTAAAGTGGTTGATAATGGATAACCTTATATCAAGAATTCCTTAACCTGAGATAAGTCCATATCATTGATAATGGTTGAATAATTCAAATGAATGACTTATGACCAATACATTACATGATGATGTGATGAATAAGTGCATAAATTATTAGGATGGGAAATATCCTAATACAAGATAAGCTGATGAACTTAAGTAATTCAAAATTGATGAGGGAAGTGATACATCAAGATATGATAGATATCACATCCAGTACCTCAAAGTTGATACACCTTGATGTACCCTAAATCCAGTATACTTGGATAAATAACACATGAAATGTGCTATGTCAATTGTTACTTTGAGATGTAATGAACCTAATGCACTTGATAAGTGTAGGCTAACATACCTTAAGAAAGGGTTAAGCCAAGTTAATAAAGTATGATGTATTCATACTCTGGTAAGGATAAGAGAGAAACTCATACCTTGTGTTGATAATCATTTAATGATAAATGATGATAATAGTTGTTTCCTAGTGAGAGGTGACAAGATGTTTAATGGCCTTGTGAGCCATGAGAATAGTTCTTGCCTAGTGAGATGTGACAAGATGTGTAATAGGCCTTGTGAGCAATGAGAATAGTTGTTGCCTAGTGAGAGGTGACAAGATGTTTAATGGCCTTGTGAGCCATGAGAATAGTTGTTGCCTAGTGAGAGGTGAAAAGATGTTTAATGTCCTTGTGAGCCATGAGAATAGTTGTTGCCTGGTGAGAGGTGACAAGATGTGTAATGGGCCTTGTGAGCCATGAGAATAGTTGTTTCCTAGTGAGAGGTGACAAGATTTTTAATGGCCTTTTGAGCCATGAGAATAGTTGTTGCCTAGTGAGAGGTGACAAGATGTGTTATGGGCCTTGTAAGCCATGACAATAGTTGTTGCCTAGTGAAAGGTAACAAGATGTTATAAAGTCTCATGAAAGAAATTATAATGTTCAAAGTAAACAATGGAAACTTAGTAACATAATAATAAAAACTAATGGATACAATAATAATAATGAAATCTTGGTCATACATGCTTTATGCTTATAGCCAAATAAGGGCTATAGTGTTTTGAATAAGCTTAAAGGAGATGAGAGGAATACTTGAATTACATAAAGGATGTGAATAAGTATGATGGCATGACCAATGTTTAATACCTAGTAAAGGTAATGTGGTATTCAGTGATGATGCACATGATTGACATAGTTCAATGCCTGGAATGTTTGCACAGGATTGGTCATAACCCAATACCTGGAATAGTTGCACCGGATTGGTTAGAACCCAATACCTGGAATAATGTCACATGATTGGTAATAAACCAATACCTGGAATAATTGCATAGGATTGGTAATAACCCAATACCTAGAATAATTTCACATGATTGGTAATAACCCAAAACCTGGAATAATTGCACATGATTGGTCATAACCCAATACCTGGAATAATTGCACATGATTGGTCATAGCCCAATACCTGGAATAATTGCACAGGATTGGTCATAACCCAATACCTAGAATAATATCACATGATTCGTAATAACCCAATACCTAGAATAATGTCACAGGATTGGTAATAACCCAATACCTGGAATAATTGCATAAGATTGGTCATAACCCAATACCCGGAATAATGTCATAGGATTGGTAATAACCCAATACCTAGAATAATTGCACAGGATTGGTCATAACCCAATACCTGGAATAAAATCACAGGATTGGTAATAACCCAATACCTGGAAAAATTGCACATGATTGGTCATAGTCCAATGTCTGGAATGGTTGCACAAGATTGGCATAGTCCAATGCCTGGAATGTTTGCACAGGATTGGCTTAGTCCAATGCCTAGAATGGTTGCACATGATTGGTATAGTCCAATGCCTGGAATGTTTGCACAGGATTGGCATAGTCCAATGCTTGAAATGGTTGCACATGATTGGCATAGTCCAATGCCTGAATAGAATATGATGATGTATACTCACATGATTTATACAATTCGATATCTGATTAGTAGATTGGCTGAGGCCAATAGAAAGAAATGAGAATGATTCATGAATGGCATACCATGATAATGAGTATCACATGATAAGTTTGAGATGTTGATATAGTATGATGGATAAATGATATACATGTTCTTCATATTCCTTATATGTGAATAGATGATTTACTGCTCTATCATTGATAGTTGCAATGCTTTTAAAAGATGAGAACATTCTAAATTGCTTATCCTCTACTCAGTTTCATAATGTTTATATGCAATAATAATGTTTCTGGCGGAGAGTTATATCTCTCACTGGGATAATTTTCTATTGACTCACCCCCGTGGGATCCAACATTTTTAGGTGGACGCAGACGAAGAGGTAGAAATCATATAGTAGGAAAAAGGACAACAACATCAGGGACAACAATAACATATTAGGCGGAGATACTGACTGTCGTGTCTTGTAGATATGAGTCCTATGTGTCGTCTCTGTACTCTCAGGTCCTAGGAGTCAGTACTTAGTGTTTTTATCATCGATTTGAGATCTTAGCTTGAATGCCATAAGGTTTTGTGTTGCTCATGAGTAGACTTAATAGAGCAATTGATGTATGTAATCCTTGAGAAGATATGGTACATGGTATGTACTTGTGGACCAAAATGTATATGTAATACTTTGGTTCTTGTTGATAAGAGTTTCCTAGAATTGGATCTCATTGCAAAAGGTTTTAATTTTTAGTGATTTTTATTAATCCGCTGCTAACGAACACTTTCGCTTAAGTAAATCATGTTTTTGTGATTTGTATGCCACAAATGAGTGGTATCAGAGCTCTAGGTTCGCTGAGTCTATAGAGGCATAAGACTAAGGTGTTGAGTCTGTTCTAGTATCCTCCAATATATCCTATAGTGACTTCTGCTTATGCAGAAGATGGGAGATAGCTTAAAGATGTCTGGAGAGAACGAGGAACACGTTGCTGAAAGCAATGTTGCTGCACCAGTAGGAGGTGCAAGGGATTAGGAAAGAGAGGAACCAGTGCCTGAGAATCCCCATTTTGATGAGGCTATGATAGAAAACCCAAATATTCATGTTCTATTTAGGGAATTCATGACAACAATGAGGTATATGGCAGACTGGATGCCTGCACCAGCACCTAGGGCACCAACTCCCAATGAGGGACATGGGTCTGGTAAGACTTTTGAATGACTATGTCGTGTAGGAGCTATAGAATATGCTGGGATGACTGATCCAGCAGATGCTGATCTATGGCTCACTGAGTTAGAAAAGGCTTTTAAGATCCTTAGTATTCCAGATGTTGACAAAGTCAAACATGTTGTATATCTTTTGAAGGGTAGTGCTGGCCATTGATGGGCCATAGAAGAAGTAAAAAGGAATGATGAAGAGGTTGGTTGGGAGGAATTCCGTCAAGAATTCATCAATAAGTATTTTCCAAGAACATATTTAGATGAAAAGATCTCACAGTTTGAGAAGGTTAGGCAGGGAACCATGTCAATAAATGAATATAAGGCTAGATTTATGGAACTTTTACAGTTTTGTCTATCTTCCTAAAGATAATTTCCACTTTGGATTTCCATTCTAGAACATTTCCATTTCACATCAACATGTGGAATGTGAATATGCTCCCACTAAATCACAGATCCCTTCTTTATCTTTGACATATTAGTCAAACCTTTTGACTATATCATCAAAGTAAAGATCCAACTCTGAGTTTCTTGTACTCAACCAATCACATTGATTAGTCCATTGTAACTTATAGACTTCATTTGCATTAATGGATTCATACACCTTATAGGTTGTGTCACATACACATCCTTGTTTTATTCCTCATAGGAATGCAATTTTAGTATCCGTATGCCAAATCTCTTAGTCATTAAGTTGCAATCAACAAGCATCATCATTCTCAAAATGTTATCCATGTGTATTAACACTTAAGACTCATTCACACTTATGGATTTCATCCCAATGGGTGCTACCATCAAGGTGAAACCTTATGGTTCACATGGAAATCATTTAGGATGTAATGGTCATAAAACATAACTCAAAATCCGGTTCCTCATATTCATCTAGATAGTTGATTCCTCACATGACCAACTCATCACATAGATAATCGAGGTGTATCTGTCATGGATATAAGAATTTCATAACTTCTTGTGATTCTTAATGTCCTTTATTAGTGTGGGGTATTCTTTATTTAAGAAGAAATTAGTTATTTGATAATAATCCTCTAACTCCTTAGAGTATGACTTCTTTTGATTTAGACATCACCATGCCTTAATCACGAACTTACTATGATACACTATCATAATCACTCATAAGGATCTCTAACATTTGGTTCAAGTATTTCATTCATTGATCTCATCAAGAATTAACACCACCAAATTCATACTTCATCTATGATATTCTTGAACACTTCAAGATATTCATATTGGTATTTCTCTAAACACCATTTGAAGTACTAGCATTAAGTCCAATAGGTATGTAAATACATCACATGTATTATACCTAATAGGATAATCAATCTCCCACCATCATTAGTGAAGACTGATTAATCATGTCTAAGAGATTCGTGTCTCTTACTGGTTCTCTAACCAAAAGAGTCTAGACTTATCCATCATATGGAAACTAGAAATGAATTTCTCATGATTTATGATAATTTGATTGTTTGAGTTATCAATAACTTTTAGGTATCATTTTATCTTATGCATACCAAGTACCACAAGATAAACAAGGCATTGCCATAAAGATCATATCTTTGAAATTGAAACATCAACTTTATTAATTGCTATCATTGTCATACAATATGAAAAAATAATGTGTTTCTATCCATTGGAAAATATAAAATAGCAGTTCATAACTCTATTACATGCCTTCAAGGCTGAAATAAAATGAAAGTACTCCTATCTATGGCGGCAACACTTGCCCTATGTATTGGGTGCTTTACACTTTATATCTTGGTATCATATACCTTAAAAGTGTTATAAGTTTATTTCACGACACCTTCAGGTGGAGACGTCTATCACCTCCTTCTTATTTAATTCTTCTAGACAGAGTGGACAATTCCTTTTCCAATGTACTGGCTTTTGACAATGGTGGCAATTGCCTCTCTTGGTCATGCCTCCCTTAGTCTTGAGAGTTGAAGATGACTTGGGCTGCTGGCTAGCATCAAAACCTTTCTTAGCCTTGCCCTTGCCCTTGCGCTTGGACTTGGCTTTCTTGTTGCTGATCATCATCACAGACTTAGGCTTGTCCTTCTTCATCTGTGCCTCGGCTGTCCTCAACATGCCCAACAACTCTGTCAATGGCTTGTCAAAGTTGTTCATGTTGTAGTTCATCACAAATTGACTGTAGGATTTTGGAAACGATTGCAGTATCACGTCAATAGCCAACTCTTGGCTCAGAGGAAATCCCAGTCTTGTCAGGTTCTCAACATACATAATCATTTTGAGTGTGTGAGGACCAACTGGATCTCCTTCTGTCATGACACACTTGAACATCACCCTGGAGACATCATATCTCTCTTTCCGTGCCTGATCTTCATACATGTTCTTGAGATGCTGAATCATCTCAATGACACCCATGTTCTCATGTTGTCTCTACAACTCGTGGTTCATGGAGCATAACATCAAGCACTTTGCATCAATGGCATATTCATAATGCTTCTTATAAGAATCCCTTTCTACCTTTGGTGCGGTAGGAGCAGGTTCCTCTGGAGCTGGAGTATCCAGGACATAGAGCTTTCGATCTTGAGTGAGAACAATTCTCAATGTCCTAAACCAGTCGTGGAAGTTAGTCCCATTCATCTTGTCCTTTTCAAGGACCGATCGCAACGAAAAGTGATTGTTGTTTGTTGTCATTTGTACTACAAAAGGAAACATATGCAATATAGTCCAAAACTCAATTTTGACTTATTTGATTGATTTGAAAGGTTGACGATATAATTAGGACTTTAATTAATTATCGCTCCCACTATTTTTGTTCAAATTGATAGCCCTCAGCGTACAATCTTCTAGTGGGTCAAGATCTCGAAATCCTTTAAGTCATGGACCAGCTAGGGCTGTCACCCACAACTTAGATCTTCTAGGTAGGCAACTTTTTCCAATTGCATCATATGCAACTCATGAAAAATGTCATATGCAACTCCTTGCCATGATCACCTCCATGCCTCAAGGTGCTAGATCCTATCTAGGTCACCTTGTTAAGTCCAACCCAAAGGCAACACAATGAATATGCATCCTGCTAGGGTAGACCCACATATCCATCCTTCACTCTTCCACGAGATAGACGGTGCACCACGCTAGGGCGTGCCCACACTTGTCCGATCAAGCTTTTGTCGCATTTGGAAGTCATCTAAAACTTTAATATTTAATGAGGGATTTGGTTTTATAGGTACATATACATATCCAATCACCACAATACATAGTACGTATCATATACATGTTATATCCCACAGAAAACATGTGAAATGATAAAAGCAATGATTATGGCCATCCTAATGTGATTCCTTGAGCCAAGAGGAATCACGGTCATCTAGGTCTACATCACATGCAACCTTTCCATGATGAAGTGCTATAGCCGTCCGAGTTGATCAACTCAGCACATGAATGACCTGCTCACCCTGGCCGGTCGTCTGGGTGCCACCAGCCGATCAGTTGGCTCCTCCAATCTATCGATTCGCCTGGTCATCGTGCATCTCCTCATGGCCGCCACCCAATCATCGCGATCCATGAACCGATCATCAACCGATCAGTTCAGTCCTTGAACCGATCGTCTGGAATGCCAACCGATCAGTTCATGCCTTGAACCGATCATCTCAGTCGTCGTCAGGTTGTCCGCCGTTCTTTGACATAACAAGAAATAAAAGGTTCTATCCTATTTACATTTGAATTGGGAAACCCCGAGTTACATTCGGGGGGAGCAAAGGTAGGAAAGAAATCTTTAGTTATCTCGTGTTACATCAGGAATAAGGAAGTAGGGAATCGGTGCGCAGACTGAGATGCAAGCAACCACATTCAACCAAGCACACATATATAGGGTTTATTATCCATAACCACACTATACATCCACCACAAAAACTTGTTTAAGAGCGACACATATCGAGTGCATTCATATTACATATCATATATGTATATTGGGATTTGTGGATTTAAGATTGGACATGCACAAAGCCAATTTTATTCGCATCGTATGCAATAAATAAAGGCGACAAACCAAAATCGATCACATCGATAATTCTTAAATATAGAGCAGTTGACGTGGCTCTAATACCACTATTGGGTTTTAAGGGAGACAGAGAAGGCAGCAGAAACAAACATTTTTCTTCTCCCCAAATCCAGAATGAAGGAAACACGTCAACGTCTATATAGTAGGAAGGATGGTTTGTAGAGACATACCTTGTCCCGAGGCTTGCTTGGTGACGTTACCTCGCCACTTGCGCGGTCTTCACCTCCGGTCTTGGATGGTGTCTGTGCAACTCGTGGTCTAACCAGGACTGTCAGGATTGATAGCTGTCCTTCGAGCGACAGAAGTCTCCCGCCTCTGTAGTAGTCCACACGGACCACCTAGAACTCCGATCGCCTTATCACACAAGGCACCAAAAGGAGTCATACCCTCCTGTTGGCATACTAGTCACCGACACACTCTCCTGCAACCAGTCACTTTTCTATAGTTGTCTTTCCCTTGATGTGCCTCCCTTATCGGGTAGCACTTGCTCGGGCTCTCTCGGTTACCACAACTAGAGATAACGACAACTTTGTAGAGCAACTGGTGTTCTGAGTTGTACTTTGAGAAGCCCCTAATACCCCTATTTAAACAGGAGGGTCATGGGATAGGGTTCTCTACCCCGGGCAATGCGGGATTAAAGTAGGAGTAGAAGGATTTGAGATTTTCCACAAAACAACCAATTGCGCCAGCTGAACCGATCATTTCAAGCATGAAACAGTCAGTTGGGGACCTGAGCCGATCGGTTCACACCTGAACCGATCAGTTGGGACACCTGAGCCGATCGGTTAAAGCATGAGCTGATCGGTTCAAGCATGAGCCGATCGATTCGTAGTCCTGATCAGTTCCCAATTGACTTTTCCTCTTTTGTTTCGAATTGATCCAAATACCAATCCTTGTTCCAATCAAATTGGACAAGTGAAAAGAAGAGAAATTTCTTGCCAACCTGACTTTCCCAACTCGCTCATTTGGACCAGTTGAGCTGATCAGTTCAACCCTTGAACCAGTCAATTCAGCCTATCCTGAGCCGATCGGTTCATCTCATGAGCCGATCAGTTCACCAAGCTGAGCCGATCGGTTCATCATATGAGTCGATCGGTTGGGAGTGCAGATTGTGTAAAATTAGTCAATTGCAGTTTCAATCAATATGATACTCTATTCAATCGGTCCAACACCTTGAACACTATGATATTGAGCTATCAATTGATTGAGTGTTTAATTGAACTACTAAACTCCTTTAGTAATCAATCTAAACATCATTTGTGAATAAACTCCTCTTCCAGGTTAAATCCTATGTGTGTGACCCTGCAGGCCCATTTCACATTGGAAGTGAAAGTCCATAACACTTATGACTTCACAAGTAAAGAGCGGTGCCTAGTCGTACATTAGTGATACCCAAGTGAAAAGGAAAGTTGGAGAACAACTTTCAATCCTACAATCTGTGAATGGTGTTATAGAGAATGTATAATTCCTTTGTCATTGATATCCCGAATGAACTCAAGGAATGGTATAGTCATCCTGTCAATGTTCATTCACTTTCTTGATCTCAGAGTAGATTGGAGGAGATATGTATGACATCAATATCACATACTAATTCACACATGCGTGCACGCCTATCTCAATCCTACTCATCAAGTGGCCATGGATATCAAACTCCCTTAGGAGGGACAAATCCCATATCCATCACTCACCCCTCAAAAGCCCCATGTGTCAAAGCCACCCAATCATCACCTTAATAACAACCCATGTTTCAGGACTGCATTTGATGATGTCAAAGTGTACCCAATGACATGTGTTGAGTGTAGTGATTTCAGGTCAAAGAATCACACTCACCACCATCACTGTGAGAACTGACTGTGACTACCATGTCATGGTTCCATGTGTCAAACTCACGGTGGGTCTGTCCGATACACTTGTTCTCTAACAAGTACCTATGTGTTTGGTTTTATATCTCCATATTATGACTAACGAGATTCTGTAATCAACCAACACCACAATCTAGTCTTGTATGTCATTGTTGTCTATCTACCTTCCACAATGGCATCCAACTAGGGACATAATAAGACTGTACAAACTCTTAGCATCCGTATGATCTCATCGTTCAAGTCCTGAACCTGAAAGCAAATGTCACTGAGTACTGTCATTTTCTAGACATTCAATCTGTTCTATCATTATCTCTTATGATTGAACTAGAAAGAATTGGAAGCTTGCCTTTGATGTTTATCAAATAAATCTTAATCTATCCCACCAATCATCCCATGATTGGCTCTCAGGGCATACATACCAACAATGGTTAGATACATCATTTCATTTTGCTACTACTTTGTGTTATGATACAATCATGTTAAATAAATTTGGTTTCATCCCTTTTAAGAAAATGTTTTTGTTGGTGGATGTTGCATTTTATTTTTAGTAGGGAGTGGATCCCTATGGGATCCCAATCCTTACAACATGGTATCATAGCCTGTAGCTATCAGTTATCTAACTATTTCAAAATCGTCTCCCTTAGGATGTTTACCTTCTTTCATAGGTTGCTTATACCTAGTATCCTTGCCTTGTGCAGGAAAAAACCCTAATGGAGGGAGATAACTTGACTCTTGACAACATGTGCGACTACGAGACACCCCAGAACCCTAGGTTTGGGATTCCAAGGATGGATCCACCCTTTACCACACCAGTGACTCAAGTTACTCCTCCATCTGATAGTAGACCATCATTAGGTTAGGAGACCCCCATTTCTACTAGTACAGGTGTAGACATCTCTCCAGAGCAAGAGTTGTCTATGTTTCAATAACTTTTTTCTATTTCCATGGTGGGGAAGATGAAAGACCCGTATGTGCCTAAAAAGCCTAAAGAGTTCTCAATCATGGTGTTCATGAAGATGAAACCACCTTCCTTTAAGGGTGAAGGAGAAATAGAGATGGTCAACAAAGCTAATGATTGGGTGCTAACCTTAGAGAGGACCTTTAATGGTATGGCTTGTCCTTCCCACCATAAGGTTAGGTTTGCTTCATATGTTTTGGATGGACCCACTTGAGTTTGGTGGAATGGGATAGGAAGGACACATGATATCTCTACCATGACCTGAGAGCAATTATTGGTGATTTTCGTGGGAAGTACATCTATACTGCTATCTTGAAGAAGAAAGAAACAAACTTATACAACTTGAAGCAAGGCTCCTTATCCATTTTTGCATTTGTATAAAATTTTCTATTGTTGGAACATTATGCAGTTGGTTTCAATAAGGAACGTAGGGCTGACCTATTCCTACAAGGACCCAAATACAATGTGGGTCGTGCTCTTATCCTACAACTACCCTTGACCTTTCAACAGATGGTCGATAAAGCTTTGGTTGTGGAGTCATACCTAGGGTTTCAACCTAGGGAGTTTGACAAGAAGAGCAAACCCTCAAGAGATGAGTAGAGAAGAGACACGTGTGCTAAGTGCAATGGTTACCATCCTCCAGGAAAGTGTTCTCAAGATAAGAAATAAGCAAAGTATCAACCTGACTTTCGAGTTGTGTGCCATCATTGCAATGAACCTAGACATATTCACCCTAGGTGCCCTCAGCTTTATAATGGACCTATACCGGCTCAACAACAACAACCTCAAGTGCCTCATCAGAATAATGGTAACAACAATGGTAAAAGACCTGTGGAAAGGTGAGATAGAAGAGTTTTTTCTTTAGATGGTCAACAAGTCTATGATGATGATCAAGTTGAAGGTAACCCTTAGTCCCATAGTTAGACTTTCAAGTTATGTTTCCTTTTTCTTGGTACCTTGTGGATATATATAAAGAATTTACCTTTGTACCTATAGTTTTGATTGACTTATTAGGATGAAACTCTTTAAGGGGTGGTAGATAGTTGTTTAGATTTTGGGGACAAAATCTCTTTAAGAGATGGTATGTTGTAACATACCGAAACCTAGAACTTAATCTTATTCTAGGATTAAGAAGTTAGAAACCTTAGTCTTAGAGGTTTAGCCAAACAAGGATAAGAGTATGCTCTTTAGTGACCTTAAATATCTTAATGCATGAATAAATCACCCTAACATGTAGAAATACATAAATATTAACTAATACCTTCAAACTAATCATAAATCAGTGATAGGTACATGAGATATGCCACATGAGGTAAAAATGTGCATAAAAAGAAAATGTTTCCATAATTGAGAATAATGAATTATAATTCCACAAAATATGAAATAAATAAACTTATTTGAGATAATGATAGAATAGATTCGTTCTAGATCATTGCTTTGCCTTATGGAGCAAGGAAGAGAAAAAGGAATGAATAATAATGCTTAAAACATGTTAATGTGATATTGAATTATTTAATAGGATAAATAATAGAAATAATGGACTAAAATTTATAAAAGGAAAACTTATTGGATAAGAATAACCTCATATTTGTTTTCTTTGGATATGCTTTGGCTTGGAGGACAAATTTCACCAATTTAGGATAATAATAATCATATCTATTTAATTTAGAAAAGAAAAGGGTGTTTCTCCTTGAAAATATTAAATGACTCCAAAAGAGGAAAATAATCTTAGATTCGTAATCTACATATTAAAATATGCCTTTGAGTGAATTATTACTCAATCTGGAGAAAGTTTGATTAAAAGGTGAAATCAGGAGAGAGAAAGTGTGCAGAACCTTCAACATGTAAAATTGATGGAAAATTCGTATCCAACACATCAAATATGACTTGTGGGTGGAGTTTCATCAAATTTAGGGAATTTTATCACCATTAATGAAGGAGGAAAGAGAAAATAGTAATTGATTTATTTAACCCATTAAAAGTTCTCAAAAGGCAAAACTAAATCCATATTCAAATTCTATACCTCAAAATTAGTCAGGATGTCAATTTTTATTAAATTTGGAAATTTCTTGATCACTCAAATGAAGAGAGAGAAATTCATTTAATAATATATGTATCACTTTATAATTGGATTGGGAATATGTGTCACACGACTCTTTTTTTTTTCACGTGATCTAATGGTTGGGAGAGCCCCGTGGACCTGTGTCCATTGATTAGATGGTCCAGGGTCATCTCCTACCTCAGACCCGATCCAAAAACAGGGAGGGGTATTGCAAAATTTTAAAAACTTGATATCTCTCTCTTTACTCAATCAATTCTTGAGATTTTTCTTCTATTAGCTTCCTTTTGTGATTCCTCACAAGAATATCCCAACTTTTGTTGTTTTGGCAAAGAAATAAGAAAACCCAATTCTTCCAAAACCACCCTCTCGCCTCAAACTCGAAAACCCTAGTACACCTTCCCCCACCTATAAATACCTCCACTCTCAGCTTCCTGAAGATCCTTGCAACGTTCCTTTCAACCCAATTGAACCTTTGCTTGCTCGTGTGTCACTAGAGATCAAAGTGAAGCCCTTGACCTTGTGGCAGATCACCCTCTCTCTCCTCTTCACCTCCGAACGATTGAAGGTACTGTTGAGTTCGTCTTCTTCCAAGCTTTTCATTGGTACTTTGATCTTTGAGTTTGGTCAAGAAATGTGAAAACACCCAAAATGACCCATGGATGTCGCCGGCCATGGTGCGAGCTCAGTGGAGAAGAAACCCAATTGTGATTTTATGCTTTTACCCTTGCCTCATCGTTCTTTTCTTTCTTTGTTTTTCTTGCCATGGGTAGCTTGGTCATTTTGCCGTCTTTACCTTTGCTTTGGGCAAGGTCAACTGAGAAGTTGACTTGTGATGTGGCCTATTCCTATTGGGCCAATTTAGCCCGGCCCCACTCTCTCTCACTCTCTCTCGCATAGATTTTCTTTTGCTTGTTTGGCTTTTGGGTGAATTATGATTGATTGATTTTATAAAATTTATATATTTTTCTTTGGTTGTCCAAAAATTACAAATAAATACTTGTTGGATTCAGAAAAATGCAAGCTTTCTAAAGGTATTGGATTTTTTGCCAGAATATAATGTTATAAAGAGGTAATTTTAATGGATTAATCTAAATAAGTAATAACTTATAAAATTCATAACTAAATATATAAAGTCAGAAAAATATAACAACATATGTTTTGAACTCAGGAAAACATAACCTATAACATGGCATGGTTTTGATAACCTAATTCATTAATAATAATAAGGCAATTTTTAGGGGTTTGAATAATCAATGCACTTCCAACCCTAATTTCACATACATGATATTAGGTGCTTTGGAAACCTAGATTTGGATCTGGAAGTAATCTTGTTTGTTAAGACTCTGTGAGAGGTATGTTTGCATCTTCTGTTCTTTGTTATTGAGCAATAACCTAAATTGTCTTTCTTTTGGTCCTATGGACAATAGCCTATACACATTACTGTTAACTTTTGATATCATGGTTCTTATGAACTATCTTGTTTGTGGTGATCTTGGATATTCTCTTGACTCTTTTCCTCATGCCTTGTGCATGTTGGACTTATTTGTTGTTATATTTCTACTTTGCGGTGGATGATAACGATGATCACTTATGTGGTGATTAATTTGTAAAGTCCGACTATACCTTTACTTGCCTCTCTATTAAGCATGTTGTGTGACTTAGTAGCCCTAGAGTAATATAACTACATTGGTTTTTGGGTTATGTGCCCTTATTTATTTTTGGGATGGAGGTTATGTGCCCCATACCTGGGTTTTGAATTTATGAGGTTTGGTCCAACATTTATATATATTGGGAGTTTGGTTATGTGACAATCTCTATCAGGTTTCAAGTTTATGAGGCTTGACTACCTTTGTTATTTATGTTGTTTTAGTGATATGTTTATCTCACCTACATGTATGTTGTTATGGGTTTTGTGCCCTAAAAATGTTTTGAGTGCTTTTATGGCACCACTTTTAATATTGATTTTATGGCAAGAATTCCTTTTATCATATGTTAGTGATTGTTTCCTTTTATGCCAGTTTGGCTAGTTCCTACCTTTTTCATGGGAAGCCTTCTATACTTGATGTACGTCTTTCCTAATATATATTTCTCAATTTCTTTTTATCATGCTCATACCAATTTTTTTACTGATATCCTCTTTTCTTTTCCTTTTGTGGGGTATGCTTCCAACCCTAAGTGTTAGACAAGGAGAAGGAAATCTAGGAGGACCTGGACCACAACAAGTGTAGCTGTCTTCATGGGAGACTTTGCATGAAGTTGTTAGGTGATCCTCAACTAGTCCTAAATATGTAGTTAATTTTTCCTTTATATCACCCTGCATGGTGAAAGTTTAGTATGATAAGAATCTTTGTAATGGTTGGATACATCTTTTAATTCTGCTGCTACTTTGTGTTAGGATACAATCATGTTAAATAAATTTGGTTTCATCCCTTTCAAGAAAAAGTTTTTGTTGGTGGATGTCGCCTTTTTTTAGTAGG
The DNA here is from genome assembly GCA_963693085.1 of Alisma plantago-aquatica. NCBI lineage: Eukaryota > Viridiplantae > Streptophyta > Magnoliopsida > Alismatales > Alismataceae > Alisma > Alisma plantago-aquatica. Next base: position 603,960,814 of record OY856413.1, read on the forward strand.
GAGTGGATCCCTATGGGATCCCACTCCTTACACAATGGAAATGTTTAGCTTCAAATTTGATACATCATTTGGGTAACATTTGATTAAGGAGACACATCTGATTCTAAACTCTAGGCTCATAACCCCGTCCACCTCATTCGATGGTTGAACTCTTGGTCCCCACAATTCCTAAAGAACTTTTTCTTGATTTCTATATCAGTTAGTCTCATGATCTCTCATCACTATAGGTCTATGTTGATGGACACACCCTCAAACTCGGTCCTACTTCAGTTCCACCAGTTAGATGAACAAATCGTGAGGGAGGTAGGGAAATAACCAACCCTTCACATTGTGTGAAAATTCCTTTTCCCAACACTCTATCAATATATCATGTAGGGAGATAGGCCTAATAACCTTCGGTTGGGTAGAGAAAACATCTTGTACCAAAGCTCTGTGGACATCTCACTAAGTACAAATAGATGTTGAGTGGTCTCCTGATGGTCTCCTTGCAATAGACTCACACTGACATGAGAGTGATCTTGCAGCGTTGGAGATTGTCATCGCTGGACAACAAAAACTTTTATATCTTCCAAACTACCATGTTGTTTCTCGAGAGAGTGTCACTAAACCAGATCCTTATCCTGGGCCAATGAAGCTCTAGCTCATTGCAGAGAACCTGCTTTGCCGATTTGATGGTGAATTCACCATCCGTCATTGGTGAGCATCATAGAACATCCTCATGCTTGAGATAGCATATCCAAACCTCAAAACATATCCCATACATTATTTTATAAGGATGTTCTCTATAGAAAATACATCCCAAGTATCGTCCTCAATAAATTATTCTTTTGGCTTGAATTCAAAATTGGTGTCATTGGTTTTATGTACAAAAGGAATTAGAACATGTCCACACCAATTGGACGCTTGGAACTCCACCATCCCTTTACTAAGATCTAGGTACACCAAGGGAGAACCTTTGGAAAGCATCCCCAATGATTGTTCCATAAGAGATATGCAAATGAACTAAGATTGAGAGTATTAGGTTGTAGTCCCACTCGTTCTTGGTAGGGGAAAGGATACTTGGAAGAGAAAAATTGAGCCCAAAGCAATGAGCCTTCGAGGATCTCCCAGCAGGCCTTCACCCAGAATGGTGGGTATGATGCCAAGGCCCTCCTCAGCTATGTGGGTGATTACTCTATCCCAAGAAACCCAAGTAAGACTTTCGTTGCCATCCCTATAATGCCAGAGAAAGGCCAACCACATCTGGTTGATTCTCTTACACACCACCATCAGAATGTCTATTGTAGTTTTCTTGTACAAAGTGATCGAGCTGAGAGGATGTGTGATAAGCGTTTTACGTTCACTAAAAGAGAGCATGCGACCTTTCTAGTAGGCTACCTTGGTTTTGAATTTCTCTAGGATTCTCTCAAAGTGTTGTATTTAAGTCTATTTTTAGAGATAGGGACCCCAAAGTAGAGGAAGAAATGCCCCATTGGTTGAATGACTAGGGTAGAAGCATCTGTTTGGATCTCATGGCGGTTCTCCCTACCATAAATAAAGCTGGACTTCTCTTTGTTCACCCGTTGCCCAGAAGCCAAAAAATAAGATGTGAGGATGTTGTCTACACACTCGAGGGATGAAGGTGGACATGTACAGAACATGATCATGTCATCAATGTATAATATCAAGGCCAAGGCTGTATCTCTACCTCGAGTGTAGAATATTCTCAGGCTACCTTGTTATAAAACTACTCTGACTAATCTACAAAGAACCTCCTCAAAGAGGATAAATTGGGGAGGAGAGAAGGGGTTCCCCTATTTTAGTCCTCTCTACATATAGAAGAAACCAACAAAAATGTCATTTGCTGAAATCAAAAGCTAGGCACCCTAAAAGAATCACATTAGGGTGTTCATCACCTTCAGAATGAAGCCAAACTGTTTCAGGACCTGCCTCAGGAAGCTCCAATACACAAGATCATCAACCTTGGTCATGTCAAACTTGATTATCTAGATTGATATCACCCTTCCCTTTGTTGATATCATGCATTATTTCCCTAAACAATCTGATATGGTATTCTATGTCCCTTCACTAAACGAAGTTCCTCTACTTAGGGTTTATAAGGTGTGGGTGGATTCTGGTGAGGTAGTTATTGAGGAGGTATGATAGAATCTAGAAATGTTTTCAATGGATATCAGATAAAAGTCTTGACCTAATAAACAAGCTTCTATGGCATCCACCCCCTTAGAAGAAAAACTTTGCCATCTTAAGAAAGTATGTCCCAATAATGTGCCAATCTACCAAATAGAATTCTAGAAAGAACCCATCTGGTGGTGGGGCCACCTATTTATCTAATAGGATCCAAAATCTCCTCTTCTAAAGTCGTATATGTTAGGGTTAGGTTGTCTTTAGCCATAACCCCCACATGAATCAAGGATAGGTGTGCATTATCATTGACTAAGAGGTGGGGGTGGAGCTGAGAAGATCCCTTAATAATAAGTAGTAGCTATGTTGGCCACATGCTCACTTTTAGAAATAAGAGCACTATTTTCCAACTAAAGCCTTCTAATTGCTTTCCTTTTTCTCCTTCCTCTAATAATATCATAGTAAATCCCGATGTTATGTTCACCATCATTTAGCTGATTAACATGGGATTTGTCCATCCACATCTGCTCTTTCCAGTGTTGCCTTTACCTCTCTAAGGAGTCTTTCATTGATCATAGAAGGTTGTGAGTCAAATTCTTTTTGAAGGATGAAGACCATGTCCTCCATGTATTTATTCCTCTATTTAAAAGGAGCCAAATACTTCAAAATTCTACTACTTAAGGCCTTTTCTAAGGTTTTCATATTGGCAAATAATCTAAAGGAGGGGTCACCTCACCCATCCATATGCCATCCTTCACAATGGTCTCTTAGCAAGATTCATGATAAAGACAAACATTCAAGAAGGAGAATGATTTATGCCACATGCGGGGGTGTCCTTGCCTACACTCCACCAACAACATGCAGTGGTCTGAGACTCTGAATCTCATTAAGTGCTTTACCACCACATCAAGAGTTATTTGTTTGACGGTAGTATTGATAAATCCCCTAGCCAATTATTGCGGGATTGTGGAGTCCCATGTTGTGTATCCACCCACGTATAAGAGCTGCCATCAAAGCACATCTCTAAAAAGTTGATATCCAGGATCCAAGCATTAAAATCTTCCATAGCCTAGCAATCTGGGGGTTCCCCTCTCTATGCTCCCCTAGTGAGAAGACGATGTTGAAGTCCCCGATGATCTCCCATATGTTCTTTCTTACCTCCTAGGAAAGGAACCACAATGATGACTAGAGATCATGTTATTCGTCAAGATGACATCTGGCATAAACTGCAGTAACATAGAGTCGAGCCCCCTGGGATCCAAGTGCTATGAAGCTTTCTAGAGTTTCAGATGGGCACGAGGAGGATAAGAGGCACTTTGCCTCTTCTCTTCGCTGCAACCAGACCCAGTCGACGGTGATCTCACTGAGAACGGGATCCGCAGCCAAAACCCAAGGGTCGTGTTTCTGCGGAGGTCAGGGGCGAGACTCTGAATGTGATGGTGGCTTTAGGTGCGGATGAGGAGCATCGTTGTTCCATCACTCGCATACTGGAGTCGAGCTTCACGATGGCGGCGCTCGTACAGATCTCGGGTGGGCTCGAGCTCGCGTGAAATAGAGAAAGAAAAAGGGGGATGTCAGAGACGGGTCCTAAGCCGTGAACCAACAAGAAAACCCCTGAACCCACTAGTGAACCAGACCAGATCAACCAAAGAACCAGCCGTAGTAAGAAGAGGAGATGCACCAACCTTAGTGGCCACGTGGAGCGATCCAATTGGTCGCTTAAGGTAAATATCCCAGAAATTCTTAGTTCTTGTATAATTCATAGCAATTGGCTCGATGATCAGAAAAATACATATAATATGCCAAAATTCTCAGAAAAATGTGTAGAACATAGTAGAATGATAATAACAGGCTTTTGATGCATTAATAATAGTGATATCATATAAGATGTGAAATTCTCATATGATGAATAATAAATATCAAACGATATTCTAAAATTATGGTAACATGTCAGTAAGTCTATATTCATGTTTATAATGCATATGATGCCAGTTATGGTCATGTTGATGGAGGAAATCATGTAATTTGCTCCATATGCTAATTAGGACTAATGACCTTAAAGAAAATGTAATAAATACATGCATGCTCAATAAATGATGAAATTTACCGAGTAAGCTCATATCTGTATTTGGAAACTCATATTTAATTATGAGATCATGATGATGCATAGAATGCATGTTATATGAAGAGCACCCTTAATACATGTGATGTAACCCTATTATGGTTAATGAAAGTGAGATAATGTTAAATATGTCCACATAATAATATGACACATGAGTATATCCAGTTGATGAACTATAATATGGAAAATGACATCAGTAAGATAAATATAAGGTAAGAATACAAGTAATCATGAGAATAACATAATGATCTAAGTAAACCCTAAAATGAACACGACTAGGGTTAAGATGATCAGAATCTGATGCTAGTATATGATTTTTTTATTAACTAGGTGATGACTAGATATCTAGATGAGCAAGAATAATTAGAAATCTCCGAACTCAGGTATGTGCGCTTTATCTAAGTATATGACTAGTTTTCTCGTGTGCAATAGCTATGATGTATGGCTTGTCTTTATTTGAGGATATTGCTTGGATGTACTATGATTATAGTATCTTCACCATGTCAATAAGAACAACAAAGAATATAGGTTGTTTGTATCTACTGAGTGGATATATGCTCTCTCTCTCTCTCAATCCACTCTCTCTCTTCCTCTAAATATAAGGTCGACACTCGGTCCCCATAAGCCAATGGACGGGGAAAAATGAAGTGCAACATCTCTCTCTCCCCTCTAAATATAAGGTCGGCACTCGGTCCCCATAGCCCAAGGGGCGGGGAAAAATGAAGTGCGACACCACTTAGTAGTACAAACACATCAAAAGGCATCTAAAAATATGTGTTTACCTGATTATCACTTTAAACAATGTTTTCTTTTACTCTTTCTTTCTCAAGATTATTTCAATTATGCAAGCATATTAGTATGTATCTTTCTACCCACGTGCACAACACCTTGTGTGTTGATTCGTTGTTTCACGTATGTTTTAGGTTCAGAGATAGAATGGGAGGAAAAAGATGGGAGTGAGAAGTTGTACAGGTTGTACCTATTGTCTAAGATCCTGTTAGCATACATGTTTAGACTTGTAGAATTTTCATTCAATATGTAAATGTAAATCATTTTGTAATAATTCGTATTGTATAAATATGCATGTTGAATGTTGAGTATGTTATGGTTGTATGTTCATGTATGCGTATTATGATTCCGCATTGCTTTCTGATATGATTGGATGATGTTTTTGGATTCTGATATCTCATTCCCAACAGGGTTTGGAGAAATCAAAATCTGGGGACGTCACACACACATAAATCAAGGTGCAACCATCAAATTATAGCATACTAGGGTTTCAACAACAATAAGAGAGTACTCCATGATTGTATTAATCATTCAAGGACTATTCATACCCAATTATCATCATTTAGTTATATTAAAGCTAGGTATAACAAGCTATACCTCATTAGGGTTACCCATTAATTAATTATGATGATTATAAATCATAAACATACGAGGGAAAGGGTAATACTACAAGTTTAAGGCATTGAACCATCAAATTCTCATCATCAGAATCATAACATTACACCCTGCTTCACCCAAAATAATGGGAATATTGAGGCATCGACTTCTAACCATTAAATGTTGAAAAGGTAAAGCCATTAGTTGTTTACATAAGTAAACATCTTGAACAAACAACCTATGAAGTCATTGATTTGTGCTCTATAAATATTCATCATCTAAACCTAGACATCCCTTGATTAAAAACATAAAAAGTTCCATTGAGAGTAGGGTAAAACCCATAAGTGATTGTTTATTTAAAACAAACCGTTAGTAAATGAACTTATTAAGTTGATCTCATAAAGTAAACCATTTAAATATATTTATTGGACCAAAATATTACTTTTAGGCATCATTCCAATTTATTAGATGAAGAATCATTAGATATAAACCATTAGGTCAAGTTCATATATTAAAACCATCAATTGGAGTATAGGTTCGACCATTGCATCAAATGACCCAAGAGACCATTGGTTTAAGGCTTAATTGATTCTACAACTACAATCTTAACTCACGATAGGTTGTGGAGACCTAATTCACCATTAGTAGTGACCATTAAGTCACCGTAAGTTTTTAGATTAACACTATATTCATTAACCACCATCGAATATCAAACTAATGTCACCATTGATTGATAGCATAACTAGGGTACTTAGTTGTTGATCATTAAGCTTATAATTGGGCCAACACCTGACCTAAGGGGTGAAATTCATTTGACACCCTTGGTCACCATCATCAGTTGTCATGAACATAACACCATCGGTTGTTGCAATGGTACCACCATTAAGTCATGTGTTTATAGAAGAAATTAGCTTTAAACCCTAAAATTGACCATTGGTTGATAGGTTCTTAGCACCATAGGTTATCAAACCAACTTGATACAAGTCGTATTATACCTTAGGAAGAATGTACACATCAACACATGTTCATCTAGAACTGAAATCAGAAAAGGGAGCAGTATAAAAATTGTAATCCAAGTCAAGCATAGCTTTTTAGTGCATGGATCATCATTTTCAAGCAAGAACGTGAGCTAGAAAGCTTATGGTAAGAAATAAATGTGGAGCAAGTTATAAAACTTTCCTATAACTAGAATATAAAATCCCAAATAGAAGAAAGCATGAGCATGTAGGGTAGAAAATCTAAGCATAAGCTGTGAACTCGTCCATCTAGCACCTTTCTTCATCAAATGAGCAAACCCTAAGCATAAAGAGCAAGAAAGGTAGGGTTTTAGAGCTTTAGAGCAATTTCTACCACGGAATAGAAAGGTTCTGACCTGGAGAAAGGTAAGAGGAAGGATAAAAGCAAAAGAAATGGAGGAAGGAAGGGGATTCTTACCCTTTTAGGTCAAGATCACTGAAAGGAATCTTTTTAAACCCTAAAAGAGAGCAAAACAAAACCCTCGGAGCTTCCACCAAGAAATTTGCCTTCTTATTCTACCTTGGATAGGTCCTCTACATCTAAACATATAGGGAACGAGGTTCTAAGAAGGATAGAAGTGGTGGAAAACAAAACTTTCGTTTGGGAGCTCAAAAATAGATATATAAAGCTCTAGGATAAGGGAGAGAAGAAGCATGAGGTGTCTAAAAATCTCTCCATGCATCCATGGCCTTAAACTATTTAAGGATATACAAGAAGCCACACAAGAAGATGACCCACCATACATCCATGGATACCTTCTTATCTCTCCTTTGTTGAATTTCCAAACCAATCAAATAATTTATTAGTTAATAGCTACTAAGGGTAGCTCATCCATGAAGGGGTAAACCCTAAAATACCCTTGAGGATAACACCTCCAAACCAAGGTTCAACTAGGTGCCCCATTGCTCAACAAGCTCAAGAATGATGATAGAACATACAAAGAACATAATAAAAGTGATAAATTGCAAAGAAAACCTCTCAATTGGGTAAATTGAAGAAAAGTCCAAAATGTGCATAAAATTGCATAACTTGCACAAACAATGTCCGAACTGGACCAAACTTGAAACTTAAACTTGTATTATGATTAAAAAACATATAAAAAGGTTAGATTAAGGTTGTAACATTAAATTATGATAATTAAGCATGTTCAACGATTTAATCAAGGTTAGGGGTCTCACATAGGACGTCTTTATTAAATTCCTCTATCCAAATAAGGGTTTTTGCTTCATCATCTTTGGTCCTTCTCCATCTTGAGTCAGCCTGCAATTTCCCAAAATTTTTGATCACGTCCTCTAGAAACTCATATTCCCTATAAGAAATTGGTATGTATTAAACCCAAAACCATGCAACTTCCATCCCATATCATTGTCCCAGTTCATCCATAGGCTTGATAGACAACCAATTTTTCTCAAAGGCCTCTGGAAATTTCTGGACCAGCTTCCAGCTTCATCCGAAGAGGAAACAAAAACTACCTTTTCCTGGTCGAGAACATGTAGAGGTTCAAGGCCTCCAGAATGCTTTGAAGCAATAACTGTATGAGACTTTCCCAATTTGTGTCAACTCTGTAAGAGATCTCCATGACCATCTGAGGTGTTCTGCATTCCTACTTTGGTCTTCATTGTTCTGGTCTAGAACCACTAACACACATTTAGGCACATGTTGCGGACCTCGATGCACTGACCATCCCATCGTGGAGATAGAGAAAGGGTGGGAACAATGACAAGCCTTGATGGTTTGGGGTAGGATGGGGCTAGGGGTGAGCATAATTCGATTAATAACCAATTAACCGATTTGTTAATTCTGAATGGTTAACTTTTTTAGATAATTAGGTTAATTCGGTTAATTTGGTCAATTTATTTCATTTAATTGGTTAAACAATTTTTTTTGGTTAAAAATATTTTGTGTTTGGTTAACCAAAATAACTGAATAGTCACAATTTATTCGAAAAGAAATATCTTGCTCATATATATACCTATCTAATTTTACTTTTATTTCAAAAAATTGTCCCTTTCATAAACTAATCAAGATTTTATGAACTATATATCACTATGTTTATATGTAATATTACTATAGTATAAGAATTGTTCAAAATTTTGTGATTATTTTCATATAATATAATTACAAGAGTGTTGTTTGGTTAACCAAATAAACTGGCATAACTAACCATTACCCAATTAACCATAACCGAACTAACCAACACTAATTTGGTTAGGTTAACGGTTAAAATTTGAAATCACAAATTAACCATTTAACCAAACCAAATTAATCATATCCGATTGAATTAACCAAATGCTCATCCCTGGACCAACCTGACATCTGACCAGTAGGTGACTAGGCTTCAGATATTGGTAGCACACCTTCATGTTGGGGCATTGGACCTGCCAATGTCCTCTCTGAAGACACCTATAGCATTTTTCTTTGGGGATGCCAAACGACGGCCTCAACTGACCAAAAGGGGTATTTGTTATTCGTGGCATCTCTGGTACAAGCCATGATGGTGGATCCTATCATGCCACTGAGTCATATCCATGACCAATTCCCTATAGAGAGGAAGGGAATCAAATAGAGATACCACACTAGGAAGGATTGATGATGGTGGGATTGGGCTATAGGTCGCATGTCTTGCTGTTAGATTGCTCCATGTAAAACTTTGGATGTCCTGGACTACATGGGTAGCAACGTTGGGGGCATACGTGGGGAATCCAAACAAAGCTTTTCCTTGTCTAGACATGAGGAGAGGGCGGGACTGACATTCATGGCTCATTCTCAGGGAAACAATGTACCATTATGGTAGAGATGTCAGGGTGCCTACTTTGTCCAATCAAAACTAAAGTATCAACACCATGAATTGGGTGAGAGGATGAGATGTCAAGGTGACTACCATGTTTGATGAAAACCAAAGTATCAACACCTTGAATCTAAGTAGCCACCTTCCAGATTGTTGTAGCACCACACTCACGACAAAGTGGAAGCGGGGGTGGGGAGGGGTCTGGTAGACCCCTCATGACAGAGTGTCAAGATGAAGGTAGGTGAGAGCCTCCGCTAGGACAACCAAGATCACAGAGGAATATCCTTCAAGCCATTGAGATATCAGATGTTCAACAAAACACCATTAGCGGGTGGTATTTCTTTCCTTTTCATTCTAATGGTTTTATTAATATCCCTTTTGATGGTTTTTGTATAACCCCAACCTTCCAAAGGTCTCAGATAATCTTTAGATGGTTAGGAGTCTAGGGTTCACATCTACTGGATGGGTAGTGATGGTTCAGTTAGAAATGTTGGTGGTAGTGTCAACTGTGGAGGAAGTAGTAGTGGCTGCAGGGTAGGGGGTCTTGTTCTAGAGGAGGCTTATGATATGGATCTAGCGAGGGTGAAGGTAGTGGTGGTGGTGAAGGTGTTGGAAGGAGAGAAAGTGGAGGTGGTAGATTGAACCACGACTTAGGAAGAGGTTATAGAGGTGGAAGTTGAGGTGGAGGTTGAGGCAGAGGTGGAGGTGGTGGTGGTTTCAATTACAGTTCTGGAAGAGGCTGAGACTACCTAATATTTGATGGATAGATGTTTTGGGTTGCGGTAGAGGGGATTTGGTTTTGTGGAGAAAAGGGATATGGTGGTTTGCAATGAGATGATGTTGTCGATGAATTGTGATGAGAGTTGGTTGTTGGGTAGGAGGAGGGGAAAAAGTAGGGGGTTTGATATCTTGATGAAGTTTTACCCAAGCGTCATCTTCTGTGATAGCAGCGAGTTACCCCACGTCATCCTCCATGTTAACAGCTATCATTGTAAAAAGGCCTCGGTTTTAACACACACCATCATAGGAGATCCATGGAGAAGTCCCTCTCATCGAGGAGTGGGGGATAAGGGTAGCAACCTGCTCCCAAGGAAGGGAAGATGGGACAGAGACTGCCGCCACATGCCACAGATAGAATACCCTAATCCCTAGGATGTTTTTCTTTAGAACGCTTTATCCCCTTAAGAAATCTTGTTAACATGGGAAGGTATTGATGGGGGATGAAACATTGGGTATCCCATCTTATGTTTAGATGCAGCTTAGGATTGAATTGGTTAAAATAGATTGCTAGTCATTTCTAGCATTGATTTTAGTTTGCATTACTATATTTTAGTGGTCATAAAGATATTTGAATTTTGACACATTTATTTATTATTATTATTTTAAGTTTATGAAATAATTTTTTTACAACCCTACCTTCATTCTAAAACTATGAAGATATGTGTGCAGTTGATTGATGTAATAAAATGGTATAAGAAAGTGATACAAATATATATATGCTTATATTATATGAATAATTTGGCTTTCCAAAAAGAATTCATTGAAAATATAACAAAGCATATCACAATATATTATGCATTATGTGGATAATATCATGACATTCAATTAAAATTTAGATTTTAAAATTTTACTTGTATGTTATTGACTATATAATGGAAAACCATTAACAATATGAGCCACCAAGAAATTATATTTTCAAATATACCACCATATGCTAATAATCTCATAAGGAATTTGAAAGGCATAAAAATCAAACAACGGTTCAAATTTCTACTTATACTAAAAAATAAAGTTCATGATCAAATTCCAAATTGAAGATATTAAAGAAAAAATCTAATAAAAGCCAATATGCTACTTCTTATTCGATTGTCTCTTTAGAAATATTTCTCTTCCTTCTCCAACCCAACTAAAAAGATGTATAGCATAGAGATCCATCTACAACAAATGGCTGAGATCTTATCTACTCCTATAAGATTTTATAGTTTCCTTACCTCCTCACCCATGGTTTCTTTTTGTTTCTTATATGTTATCACTATCGAATCACCTACTTTCCCTAACGATATTTGAATGTATTCTCTAACATGCTTCGTAACATTTGATATAACACTTGCCAAATCATTCATATTCCTCGTCCTTTTATGCCCCAAATTGTGATTCTCCTTACTTTTACCATCTATACCCATTGAGAAAAAGCTTGACCATTGCCACTCTCATCTCTTCAACATGAACATTATCTTTGTTATGTTGTTGATTCTCCATTTCTGCCCTCATGTCATCAACATTCGGAGCAATCCTCCCGTTGCATGATCATTACCAAAAAGAAGGCAAAGATTATTGAAGTGTGGGAGCTTTTTATTTCTCCAACTATTCGCTTCAGGTTGAATCTGGAATATACAAATGCCAATATTATATAGTCACAAAATATGATACTAAAAAAGATAAGTCAAATGTGTTTATTGTAGCATAGCTATCCCAAACACTCTTCTTTAGCCTACACACAATATGTGTTATCATTAAGTCCAAACCTAGTTGTTATACCATGCAACATATCATAAACAATATGGAATTCTCTTTTTAGAACATTAATCTTCAATTCAATATGCCAGGTAGTTTTTTGACAAGGTCTTTTTCTAACACCATTAGAAAATCGGACTTGAATACATTATAAATGATATATTTCCTAGAAATAACCATCTCTACTAGTGTCTCAATTAGTTTATCCTCTTCCTTAGGTGTCCAAATTCTCTTGGTCTTTTTCTTTATTCTCCCTCCATACTGACTTGAAATTGATGCATTTTCACTTGAGGTACTTCTAACCCACTGAATTTGGATTAGATGTGCCTCTAGTACACACATTGGAATGTTTCAATATTTATAAGGACCTTGTATAACACACTCACTTAGACTAATCACACTTACTCCACAAGCGCATCGGGTCATGTTATAGTATAGGTAAGAGGCAAGATAAGGGTCGACCCACAGGTAGAGAAGGGATAATAGAGATAAGTTAGAGTAAGATTGTGACAACCGATCACAGGAAGAAAGATTACTCAAAACTTAAACACAATCAACGACTAATAAAAGACATATCTAAAAAAAGGGTTAATTAAAATCGATCAAATTTTCACAAACTTGCTCAACAACTTTTGCATAAAATCCCAACATATGAAATTATTTCATAAATCTTATCAAAAGTCTCTTACAAAAATCTTTGTGACCTTAGCCACAACGTATACACACCTATACACATGATATATTATCTACATGCACAAGATCAAAATACTACAAAAGCTCGAGTCAATGAAACACTATATACAAAATTTCCTGCCTGTACCTGAGAGTACATGGACAACTCTAGGACACACTAGACATATAATCAACTCCTTCTGTGTTCCTTCACATCAACTCCTCCTCATTGCTACATGTCCTCTATGGCTACTGACGATCACCTAAAAAGATTGTGGTGACCCACGGGTGAGACACATGTCCCATTGAGAGATAAATCTCAACAAAGCTTATTGTTTACAAAGGGTTATGTAGTTAGATAGGTTAAGTAGATTAAGAGGATAAAACATATATACAGACAGAGAAACAAAATAGAACTATTAATCATAATGGCTTGTTAAGAGCAATTCTAACCAGAGTCTTAGAATCTAGCATTATTCTCAATTACCATATGTAGCTATTACTATAAGCATATTGATAACAATATGAGCATATTTAAATAATAGGAGCATGTTTAACAATATATCATGACTACAGTCATAAACAAAACTAATAGCATAAGCATCTGGAACAATATACCATTTGTAACATCATACACATATCAAATAGGATGAGCAAAGCTAACAATGTGAGCATGTCTAAAAAAATATAATGTCTAACATGATAAGCATATCTACATATTAAGTAGAGTTAACATCATAAACACAACTACCAACATAAGAATGATTAGTAATATAAGCATAACTAACAACATAGGCATGATTAGTAGTATAAGCATAGCTAACAACACGAGATAACTATCATTATAAGCATAACCAATAATAGCAGTGTATCTAACAACATAAGCATGACTACTCTTATTGAACTATACATAATCTATATGTGAAAAGAGCAAACAAGGGTTATCATCCAATGTGAAGCATTGCGTGTAGCACTAATAGATATACTACATGACTGTTCACATATTTTATTAAGCCCTGGGAAGTTTAAGTCTTACCAACCAAACTCCAACCGACCACTGCTAAGTCAAAATAAATTTTGTACAAGATCTGGTGACCCGAATGCAAAGATCTTCTTCGCCCTTGGTGTAGCATACTGAATCTTATATCTAATCTCAAGGTAACCCTTTGTAACACCCCTCCAATAGACATATATAATAATTGAGCAGAAGCTTTTATCTTGAAGGAGGAATGTCACATTTATGAAATCATAGCAAATAAATACATAAATCACCATTGAAATTCATACATTGTTCTTTATATAGGAAACTATGGTTGAGTTCTATAAGATGTCTAAACATTCCTAAGCATGGAAATCTAAACATAAAAGTAAACATCTTTATAACATTGGATCCCCTAGTATGGATGGCACCCCACCAATTAGCTCTTCAAGATCTTCTAGCTCCTGAGCTTGCTCTTTCTTGCGGGCATCACGCCCCCAACCATGCAATAAAACCAACGGTAAGTGAATTGAACATATTATAATATTAAGAAAACTTGAAACTGAAATAAACATACATTTGAACATTTAAAAGACATGCATTTTCTTTTAGATCAATTTCGTTTATCTTAACCTATATAAGTGTCCTTGGATTTGCACGAATGTGCCTCTTCTCTTATGCAGAAGTGCCTCTTAGGTTGCACCGAACTACCTCTTCTCTTATGCACCAAAGTGCCTCTTCTCTTATGAGGTACTTATATAAGTTTTATTTTATCATTCTCTTTCTCTTAAGGCTCTTATCTTTACATTAAACTTCATTGGTAACATTATCATTAGGATTCATGAAGGTGATACCGTACATCATAAACAACTCAATACATCTTAATCTTACTAAATTTAACAATTAGGAACAGTAAATAACATAAACATGACATTCATTGCAAACTTCATATATGCATAATTCAATCAAGCAATTTAACTATGTTCAATTGCATGGACCACTTACCTTGGGGCAAAGCTGACCCTAAGATAGTATCTTCGATCCTTGAGACAGTGCCTGGATGTGATTTCCAAGAACATAGGCTATTGTTCTCTTCCTTGGTATGCTAGGATCATGGGGGTCCCTTTTATAGGTGTTAAGGGTCTAGAACTTTCTAGTCCAAGTGGACTAATTTCTTTTAATATCTTTTGTCCTTTAATTAAACATTGGCATTATCTTAACTCAAATATATTAAAAGGTAAGAATAGGTGAAAACATGTTTCTCTTTGTTAATTACTAAAGTCCAACTTTTTGGTTAAACTAATTATCTTTTATTTATGAATTTCCTTTACTATCTTTCATCTTTTGTATGAGATATTTAAGAGACAATGCATTATTATTTACTTTTATTTGTTTATCAACAAATATTACATTAACCAAATTACCATTACATCATGTGATTGATGAATATTCCTTTCCATGCATCCAAAATTAAGCTATTAATTGCATTGAATTTTTTTTGTCATCTACGTATTCCAAAGAGGAGAGAAATAGTGAATTATATTTTATCCCTGTTATTTTAAGTGCTACAAAAGAAAGTAAACTTCTTGTTCAAGTTATATGTTTATAATTTTGAATTCTACTTCTGTAATTTTCCAATTTTATTTCTTTTAAACATTTCAAAGACAAGAGCGAGAAAAAGAGAAGGGAAATCATTCATTCAACATTTTAAGTTAATTGCAATACATGATGGCATATGTATAAGAGAAAGTGTATTTTTAGTATTTTTTTCTTATTTGTCTTACTTTATTTTTTTTATATAAGGAATATCATTCCATGACCTTTTTACATTAAACCCTTCAACTATTATTATTTTAATAAAATTTATTTTATAATTTTTTTTGTTGTGAAAAAAATTGGGGTGTTACAATTCTATCCACCTTAAATAAATTCCGTCCTCGAAATTTTCCTTAGGCGACTACCCACCTTAGGGTTCTTCTTACCTCTTAACTAAATTTCATAGTTTTACACACAAAATCTAGGTTCTTGAAATTATATTGACTTCAACTCACCTATCTATGTCAGATTGTCTCCACTAGTATGCATGTTTGGTTTTACTATGTATATGGGTATGTTTAGGTGACTATATGTCTCAAACGTTTAATGCCAACTCATAATTTCTTGTCTCCTTTGGATACATGCCAGTCGCTCATGTATGCAGAGGTGACAATTTTATCACACCTATCTTAGCATCTTCCTCGTACACATGTCCCATACCACATGCACTTGAAAGGATAAGGCAACCATGGTCCTTGCACATAATATTCTCTCTACAAAATCCCACAAGCCTATGTCCCATACCACAAACACATGGGAAGAAGAGAGAGAATGCTACATACAATTTTAGAGTTAACATAAAAATCCAAAACATCTTGGCACATAACCCTAATCATTATCTAAACTTATGTCTCTTAACTTAGACTTCTACTTTGATTTCTAATATCTCTCTATACCTAGGGTTAGAACATATGAATCATACCCTGCTAGTGGCCATTTACCAAATTGCTCTGATAAAATAATGTAACATCCCTCCATTAGACACATATCATAATTGAGCAGAAACTTTTATCTTGAAGGAGGAATGTCACATTTATGAAATCATAGCAAATAAATACATAAATCACCATTGAGATTCATACATTGTTCTTTACATAGGAAACTATGGTTGAGTTCTATAACATGTCTAAACATTCCTAAGCATAGAAATCTAAACATAAACGTAAACATCTTTATAACATTGGATCGCCTAGTATTGATTACACCCCACGAGTTAGCTCTTCAAGATCTTCTAGCTCTTGAGCTTTCTCCTTGTTGCAGGCATCACGCCCCCAACCATGCAATAAAACCAACGGTAAGTGGATTGAACATATCATAATATTAAGAAAACTTGAAACTGAAATAAATATACATTTGAACATTTAATAGACATGCATTTTCTTTTAGATCAATTTCATTTATCTTAACCTATATAAGTGTCCTCGGATTTGCACGAATGTGCCTCTTCTCTTATGCACCGAAGTGCCTCTTAGGTTGCACCGAAGTGCCTCTTCTCTTATGAGGTACTCATATAAGTTTTATTTTATCATTTTCTTTCTCTTAAGGCACTTATCTATACATTAGAATTTATTGGTAACATTATCATTAGGATTCATGAAGGCGATACCATACATCATAAACAACTCAATACATATCAATCTTACTAAATTTAACAATTAGGAACAGTAAATAACATAAACATGACATTCATTGCAAACTTCATATATGCATAATTAAATCAAGCAATTTAACTATGTTCAATTGCATGGACCACTTACCTTGGGGCAAAACTGACCCTAAGATAGTATCTCCGATCCTTGAGGCAGTGCCTGGATGTGATTTCCAAGAACATAGACTATTGTTCTCTTCCTTGGTATGCTAGGATCATGGGGGTCCCTTTTATAGGTGTTAAGCGTCTAGAACTTTCTAGTCCAAGTGGACTACATTTTTTAATATCTTTTATCCTTTAATTAAACATTGGCATTATCTTAACTCCAATATATTAAAAGGTAAGAATAGGTGAAAAACATGTTTCTCTTTGTTAATTACTAAAGTCCAACTTTTTGGTTAAACTAATTATCTTTTATTTGTGAATTTCCTTTATTATGTTTCATATCTTTTGTATGAGATATTTAAGAGACAATGCATTATTGTTTACTTTTATTTGTTTATCAACAAATATTACATTAACTAAATTACCATTACATTTTATTTGTAATCACAAAGAAAGAGAGAAAATGTGAGAGTTGTACCATTCCTTACATAATTACCATAGTGTCTTATTTCCATGTAACTAAAGCCGAGACACATTATTTACTTTTATAAAAAAAATCACAAAATGGAGGAAAGAGAGAAAGAACTTTATTTTACATCTACATGCACTAGTTGTATAGCAAGAGTATACAATGTGATTTCAAAGTGTTACTTAAAAAAATTGTTGAATGTCATTACTTACTCCAATATAATTCATAGTTGTTTAAAACGATGTTATAACTATGTAACAATAAACCATTTTTAATTGTCCATATCAATTACATAAATTTTATAACATCTTCTCATCCATAATGACATTTTCATTTTCATATAAAGCTTCCTAGTTGTGTTGGAAAGGTGACGGGTAAAAACCCACATTTTTTGTAGTCTCAAATTAATATATTTTTACCATTGTATTCAATTATTCAAATTTTAGAACGTTAAAAAAATCAAACTTTCCTTCTAGATTCCCTTCTACTATTTTAAATATATGGTCTCAAGTTGACTATTTTTTACCAACAATTAATTAATTTTTACATTGCATGTTTTAAATGGATTGACATTGTGATTTATATTTATTTGAGAGGTCAAACGAATTTGAAACAAAACCAATTTTGGACCACACATTAATTACATAATCTAAATCCTTCAGAGTCAATAAAATTCGAATTTTGAATATCTTTTATTAATAATGTCCATATTTGTTATTTACTTCATTTTCATGCATTAAAAGGTGAGATACTGTTAACAGATTCTCCTGAATTATTTCTTTGACTATAAAAACGAGATGATCAATATTTATTCACATTTAAGTATATTGTGCCTTTATGAAAAATTTTATTGAAGAAAGAGACTCGAGAGAAGATAATGTCACATGTATTCAATAAGGGAAAGCAAGTAATATCCACATCATGTGATTGATGAATATTCCTTTCCATGCATCCAAAATTAAGCTATTAATTGCATTGAATTTTTCTTTGTCTTCTGCGTATCCCAAAGAGGAGAGAAATAGTGAATTATATTTGATCCCTGTTATTTTCAAAGCTACAAAAGAATGTAAACTTCTTGTTCAAGTTATATGTTTATCATTTTGAATTCTACTTCTTTAATTTTCCAATTTTATTTCTTTTAAACATTTTCAAGGACAAGAGCGAGAATAAGAGAAGGGAAATCATTCATTCAACATTTTAAGTTAATTTCAATACATGATGGCATATGTATAAGAGAAAGTGTATTTTTAGTATTGTTTTTTTTTCTTATTTGTCTTACTTTATTTTTTATTCTATATGGAATATCATTCCATGACCTTTTTACACTAAGCCCTTCAACTATTATTATTTTAATAAAATTCATTTTATAATTTTTTTTGTTGTGAAAAAAATTGTGGTGTTACAATTCTATCCACCTTAAATAAATTTCTTCCTCGAAATTTTCCTTAGGAGACTACCCACCTTAGGGTTCTTCTTACCTCTTAACTAAATTTCATAGTTTTACACACAAAATCTAGGTTCTTGATATTATATTGACTTCAACTCACATGTCTATGTCAGATTATCTAGAGTAGTATGCATGTTTGGTTTTACTATGTATATGAGTAAGTTTAGGTGACTATATGTCTCAAACTTTTAATGCCAACTCATAATTTCTTGTCTCCTTTGGATACATGCTGCCCGCTCATGTATGCAGATGTGACAGTTTTATCACACCTATCTTAGCACCTTCCTCGTACACATGTCCCATACCACATGCACTTGAAAGGACAAGACAACCATGATCCTTGCACATAATATTCTCTCTAAAAAATCCCACAAGACTATGTCCCATACCACAAACACATGGGAATAAGAGAGAGAAAGCTACATACAATTTTAGAGTTAACATAAAAATCTCAAACATCTAGGCACATAACCCTAATCATTATCTAAACTTATGTCTCTTAACTTAGACTTCTACTTTGATTTCTAATATCTCTCTATACCTAGGGTTAGAACATATGAATCAAACATTGCCTAGTGGCAATTTACCAAATTGCTCTGATACCATAATGTAACACCCCTCCATTAGACATATATCATAATTGAGCAGAAGCTTTTATCTTGAAGGAGGAATGTCACATTTATGAAAGCATAACAAATAAATACATAAATCACACTTGAGATTCATACATTGTTCTTTACATAGGAAACTATGGTTGAGTTCTATAACATGTCTAAACATTCCTAAGCATGGAAATCTAAACATAAAAGTAAACATCTTTATAACATTGGATCACCTAGTATGGATGGCACCCCACCAGTTATCTCTTCAAGATCTTCTAGCTCCTGAGCTTGCTCCTTCTTGCGGGCATCACACCCCCATACCACAAACACATGGGAATAAGAGAGAGAATGTTACATACAATTTTAGAATTAACATAAAAATCCAAAACATCTAGGCACATAACCCTAATCATTATCTAAACTTATGTCTCTTAACTTAGACTTCTACTTTGATTTCTAATATCTCTTTATACCTAGGGTTAGAAAATATGAATCATACCATGCCTAGTGGCAATTTACCAAATTGCTTTGATACCATAATGTAACACCCCTCCATTAGACATATATCATAATTAAGCGAAAGCTTTTATCTGGAAGGAGGAATGTCACATTTATGAAATCATAGAAAATAAATACATAAATCACCATTGAGATTCATACATTGTTATTTACATAGGAAACTATGGTTGAGTTCTATAACATGTCTAAACATTCCTAAGCATGGAAATCTAAACATAAAAGTCAACATCTTTATAACATTGGATTGCCTAGTATGGATGACACCCCATTAGTTAGCTCTTCAAAATCTTCTAGCTCCTGAGCTTGCTCCTTCCTGCGGGCATCACTCCCCCAGCCATGCAATAAAACCAACGGCAAGTGGATTGAACATATTATAATATTAAGAAAACTTGAAACTGAAATAAACATACATTTGAATATTTAAAAGACATGCATTTTCTTTTAGATCAATTTCTTTTATGTTAACCTATATAAGTGCCCTCGGATTTGCACGAATGTGCCTCTTCGCTTATGCATCGAAGTGCCTCTTAGGTTGCACTGAAGTGCCTCTTCTCTTATGCACCAAAGTGCCTCTTCTCTTATGAGGTACTTATATAAGTTTTATTTTATGATTCTCTTTCTCTTAAGGCTCTTATCTTTACATTAGAATTTATTGCTAACATTATCATTAGGATTCATGAAGGTGATACCATACATCATAAACAACTCAAAACATATTAATCTTACTAAATTTAACAATTAGGAACAGTAAATAACATAAACATGACATTCATTGCAAACTTCATATATGCATAATTAAATCAAGCAATTTAACTATGTTCAATTGCATGGACCACTTTCCTTGGGGCAAAGCTGACCCTAAGATAGTATCTCCGATCCTTGAGGCAGTGCCTGGATGTTATTTGTAAGAACATAGGCTATTGTGCTCTTCCTTGGTATGCTAGGATCATGGGGGTCCCTTTTATAGGTGTTAAGGGTCTAGAACTTTCTAGTCCAAGTGGACTAACTTTTTTAAATATTTTTTATTAAAAGGTAAGAATAGGTGAAAAACATGTTTCTCTTTGTTAATTACTAAAGTACAACTTTTTGGTTAAACTAATTATCTTTTATTTGTGAATTTCCTTTATTATCTTTCATATCTTTTGTATGAGATATTTAAGAGACAATGCATTGTTGTTTACTTTTATTTTTTATCAACAAATATTACATTAAATAAATTACCATTACATTTTATTTGTAATCACAAAGAAAAGAGAAAACGTGAGAGTTGTACCATTCCTTACATAATTACCATAGTGTCTTATCTCCATGTAACTAAGGTCGAGACACATTATTTCATTTTATAAAAAAAATCACAAAATGGAGGAAAGAGAGAAAGAACTTTATTTTACATCTACATGCACTAGTTGTATAGCAAGAGTATACAATGTGATATCAATGTGTTACTTAAAAAAATTGTTGAATGTCATTACTTACTCCAATATAATTTATAGTTGTTTAAAATGATGTTATAACTATGTAACAATAAACAATTTTTAATTGTCCATATCAATTACATAAATTTTATAACATCTTCTCATCCATAATAACATTTTCATTTTCATATAAATCTTCCTAGTTGTGTTGGAAGGGTGACGGGTAAAAACCCACATTTTTTTATAGTCTCAAATTAATATATTTATACCATTGTATTCAATTATTCAAATTTTAGAACATTAAAAAAAATCAAACTTTCCTTCTAGCTTCCCTTATACTATTTTAAATATATGGTCTCAAGTTGACTAATTTTCAACAATTAATTAATTTTTACATTGCATGTCTTAAATGGATTGACATTGTGATTTATATTTATTTGAGAGGTCAAACTAATTTGAAACAAAACCAATTTTGGACCACACATTAATTACATACTCTAAATCCTTCAGAGTCAACAAAATTCGAGTTTTTAATATCTTTTATTCACAATGTCCATATTTTTTATTTACTTCATTTTCATGCATTAAAATGTGAGATAATGTTAAAAGATTCTCCTTAATTATTTCTTTGACTCTAAAAATGAGATGATCAATATTTATTCACATTTAAGTCTATTATGCCTTTATGGAAAATTTTATTGAAGAAAGAGACTCGAGAGAAGATAATGTCACATGTATTCAATAAGGGAAAGCAAGTAATATCCACATCATGTGATTAACGAATGTTCATTTCCATGCATCCAAAATTAAGCTATTAATTGCATTGAATTTTTCTTTGTCTTCTGCGTATCCCAAAGAGGAGAGAAATAGTAAATTATATTTGATCCCTGTTATTTTCAAAGCTACAAAAGAATGTAAACTTCTTGTTCAAGTTATATGTTTATCATTTTGAACTCTACTTCTTTAATTTTCCAATTTTATTTCTTTTAAACATTTTCAAGGACAAGTGCGAGAAGAAGAGAAGGGAAATCATTCATTCAACATTTTAAGTTAATTGCAATACATGATGGCATATGTATAAGAGAAAGTGTATTTTTAGTATTGTTTTTTTTCTTATTTGTCTTACTTTATTTTTTATTCTATAAGGAATATCATTCCATGACCTTTTTACATTAAGCCCTTCAACTATTATTATTTTAATAAAATTCATTTTATAAATTTTTTTGTTGCGAAAAAAATTGGGGTGTTATAATTCTATCCACCTTAAATAAATTCCGTCCTCAAAATTTTCCTTAGGCTACTACCCACCTTAGGGTTCTTCTTACCTCTTAACTAAATTTCATAGTTTTACACACAAAATCTTGGTTCTTGATATTATATTGACTTCAACTCACCTGTCTATGTCACATTATCTAGACTAGTATGCATGTTTGGTTTTACTATGTATATGAGTAAGTTTAGGTGACTATATGTCTCAAACTTTTAATGCCAACTCATAATTTCTTGTCTCCTTTTGATACATGCCAACCGCTCATGTATGCAGAGGTGACAATTTTATCACACCTATCTTAGCACCTTCCTCGTACACATGTCCCATACCAGATGCACTTGAAAGGACAAGACAACCATGATCCTTTCACATAATATTCTCTCTACAAAGTCCCACAAGCCTATGTCCCATACCACAAACACATGGGAATAAGAGAGAGAATGCTACATACAATTTTAGAATTAACATAAAAATCCAAAACATCTAGGCACATAACCCTAATCATTATCTAAACTTATGTCTCTTAACTTAGACTTCTACTTTGATTTCTAATATCTCTTTATACCTAGGGTTAGAACATATGAATCATACCTTGCCTAGTGGCAATTTACCAAATTGCTCTGATACCATAATGTAACACCCCTCCATTAGATATATATCATAATTGAGCGGAAGTTTTTATCTTGAAGGAGTAATGTCACATTTATGAAATCATAGCAAATAAATACATAAATCACAATTGAGATTCATACATTGTTCTTTACATAGGAAACTATGGTTGAGTTCTATAACATGTCTAAACATTCCTAAGCATGGAAATCTAAACATAAAAGTAAACATCTTTATAACATTAGTTTGCCTAGGATGGATGGCACCCCACTAGTTAGCTCTTCAAGGTGTTCTAGCTCCTGATCTTGCTCCTTCCTGCGGGCATCACACCCCCAGCCATGCAATAAAACCAACGATAATTGGATTGAACATATTATAATATTAAGAAAACTTGAAACTGAAATAAACATACATTTGAACTTTTAAAAGACATGCATTTTCTTTTAAATCAATTTCATTTATCCTAACCTATATAAGTGTCCTCAGATTTGCACAAATGTGCCTCTTCTCTTATGCACCGAAGTGCTTCTTAGGTTGCATCGAAGTGCCTCTTCTCTTATGCACCAAATTGCCTCTTCTCTTATGAGGTACTTATATAAGTTTTATTTTATCATTCTCTTTCTCTTAAGGCTCTTATCTTTACATTAGAATTTATTGGTAACATTATCATTAAGATTCATGAAGGTGATACCATACATCATAAACAAATCAATACATCTTAATCTTACTAAATTTAACAATTACGAACAGTAAATAACATAAACATGACTTTCATTGCAAACTTCATATATGCATAATTAAATCTAGCAATTTAACTATGTTCAATTGCATGGACCACTTACCTTGGGGCAAAGCTGACCCTAAGATAGTATCTCCGATCTTTGAGGCAGTGCCTGGATGTGATTTGCAAGAACATAGGCTATTGTGCTCTTCGTTGGTATGCTAGGATCATGGGGGTCCCTTGGTGTTAAGGGTCTAGAACTTTCTAGTCCAAGTGGACGATTTTTTTTTAATATCTTTTGTCCTTTAATGAAACCTTGGCATTATCTTAAATCCAATATATTAAAAGGTAGAATAGGTGAAAAACATGTTTCTCTAAGTTAATTACTAAAGTCCAACTTTTTGGTTAAACTAATTATATTTTATTTGTGAATTTCCTTTATTATCTTTCATATCTTTTGTATGAGATATTTAAGAGACAATGTATTATTGTTTACTTTTATTTGTTTATCAACAAATATTACATTAGCTAAATCACCGTTACATTTTATTTGTAATCACAAAGAAAGAGAGAAAATGTGAGAGTTGTACCATTCCTTACATAATTACCATAATGTCTTATTTCCATGTAACTAAGGCCGAGACACATTATTTCATTTTATAAAAAAAATCACAAAATGGAGGAAAGAGAAAAAGAACTTTGTTTTACATCTATATGCACTAGTTGTATAGCAAGAGTATACAATGTGATTTCAATGTGTTACTTAAAATACAATGTGATTTCAATGTGTTACTTAAAAAAATTGTTGAATGTCATTACTTACTCCAATATAATTCACACTTGTTTAAAATGATGTTATAACTATGTAACAATAAACCATTTTTAATTGTCCATATCAATTACATAAATTTTATAACATCTTCTCATACATAATGACATTTCCATTTTCATATAAAGCTTCCTAATTGTGTTGGAAAGGTGACGAGTAAAAACCCATATTTTTTGTAGTCTCAAATTAATATATTTATACCATTGTATTCAATTATTCAAATTTTAGAACATTAAAAAAATAATCAAACTTTCCTTCTAGCTTCCCTTCTACTATTTTAAATATATGGTCTCATGTTGACTAATTTTTACCAACAATTAATTAATTTTTACATTGCATGTCTTAAATGGATTGACATTGTGATTTATATTTATTTGAGAGGTCAAACGAATTTGAAACAAAACCAAATTTGGACCACACATTAATTACATACTCTAATTCTTTCAAAGTCAATAAAATTTGAGTTTTGAATATATTTTATTCACAATGTCCATATTTGTTATCTACTTCATTTTCATGCATTAAAAGGTGAGATAATGTTAAAATATTCTCCTTAATTATTTATTTGACTCTAAAAATGAGATGATCAATATTTATTCACATTTAAGTCTATTATGCCTTTATGGAAAATTTTATTGAAGAAAGAGACTCGAGAGAAGATAATGCCACATGTATTCAATAAGGGAAAGCAAGTAATATACACATCATGTGATTGATGAATATTCCTTTCCATGCATCCAAAATTAAGCTATTAATTGCATTGGATTTTTCTTTGTCTTCTGCGTATCCCAAAGAGGAGAGAAATAGTGAATTATATTTTATCCCTATTTTTAAAAGCTAAAAAAGAAAGTAAACTTCTTGTTCAAGTTATATGTTTTATCATTTTGAATTCTACTTCTTTAATTTTCCAAATTTATTTGTTTTAAACATTTTAAAGGATGAGAGCGAGATAAAGAGAAGGAAATCATTCATTCAACATTTTAAGTTAATTTCAATACATGATGGCATATGTATAAGAGAAAGTGTATTTTTAGTATTATTTTTTTTCTTATTTGTCTTACTTTATTTTTTGTTCTATATGGAATATCATTCCATGACCTTTTTACATTAAGCCCTTCAACTATTATTATTTTAATAAAATTCATTTTATATTTTTTTTTGTGAAAAAAATTGGGGTGTTACACCCTTTTTCCCAAGTTTCACTTTCATTTCTTTACTTTATTTCCTTGATGTTTAATTAGTGGAATTTATAGTGGTTTGCTAAACATTTATTCACTATTTATACCAATAAAAGGGTTTATGCACAAATACCTCAGTGAAAGTCTATTTAAGGACCTTATTTATGTGTTTTAAACCTTAATATAACTTTTTTATGTGTTTTGAAATCATAAAATAAGACTAATTTCCAAATTTGGTTCAATTTGGATGTTGGTTGTGCAAGATATGTAATTTTAGGTACATTCTGGACTTTTATTCAATTACCCAATTGGGAGGTTTTCTTTGCAAATTATCACATGCATTATAATCATTAGATATTCCCTTACCATTCTTGATATTTTGAACCATGTTTCACCTAGCTGCACCTTTGTTTTAAGGTGTTTCTCTCCATGGGCATTTTAGGGATTACCCTGGTCTATAAATGAGCTTATCTTTAAAAGCTATCAACCAATGGGGCTATTTCTTTGATTGGGGGACGGTGGGGATGACCTATAAGTCTGCATGTGCTTCTAGGAATTCTATTTTATATACAATAAGTCTCCATGAGCTGTCCTCTTGCATGACCATGAATCCCTAGGATAAGGACACATGGAAAGTCCCATGGACACCTCATGCTTGCCCCCTTCTTTATAAAGCCATATCTACCCCTTACCACCTCCCAATTCAAAAAATCTTGCTCTCCTTCCCTTTACTCCATCTTAGAGCATTGTTCCTACTCTGTTTGTCCATGAAAGTTCTATCCCAAGGTAAAAGAGGGTGCTTACCTTGGTGAAGAAGGCTTCTAGGTTTCTGAATTTTCTCTATTTAGGGTTTCTAAAGCTCCATCTTGGTGATTTCGACCAAAACTAGTAAGTTTCATCCTTACCTTCCCTATTTTCATGTTGTTCATCTTACTCCCACCTTCTTCCAAGTCAGAACCATGGCCTCTCATGGTGAAACCCCACCTAGAGCCCTTAAACACCTCATCTCCATGTTCTTTTGCTAGGGTTTTTCACCTCTAAAGTGGAGAAGGTGCTTCTTGCTTGAGATAGGAGTTTTGTTGGAGAAACCAACCTCTATAGCTTGGGAACCTTGATTCTTTAGCTTTTACACCTTCCCTAGAGGTGAGTTTTATAACCCCCTTCTCATATAGTGCTTACTACATGATTAAAATTCATGCTTCTATGTTTAAAATCAATGATCTCCATCTCTATTTACCATGTTCTTCTAGGGTTTTCGTTCGGTTGCTATTTTACCTTCTCTAGAAGATCTAGTTTGGTTACCTATGCATCTCCAA
This sequence comes from Alisma plantago-aquatica, assembly GCA_963693085.1. Classification (NCBI taxonomy): domain Eukaryota; kingdom Viridiplantae; phylum Streptophyta; class Magnoliopsida; order Alismatales; family Alismataceae; genus Alisma; species Alisma plantago-aquatica. Next base: position 603,988,137 of record OY856413.1, read on the forward strand.
CCCTGATCTTGGGTCAAATGGTATTTTATCCCTCCCTCTCTCCCTTTTACTCTCTCTCAAAGATTTCTGACTTGTCATTTCTTGATTAATTCAAATTGAAAAATTCATATCTTTTAATCCACTTATTCAAATTTAACAAATAAATATGTTTTAGAATTGAAAAATCAATATATATATATAATAATTTTTTTAAGGTTTGTTTTTGAGGTTTTACGAAGGGTGATTTTTGGAAATTGAATTTAATGCATAAAATCTATAAAAATTACATCTTAATCATCATAATTCCAAAATTAACATAAAAATATATTTTCTTGATCAGTAGAACCTAATAAGTTCATTGGTGAGGTTTTAGAGTCTAAATATGAGATTTTCTAAAAAGTTCTAAAATTAGGGTTTCTATACATTAATGTGCACTATGTACTGTAATGCATGTTAATATATTGAAAATAGGCAAAGAGGAATTTGGAATCAACTAAAGTGGTGAAAGTTAGTAATTGATTTCAGTAAAAGAGGTATGTGCATTCTTACACCCTAAGTTGGGATATTTGCAAACAAAACCCTATATTTCCCTAATGAGGCTTTAATGAACCCTATTTCCTCTATTCATGATTCTTTTTTTAAATTGCCTCAAAATCAATAATGATATTCTTTTTCTTGGGTATTGTACCCCATTTCCATGTTCTAATTGATATGATGCTTTTACTTGCCATGATTGCTTTTCTAGCATGTTGATTTTATGGACTGTTAGCTATAGTAGTGGTACTTATGTACAACCACCCATAGATGAGGCACGTATTAATTCACCCTGGGGAATGTCTTATTCTCCCTCATTCTCACCTATAGGTTGAGGTCCGATAGGTGCCTCAACCCTACTTAGTTAATGTAGTCAATATTCTTTCATTTTTGTATAAGCCAGGAGGCTTTTTATTCATCTCTCCCTCCTCTTACAAGCCAATAAGGATAACAAATACATGGAGTAGTATTTGATGGGAATTGAAGCCTGCTAGTACTACTACCATTACAATTATCTTCAGCTAAAGCAGCCCTAATGAACTCTGGTGGTCTTGTATAAGTAAAGACCCCAGTTTTGTGTTTTTGGTGGTACTTAGCTAAGGCATCTGCTACTTTATTACAATCCCTCACAACAAAATTGATAGTCCATTCCCCTTGATCTAACATTTTACATTGTATTCTTTCAGTGAACCTGGTGAACTTTGGGTTGTTCCTTGGATTGTTCTACAGAATATCTACTAATATCTTGCAGTCGGTTTCAATGATGACCTTGGATGTGCATATCTGGCGGGACATCTCACAGGCCATGTCCACCGCTAATATCTCTGCGTGTAAAGCAGAATCTGCAGTCATATCCCTTAATTGCCCAGCTGCCCATTTTCCCTCATGATCCCAAGCTATAATATCTATGGTTGTCTTGTTCTTGTTCCACGCTGCATCTGTATTTATCTTCAGGGTGCCCTCTGCTGGTCGTTCCCATTGTTTCCTACCTATCAACATCATATTTTTGTGATTGTCTCTGCCCCATGCCATATCATTTAGCTTGACTTAATGTGCAATCCTTTGGACAAGGATCTGGGATGGTAGTGTTGTTTTCTCAAACACTTGGGTGTTTCTTGCGCCCCACATCAACCAACAAGTAATAAGAAAAGTAATAGCATTTGAACATCTATTCTTCACTTGTTCTGTAAACCATTCATCAGAACTGGACTGGAAGGAGTCTGTTTCAGTGATAATTCAGCGTTTCCACCCAGACCGTCTTCGAATATGGGCAATCCCTCAGAGCATGCGTCATTGTTTCCTCCCCGTTCACACATCTGTCACACTTAGCATCACTGGCTAACCTGCGACGAACTCTTCTATGATTAGTGAGAATTGCACCATGCATGGCTAGCCAAGTGACGTACTTAATCTTTGCGGCTATCTTCAGTTTCCATATCAAGTTCCATTCTCCTTCCATCCTAACTTCTCGTTGCCTCCTAAGTGTCGTGTATGCAGATTTAGTTAAGTAATTTCCGTTCAGTCTTTCTGCTCACACTCTGATATCATGTTGTTCTCGACCCAAAGGAGGTTCCAACTTTAGTATTTTTTGCACAGTCCTCGATACAATCCAGGACTTTAGGAATCCCTCATACCAGGTCCCACAATCCAATACTACACTAGCAACTTTCAAGTCGGCTAGGTCTTCTGGTATACTCTATATTGTTTGTGAAACAAGTTTGATTCCTGGCCCTACCCAATAATCATACCAAAAGCTTACGTTGCTTCCATCTCTCACCACTATGTATGAGTTCTCTATTATTATCTGTTTGCACATAAGTGAATCTCGAGCTCCTCGCGAGATGTTCAACGCTCTTCCCTCAATGTGACTATCAAAATGCTTTCTCATGAATTGGCACCATGCTGTGTTTCTATTACATGCTATATCCCATGTATTCTTAGCTAATAGAGCTACATTACACTCCCTCATGGATTTGAGCCCCATGCCTCCATGCATTTTTCTGCTAGTAACTTTGTTTCATGCCACTAGGGACATGGGGTTTGTTTTGTGCCCGCCACCCCATAAGAACTGCCTCACCGTGCTATCAATTCTGTCACAGAGGCTCAGTGGTAGAGCTGCTGTCTGCATGACGTATGTAGTAATAGCTTCAAGTGTGGTTTTCACCAAGCAGCACCGGCCCGTCAGTGACAATGTTCTTGCTTCCCACCCATTGATTTTTGAATCAATTCTGTCCAGAATGCCATCATATGTTTTTTTAGTCACTCTTGAATGGATGATTGGTACCCCTAAATATCTGCCCAGGTCGTCCGTCTCATAAAAGTTGTTGATTCTAGTAATCCTAGCTCTCATTGTTCGTGGTACTCCTGTCGAGAAGTGTATTTGTGTTTTGTTTATGGATATGGCTTGCCCTGAGGCCTCTTCAAACGTGTTAAAGCATTTCTTGATGACCCGCATTTGTTTGCATGTGGCTTCTCCAAAGAGGATCAGTTCATCAGCAAAACATAAGTGAGATATCTTTCTTCCAGGCCGTCCCAATTTGATCGGGTTCCAATCCTTGTTTTGGACAAGTTCCTTTATCATTTGACTCAATCGTTCAATGCATAGGACAAAGATATATGGTGACATTGGGTCTCCTTGACAGAGTCCTCCACTTGGTTTGAACTCGTTCGTACAGCTGCCATTCCAGATGATCGAACATTCACCTTTTGTTATGGAATTCATGATGTAAGTGATGATATTTGTAGGAAGTTCATTTTCTGCAGTGTACCGCGAATGAATTCCCATGAGAGCTTGTCGTATGCTTTGGAAAGATCGACTTTGATTGCCATATAATTAGGGCCTTTCCTTCATTTCATCATGTGAATTACTTCCTGTGTGAGGGAGATGTTATCCGTGATGCACCTACCTGGAACAAACGTGCTTTGAACATATGAAATCCATCCAGGCAGATACTCCTTCAACCTCTTGACAACTATCTTTGATATAAGCTTTAAACACAGATTATTCAAGGATATTGGCCTTAGCTGATCGCATGACACTGGTTTGCTAAGATTTGGCATAAGAACAATATTGGAATTGCAAAGCTCTTTAGATAAAGATTCACCTCTTAAGGCTTTTTGGGCAGTGGCCAACATTGAGCTTTTGACCACCTCCCAATGGTTTATAAGGAAGAGTCCATTGATTCCATCAGGGCCTGCGGCCTTATACAGGTTCATTGTTTTTAGTATTTTGAGGCATTCGTCTTCATTTGGTTATGTAGTAATCCTCTTTAGCTGAACCTCTACCAGCTTCTTAAATTGGCCTGGAATGGAGTTGATTGTCTCCCTTCAGTTTTGTACGTTTTCAATTAGAATAGACAGGAATTGTGTTCGAACCAACTCTTTCAGCTGCCCTTCCTCAGAAATCCACTCTCTGTCCTTATTTTTTAGTTGGAGGATTGTGTTCTACCTTCTCCGTTGCTTGACATATGCACTATAAAATTTAGTCAATATTAATCATGCATGCAATTCCTTTACTATTTTAATGTTATGGAAAGCATCTATTTTAATTATGCCTCATACTATTGTTCTCTTCATCTTATAATAAAATCTTTGCCTTTACTTTCATGCTATTCCTTATCTTTTGTTCTTTTTCATTATTTGACACATACCTTGTTTTTCTCTCTCTTGTTGGGTGATTTCCCAACCACCTAGGTTTAGAATGAGGAGTTGAACATGACCAAGGAGAACCTAGCTTCGACAATGGACCTAGCTCTTGGAGATGTTGCTTGGAGATAGATTTGAAGTATTTTAGACTTCCCTCTACTTAGATCCTTATGTTGTATCATACATGTAAACCCTTATGGGCGATTATGATGTACTTTTGTGATCTTTTGTAAAAAATAAATATAGTCATTGGTTTAATTCCTGTCACACCCCAAATGTTTGTTAAGTATTATTGTGAATGAAAGTACTACTAAGAAAGCCCTAGTTACATGAGATCAAGACAAGTGGGTCAAGTTTTACATATTTTATCATGTATTGGAGTCCAATTATGCATATCTAGAACCCAAGGAATTTTTGGTGTATTGATCATCATGGGATGCTAGAAATATCATATGAAAATCTAAGGTTGATTAATATGGTCATAATAAGATTTTTTTAGAATTGAGGACATTCTAACTATCAATGGATTGCATAACATACCTAAGAGTACCTTAGGATTTTGGTAAGTTAGGATCTCCAATGTATGTAGCAATGAAATTTAGGACTGCTTAGATGTTCAAAATGACATATAAGAGGTGAAATAATTTGGTGATTCAATTAGTTGATCTAGGTCATGGGACGTGGAATAAACACATTACTTGTGAATCAAGGTAGTGGATTAGGTGGTGATAATTTTTGTATAAGAAGATGATATCTATATGAGGTGTAGGTCAAATTTTGAAACCAATCCAGATTAAGGAGTAGCCTACAAAAATTATACAAGGAATATAACATTTTAATGCCTTGTTAAGTAGTGAACCAAGCAAATGAGAGCCTGAAGTATTGGTCCATAGCCAAACCTTCGGTCCAACTGAGCCGAGTCAATTATTCAAAGAACTCTAGCATAAGATATGTTATTCCGAAATAGGGAGACTATCTAAGTCCAATTTGAGTCTGACCTCTTTGGTCATTGCGAGATCGAGAAGAAATGACCTATAAAAGCACTAGAGGGTTGTGATAACATTCAAATTCAGGCATTTATGCTAAGCATTTATTTATGGTTTTGTGTCATTATATCCTTAATATTCCCAAAATAACCCTAGATCCTTATCTTTTAGTAATTTATATCTTTTCAAAGATAAAGTTGCTCAACTAGCCAATTTTGCGACTTACATGCACCAAACCTGAAAAGACATCTATTCTCTAAGATTTCTCCCCAACACATGGTTTTTGCAGTAGCTAGACTTCCATCTGTCGTGACCGTGGTGGACTAAGCATCACACTATGTGCACCGGTTTAGGAGATAGTGGTCCCACTAACCAACTAGCGGGCCCGAGAAAGTTTTGATATCTTGGACCCTATTTTTGATGGGCGGTCCTTTATCAGATTGCATCCTCATCAATTAGAAGGTTCTTCTACATGGGCCACTGGACCACTAGTAATAACTCCTCGACGGGGATGGGTTTGGCCCATGATGCTGTGACCGTGGCTAAGGAGGATGCCACGACCATGAAGATGACCAAGATGTTGAATTGACCAAAACTTGACATGACCGAGCTGAGGCTCAGCACGGTCGAGCCGAGGCCACAACCACGACTGAGCCACATCATCCATGACTGCGGCCTGACCACATCGACCACAACACGACCTCAACCGCGACCCGACCACCTCGACTGCAACACGACCTCAACCGCGGCCCGACTACCTCAACCGAGGCCACAACCACAACTGAGGAACATCAACCTCGACTGAGACACAACCCACCTCGACCGAGGCATCAGTTTCAATTGTGTGATCTATTTTGACCATGGCATTTGCATCAACCGTGACCCTCAACATGACCGTGCCCAACTCGACACGGTTGGGCTGAGACCAGGGTAGCGACCGAGGCAGGTGCCATGACCGTCTTCTGCATTCACCTATAAATACCCACCCCTCGTGACCTAGAGAGGCGTCCCAAGTTCTGAATTTTCAGAGGTTCCACATTTTGGTTCCGACCTATTTTGGTTCCGAGAGTCCTGTGGGAGAGTTCCAAGGTCCAAAAAGGCTAAAGTGCTCATCCTACGTCTGTTAATCCAGTTTGCTTCCATCTACCACCATTTTCACCACCATTCACCTATATCCTACAATTCCCAGCCATCTTCCACCTCCATACACCCACCAAGATACTGTTTGGGGTAGAATCAAAGAGAAAGGAGGCCAATGAGTTTAGAAGATCAAGGATGACGACCCAAAGACAAGATTTGGCCTATATGGAGGCTAAGGAGTGAGAGCCACCTCTCCTCTATAGGATAAATGTTTTCTTCTTCTCCTTTATACTAATGTTCTCCTTTGTTTCTGTACAAACAATGTTCTTCCATCTTTGTTTGGTGCCAACTATGCTTGTCCATGGCTAGTTGAGATCCTTCTTGGCTATGTAGCTTGTTTTGGGCATGTTTATGTACTTTTACCTTAAGCAATTAGTTTTATCTCAGATCTAGTACATTTCTATTCTATCTTCTCTTTCTAGTTATGATTGCTAGTTTGGTTGATCTCTTTCTTGCTTGAACTTCTATTTCTACCTATATCGAGAGTTTCATTGTAGAAATAGATAAGAGAGGGTAGTTTGGATCGGAATCTGAAAGGATGATAGTTCAAGGAGATCTATATAGAACTGTAGACCTGGGCATGGCTGGGCCCACTACCAGGTTTTGCACAGATCACACCTATTCCTTACATCTCAGAATATTCTAGACCTGAGAGGGTATCTAAAATATTCTAGGGTGCTGATATTTCATCCTCGAGAGAGGTTTCATATCACTGATGGGTTTTAGTCATGCTACGTGAAAGCGAGTGGTATGACCCCACAAGAACAAATACCATAGTACACACTATGTTTAGATGTAGGTTTCTTGCTGAGGTGTTCGAGGGTTGTCTACGCCTGAGAACGGGTGCATAGACTGCCCAACTTATGGTTACATAGTCAAAAATCCTTCTCTCTGATTAGTAGAATCCTGCAGACTTTGTTTTCTTTTCTTTTCTTTGGTTTGTTTTATTTCATGACAATCTGCTAGACTAGTTCTATCTCTATACTTTTATCAACAATCATATTGGCTTATCTAACTTAAGAGCAAGATCTTAAGCATCCTAATCATCCCCACGTCCCTGTGTTCAACCCTATATATCTACTTCGACCCCATAATAATGTTGTGGGGGTCCTTGAAGGTTTCAGGTTATAAATTCAAAGTCCGATCACTCTCTCGAGAGACACAATCAGGTTGGTATTGTGAAGAAGGACCCTAGGGTTTTCTGTGGTAGAAAGAGATAGAAGTAGAAACCATAGAGAATAAAGGGAGGATGAAGAGAGTGGCAGCGGATGACACTCCAACCCTCTCTAGATATGCACCCTCCTCAAGAAGCAAGAGGATAAAATGTCAGACATTAAGGGTATGCATTTTGTGATCCGAGGCACCGAGGAGCTTCCCATATGGTGTGAATCTGACATAGATGAGAATCACAAAAGGCAAGCTAATGGCAATTGGATGTGGTGGCTTCAGGAGGACCAATCCACCAAAGGTGCCTCTTTGCACCAGCAACGATAACTAGATACGCTCGGGGTGAGGATGTGGTGAGGCTAGTAGTCATCCTCTAAGCAAGTTATGGCATCTAGGTGCGAGCTCGATTATCGAAGATCACTTGGGCGGTTTGCCCTGCTCTTGTCACGAAAATAGGGGGAGGCAACACTACAGTCAGTGGTACGAGTGAGATCCCAGTTGCCTTATGTGTAGGTTCAATGTTTGTGTATTCCTCAACGTCAAGGAAAGGATCAACAACGATGTGGCTCGTTGGGGGTCACTGGATCGGTCTCAGGCGGTCAACATTGCTGGAGACGACGCAGCAGGTGGCGACACCCTATTTCTACAGAATAATAGGGGAAGCACCACTCCTGAATCGCACCCCTACGAGCAAAGAGGGTGAGTCCCTCCTTGCTAGGCTTCCAATTTGAGGCCCAATTAGATTGAAATAAATAAGAAAATAAGGTAATAAGTGTGATTCAATTTTGATTTGTAATAAACTTTGGGGATTCATGGAAATTGACCTGATTGGCAAAATAGGGTGTTTAGGGGCTCATTGGAAAGCTCAAGATATGAAGAAAATTTTGAAGGAGATTCCAAACTCTTAAATGATCTTGATAAGGTAATTTAATTTAAGGAAATGTTAGGTAAGTAGATTATGTGCATATATGTTGATATTTGTTAAATCAATGTGATAGGTGTGTACCTCATCATTGAACTTCATGGAAGAGTTATAACACAAATTTTAAAGGTATGATGCTTTGAGAATTAATGATTTGGAGACTAGAATGTCATTTTCATTTTAGGGGTACTTTTATGCATGCCATTATATTATGTAGGGTGTGATTAAGAGATAAATGTGACTCTATAAGAGTATATGTGTATATGAGAATATATTAAGATAAACCCTAGAAGTTAACTACATAGTTAATTAAATTTTAGTGGTAGGAATTATGAATAATGATAAATTGATTCAGATGGGTCTTAATGATTTGGAATGTCTTTTCAGGATTTAGACCCGACTAGAGGAAATCTAAGATGAAGATTTTATTCACTCTATCACATGTAAGTGGTTCATGCCCATGAGTATTCATATTTATCAAACTCATCATATTTTTATAAGACTTCATACTTTATGTGATTCACTGTTCTAAGATTTTATGTTAAGATATGCAAGTAATATTTTATACATTCATGGGTATGTCCTTACATGTGCCTAATATCTTGAGAAGAGATATGTTATTAAGATTTATAAAAATGATAAAGACTCATGAACCAAGTTCATGAGAAAACTGAAGGATCAAGTTTCTATAAGAACTATTAGTAATGATTCATATTGATGAATAAGACTACAAGATAAGACATGCAACCAAGATAGTCATACATGATAATGTGGGATAAGAATGTATTGAAATTTTATGTAGAAATATGCTATTAAAATTTCTTAGATAGATTAATATCTAGGAATTAAGTGTTATTTAAATTTCTTAGAATGATTAAGATCTAAGAATTAAGTACATCATAAGATTATAAGAATAGAATGCATTGAGTTATGATGAAGTTTATAAGACAAGATTTTATAAAATTCATGTTTTAAGATGTAAGAGTTAAGCTAGCATGAATGCATTAAGATTTATGTTAAGATAAGACTTCATGAGACTTTCAAGAGGATGAGTTATCATGTCATAAATCATACTTATATTTACTACTTAGTATTCCTATATTTAGTTCAGATTATTGTCCTAAGCCTTTAGACTTACATGTCATAAATCTGATATCAGAATTTGATTAAGTCATTCATTCAAGCAAGAGTTTCAAATTAAGATTTATCTAGATAATAAGAATATCAAATTTTAATTCAGATTTAGATTATTCAATATGTGGGTAGCCAAATATTTGATTAAGATAAACCCAGTCTCAGTTTTGTAATTGAGACTATTCATATTCAGATGTAGATTCAGAGTTTAGTATATGTTCAATACTTAGTTTTAGAAAAGTCTAGATTCAGAATTTAGTAAGCTTAGATTTAAGATAATCAATTTAGAACATTAACATAATACATTATATGATAAGTCCTCATTCAGAGAGTCCTGAGACAACTCAGAGACATCCATTGCCAATTTAGATGAGTTTTTACTCCATTTCAGAGGGCACATTGTGCTAAGAGAGGGTGCGTTGCACCATAGAGGACACTTCAGTGTTAATAGAGGGCACGTTGAGCCAACAGAGGGTGCATTGCACCATAGAGGACACTTCAGTGTCAATAATGGAGGACTTATTGTATAATGGTGGCCATAGTCATATAAAAGTCGTAAATAAAACATGTTTTAGTTTAGAGAATGTACATAATATCATTTATAAGTATAATGAAAGAGATTAAGATAATAGAGACATGACTTAGGCCTTTTATTAAAGTCATGTGGCCCAAGAACCAGAGTGTAGGCCAATTCAGAGACATAAACCTAGGCCCAGAGTGGAAGTTATGTGACTCTGGCACCTTAGTGCAGGTCATGAGACCCATGTACCACCGTACAGGTATCCAAAGAAAGATAAGTAAAAAGATAAGAACGAAGTTAAAGTAAGAAGAGATATTCATGTTTGAGATTTTGTGAAGTTTTTAATGTCATCTCTTAGTATATAATGTTTAAGAATATTTTGTTGTATCTTATTTCATCAAGTAATGTATATGTTAGAATACTCATGCCACTTATGCTAACAACCATTTTTCTAATGAATGGCTGGGGACGAGATGTCCGCAGGTGAGAAGAAGGAGTGAAGTGGATCCCAAAGACTCAAGCACAAGGATAGAACATGATAAGATCTGGTGGGGTGCCAACTATAAAATGATCCTTAGGTTTATAGACTCAACTATATGTTTTCATGTTTAGAACTTTAGAGTAGAAACTATGTCTTGAGATGTTGAGTTAGTTTTCCGTGTGATATCCATTATGTTCCTTTTGTAAGAACAATTATGAGAATATTTCTCATTTTCAATTTGTGTAATTGATTATATTGTTGTTATGAATTTCGGTTTTATGTAATGCCCCCTTGAGTGCACGGGTTATGGATAACTCAGTATTGCTTCTGCTATGTGTATGTGTTTTCTTAGGGAGGGTGTTACAATTTTGTTGCTACAATTTGGTCATTTTGAATACCATTTATTGAGATTTGAAAATTTACACCTATTACAACATACCTTAGGGTGGGTTTGGAATGGATGTTTTATTCTTCAAATATTTAGTAGGGAGTGGATCCTCTCTCCAGTCCCACTCCTTACATCATGGTATCAGAGCCCATGGTAGTCGGAATCTGACTATTTCAGTTTTGTCTCCCTAATTAGAACCCTTGCCTCATATAATTTGTCTTTAAGTGACATGTTTGCCCTAGAATTGATCTATGCTACTCTTGAGATGATGAAAGATTGATTTAGGATCATATGAGTTTCACATTAGAAACATGTTTAGTTAATCATAATGTGATATGCCTATTAGGTAGGTATTAGGGCATAAGCTGGAAGCAAAGGTATCTAGAAAGGATCAGGGTTTAGGGGCTGGCAAGAATTTCCTCCGCACCACTGGCTTGGTTTATGAGGATTCCCAGATCCATATGATACCTGCCTGGCCTGAGCTGTACTAACTATCCAAAATAGCATGCCTATAGACAGTAGTAGCCTTAGGCACATAAGTTTGATGCTCTTGAGAACCTAATATGTTGACCATATATTTTAGATATAATGACTTGTTTGAGGATGGACACCCAATATAGTTCCCTTATGTCCCCTAGAACCACATGTTTGGATAGTCTATCCATAAGAACCTAGACTTTGAATTTTAGTGTTCAGGAATCAATCAGAGTGCGCAGTGGAAGAATGATGGGTCTTGAACATGATTTAGTTAGACTCACCCTTTTACCTCGATATTAGTTTGGCTTGGTAGGTCAAACCTTTTAATGGGTGGAGAGTAGTTGGCTTGATGATGTTTGGGTAGTTATATTTCTAGGAAGAAATCTTTTTTAAGGAGATTGAGTCATGTAACATACCAAAATCTAGCTACACTGACTTTAGAAACCCTAACTCTGATTAGGAGGATAGTTTTCTTGTATCCTTAGTTTTGACCAAACAAGTTATAGTTGTAACCCCACATGCTTGTTGTTATCCTAAAAAACATATAATGGTCATCTAATGAATAGTTCACGTGTTTGAATCCTAATAAATATCTAATGAACATAATATGAGTAACTCACATATTAATACTAGTAGTGGGTAGACATGATGCTAAACATGTCTTGGACCAATAAACCCTAATGATATGATGAGCAAGGTAATTGTAACCTAATCTTGGACTTAATGCATACTAAGACTGTAAAAGTGAAGAATAATGATTATATTGACCTAAACCCTAAGTTGTAATCATCTAACCTTAAACTATACATATTTAGTGATATTATTGATACATTAGTGACATTAGGTGTCATAATCAGATAACATACTTTAATACAAATAAATGATATATAATCACCAAATCATAAATTAATAAGGACATCGATATGAAATGCATATCACCTTGTTCTCTAATACACACCTAATTAATCACCTAAGCATGACTAGGTAGGTGAATCAAATCATTAATAAAAGTGCATAATCAATCATACTAACTGAATAAATATGAGAAAATTATTAATGATGAAATCAATGGAAAAAAAGTAATGTGATAATGTTTAATATATATATAAGTAATAATGTGACATTATTTGGTTAATTATAACAAATTGGGTAAAATGTCTTATTTCATGCAAAACAATCTATTACAATACAATATGTTGATAACGAAGACTAAATCCAAATTACTAAGGATAATAATCAAGTATATTGAGATAATTGAGTAAACCCTTATTGCGCTAAAAATCTTAATGAGATAAATAAGAAATATATAGGAATTTGTGTATAATATATATCTTTTGGAAACAAAGTAAATATAACATGACACAATAAAAAGAATAATAAGATGATATAATATCATAATGAATATAATATTAATATGCCTAAAATGTTAACTATGTTATATTTAACAAAAAGAAATCTTAATAGTGGAACCCTTAGTGATCCATGAGAACCTGACCTATGTGGAGTTGCTTGACAAGACTTTGAACTCCAAAGTTAAGAAGTTGAAAAACAAGGAGTTTGAGGTAGTGAAAGTTTTGGTGGAAGCTTTATGGAAACAACCTGTGAGTTTAGTGTTGGGATGTTGCATACTCACCCTACTCTTTTTGTTTGAGATTTTGGAGAAAAACTCCTTTTTAAGGGGTGCACTACTGTAACATACTAAATCTTATATGTAATCTCCATGGAACCCTTTTTCCCAAGTTTCATTTTCATTTCTATCCTTTATGTCCTTGATGTTTAATTAGTGGAATTTATAGTGGTTTGGTGAACATTTATTCACTATTTGTACCAATAAAAGGTTTATGCACTAATACCTCAGTGAATGTCAATTTAAGGACCTTATTTATGTGTTCCAACTCTTAATATTACTTTTTATGTGTTTTAAAATAATAACATAAGCGTAAGTTTCAAATTTGGTTCAATTTGGTTGTTGTTTGTGCAAGATATGCAATTTTAGGTACATTCTGGACTTTTATGCAATTTACCCAATTGGGAGGTTTTCTTTGCAATTTATCACATGCATTATAATACTTAGATATTCTCTTATTATTGTTGATATTTGAACCATGTTGAACCTAGTTTCACCTTGGTTCGAAGGTGTTTCTCTCCAAGGGTATTTTAGGGATTACCCTCTATAAATGAGCTTATCTTTAAAAGCTATGAACCAATGGGATTATTTCTTTGATTGAAGGACGGTGGGGATGGCCTAGAAGTCTCCATGTGCTTTTAGGACCGACATTTGATATACAAGAAGTCATTATGATCTATCCTCTTGCATTGCCATGAAACCCTAGGCTAAGGACACATGGAAAGTCCCATAGACACCTCATGCTTGCCCCCTTCTTTATAAAGCCATATCTACCCCTTCCCACCTCCCAATTCAAAAACTCTTGCTTTCCTTCTCTTTATTCTAGCTTAGAGCATCATTCCTACTCTGTTTTTCTATGAAGGTGCTGTCCCAAGGTAAAAGAGGGTGCTTACCTTGGTGAAGAAGGCTTCTAGGATTTAGAATTTGCTCTATTTAGGGTTTCTAAAGATCCTTCTTGGTGATTTTGACCAAAACTAGTAAGTTTCCTCCTTCCCTTCCCTGTGTTCATGTTTTTCATCTTCCTACCACCTTCTTCCAGGTTGGAACCATGGCCTTACATGGTGAAACCCCACCTACAACCCTTAAACACCTCGTCTCCATGTTCTTTTGCTAGGGTTTTTCACCTCTAAAGTGGAGAAGGTGCTTCTTGCTCGAGATAGGAGTTTTGTTGGAGAAACTAGCCTCTCTAGCTTGGGAACCTTGCTTCTTGAACTTTTCCTCCTTCCCTAGAGGTGAGTTTTATAACCCTATTCTCATATATTCCTTACTACGTGCTTTAAACTCATGCTCCTATGTTTAAAATCGATGATCTCCATCTCTATTTACCCTGTTCTTCAAGGGTTTTTGGTTGGTTGCTATTTTAACTTCTCTAGAAGATCTAGTTTGGTTACCTATGTATCTCCAACCCTGATCTTGGGTCAAATGGTGTTTTCTCTCTCCCTCTCTCCCTCTTCCTCTCTCTCTCAAAGATTTCTAACTTGTCATTTCTTGATTGGTTCAAATTGAAAAATTTATATCTTTTAATCCGCTTATCCAAATTTGACAAATAAATATGTTTTGGAATTGGAAAAATAATATCTATATAATAAAAATATTTTCAAGGTTTAATTTTGAGGTATGTTGATTTTTGAAAATTGAATTTAATGCATAAAATCTACAAAAATAATATCTTAATCATCATAACTCCAAAATTAACATAAAAATATATATTTTCTTGATCAATAGAAACTAATAAGTTCATTGGTGAGGTTTTCAGAGTCTATATCTGAACTTTTCTAAAAAGGTCTAAAATTAGGGTTTCTATACATTAATGTGCATTATGTACTCGAATACATGTTAATACATTGAAAATAGGCAGAGAGGAACTTGGACTCAATAAAGTGGTGAAAGTTAATAATGTATATCAGTAAGAGAGGTATGTGCATTCTTACACCCTAAGTTGGGATATTTACAAACCAAACCCCATATTTCCCTAATGAGTCTTTAATGAACCCTATTTCCTCTATTCATGATTCTTTTATTAAATTGCCTCAAAATAAGTAATGATATTCTTTTTCTTGGGTCTTGTACCCCACTTCCATGTTCTAATTGATATGATGCTTTTACTTGCCATGATTTATTTTCTAGAATGTTGATTTTATGGACTATTTAGCTATAGTAGTGGTTATTATGTACAAACACCCATAGATAGGGCATGTATTAATTCGCCCTGGGGAATGTCTTATTCTGCCCCATAAAAATTTGTGCAGGTGACTGGGAATGTATTAATTCTCCCCTCACCTATAGGTTGAGGTCCGGTAGGTTCCTCAACCCTACTTAGTTAATGTAGTCAATATTAATCAATGCATACAATAACTTTACTATTTTAATGTTATGGAAAGCATCTATTTCGATTATGCCTCATACTCTTGTTCTCTTTATCTTATGATGAAATCTTAGCCTTTACTCTCATGTTATTCCTTATCTTTTGTTCGTGTTCATTATTTGACACATACCTTGTTTTTCTCTCTCTTATTGAGTGACTTCCCAACCACCCAGGTTTAGAACGAGGTGTTGTACATGACCAAGGAGAACACAACTTCCAATATGGACCTAGCTCTTGGAGATGTTGCTTGGAGATAGATTTTAAGTAGTTTATACTTCCCTCTACTTAGATCCTTATGTTGTATCATACATATAAACCCTTATGGGAGATTATGATGTACTTTTGTGATCTTTTGTAAAAAATGAATATAGTCATTGGTTTAATTCCACTGCTACACTTTGGTCATTTTGAATACCATTTATCGAGATTTGAAAATTTACACCTATTACAAAATACCTTAGGGTGTGTTTGGAATGGATGTTTTATTATTCAAAATTTTAACAGGGAGTGGGTCCCCTCTCGGGTCCCACTCCTTACAGCATGGTATCAGAGCCCATGGTAGTCAGAATCTGACTATTTCAATTTTGTCTCCCTAATTAGAACCCTTACCTCATATAGTTCCTCTTTAACTGACATGTTTTCCCTATAATTGATCTATGCTACTCTTGAGATGATGAAATATTGATTTAGGGTCATAAGAGTTTCACGTTAGAAACATGTTTAGTTGACCATAATGTGATGAACCTATTAGATATATATTAAGGAATAAGTTGAAAGAAAAGGTGTTTAGAAAGGATCATGGTTCGGGGGCTGGCAATATCCCCCCCCCCCCACACCTCTAGCTTGGTTTAAGAGGACTCCCAGATCCATATGATACCTGCCTGGCCTGAGCTGATACTGACTGTCCAAAATAGCACGCGTATAGACAGTAGTAGCAAGTTGGATACTCCTGAGAACCTAATATGTTGACCTTATCTTTTAGATGTAATGACTTATTTGAGGACGGATACCCAATATAGTTCCCTTATGTCCCCTAGAACCACATGTTTGGATAGTCTATCCCTAAGAACCTAGACTTTGAATTTTGGTGTTTAGTAATCAATCAAAGTGCACAGTGGAAGCATGATCAATCTTGAACATGGTTTAGTTAGACTCACCCTTTTACCTCTATATTATTTTTCTTGGTAGGTCAAACCTTTTCATGGGTGTAGAGTAGTTGACTTAATGATCTTTGGATAGTTATATTTTGAGGAAGAAATCCTTTTTAAGGGGATGGAGTCATGTACATACCAAAATCTAGCTACACTGACTTTAGAAACCCTAACTCCATGATTAGGAGGATAGTTTGCTTAGATCCTTAGTTTTAACCAAACAAGTTATAGTTGTAACCCCACATGCTTGTTGTTATCCTAAAGAACATATAATGGTCATCTAATGAATAGTTCACATGTTTGAACCCTAATGAATATCTAATGCACACAATATGAGTAACTCACATATTAATAATAATAGTGAGAACACATGATGCTAATCGTGTATTGGACCAATAAACCCTAATGATATGATCATCAAGGTAATTGTAACCTAATCTTGGACTTAATGAATACTAAGACTGTATAAGTGAAGAGTAATGATTATATTGACCTAAACCCTAAGCTGTACTCATCTAACCTTAACCTATACATATTTATTGACATTATTGATACATTAGTGACATCATGTTTCATAATTAAATAACATAGTTTAATACACATAAATGATATATAATCACCAAATCATAAATTAATAAGGTCATCGATATCAAATGCATATCACCTTGTTATCTAATATACACCTAATTAATCAACTAATAATGACTTGGTAGGTGAATCAAATCATTAATATATAGTATATTCCAATTTGTTCACTAAAATACATATAATGACTTCAATATGGAGAAGAAGTAATTGGATTCATATAAAAGATCATAATCAATCATAAGAACTAAATAAATATGAGAAAATAATTAATGATGAAATCAATGAAAAAAAGGTAATGTGATAGTTTAATATAGATATAAGTATTTAATGTGACATTATTTAGATTTAATTTTAGAAAATTGGATAAAATGTCTTGTTTCATGCAAAACAATTTGTCACAATACAATATGTTGATAATGAAAACTAAATCCAAATTACTAAGGATAATAATCAAGTGTATTGAGATAATTGAGTAAACGCTTATTGTGCTAAAACTCTTAATGATATAAATAAGAAATATATAGGATTTTGTGTATAATATAACTCTTTAGGAAAAAAAGTAAATATAACATGAAATAATCAAAAGACTAATAAGGATGATATAATATCATAATGAATATAATATTAATAGGCCTAAAATGTTAACTGTGTTATATCTAACAAAAAGAAATCTTAATAGTGGAACCCTTAGTGATCCATGAGAACCTGACCTATGTGGAGTTTCTTGAGAATATTCTGAACTCTAAAGTTAAGAAGTTAAAAACAAGGAGCTTGAGTTAGTCAAAGTTTTGGTGGAAGCTTTATGGAAACAACCTGGGAGTTTAGTGTTGGGATGTTCATACTCACCCTACTCTTTTTGTTTGATTTAGGGGACAAAATCCTTTTTAAGGGGTGGTGTGATGTAACATACTAAATCTTATATGTAATCTACATGTAACCATTTTTCCCAAGTTTCACTTTCATTTTTGTCCTTTATGTCCTTGATGTTTAATTAGTGGAATCTATAGTGGTTTGGTGAACATTTATTCACTATTTGTATCAATAAAATGGTTTATGCATAAGTACCTCAGTGAAAGTCAATTTAAGGACCTTATTTATGTTTTCTAAACCTTAACCGAACTTTTTATATGTTTTGAAATTAAAAAATAAGCCTAAGTTTCAAATTTGGTTCAATTTGGATGTTGTTTGTGCAAGATATGCTATTATAGGTACGTTCTGGACTTTTATGCAATTTACCCAATTGAGAGGTTTTCTTTGCAAATTATTACATGCATTATAATCCTTAGATATTCCCTTACCATTCTTGAGATTTTAAACCACGGTGCACCTAGCAGAACCTTGGTTTGAAGGTGTTTCTCTCCAATGGCATTTTCGGGATTACCCTCTTTATAAATGAGCTTATCTTTAAAAGCTATCAACCAATGGGGTTATTTCTTTGATTGGAGGATAGTGGGGAAGGACTAGAAGTCTCCATGTTATTTTAGGACCGACATGTGATATACAAGAAGTCTCTATGAGTTGTTTTCTTGCATGGCCATGAAGCCCTAGGCTAAGGACACATGGAAAGTCCCATAGACACCTCATGCTTGCCCCCTTCTTTATAAAGCCATATCCACCCCTTCCCACCTCCCAATTCGAAAAAATTTTCTCTCCTTATATTTAATCCATCTTAGAGTATCATTCCTACTCTGTTTGGCCATGAATGTTTTGTCCCAAGGTAAAAGTGGGTGCTTACCTTGGTGAAGAAGGGTTCTAGTGTTCTGAATTTTCTCGATTTAGGGTTTCTAAAGCTCCTTCTTGGTGATTTCGACCAAAAATAGTAAGTTTCCTCCTTCAATTCCATATTTTCATGTTTTTCATATTCCTCCAACCTTCTTCTAGGTCAGAACCATGGCCTTCCATGGTAAAACCCCACCTAGAGCCATTAAACACCAAGTCTTCATGTTCTTTTGCTAGGGTTTTTCACCTCTAATGTGGAGAAGGTGCTTATTGCTCGAGATAGGAGTTTTTTTTGAGAAACCAACCTCTCTAGCTTGGGAACCTTACCTCTTGAAATTTTCCACCTTCCTTAGAGGAAAGTTTTATAACCCCCTTCTCATATATTGCTTACTACATGCTTAAAACTCATGCTTCTATGTTTAAAATCGATGATCGCCATCTCTATTTACCATGTTCTTCTAGGGTTTTTGGTTTGTTGGTGTTTTACCTTCTCTAGAAGATCTAGTTTGTTTACCTATAAATATCCAACCCTGATCTTGGGTCAAATGGTGTTTTCTCCCTCCCCCTCTCCCTCTTCCTCTCTCTCGAAGATTTCTGACTTGTCATTTCTTGATTGGTTCAAATCGAAAAATGCATATCTTTTAATATGCTTATCAAAATTTGACAAATAAATATGTTTTAGAATTGTAAAATTAATCTCTATATCATAAAAATATTTTCAAGGTTTTTTTTCAAGTTTTACGAAGGGTGATTTTTGGAAATTGAATTTAATGCATAAAATCCACAAAAATTACATCTTAATCATCATAACTCCAAAATTAACATAAAAATATTTTTTTGATTATTAGAACATAATAAGTTCATTGGTGAGGTTTTTCGAATCAAAATATGAGATTTTCTAAAAAGGTCTAAAATTAGGGTTTCTATACATTAATGTGCATTATGTACTATAATACATGTTAATACATTGAAAATAGGCAAAGAGGAACTTGGACTCAATTGAAGTGGTGAAAGTTAGTAATTGATATTGGTAAGAGAGGTATGTGCATTCATACACCCTAAGTTGGGATATTTGCAAACCAAACCCTATATTTCCCTAATGAGGCTTTAATGAACCCGATTTCCTCTATTCATGATTCTTTTGTTAAATTGCCTCAAAATCAATAATGATATTCTTTTTCTTGGGTCTTGTACCTCATTGCCATGTGCTAATTAATATGATGATTTTACTTGCCATGATTTCTTTTCTAGCATGTTGATTTTATGGACTATTTAGCTATAGTAGTGGTACTTATGTACAACCATCCATAGATAGGGCATGTATTAATTCACCCTGGGGAATGTCTTATACTCCCCCATTAAAATTTGTGTAGGTGACTGGGAATGTATTAATTCTCCTCTCACCTATAGGCTGAGGTCAAGTAGGTGACTCAACCCTACTTAGTTAATGTAGTCAATACTAATCATGCATGCAATTCTTTTACTATTTTAATGTTATGGCAAGCATCTATTTTGATTATGCCTCATACTCTTGTTCTCTTCATCTTATGATGAAATATTAGCCTTTACTTTCATGTTATTCCTTATCTTTTGTTCTTGTTCATTATTTCACACATACCTTATTTTTATCTCTCTTGCTGGGTGATTTCCCAAGCACCAAGGTTTAGAACGAGGTGTTGAACATAACCAACGAGAACAAAGTTTTCAACATGGACCTAGCTCTTAGAGATGTTGCTTGGAGATAGATTTGAAGTAGTTTAGTCTTCCCTCTACTTAGATCCTTATGTTGTATCATACATGTAAACCCTTATGGGACATTATGCTTTACTTTTGTGATCTTTTGTAAAAAATGAATATAGTCATTGGTTTAATTCCACTACTACACTTTGGTCATTTTGAATACCATTTATTGAGATTTGAAAATTTACACCTATTACAACATACCTTAGGGTGTGTTTGGAATGGATGTTTTATTCTTCAAATTTTTAGTAGGGAGTGGATCCCCTCTCAGGTCCCACTCCTTACACTCAACCAGTACGGGTCTGCCGCATCGACATATACAGTCAAGCTAAAAAACCGCCTAGTACGCCCTTAGTACGAGTCAAAACACTAGAAACTAGGTTATACATACATGTATCATCTGAGGCATTACCAAAGTTGTTCTCACCACTACCTCAGACAATCACATATACCAATCTCCAAGACACAACCACAACTATTCTCAAACACCTTGGGATCTGGATGACAAGGATGTACTCTCCAAGCACCCTACATACTCAACAATATGCGCTCTAAGTTTCCCTTAGGAATACTTGTTTCACCATTCATAAAGTTCTGACACTCAATGCTTCTACAAATTAGGGTACTACATGATTAAGGTTTTAATTTGATATAATATTGTCAATTGGGTGAATTAAGGACAAGTAAAAAAGTGGACAAACAAATCCTAATTCATTTCAAGCAAGTGTTAATATATAACAACTCCAAAAGATATAAAACATATAAAACATAAATTGATCACATCATCACATGGTATTATTTTACTACCACACATGATCCCATACCCATAACATCATCATCATGAGATACCAATCCATGTCACATCATACAGAAACCTCAATTAGGGAACAAAGCCATTGACAAAGTCATAAGACCATTCACATTGTTTCCTATAAGAACATCCTTATCTTTCCATACCTTCCAAAAGGCTCAACAAACCATCATTGTATTTGTGATACACATGTTCAACATAACATTGAAATAAGGAACTAAAATATGTTCACATGATAGCATATGAATATTATCTTATCATTAAGTGCATTAATTTATCATAACAATATTCAAGGAAACTAGGTATCATTAAACACCATGATTTAGTTGTACTAGGGTTAGAGTTAACAAGACAAGTTGAACTTAACTTTATAAATTAGAACTTTACAACAGCCTTAGGTTTATATTTATTTGAGGGAAAATGTAAGACTAAAAACTCATGGGCTTAAAATAATGAACTCTAAATCGTCACATCAAAACCATTGGGTTAGGTGTCACAAGAACAAGTCATAAAATCATATGTAAAACTATTAGTTTCAAGGCAAACATGACCTTTGAATTATGTGTATTAATCACCACCATCAAATAAAGTGCACTAAGCACAACTCATCAAATCACAAACCACACATCAGACCAACGGGTTCAAGGCAATTAAAACCATTGCATCGTGTATATGAATCACCACCATTGAATCATGGTTGCATAAAACATAACCATCAGATTAGGACATAAAACCCAAAACTTCCAAGTATATATCGTCACCCAAGACCTTTGAATGTTAGATAGGTAAAACCATCTGATGCAAAACATTTAAAACCCAGGGCGTTCATCTAAGAAAAACCATCGATTGAGCAATTAAGTGAACCATCATTCTAATACTTAGAGAAAACAATCCATAAACTTTTAGGATGACCATCGTTTGTAACACAAAAGAGTACCACCGATCAAACACTTAGAGAAATTATAAAATCAGAAATTAAGATAGACATCAATTGTGAACCTAGTAAGTGTTGGTATGTATGCCCTGAGAGCCAATCATGTGATGATTGGTGGGATACATTAAGATTAATTTGATAAGCATCAAAGGCAAGATTCCAATTCTTTCTGTTTAGTCATATGAGATAATGATAGAATAGATTAAATGTCTAGAGAATGACAGTACTCAATGACGTATGCTTTCAGATTCAGGACCTGAACGATGAGATCATACAGATGCTAAGAGTTTGTACATTCTTATTATATCCCTAGTCGGATGTCATTGTGGAAGGTAGATAGACAACAATTACACACAAGACTAGATTGTGGTGTTGGTTGATGATAGAATCTCATTAGTCATGATATGGAGATATCAAACCAAACACATAGGTACTTGTTAGAGAATAAGTGTACCGGACAGACCCACCGTGAGTTTGACACATGGAACCATGACATGGTAGTCATAGTCAATTCTCAGAGTGATGGTGGTGAATGTGATTCTTTGACCTAAAATAACTACACTCAACACATGTCGTTGGGTACACTTTGACATCATCAAACACAGTCTTGAAACATGGGTTGTTATAAAGGTGATGATTGGGTGGCTTTGACACATGGGGCTTTTGAGGGGTGAGTGATAGATATGGGATATGTCCCTCCTGAGGGAGTTTTATATCCATGGCCACTTGATGAGTAGGATTGAGATAGGCGTGCACACGCATGTGTGAATCAGTATGTGATATTGATGTCATACATATCTCCTCCAATCTACTCTGAGATCAAGAAAGTGAATGAACGTTGACAGGATGACTGTTCCATGCCTTGAGTTCATTCGAGATATCAGTGAAAAAGGAATTATACATTTGTTGTAACACCATTCACGGATTGTAGGACTGAAAGTTGTTCTCAAACTTTCTATTTCACTTGGGTAGCACTGATGTGCAACTAGGCACCGCTCTTTGCTTGTGTAGTCATAAGTGTTATGGACTTTCACTGCCAACGTGAAATGGACCTGCAGGGTCACACACATAGGATTTAATTTGGAAGAGGAGTTTATCCACAAATGATGTTTAGATTGATTACTAAAGGAGTTTAGTATTTCAATTAAATGCTCAATTAATTGATAGCTCAAAATCATAGTGTTCAAGGTGTTGGACCGATTGATTAGAGTATCTGATTGATTGAAACTACAATTGATTGATTTGCACAGTCTGCTGCTCCAACCGATCAGCTCAAGAATTGAACCGATCGGCTCAAGTTGCTGAACTGATCAACTCATGTGATGAACCGATCGGCTCAAGATAGGCTGAGATGACCGGTTCAAGGGTTGAACCGACCGGCTCAACTGACCAACTGAGAATGTTTAGAAAGTCAGAAGACTATTTTGCAAATGCAATTTGTTTCACTTGTACAAATTTGATTTGTACAAGGATTAATATTTGATTAATCGGAAACAAATTTTGAAGTCAATTCGAGTTGGATCAGGACCATGAAATGATCGGTTCAGGGCACTAGCCGATCGGCTCAGAGCCCCAGACAATCAGCTCAGGTCCCAAATGATCGGCTCAGGACCTGAAATGATCATTTCAGGGTGTGAAGCGATCAGTTCACCTGGCACAATTGGTTGTTTTTGTGGAAAATCTTGAACCCTTCTACTCATGCATTAATCCCACATTTCCCGGGGTAGAGAACCCTATCCCATGACCCTCCTATATATAGGGGTATTGGGGGCTTCTTAGACAACAACTCAGAACACCAGTTGCTCTGCAAAGTTGTCGTTCTCTTTGGTTTTGGTAACCGAGAGAGCCCGAGAAAGTGCTACCCGATAAGGGAGGCACAACAAGGGAAAGACAACTATAGAAAAGCGACTGGTGGCAGGAGAGTGTGTCAGTGACTAGTACGCTGACAGGAGGGTGCGAATCCTTCTAATTCCTTGTGGGACAAGGAGATCGAAGTTCTAGGTGGTCCGTGTGGACTATTACAGAGGAGGGTGACTTCTTCCACTCGGAGGACAGCTATCAATCCTGACAGTACCGGTGAGACTAGGAGCTTCTCAGACACCGTCTAAGATCAGAGGTGAAGACCACGCAAGCTGCAAGGTAAAGTTTCCGAGCAAGCCTCGAGACAAGGTACGCCTCTATAAACCATCCTTCCTATTATATAGACATTGACACGATTCCTTTATTCTGGATTTGGGAGAAGAAATTTTTTGTTTTTGCTGCCTTCTCTGTCTCCCCTAAATCCCAGCAGTGGTATCAGAGCCACATCAACTGCTCTATGCTTTAGGAATATCGATATGATCAATTTTTGTTTGTTTTCTTTATTTATTGCATACGATGCGAATAAAATTGGCTTTATGCATGTCCAATCCTAAATCCACAGATCCCAATATACATGTATGATATGTAATATGAATGCACTTGATACATGTCATCCTTAAACAAGTTTTTTGGTGGATGGATAGCATGGTTATGGCCAATAAACCCTATGTGTGTGCTTGGTTGTATGTGGTTGCTTGCATCTCGGTCTGCGTACTGATCCCCTATCTCCTATTCCTGATGTAACTCGAGATAACTTGAGATTTCTTTCCTACCTTTGCTCCCCCTGAATGTAACTCGGGGTTTCCCAATTTAAATGTAAAATAGGATAGATCTTTTATTTCCTGTTATGTCAAAGAATGACGGACAACCTGATGCAAGTGAGACGATCAGTTCAAGGAGTGAACCGATCAGTTGGCATTTGAGACGATCGGCTCAAGGAGCGAGACGAGCGGGTGGTGACCTGAGGAGATGCATGATGACCAGATGAACCGATCGGTTGGAGGAGCCAACCGATCGGATAGTGGCACCCAGATGACCGGCCAGTGCGAGCAGGTCATTCATGTAATGAGTTGATCAACTCGGACTGATATAGCACTTCATCTTGTACAGGTCACATGTGATGTAGACCTAGATGACAATGATTCCTCTTGGCTTGAGGAATCACATTAGGATGGCCATAATCATCACTTTTATCATTTCACATATTTTCTGTGGGATATAGCCTGTATATGATACATACTATATATTGTGGTGATTGGATATGTATATGTACCAATAAAAACCAAATCCCTCATCTAAATATTAAGTCTTATATGCCTTCCATTAGCGGCACACATGAAAAACTTGATCGACCAAGCGTAGGTTACACCAAAGCATGGTGCGCCGTCTATCTCACGGAAGTGTGAAGGGTAAACATGTAGGTTCTGCCAAAGCAGGGTGCATGTTTACCGTGTCGACTTTTGGGTTAGACTTAACTGGTGATTCTTAGAGCGTCTAGGCCTAGAGGCACGAAATGTTCATGGAAAGGTGTTGCACATGTTCATTCATCAAGAGTTACATATGATGCAATTGGCATGATGGCCTACCTATATAGTCAAGATTGTGGACGATCAACCAAAGCTAACTCATGACTTGATGAAATATGGATCTTGACCCACTAGAAGATTGTACGCTGTAATCTTCCAAATTGATGGCGAGGGCTATCAATTTGAAAAAGAATAGTGGGAGCGATAATTAATTAAAGTCCTAATTATACCGTCAACTTTTCAAATAAATCAAATAAGTCAAAATTGAGTTTTGGACTAAATTGCATATATTTCCTTTTGTAGTACAAATGACAACAAACAACAATCATGTTTCATTGCGATCGGTCCTTGAAAAGGACAAGCTGAATGGGGCTAACTTCCATGACTGATTTAGGACATTGAGAATTGTTCTCACTCAAGAGTGAAGGCTCTATGTCCTGGATACTCCAGTTCAAGAGGAACCTACTCCTACCACACCAAAGGCAGAAATGGATGCTTATAAGAAGCATTCTGATGATGCCATTGATGCGAAGTGCTTGATGTTGTGCTCCATGAACCACAAATTGTAGAAACAACATGAGAACATGGGTGTCATTGAGATGATTCAGCATCTCAAGAACATGTATGAAGATCAAGCACGACAAGAGAGATATGATGTATCCAGGGCGTTGTTCAAGTGTGTCATGACAGAAGGAGACCCACTTGATCCTCACATGCTCAAGATGATTGGGTATGTGGAGAACCTGACAAGACTGGGATTTCCTCTGAGCCAAGAGTTGGCTACTGACATGATACTGCAATCGTTGCCAGAATCCTACAGTCAGTTTGTGATGAACTATAACATGAACAACTTTGACAAGCCGTTGATAGAGTTGTTAGGCATGTTGAGGACAGCCGAGACACAGATGAAGAAGGACAAGCCTAAGTCTGTGATGATGATCAGAAGCAAGAAAGGCAAGTCCAAGCACAAGAGCAAAGGCAAGGCTAAGAAAGGTTATGATGCTAGCCAACAACCCAAGTCGTCTTCAACTCTTAAGGCCAAGGGAGGCATGACCAAGAGAGGCAATTGCCACCATTGTCAAAAGCCAGGACATTAGAAAAGGAATTGTCCACTCTATCTGGAAGAACTAAAGAAGAAGGAGGCAATAGACGTATCCACCTGAAGGTGTCATGAAATAAACTTATAACATTTTTGAGGTATATGATACCAAGATATAAAATGTAAAGCACTCAATAAATGGGGCAAGTGTTTCCGCCATAGATAGAAGTACTTTAGTTTATTTTCATCCTTGAAGGCATGTAATAGAGTTATGAACTGCTATTTCATATTTGCAAATGGATAGAAACACATTATTTTTGCATATTGTATGACAATGATGGAAATTAATAAAGTTGATGTTTCAATCTTTGTGGCAATGCCTTGTTTATCTTGTAGTACTTAGTATGGATAAGATAAAATGATACCTAATAGTTATTGATAACTCAAACATTCAAATTAGCATCAATCATGAGAAATTCATTTCTAGTTTCCATATGATGGATAAGTCTAGACTCTTTTGGTTAGAGACCCAGTAAGAGACATGAATCTCTTAAACATGATTAATCAATCTTCACTAGTGGTAGTGGGAGAATGATTATCCTATTAGGTATAATACATTGGAGCAAATGCTAATACTTCAAATGGTGTTTACAGAAACACCAATATGAATATCTTGAAGTGTTCAAGAATATCATAGATGAAGTACGAATTTGGTAAAGTGTTAATTCTTGATGAGATCAAGGAATGAAGTACTTGGACCAAATGTTTGAGACCCTTGTGAGTGATTATGATAGTGTATCATAATGAGCTCGTGATTAAAAACATGGTGATGTCTAAATCAACAAGGAGTCATAATCTAAGGAGTTAGAGGATGATTATCAAATAACTAATTTCTTATTAATAAAGAATAACCCACACTAATATAGGACATTAAGAATCACAGAGTTGTGAGTTCTTATATCCTTGACAGATACTCCTTGATTATCTATGTGATGAGTTGGTCATGTGATGAATCGACTATCTAGAGGAATATGAGGAACTTGATTTTGAGTTATGGTTTATAATCATTACATCCTAAATGACTTCAATGTGAACCATAAGGCATAACCTTGATGGTAGCACCCATTGGGATGAAATCCATAAGTGCAAATGAGTCTTAAGTGTTAAGACACATGGATAAAATTTTGAGAAGGATGATGCTTGTTGATTGCAACTTAATGACTAAGAGATTTGGCATATGGATACTAAAACTGCATTCCTATGAGGAATAAAACGAGGATGTGTACGTGACACAACCTATAAGGTTTATGAATCCATTAATGCAAATGAAGTCTTTAAGCTACAATGGACTAATCAATGTGATTGATTGAGTACAAGCAACTCAGAACTGTGATCTTTACTTTGATTATATAGTCAAAGGGTTTGACTGATATGTCAAAGTTAAAGAAGGGATCTATGATTTAGTGGGAGCATATTCACATTCCACATGTTGATGTGAAATGGAAATGTTCTAGAATGGAAATCCAAAGTGGAAATTATCTTTAGGAAGATAGATACGTTTCCTATGTGATAGGAATAGAGATCTAGAGATAGTTCTCAAAAACCTCTTGACCTAAAAGAGAGAGAGCATACATTGGAAATCTATACTGAAGGGTTCAGTGTGCATAGATTCAGTGGGAGAAAACTTATCCATGTTACATGGAGTTAGTATCCCAAGGCCAAGTGTCCAATTCTTATGAAGAATGGGAACACTAAGAATAAATATGGATCTATCATGTATGTAATCATTCCATTGTCTTGCATGTATGGACATAGGAAGAATAAAATGCATTCATCATCTTGTATGTAGGACATGACGATATGATGTGCTCATCCTAATAACTCGTATGTAGGACATGACGAGTGGATGCCTGTCTAGTTCCAGTAAGGGTTACTGGAATACCATGAGAACTTGATAAGTACTTGAGAAGTACTAGTTCTATGGAAATAAGGAAGGGTTCACTGTAAAGAGTTACACTGATGCGAACTTCCGAAAAGGATAGAAAATTAATCACAATATATATATGAGATCTATATAAAAGTGAATGTTTGTTAATGGAAACGTTCCGAGAAAGTTGTTTAAAAGGAAAAGTTGTGTATCCGTGTATCCGTGTGTTAGAGAACATTAGTCGATAATATATGGATCTAGAAGTTCATAAGATGAACTTATAGATATTCCGATCTTTGATGACAAGTAAGGAGTACTTGCTCATGCAATGTGGCTAAAGGTTAGCAGAGGAATACTAGATCACATATTATGGCAACTCCATCTCATACGTGTGACGTCCAGTGAAGAGATGAGAGACATGCAGTTAATATCGACTTTGGCAAGGTGTTTCCATAACTCACTATGTTAGCACTAGAGCACAGAAACATGTATGCCATGTTTAAAGATCACTATGATGATGATTCAATGGTGATTGGGTCGTAGTGCAAGTGGGAGTCTGTTGGTATGTATGCCCTGAGATCCAATCATGTGATGATTGGTGGGATACATTAAGATTGATTTGATAAGCATCAAATGCAAGCTTCCAATTCTTTCTGGTTTAGTCATATGAGATAATGATAGAATAGATTGAATGTCTAGAGAATCACAATAATCAATGACGTATGCTTTCAGGTTCAAGACCTGAACGATGAGATCATATGTATGCTAAGAGTTTGTACATTCTTATTATGTCCCTAGTCGGATGTCATTGTTGAAGGTAGATAGACAACAATGAAACGCAAGACTAGATTGTGGTGTTGGTTGATGACAAAATCTCATTAGTCATGATATGGAGATATCAAACCAAACACATAGGTACTTGTTAGAGAACAAGTGTACCAGACAGACCCACTGTGAGTTTGACACATGGAACCATGACATGGTAGTCACAGTCAGTTCTCACAGTGATGGTGGTGAATGTGATTCTTTGACCTAAAATCACTACACTCAACACATCATTGGGTACACTTTGACATCATCAAACGTAGTCCTGAAACATGGGTTGTTATAAAGGTGGTGATTGGGTGGCTTTGACACATGGGGCTTTTGAGGGGTGAGTGATAGATATGGGATTTGTCCCTCATGAGGGAGTTTGATATCCATGGCCATTTGATGAGTAGGATTGAGATAGGTGTGCGCACGTATGTGTGAATCAGTATGTGATATTGTCATACATATCTCCTCCAATCTACTCTGAGATCAAGAAAGTGAATGAACGTTGACAGGATGACTATTCCATGCATTGAGTTCATTCGGGATATCAGTGACAAAGGAATTATAGATTCACTGTAATACCATTCACGGATTGTAGGATTGAAAGTTGTTCTCCAACTTTCTATTTCACTTGGGTAGCACTGATGTGCGACTAGGCACCGCTCTTTTCTTGTGACTTCATAAGTGTTATGGACTTTCACTACCAATGTGAAATGGACCTATAGGGTCACACACATAGGATTTAATCTGGAAGAGGAGTTTATCCACAAATGATGTTTAGATTGATTACTAAAGGAGTTTAGTAGTTCAATTAAACACTCAATTAATTGATAGCTCAAAATCACAGTGTTCAAGATGTTATGATTAGAGTATCAGATTGATTGAAACTGCAATTGATTGATTTGCACAGTCTGCTGCTCCAACCGATTGGCTCAAGAGTTGAACCAATCAGCTCGCGTTGTTGAACCGATCGGCTCATGTGATGAACCGCTCGGAAAAAAACAGGCTGAGATGATTGGTTCAAGGGTTGAACCGATTGGCTCAACTGACCAACCGAGATCGTTTGGAAAGTCAGAAGACTATTTTGCAAATACAATTTGTTTCACTTGTACAAATTCGATTTGGACAAGGATTATAATTTGATTAATCGGTAACAAATTTGGAAGTCAATTTGAGTTGGATCAGGACCATGAACTGATCGATTTAGGGAACCAACCGATCTTCTTAGAGCCCCAGACGATCGGCTCAGGTCCCAAACGATCGGCTCAGGACCTGAAACGATCATTTCCGGGTGTGAAACGATCGGTTCAGCTGGCACAGTTGGTTGTTTTTGTGGAAAATCTCGAACCCTTCTATTCATGCATTAATCCCACATTACCTGCGGTAGAGAATCCTGTCCCATGACCCTCTTATATATAGGGGTATTGGGGGCTTCTCAGACAACAACTCAGAACACCAATTGCTCTGCAAAGTTGTCGTTCTCTCTAGTTTTGGTAACCGAGAGAGCCCGAGCAAGTGCTACCCGATAAGGGAGGCACAACAAGGGAAAGACAACTGCAGAAAAGTGACTGGTGGCAGGAGAGTGTGTTGGTGACTAGTATGCTGATAGGAGGGTGCGACTCCTTATGATTCCTTGTGGGACAAGGAGATCGGAGTTCCAGGTGGTCTGTGTGGACTACTACAGAGGTGGGATACTTCTACCGCTCAGAGGACAGCTATCAATCCTGATAGTCCCAGTGAGACCAGGAGCTTCTCAGACACCATCCAAGACTGAAGGTGAAGACTGTGCAAGTCGTGAGGTAAAGTCTCCGAGCAAGCCTCGGGACAAGGTACGCCTCTACAAACCATTCTTCCTATTGTATAGACATTGACACGATTCCTTTATTCTGGGTTTGGGAGAAGAAATTTTTTGTTTCCGCTGCCTTCTCTATCTCCCCTAAAACCCAATAGTAAGATCATCAAATATCATCACTTGATGAAAAACAAACTTCAAACATAAAGTCAAATCATCGATTCATTTGAGGGGTAAAACCATCGTTTGGCTAGGGTTTAAGGAACCATCGTATGAATAAAAGATAAGAAAAACATGACCATCGGTTCTTGACCATCTTAAGTCATCAAAATAGAAACAATGTGTGAACTATCAGTTAGCTCAAGAATCCCAACCATCGAGTTATGGAAACATGAGAAAATAAGCTCAAATCATTAGAGAGAAACCATCATTTGAGAGAGAAATAAGACCATCAAGTTGAACCACTTGGGAGAGCATCATAACCATAATTTATCACACATAAAAAAGTCCAAAATTGAAGCTAAGTTCAAGCCATTGGTTGACACAAAATGGTCATGCAAACAATGCCAAAACCAACTATCAACTGATACACAAGGAGGGAAAAATATGCTCAAAACCTAGGAAAAACCATCGTTCACGAGTCTTAAGATAACCGTCAATCATTCAGTGATGAAAACAATATAACTACATTTATTGAGATCACTAATGTTACTAAAATAGTAACTAAAGTACCACCATTTTTCCTTACAAAAAGACAACCCATCGGGTCACACAACAAGGGAGAAATCACTTCAAGGCACTAAGAAAAACCCATTGTTTCAACTACTCAACTCCATTTATTATTATGATCGTGGGAACCATCCAGAGATAAGAGTATTGCAACCATGGGTTCTTAGGCATATAACAAGGCCATAAAAATAGTATCAAACACCACCATCATTCTACACAAAATACCAACCATCAGATCATGAGGCAAGGTAGAAATTAGTTAAAAAAAGGTCAAGGACAACCATCAATTTTCACCACAACAACACCATCAATTCATGGTCAAGCAAGGTATAAAGCTCATATTACAAAAAAAGAGAATGAACAAAAGATTAATGAGAGTAACAAGAATATTTTATACTAAAATGTCCTCATATATATGCACAACTTAATTAAAGATTCGATTTTTCTACTCATTGTTATGTTTTATAGCAAGATTTGTTCATGGCAAGTTAAATGTAAGAAATAAACATGAAGAGAGTTATATAACCCACCTCAAGGATGAAGATGAAGGTATAGATAGAAAGATGGCTCAAGAAAGAGAGGAAGAAAATCCTATCTTTGATCTCCCCATTCATCCAAGCTAGCTTTTCTCCAAGAACAAGCAACCCTAGGTCAAGGAAGCAAGAAGAAAGGTGTTCTTCAAGAGTTCTAGCACAAACTCCATCATGGAAACCATGGATCTGAACAACAAGAATAGAGGGGAAGGTAGGAAAGTAGAGAAAACGAAGAAAAGAGATAAGTTCTTACTTGCTTGGTTCAAGAATAAGCTAAGGAAGCTCCGCAAGCTTGAAGAGCTGGTAGATTCGAGCTCTATGTGCACATGCAAGTAGATCGACCAAGCTCCATCTACCTTGGGCTCCTTCTTCTCCACCAAGCATGGGGGGACGAGATCTAGGAAGCAGGTAAGAAGAGAGGTTGATTTGGATGTGTAAAGTATTCATTGGCATGCAAGAAGGGAAGTATAAGAAGCTAAAAGGGAGAGAGAAGAAAGAGGTAAGGTGTCTAGCAAATCTTTCCAAGTGTCTAAGGTCGAGAGCATTTTTTCCACAAAAACAAGCAGCCCAATGTTACTTGGAAGTCAGGAGGCCCACTAAAACTTGATTCCCAGGTCAGCCCTTAATCCCAATCACAAGAAAACCCATCTAAATATCATATAAGTTAGCCCATCTATGAGAGACCGTAAGTTCAACATTAGGTAGATGTCACACACAAAACCAAGGTGCATCTAGGATTTCCATGATGCAACTAACTCCAAATTGATATGAAAACATGTGAGGCACAACAAGAATGTGAAATTTTGCAAGAAAAACCTCAGATATGGGTAAATTACATAAAATTCCAAAATGTGCACAAAATTACATAACTTGCACAAACAATGTTCAAACTAGACTAAACTTGAAGCATGGCTTAATTAACTAATATCAAAGCATAATAAAGATTTTGATTAAGAATATAAGCATCCAATTAGGTAAATTAATCATCATTGGGGTTTAGGCTATGTTAGGGGTCTTACAACCATAAACCCCTAATAGGGATTTCACCCTCAAAATCCGAAGAAAAACAAGGAAGGTTACCTCCTATGCTTATTATCATCTATCTCCCACAAGATCCGTAAAGCCATGGAGTTGTCACAACATATCCACTAAAACTATGACCTTCCTCCCCAACCTACATGTGTTATTTAGGACCAACATATAATCAATCCCACCAACATCCTCATATAACTCCATCTTCATTATCTATCAATTATTCAGAATTGGGATAAGACTTCCTCTATCATGGAACATGGAAATATGGTATACCTTGTGCAAATCTGGTAACGACTCCAACCTGGAACTCTAGTGGTCCAACATGGTTACCAACTTGTGATTCTGCCCATATCAAACTGCTTCCATCTATTGTTGAAACAATGTACCTTAAGGTTGATACTAGCTTGCTCATGCCAAATGAAGAGTGTCCTACATCTCCTACTATACATGACTTTATGATGTCATGTATGGTTGTGATAACATACTTTCCCATCACTCACATGTCTCATTGAAGCCATCATGCTTCCATTGTGCCACTCTAATCTGATGTCTAATGTCATGACATCACCTATCTATACACCTTGTCGTACTGTAGGTAGTTATATCATCATAGAATCATTCTTCTTCTTCTCAAAGAGTTATTGGATCACCTCAAAATCTAAATCTCTCTAGGAAAAGGAACATCAGGAACTCATCTGAACGTCTCCAACTCACATGCCACTAATACACCTTGGATACTAGGACTCATAACCTTGGTATTCACTACATGTGTTAAAAGACCTCACATCCTTGTCTTATAAGCTTCCCTATCATCACAGTTGGCACCAAACATGTTGGAGGGATCTTCCTAAATTCCTAGAAAGCTTAGAAGTTGTCCCTATCACAAACTTAATGATCCTAGAACTATAGTTCAAAACATCCACATGTTGCACCTAGATATCCATCCCTAGGATTACAGTGAATCGTCACATACCAAGTGGCTAAGATACACTTGAATGCATCATCTAGAGAAAAAAAGGAAAAAACAGGGAAGGTATACCTTTCACAACACAGTGATACCATCCCAAGGGTTTCTAACAAAGGGGTTTTTCGGTCCTTCCTTTAGCAAACACGTTAAAACTTTTTATGTATTCTTTGCTTTTCACTTAGATTCCTTGCCAACTGCACAAGAATTTAATATGATTATCATACTTTATTACTCTTTCATGTTAGTCATGTATAATACTTATGTGTATCTTCTCGTTATCATGTTTCCGATTCACTCTTTTATGGGTTGGTTCATCATATTCTTTGTTCTTATCCATTCAACATGGAACATTCCCTTTTAATTTTTTTACATGTCATGCAAAATTTATATTAACATCTTTTTGTGCATAGGGTGGGTCTGAGATTAACTTAGGTTCCTTTTTGTTCATCCATCTTTATCTACTTTTATTATCTCATATTGTGATTGTATTGGAATTCTCTTATTCTTATATGAATTTTACACCTTAGGTTATTACAGTAACACAGATTCATCTTCCTTTTACTCTATTACTTTCCAAAATCATAGTTTTAGGGACTCCTTCTTAGCTTATTTTCATTCAAAATTAAGCTTCATGGTGTCATATCTATTTCTTTAATCATCAAACTTTCAAGTCTTGATGAGTTATGAAACTATTTTCACCTTTCCTTTAGCATATAATTAAGATATGCTCACCATGATTTCTTAATTATTATACTCTTTGGATTATTTCCAACTCACTACTTGATCAGGGTAATAAAAAGGATAATAATCAAAGAGTTTCACACTTTCCTTTCCTTTAGTAAATGAATACCTAGCCAGGGCATCCAAGTACTAAATTCAAGAAGTATGCATTTGTTGGTATGTATGCACCGAGAGCCAATCATATGATGATTGGATTGACATATGTCATGATTGAATTGATAAATATAAAAGGCAAGCTTCCAATTTATTTGAGCTCAATCGATTATGTGATAAATGATGGAGCAGAATGAATGTCTGAATAATAACAATACTCAATAATGTATGTCTTCCGGTTGAGGACCTAAACAATGAGATCATACGAATGCTAAGAGTATGTACATTCTTGTTATGTCCCTAGTTGGATGTCATTGTGGAAGGTTTATAGACAAAAATGACACATCAAGACTAGAGTGTGTGTTGGTTGATGGCAATGTCTCATTAGTCATGATATGTGATATCAAACCAGGCACACATATACATGTTGGAGAATAGTGTATCAGACAGACCCACCATGAGAGTGACACATGGAACCAAGACATGGTAGTCAGAGTCATCTCTCATAGTGATGGTGGTGATTGTGATTCTTAGCCCTAAAATCACTGCACTCATCGAATGTGATTGGGTACACTTTGACATCATCAAACATAGTCCTAAAACATGGGTTGTTATAATGGTGATGATTGGGTGGCTTTGACACATGAGATAGAATTTGGGTGATAAATATGGGATTTGTCCCTCCTAAGGGAGTATGATGTCCAAGACACTTGATAAGTGAGACTGATAAAGGCATGTGCATGCACATGTGAATCAATATATGATATTGATGTCACACATATCTCAGACAGTTTGCTCTAGTTCAAGAAACATGAATGAATGTTGAAAGGATGACAACTCCATGCCTTGAGTTCATTCAGGATATCAGAGATAAAGGAATTATACATTCACTGGAACACCAATCATAGACTGTAGGATTGAAAGTTGTTCTCCAACTTTCCTTTTCAATTGGGTAGCGTCATGACAGAAGGAGATCCAGTAGGCCATCACACACTCAAGATGATTAAGTATATGGAAAACCTAACTCGACTGGGATTCCCTCTGAGCCAAGAGTTGGCTACTAATGTGATACTACAATTGTTGCTAGAATCCTACAATCAATTTGTGATGAACTACAACATGCACAACTTTGACAGGCGACTGACGGAGTTGTTGGGCATGTTGAGGAAAACCAAGGCACATATGAAGAAAGACAAACCCAAATATGTGATGATGATCAATAGAAAGAAGGGAAAGTCTAAAGGCAAGGGAAAGGGCAAAGCAAACAAAGGTTTTGATGCTAGCCAGCAGCCCAAGTCATCTTCAACTCTTAAATCCAAGGGAGGGATGAACAAGGGAGGAAAATGTCACCATTGTCATGAGCCAGGACATTGGAAGAGCTACATAGATGAACTAAAGAAGAAGAAGGAGGCGATGGAAGTCTCCACCTCAGGTATTTTGAAATAAACTTAAAATGTATCTTTATCTTAGGTTTATGATACCAAGTTATAGATCTTATATATATGATGTACAAGATCTAAAAATAAGTGATGGCCTTTATGATAGGACCAAGAAGGAACACTCATCAACATTGGAGCAAGTTTTGTTTCCATAGATAGATGTACCTTTTAGTTTATTTCATCCCAAAGGGCATGTAATGGAGTTATGAACTGCTATTTCATTTTTCCAATAAATAGAAACATTTTATTTCTGCATCTTGTACTGAGAAGGATGTCTATTAATAAAGTTCATGTTTGAATTTCAAAGATATGATCTTTTATGGTAATGCCTTATTTATCTTGTGGTACTTGATATGCATGAGATAAAATAATAATACCTAAATGTTATCAATGACTCAAACAATAAATTAGCATTATCATCTAAACAAATGAATAAAGAAATCCATCCCTAGACTTGATATTGATGGAGGACTAGACTCTTTTTGGTTAATGAACCATTAAGAGATATGAATGTCTTGTTTGTAGTGAAAGATGACAAGTCAATCTTCACTAGATGTAGTGGGAGACTGACTGTTCTATTAGGTATAATACATATTGATGTATATACACACCTGATGGAAATAAATGCTAATACTTCATTAAAAGTGTTTAGTGAACGACTAATATGAATATCTTGAAGTGCTCAAGAATATCATAAATGAAGAAAAAACTTGGTAAAAGTATAACTCTTTGATATGATCAATGGCTGAGATACTTAAACCAAATGTTTGAGGATCTTGTGAGTAACTATGATAGTGTATCATAGAGAACTCATGATTAAGGCATGATGATGTATACATCATAGAAGGAATCATACTCTAAACAGTAAGAGCATGATCATCAAACAAATAACTAATCTTCAAGAATTCTTCTAAAGAACATGCTTTACACTAAATAAACATACAAAGGAGATGAAGAATCACAAGTGTTGTGGAATCTCAAAATCCTTATGTAACAGATACACCTCATATATCTAGTAGATAACACCTTGAGCTTGATGGATGATGATATCCTACAAACTCAAAGGTTATGAATTGGTCATATGATGATGAGCTAATAATATATCTAGATGATGTTGAGGAACCAGATTTTGAGTTATGGCTTATAGCCATAAGATCCAAAATGACTTCCATGTGAACCAAATAAGGTATGACCTTAATGGTAGCACTTATAGGGATAAATCCCATAAATTAAATTGGGTCTTAAGAGTTAAGACTGACATGGATGACATTTGAAGAGCTGATTGGTTGAGATAAATTCAAGTGAGTTCAAGGTGTTGAACGTGATGATTTTATTTAACCAATTGCAATGTCTATAGACTATAAAGGATCATGGTTGATATTTGAACTTAAAGACTATGAAATTTGGCATATGGATATTAAAACCACATTCCTAGAAGGAATAACATGAGGCTGTGTATGTGACACAACCTGAAGGGTTTTATAATTCCATTAATGCAAATGCAGTCTATATGTTACAAGAGATTAATGAATATGATTGATTAAATACAAGCATCTCAGAACTAGAGTCTATACTTTGATTATATAGTCAAAGGGTTTGACTGATATATCGAAATAAAGAAGGTATCTGTGATTACAAAGATTTAGTGGGAGTGAATTTCTCATTCCACATGATGGTGAGGAATGAAACGTTCTAAAAAAAACTGGTGTGGAAATACCTTCTTTAAAGGGAATACAGAGAAATGTCCTATGTGATAGGAATAGAGATCTATAGAGATAGTTCTCAAAATTCTCTTGACCTGATAAGAGAGAGCATACATTGGCAGTCTGTACTGAAGGGTTCAGTATGCAAAGTTTCAGTGGGAAAAAAGTTCAGTATTACATGGAGTTAGTCTCTCAGATGCCTAGTGTCCCAAATTTTTATGAAGAATAGGAACACATAGATAGATTCCTTATGCATTCGCAATTGGATCTATCATGTATGTAATCATCCCATTATCTTGTATGTATCAGACATGACAATATGTATTAGACATGACAAGAAAATATATATGCATTCTTCATCTTGTATGTATTGGACATGACAATATGATATGCTCATCTAGTTATCTCATATGTATTGGACATGACGAGTGGATGTCTATCTACTTCTAGTGGTAGTCATTAGAATACCATAAAGAACTTATTTAAGTACTTGTGAAGTATTAAAGGATTATTTCTATGGTAATAAGAGTAAGAGTTGAGCGTAAATGAGTTACATTGATGCAAGCTTATGAAATGATAGAAAATGATCACAAAATACATAATATAAAAGTGAATATGAGTTGTTAAAGGGAAATGTTCTGAGTAAAACTAAAATCCATTTAATTCTAAAATGGAATGCCGAGTATCCTTGTGTTATGAACAACAGAGGATACTATATGGATCTAGAAGTTCATACTGATGAACTTATAGATATTCCTACCATTGATGACAAAGTAGAAATACTAAGTCAAACAATGGAGCTAATTGTTAGGAAAAGCAATATCATGTAGCATATTATGGCAACTCCATCTCATACAAAATGTTGTACAGTGAGGAGATGTGAAACATGCAATATACCGACTGAAGGAAAGTGTTACTAACTTACTGGATTAGCATTAGCACAACAAAAATATGTGGGACATGTTTAGAGATCACTGAGAATATGATTCGAAGGTGATTGGCTCTAAGTGAAAGTGGGATTCTGTTGGTATGTATGCCCTAAGAGCCAATCATATGATGATTGGATTGGCATAAGTCATGATTGATTTGATAAATATCAAAGACAAGCTTCCAATTTATTCTAGCTCAATTGATTATGAGATAAATGATGGAGAAGAATGAATGTCTAAAGAATGACAATACTGAACGACATATGTCTTTAGGTTGAGGACCCGAACAATGAGATCATACGGATGCTAAGAGTATGTACATTCTTGTTATGTCCCTAGTCAGATGTCATTGTGGAAGGTTGATAGACAACAATGACACATCAAGACTAGAGTTGTGTTGGTTGATGACAATGTCTCATTATTCATGATATGTGATATCAAACCAAGCACACAGATACATGTTGGAGAACATTGTATTGGACAAAACCACCATGAGAGTGACACATGGAACCATGACACGGTAGTCAAAGTCATCTCTCATAGTGATGGTGGTGATTATTATTCTTAGACCTGAAATCAATACACTTATCGAATGTGATTGGGTACACTTTGACATCATCAAACTCAATCCTAAAACATGGGTTGTAATAAAGGTGATGATTGGGTGGCTTTGACGCAAGAGATATACTGTGAGTGATAGATATGGGATTTGTCCCTCCTAAGGGAGTATGATGTCCATGCCACTTGATAAGCGAGACTGATAAAGGCACGCACATGAACATGTGAATCAATATATGATATTGATGCCACACATATCTCAGGCAGTCTACTCTAGTTCAAGAAACATGAATGAACGTTGAAAGGATGAAAATTCCATGCCTTGAGTTCATTCAGGATATCAGAGACAAAGGAATTATACATTTACTGGAACACCAATCACAGACTGTAGGATTGAAAGTTGTTCTCCAACTTTACTTTTCACTTGAGTGGCAATGATGTATGACTAGGTACCACTCTTTGCTTGTGATGTCATAAGATAGTTATGGACATTTACTGCCAACGTGAAATGGGACCTATAGGGTCACACACAAAGGATTAACCTAGAAGAGGAGTTTATCCATAAATGATTTTTGGATTGATTACTAAAGTGTTTAGGTACTCAATCAAACATTCAATCAATAGACTTAACTCAGAATCATCAAGTTCAAGTGTTGAACCAACTAATTTGAGTGTTAGATTGATTGAGAACTGAATTGACTGTGTTATGCACAATCTGGACCACCAACCAAATGGTTCACTGGGTGAACTGATCGGCTCATGGTCAGTGAGACAACCGGTTCACTCTGGTGAACCAGTTAGTTCATTTGTCCAAATGAGCAGTGTTGGATTTCCCAATTTGTGAGATTTTTTTTCATTACACTTGTTCAATTTGATTGGGAAAAGAATTAATATTTGTGTTAATTAGAAACGGATAAGGAAAGTCAATTGGAGGAAAGTTTGGGAAGTGAAATGACCAGTTCACTAAGTGAACCGACCGGTTTACACTCCCAACTGACTAGTTCACAAGTGAATCGATCGGCTCACCTTGCCAACTGACCGTTACAGTTATGAAATGACCGGTTTGCTTGCCGCAATGCAAATTGTTAATGGAAATTCTGGACCCTTCTACTCCCCCATAGACTGTGAACCCTGACACTACCCTCTACTATAAATGATGGGGTACATGGGGCTTCTCTAGAGTCACAACTCAGAAAATTAGATGCTCTGCAAAGTTGTTGTCCTCTCTGGTTGTGGTAACCGAGAGAGCCCAAACAAGTTCTACCCGTCTAGGGAGGAACATCAAGGGAAAGACAACTACAATAAAGCAACTAATTATGGGAGAGTGTGTCAGTGACTAATACACTGATAGAAGGGGACAAATCCTTCTAGTCCATTCTTCAGGACAACTAGAGTTCCCGGTAGTCCGTGTGGACTATCTTTAGATGCGGGAGATTTTTGACGCTCCGGAGGATGACAGTCAACCGCAGTCTGGGTCATGACCAGGAGCTGCATAGATGTCGTCGAAGATAGGTGGTTGAAGACTGCACCTACTGAGAGGTATTATCACTAAGCAAGCCTCATGACTAGGTATATGTTGCTAAAACCATCCTTCCCATTACATAGATGTTGATGTGATCTGCTGGTTATGGGTTTATGGTCAAGTTAATTTTTTGTTTCCGCTGCCTACTCTGACCATGTAAAACCCTACAACATTATGTTCATGTCATTTTCATTACTTAGTTATCACCCTAGTCCTAAGTCCTAGTGTCCCTATACACTTAGTGAACCTAGAGTTTTGATACCACCAAATGTGTGAACCTATCACACAAAGAGAGATTAGTCAAAACTCAAACACGATCAACCTCTAATAATACACATATCTAAAAAGAGGGTTAATTGAAACTGATTAAAATTTCACAAACATGATCAACAACATTTTCATAAAAGCCCAACATATCATATTATTTCATAGATTTTATCAAACATCTCTTACAAAAGGCTCTGTGACCACAACAACGTATAAAACTATACACATGCGATATTATCTACATGCACAACCGTAGAATACTAGGAAAGCTCGAGTTGATAAAACACTATATAAAAAACTTTATCACCCATACCTGAGAGTACATGGATGACTCTTGGACACGCTAGACATCTAATCAACTCCTTCCATGTTCCATCACATCAGCTCCTCCTCGCTACCATGAGTCTGCTATGGCTATTGGCGATCACCTAAAAAGATTGTCGTGACCCCCAGGTGAAACCCATGTCCCAATGAGAGATATAACTCTCAACAAAGCTCATTGTTTACAACATGTTATCTAGTTAAACATGCTAAGTAGATTAAGCAGATTAAATAATATATTGATAGAGCAATATAACATAACTATTAATCATAATGTCTTGTTAAGAACAATTCTAATCAGAGTCTTAGAAGCTAACATTATTCTAAATTACCATATGTAGCTATTACTATGAGCATATCGATAACAATATGAGAATATTTGAACAATAGGAGCATGTCTAATAATATATCATGAATACAATCATAAACAAAACTAATAACATAAGCATCTCTAACAGTTACCATATCTAACAACATAGTCATATCCAATAGGATGAGCAAAGCCAACAACATGATCATGTATAATAAAATATCATGTCTAACATGATAAGCACATCTAAATATTAAGTAGAGATAACAATATAAGCACAACTACCAACATAAACATGGTTAGCAGTATAAGCATAACTAACTACATAGGCATGACTAGTAGTATAAGCATAGCTAACAACATGAGAAAACAATCATCATAAACATAACCAATAGTAGTAGTATATCTAACAACATAAGCATGGATACTTCTCGTATTGCACTATACATCATCTATGAGTGAAAATAGAAAACAAGGGTTATCATCCAATGTGAAGCACTATGTGTAACCCTAACAGATATACTACATGATTTTTTATGTATTTTATTAAACCCTGGGGAGTTTGACTCATAGCACCCAAACTCCAAGTGGTTGTTGCTAAGTCAAAATCAGTTATGTACAAGATCTAGGATGACCAAAATCCTAAGATCTTCTCTACCCTGATCAGTATGGGTCGCAGTAGTGACACATAAAATCAAGCTACAAAACAACCTAGTCCGCCGTTGGTACAATTAACAACACTAGAAACTAGGTTATACACACCTATATCATCCAAGGCATTACCACAGCTGTTCTCACTACAACCTCACACAATCACATATACCAATCTCCGAAACATGAACACAACTGTTCTCAAACAACTTGGGATCTGGATGACAAGGGTGTACTCTTTAAGCACCCCACATACTCAACAGTATGCACTCCAAGTTTCTCTTAGGAATACCAGTATCCCCATTCAGCAAGTTCTGACACTAAATGGTTCTACGGCTTAGGGCACTAGATGATTATGGTTTGACTTTGATTAGTTATTCTCAATTGGGTGAATTAAGGCTGAACCAAACTAGTGGACAAACAAAA
This sequence comes from Alisma plantago-aquatica, assembly GCA_963693085.1. Taxonomy (NCBI): domain Eukaryota; kingdom Viridiplantae; phylum Streptophyta; class Magnoliopsida; order Alismatales; family Alismataceae; genus Alisma; species Alisma plantago-aquatica. The sequence continues at coordinate 604,031,626 of OY856413.1, forward strand.
CCTAATTCATTTCTCAAAAGCATTAATATGTAATAACTCTAGAAGATATAAAATGTATGAAACATAAAACTACTCACATCATCACATGGTACTATTTTACTTCCATACATGATTCCATACCCATCATCATTGGATACCAATCCCTATCACATCATATAGAGGACATCACCTCAATTAGGGAACAAAGCCATTGCACAAGTCATAAGACCATTCATATTATTTCCTATAAGAACATCATTATCTTTCCATACCGTACAAAAGGCTCAACAAACAATCATCGTATTTGTGATACATATGTTCAACATAAAATTAAGATAAGGAACTAAAATATGTTCATAGGATAACATATGAAGTTTATGTTAGAAATAAGTGCATTCCTTATCATAACAATATGCAAGGAAACTAGGTATACTTAACCACCATGATTTAGTTGTACTAGGGTTAGAGATAACAACACAAGTTGAATTTAACTTTAAAAATCAACACTTCCAACAACCTTAGGTTTATATTTATTTGAGGGCAAAGGTATTACTGCAAACTCATGGGCTTAAAAAAAATTGACTCTAAATCATCAAATCCAAACCGTTGGGTTAGGTGTAGAATGAACAAGCCATCCAATAATATGTAAAACTATAGGCTTGAAGGAAAAAATGACCTTTGAATTATGTGTATTGATCATCACCATCAATCAAGTGCACTAAGCACAACCCATCAAATCATAGACCACACATCAAACTTTAATTAGTACATTAATTAATTAATGGTCCCACTATTTTGTTCAAATTGATAGCCCCCACATATCAATTCAGAAGATTGCATCATACAACCTTCTAGTGAGCCAAGACCTAAAACAATTTGGTTATAACTCAGACAACACCAACGTCCATAATAAATAATTAAGGTAGGCAAAATTTGCCAATTGCATCTTATGCAATTCTTAGATAGATGGTATGCATAAAGCTTTGCCATAGTCATCTGCATGGTTCTAGGTACTTAATCTCATTAATATAACCTAGTTAAGTCTAACCCAAAAGCCATCACGACAGTGATGTACCCAACTTGGCAGACCCACATAACTACCATCACATTTCCACAATATGGACAATGCACCACGTTTGGTGTGCCCACTCTTAGTCAATCATACTTTTCATGTTTGTTTATTAAGGAAAGGATGTAAGATTTAATATGTTTGATTGAGGGGTTTTATATTTATATAAATATATACACATATCCAATCACTACATAATAATAGTACATATCATATACATGCTATATCCCTCAAACAAAAACATGTAGTTATAAACACAAGAGACAGTTATGGCCAAATCTACTGTAACTCCTTAGAGCCACAATAAATTATGACCACCTAAGGTCTACATCATATGTAGCAACCTATTGTTGATTAAGATCTATGCTTGAACCAATCCGGGTCAATCAGTTCAATTCTTTGATCGGTCAGTTGGTCTCCAATCCAAATGACTTCTGGACACCTCTAGTAGCTCGATTGGGTCTCTAGCCAATCAGTTCGACTCCTCCTATCATAAGGCCTCCTTGGTCGTCCATTCGATTGATTCACCTACTAAAAAGGGCGGTTTGTTTGGTGCAGAATGACTTCTTTGCCACAATAAGTATTAAAACTTTCCTAATCTTATATAATATATTACATAGTAAAAGGGAAAAATCAAGTTACATTTGAGGGGAGCATAGGAGGTAAAGAACTAATACTTTTACTTATGGGATAGAAGATAGAGGATCGGTATGAAAACTTGCATATGAAACATAAATAAACAATCACAAACATACACTAGGGGTTATTGGCCATAACCATGCTAAAAATCCACCATTAAAATGGATTTTTGGGTACATGTAAATCACATACACACACACACACACACACACACACACACACACATATATATATATATATATATATATATATATATATATATATATATTTGTTGGGATCATGTGCGGTATTTAATCAGATATGCAAAATAATTATTTTAAGTATTCACATTGTTTTGCAATAGATAAATGATAAAATATAAGTCCAATCATATCAATTAAATCCTAAAGCATAGTAAGTTGATGTGGCTCTGTTACCACTACAGAGATATGGAGGCAAATAAGATAGTAGAAATAGAAACAAAATTTCCATATTCCCCATTGTATAATAGATCATGTCAACCAATATGCAATGGGAAGGATGGTTGCAAGGTTATACCTGGTCCTGGAGCAAGTCCAACAACAATTCCCTTACACCTAGACGACATCAACAATGACCTCCTGGTTGATCACTACGTACATCAGTTGACCTCATCCTCCTAGCAGTAGGCAATAACCTCCTTGCCTCTATAGTAGTCCACATAGAACACCAGGAACTCCTATGTTCTAGTTGAACAGACAAGAAGGAGTTGTCCCTTTTAGTCAATGTGCTAGCATCAACTTTCTCTCCCAATTGTCTTTCCCTTACTATCCCTCCCTTTGATGGGTAGGACTTGCTCGAGTTCTCTCAGTTACCCAAAAAACAAAGACAAAAATTGTCTGAGCTTATGGTTTTGTCCCTAGAAAGCCTCGACGACCCCTCTATTTATAGGAGGTCAGGGTCAGGAGCTCTAGTATGCGAGTGAGTTGAACGAATATAATATTCATGAACTTTCATAGCATGCGAATGACAAAATGGTCGATTCTAGAGTGAACCAATTGGTTGACATGTGAGCTGATTGGTTCAACACATGAACCAATCATTTCTACATGTTTCCCAATTGCAATTGTGTTGGTAATTAATGTCCAATTAATGTACAACACGGAGTCATCACTTATCCTTGATCCAATATGATTGATAAACCAATTGCTCTATTTACAACCTAAAGAGGTTGGTTCACAGACCTGAGTCGATTCGTTCACTTTCTGAATCGATCATCTCATGGTTATGATCGCCAATTGTGGTTCAATCGACCTGACACCAGAATCAATCGGTTCATCACTTAAACTAATTAGTTCACAGTCCACTCACTCAATATTTAACCATTATTGTTTAAATTTTATACCTAACACCTTAATAATCAAATTTAAAAAACATTCATGAATAAACTCCTACTCAAAGTGTATCCTATGTGTGTGACCCTATAAGTTCCAAGTTACATTGGAATTTAATGTCAATAATAAATTTATGACATCACAAGAAATGATTCGTATCTAGAAAGACTTCATGCTACCCAAGTAATCAAAAAGTTGGAGAATAACTTCAACCTACAATATGTGATTGGTGTTACTATGATTGTAAGACCCTTGACCTTGTTTATGGTGGGACATGTTTTCTTTGATAATTGGATGCTTAAAACCTTGATAAAACTCTAACACATGCTTTTATATCATGTGACAAGCTTAAATTTGAAGTTTGGTCCAGTTTGGACACTGTTTTCGCAAGTTATGCATTTATATTCTTGTTTTGGAATTTTATACAATTTACCCATAACTAGCATTTTTCTTGCAATTTATCACATGATTTTTGTACCTCACATGTTTTCATATCATTCTTGAGTTATTTGTGCCTTGTGGAAGCTTGTTACACCTTAGTTTCTATGGTGACATCTACCTAGGGTTGAGAGTAGGGTTTCCCCTCCTAGATGGGCACCTTAAGTGTTAGAACTTGATGGTTCTCTTGTTTTGGTTAGCTATGATGCCCTTCCTTGTGTGTTGGGATCCAATGATGGTTCCTTGAGGTGTGAGAGTTGATGGTTTTTCCTTTTGAATCTCCTTGGATCGATGGTTCACCAAGATAGGTGCTCAACTGATGGTGGTGCTTGGGTTTTCACCCTTGATCAAGATCCGATGGTCACCCTACTGTTGGAGGTCGATGGCTGACCTAGGAATCAAGATTTTAGGGCTCCCCTAGCTTTCAAACTCGATGGACCTGATGGTTGCATGGACGTGATGTTCTTTGACCATGGACACATGGAAAACATGGCTAGACACCTCTACCTTCACTTATCTCTCACCCATAGATTTATATACCTCCCCCTCCCCTGCAAATGAGTTCTTTACTCACCTATCTCTCTTTCTTCTTACATTCTTCTTGGATATTGTCCCCCTTTCATGGTGGAGAAGAAGGAGCTTAAAGGTAGAAGAAGCTTGGACGATCGTGCTTGCATGTGCACCTAGGGTTCAGATCTACCCTCTCTTAGAGGTTGTAGAGCTTCCTTATCTTGTTCTTGACCTAAGTAAGTAATATCTCCTTCCTTTCCTTTATTTTCCTTTCTATTATACCTTATTCTCTCTTCTTCTTTGTCAGATCCATGGTGTATCTTGAGCTAGAGGTTGAAGATGCTTCTTTCTTTCTTCTTTGACCTAGAGTTTGCTTGCTTTTAGAGAAGGATCTAGCTTGGCCGTGTAGAGTGCCCAAGTTAGGGTTTTCTTCTCTCTCCTTTCGAGCTAGATTTCTTCTTGGATCTGTTTCTTCTTCTTTAAGGTTATTTGTATAACTTTCTCCACGTTTATTGCTTACTCTTAGTTTGCATGTACTAGATCTTGCTTGAAAATGAAGTTCTAAATAGAAAGATGATATCCTTGCCTAGGTTTGTGCATGTATTGTAGTTCTTAAGTAGTATATCTTCTTGGTATAACACTAAACCTTGTGCATGAATCTTCCTTGGTAGTTGAAGCTTTAGACCTTGCATGTAGGTGGAAAGAGATGGCTTTTTCTCTCTTAAATGATGGCTCTTCCTTAGGGTTTTTGAACAGATTTACCTTCTTGTTTTGCAACATGATGGTTTGAGTGTGGTACTATTTTGGCTGACCTTCTTGTTCCAACTGATGGACTTGAATTAGTTTCTACTTTGGACTTTCCCTTTTTCACACAATCGATGGTTATGTTCCATCTAACAACTAATGGCTTGGTTCTCTAGAAATGATGGTTGACACTCACATGTAGCGGTCGCACTTGATGGTTTTCCTCCTTCAACCAAATGATGGTTTTACTTGGTTTTTGTATCTATTTTCCCACCCATTTACCACACAATGGTTCCACTGAGTCCACACTCAATGGTCTCACTGCATCATCAACCAATGGCTTTTTTGGTTCCAAACTCGATGGCTTTTATGACTCTTAGGTCGATGGTTTCTCTAGATCTTTGGTCGGTGGTCCACAACCGATGGGTATACTGGATGCCTCATCTGAAGTTTTTTTCTATTATCCACAATTCTTGGTGGATCTGGCTTCCACATTTGATGATGGATCTCATGTCCACAAGCAATGGCTTTACTATGTTATGTTTGATGACTTTCCTAGGTCATAACTTGATGGCTTTCCTAGATGAATGGTTCAAGGTTTTACTTATATTGCATTTGATGGTTTTACCTATCCCACATTCGATGGTGTTGGGTGAAGTTCAAGATATGATGGTTGGATTTTATGCTCCTAGATATCCTTGCTTCTACTACAATCAAGTATGATAAACAACACTTTCAAAAAAAATTATTTTCAAAAATTTTGCTATAAGTCACAATTTTGCTTAGCCCCTTCTTAGACTTGTCAATCCCCTTGTTGTATGATGTAGTGCTATCACTTCTAGAGAGGCACAAATGAGCGACCAATACTCATAAAGTAAAAACAAGAAGCATAACAATACAATTTTATCTCATTCTTACTCCAAAACATTGGGTATGGAACAATCTTAAGTCTGTGGAATCCCTAGAAACTGGAGGACTTTACCAAGCCATACTCCTGACCATTCACCCTAACCTGACAGTTCTAGCTAGAAAATCCTCACCTCCCTTGAGAAGGAAATAGTTTCCCCTTCTGGGTTTAATTATCCCCTCTTTGGGATGAAAAGAGGCTTGTCTGCCCAAAAAATCATTAAAAAACCCCTCACCCAGACCTGAGAGGAGATATGAAAAGCCAAAAAGGAAAAAATATTGAGAGTTGTGCCTAAAAGATGCCAAAGGGTCCTACACAGATGGTGTATTGCTACACTCACGAATGCAGATATGTCATGCACGTAAGTGGAATCCCAAAGCCAAGTACATCCACCTACACTCCTAAGCAACCCTCATGCAACCACCTGACTTAATGTCAGGAGCCCTTGGGGGCAACACTGTCCTTACAAGAACTTGTGGGTGAGGAAAATTGAGGAGTGTAGGAAAACACTAAAATCCTAAAACCTAACTGAGCACACTAGCATAGGGCCAACTAAAATAAAGGAAGGGTGTGAAAGCTACCCCTTAAGGGGATGTTTTACAATTATGTTTAGCAACCTAGTGCAGGGAAGGATAAGTCATTGAGACGGAGAGCCCTTTACAACCAAAAGGCATTCGTAAGGATTTAAAGTCATGCAACTCTGGATACAAAGGGGAGGAAATAGCATCTCAGGATTTGAAACGAACATACCAAAAGAGTTTTGTTGTAAGAATGAGATAAGTGTGTAATGGTAGGCATTTTGAAAAAAATTTGTTACCCATAGATCATCTCTCTATGATTTCGGGCCTACCATTAGCTTAAGGACATGCTCAATTCTAAGATTGGGGGAGTTGATAACATCTCATTTTATGTAGTTTTTGCATATGATTTATGCCTCCCCTAGCATACCTTTTATGGATTTCTCTACTTATTTTAGTGCCTTAGTGTCAAAATCTTAATTTCAAACATCTTTTACTTTTGTAGAGTCATGCTAAGCCACAACTATGGTCAACACTGTGACCGCGGTTGTATAGCCTACTAATGACCCTGCCGCAGTCAATGCCTCCATTCCCACTTCTTCATACCACGACTGCGACCCCCCACCAAAGAAATTCCCCATGGTTGAGGCCATACTGCGATCGAGGCCATACGACGATCGAGGTTCCCCCTCAAGTGCAACAGACAACTAGCACACCATGACTGTGATGGAGATTGCGACCAACCTATACCCCACGGCTAAGGCCCAGAGGTTAAGTTAGTGGGCAAAGTCTAAAAATGGACTCCCACCTCAACACGTCAAATCATCAGATCATCAAGGGCCACAAAGTGCTGCCAAACTCTAGAGTCACCCACGTCCATACACATCAGTCTTGGATGTCTGAAGAATGAAGTTAGAGGAGAGAGAAGATTAATTTCCCTCTTATTCACCGGAAGAAGCCACCACAACTACACCTACTCTAGATCTAGATATGAAGAAGTACAGTTGGTCTATTGCCATGTTTTTTCTCTATCTAGGTCTATCATCTTCATCACGTTGTACTTTCCCTCTTCATTGTTATTGATCTATCTTTCACTTTGTGATGCCGTCATGCTACCCATCAACATATGTGGCTAAACATCTAGCTTGGATTGGGAGTAGCCACTAAGGCTCTCCCAACATGTATATTATTTCTCCCCTTTGAATATATATATATATATATATATATATATATATATATATATATGCTCTTATCAAGATTATCTTCATACTCTTGTTTTTCATTCTTCACTTGTATTCTTAGCTACCATCTTGTGATGTTTCATTGTTGGTAGCCTGAAAGAATAGTACCAACCTTATTTAATGTTATGAAGTAGTATGAATGCATGAAAGTGTTAGAATTCTAAAGCTAATGGCCATATGGTTTGCTTCATGGTTGTTGGGCCGTCATCTCGAGAGAGAGGCTACCTTAAAACCCAAATCTATCCTAATCTCGAGAGAGGAGGGAATAAACGTTTTTATGATTGCTTCTAATCTTGAAGGGAGTATATGAAGGGGTGTGAGTTTTTCATGTTGGCGTGATACCTTAGTAGGTGAAACTCGATCCAAGTTTCCTTCCATACCTTTGTTTCTTACTACTTGTTTAACATTTTTCTCTTGTTTCATTTTCTTTCTTTTACCTTTCTTTGTATTTTCTAGTACATCATAGTTCCTTAAGGAACATCAATTTTAACACACCTGTTCTTTTAGAGTGTAAGAGTGTGAGACTCTGCATACTTAACACTTACCGAGCCTGTCCCTGTGGTTTGACTCCAAATACTACATCAGATCCCGTATAATAGTTGTGGGGGCTTGAGTGTCAAGTTATAATATTAAAAGTCTGACTAATATGTATCCACTCCACTTTGGATGTGTGATCTAGGCCAGTCAAGGGATAAACTAAATCCTAACCTTGCTTTGGTACCATGCGAATGGATTCAAACTGAAAAATACAAGTATGTTTCCATGCATTTATTATAAGGACTATGCCCCTTTATATATGAAGGAGGCGATCCTCTTCACAATAATAATTACAATGAATGTCAGAAAGAAACTGATATTCAACAATACAAATACAATCAATAGTCAACAATATACATATGGCCAATGTTAACATTAATTCACAATCAATCTATAGATTAATCAATAATCAATTAATATTAACCAATAGACAAATATGGTTGCAGTGTGTTACGCTATAGTGTACAAATAAGAATAGGCATGCAAGAAAACATGGTTATGAGGCCTTGTAACCATAACAACATATACTACGCTGTGTCTAAAATTTTAGATAAGAAGAAAAGGTTGGAGATTTTCTACTTGAGAATATCATACGTTGGGTGAGGAGTATATGTTGTTTATAAGAAAGTGATAAAATTGGTATAAGAGGAGGAAAGAAATTGTATAAACTAAACAAACAAAGAACATAGTAAGGGATACATACCTACTACTGATTGCTGGGTTGAGCAATTAAGAATAAGGAATCTCCTTAGTTCCTTTGGATCACTACATATTCCTAAAATCAAAATTATCTATAAATGAAGGTGGCTCCTTCCTTCTAGATTATATTTGTTGTATCCTCAGGGATCTACCATGTGAAGGAATATATTATAGAAGAGAAAATGCGAGTCACAACCTCCCCATGTATGGTATCTAGATATTATTTGAGAACATGTCATTGTGCTATTTGTGGATTGGATGAGGAACATGGAAATTGAAATGGATTTCTACTCTTAATTGAAACCCAAGGGCCATAAAGATTAATCACCTAGAGTGTTACTTCCATCGTTGACGTCTGACTCATATCTAGATGACATGTGTTAATTTGGACACTGAATTGTTTGTAATTAATAAAAGGTAGAAACATCTTTTTACTTAAAGTTGGCTAGGTAGCCCGATTAAGATGAAAAAGTCAAATTTGATGCAACACATAGGTGATTTATGCAACAATGCCTGGCTGATGCCTAGACCTAAATTACTATGGGGAACCCACTTGTACACTTAAGTGGACACACCAAATGATTTTTATTTCACTTCGTCTTTGCATTTAGTCTGTTTGTTTTTTCACCTTTTTGAGAAGTGGAACACAATTGAGAAAATAGGAGAGCATGATCATAATAGTTTTGTTGTTCAATAATAGTCCATACTATAGAAATAAGTAATTACAAAAGGAAGAATACCACAAGTCTACTACTAATGTTGTAATTAACATATGTAATACAATAGACCTATTTATGCATTTTATTATATTATTTAAGACAAATCAAGTTATTTACAACGTGTCAAAAAAGTTTTAATATATATATGACTATAACAAGTGGTAAACTATTGTAGTATGGCATAATAACACAACACGCTCTAGCCTGTTATAATTGACCATAATCACACAACATAGTCTAATCCATTGTAATGGACTCAAACTATATACATACACCGCAATAAAATAGCATGCTCTACCATGTTGTAATAGACTATAATCACACAATATGCACTAATTCATTGTAATAGACCCAAGTTATACACAATATGCTAGACCTATTTTAATACAAATGAGTATACAACATGTGTTAAGCTGTTGTAATAGACTACATTCACACAACATGCTCTAACTAGTTGTAATATATCATAATCACACTACATTATCTATCCCATTGTAATAGAAAATAATCACACAAAATGCTCACACTAACCCTTGGTAATAATCACAAGTTAATAATGATAGCGGGAAAATGACTAATTGTAAATCTTTTAATTTAAAATAATATATGTTATATTTCAAGTGCACTATTACTTTGATTTCATTATTTTTAATGTGTCTAATTTTTTACTTAGGACATTCTTAATGTATATTCCTCTACCCTAGTCAATATTTAGTAAATCCTCATTTTCTAACATCATGCAAACTCACGTCGGGATCTAATATCTATGCAGCACATGGAATTCAATGCTTTGAGGTGCATAATTAATAGTCCATAGTGGGTCTTTATTTCTATGTGATGTGCAAAATTCAAGTTTTAGGATTCTTTTTCTATACGATAGTAGAATCTAATTTACCCAATAATAATTAGAAAAAAAACTACTAAATTTATAGTATTTGGTTCTTTGAATAAATAACTCAAACCTAACAATTTCAAACTTAACATCCTGATGTTATTTTTCTCAAACATAATGTATTACTCTTCCCACAACCTCCACTCATACCTTGCGGAACCCTTCTCCTTTGTACCCCCTTCAGATACTTTATACCATGTTATGTTCCCTCACAAAGAGTTTCCCTTCACCTTCGCGGTTGCTAGGCCATAGTAGCACTCATATTGAAGGTCAAAACCACACCCCAGAACTTGTTGGAGTTGGGTTTGTACCACACTAGCTTGATCACACCATCCACATGGATCAACCATGCTCCACGAGTAGGCAAGTGATGCATTCACCTGACCCCTAGCCAATTTAAGTGTCTCGACATGGCTAGACACATCTTATGCACACACTTGGGACTTTCCATATTTATTAACTTTGGTTTGGTCACACTCTTAAACAAATCTACAAGTGCATGGGCTCAAGAGAAGTATAGGAATGCCAAGTCCGAATCAAACTCAAGAGATCAAGGGGGAACTAGGGATAATATTACTTTAGTAGGTTCCTATTGTAGCGTGTAGGGTTTCTAGCATTTGATTTGGTTTTTTTTATTACATGAAGGAAAATAAGAAATGGAAATGGGTAAGAATCGAGCCTAAGTTAAACCTACACAAACAATGCTATCTAACTAAACAAGAAAGGAAATTACACTAGATTAGACTGGCAATCAACACTACACTAACCAAAGAAATCCTAATTAAAACTAAACTAGGAAAGATAAATCATAATTATCAATGTAGAGAACAATTTTGCTAAACAAGGTAAGAAGAGGCAACTAGTTATACTAAACTAGCAATTACACAAAGAAAGTAAGAAATGAAGCAAACTAGAAAAACCTAGCACAAGTAACTAAGGACAAGAATTAACTACTCTAGCAAGGGTACACTAACATGAGTAATACAATTATCTAATTAAATAAGCAAGGAAGTAAATTAGGTAAACTCTAGCTAAGGAAAAGATCAATTAGGGTTTTGAGCAATTCGTTAGGGAAGTAGGCTGTTTGTGGGTAAGTGTGACTATCAACCTAGTTTGAATCATATTACACAATAAAATCAATCCAAACATGTTATCTAACCAAATAACATAGTGGTATGGTGGTGAATTATCCTATACTACTAGTAGACCATGGGTGTTGTAGGGTGTACATAGAGGAAGTAGTCCCTATTACCCCCTATCCAATCTTACGAGGCTCATTGACTAGAGTATTTGTATAATTCAATCACCATCACACTATTATAGGTATTTAGGAGTTTATCTCAAAATGTACTTAGTGGCAAAGGGTGGCATGGAGTTTAGGAGAAGGGTATTTTGCCTCCTTTTACTCTCCATCTAACCTAGAAATGCTCCTTGGTAAGAACACTAAATGAGACACTACTAGTCACTTAGATCCCACATCTAAGAGTAGGAGTATGTATGGATATGTAGGAAGAGGGGTACATATCTAAGAATCCAATCATTGTACTTAGGATCTCTTCCTCAAATGACCACATATGCAAAATTCTCAACAGACTTAGGTGGTTTCAAGCATCAATCACTATAACATGAGATGGGAAAATGATGTAGAAGCATAAGGATAATGATTCCAAATGGAAATATAGTAGTTACAATAATAAAATTGCCAACATGGTATCAAAATCACATTTTTTCCCCAAATAAACCGCCAAGGATATTAGCTACTTAGGTGAATGGAAAACACAAAAATGGAGAAGAAAGAGATAGAAGAAGCCATGTAGCTCAAAGTTGTAGCGAAACTATTCTTCATTAATAGCTATACAGTTGAGCACTTCCCTCCTGTGAGGTGGAATGGCATAGAAAAGGTATGTATAATGTCTAGAACCTAAAAAGGTAGGGTCTTGGAATGGAAGATGATAAATAGAAGTAGAGTGAGGTAGGTAGGTGATAGAAAGGTGAAATGAATGTTCAAGGGAGCCATCCCTAAACCTCCAACCACCTATAAAGACTATATTGGTATGTAGGGTTAAGTGGGGGGCAATATAGGGAGATCAAGTGATAACATAGGTGGGGTATAATGATAGAACGGTCGTGGTGGCCACCTCCCAACATGGACATTCTTCACAACATGTCTATTTTGGTCGAGTAAATCAGTTTTTGGAAGTTCTATCAGCAGTTTGTGATGGTGCATTTCTAGAATGGCCATTCCTTAGCAACATGGCCATTTCGGGGTCCTTACCCTACATTTGAGCCATGATCTTGGTCATCCATGGAGATTTTTTCTTGAATACATTCTTTGATCACTTGGGGTAGGTTGGGAGTGGTTTTGGCCTCATTTTGGGTTTCTCCAAGCCTAGGAAAGCCCTAAAATTAACCATCTTTTATCACTTCCATCAATTATTGGTCCCTAAAATTAACCATCTTTTATCACTTCCATCAATTATTCGTCAAAGTACATATGAAACATGTAAAAGGCATCCATAAGTTCATTTGATAATAATAGAGTATATTGGGGAAATATCATACAATATGAAACATCTAGATGTAAATAATGGGAAAAAGGACATAATATGGAAGCCAAATCTAGGGATCCATCACTAAGAAATCTCAACTTTAGCCTCCAGGCGATGTGACCCAAGTTGGCTCCACCCTCCAACCCATCGATTTCTCATGGAGACTCTAATTTTCGTACACAACCGACAACTAGTCCTCCATCCTCCAGTCGACAACTACTCTTGCAATCTTCAACCAAAAGTTATCAATTTCCCAGACCACTTCCAATCAACAATGATCCTCTAGGATTCCTACAATGTGAATCCTCATGACCTATGTACTAGGCATTTTGCTTATTCATCCACTTTTGGATTTGATGACTTATAGTAATTGTTGGATTTTTCCTCCATCTGCTTATAGTGCACCACCATAGACAGTGCCAAGGGTATCCACAACAACTACAACCCACTATCACATGACTGTCTTCTTTAACCATGCATAGAAATAATCCATAGAGATCAAGCGACAACTCTTGTATGTACCACGTGAAGGATATTTTTCATCTTCACCAAGATTGTCATGGTCTCTCATATAGGGAGGAAGAATCATATTCGTGCATAACAACCATCAATTCGTATTCTCTTCCTATCAACACACACTTCTATTTTTTATCCAATCTTTACCCAAACTATATCTAATTCAACACCATGTAAAATTTTACCTAGTTTTGAAATGTTAAGCAAATATTGTTGTATGTATAGTAGTTTGAACATGTTTTTGTTTTTTTAGCATGAATGTGTTTTGTAAAGTGCCATTTATTATTGTCTCAAAGTAATCTTGTGTTGTAAATGAAGATAATGTTGTATTTTAATATTGTCTTGTAATTTTCATTTAACTTTTGTTATAAAAAACTAGATTTTTGGTGTGTTTTTAACAACATTTTTTTCGTACAAACTATATGTATTTGCAAATGGAAGTCAATATGAATGTTGAACTTTGTAATAAAGGGTGTTAGTTTTGTATTGGATGAGTATTGTAACGGGTATGTCTCCTTCATTACAACAATCATTTAACTGATATTACAACAACATCACATGTTGTATAAAAGTCCCTACTACATTGGGCATTCGTATGAAACTAAAATCAATATTAACTATTCTATAAAATCAATTATTACAATAGAAATCACCTATTGCATAAAGAACCCCTATTACAACAAGCATGTCTATTTAACTACAATAAGCATAAATTCTTGTATGAAACACATATATTACATTAGACAATACACCTGTTGTTAAAGTACCCTTATCACAATGGATGTGTCTAGTTGATTACAATAGGCATAAATTGTTATGTAAAATGCATATATTGCAATAGAAACAAAACATCTTATTTAAAGCACCCCCCTTAGATCAAACGATCTATTATAATAGTTGTGATATGTTGTACAAGGGGGCTAATGAATCGTTTATTGAGGTATTTTATTCTTCGAGTTGCTAATATGGTGGTCATTCTATCCATAAGAGACTACCAAACTGTCACTATAAGTTTATTTGATGACAGAGGCATGCCTAGGTACTTAAGAGAGAAAGTTTCAACTTTGCATTGTATGATATAGCTAAATATGTAAAGGTTGTTGTCGTCAACGTGTAAACCTATGAGAGTGGATTTTTGAAAATTTATTTTCAATTATGAGAGGTGTTGGAATATGCCTAGAATTCTAATGGTGTTGATATTTTTAATATCATCCAATGCAATAAAAGTGATAGTTTCATCACCAAATTGAATGATTTAGAAAATGTATATGTTATCAATCTTCGTTAGGTTACCATTTTGAGATCCAAATTTGAACATGAAGGAAATAATGCAATTGACAATGATAACTAGGTGATATGGATCCTCTTATCAAAGTTCATTACTATTTTTGGCATATCTAAAGGGATAATGTATCACTCAGGCCCACTGACCAAGGCTCTAGCAGAGTTTTAGGAATGGCAACTGGCCCCATAGACCATCACGAGCCTTAAATATGTGCTTTTTCCTCACTCACACGTAAGCCAAGATATACTTCCTGACTGGTCATCCATCCTAGTACTACTTTGGGCTGAGCACGCTTAACCAAAGAGTTCTTTAGTGATGGACTCCCTAAGAAGAAGGGGCAACTTGATGATATGGGTAGTCCAATCATCCCTTCTAAGATCATTATATTCGAGGCCTAAAATCCTGGGACATTGCAGTCTCTCCCACTTAGACTCTTGACATCCTCATCAAGGCTCAACTATATGTCCTCATAATATTTCCCCATTTCAGTGCAGACCCAGAATGGCCCATGGACACTGAGCTCTTGATCATGGAGTACTAGCGTAAGGGTGGCTACATCAACATGGACAACCCTTTCCAACATGCATGAATGGCATGGCTCAATACTGGCATGCCACATGCCCATGTGGGCCCCACCTACTGGAGGGATTATGGATTTGATACTATTTGTAACACTCAGGCCCATTTCCCAAGGCCCTAGTAGAGTTTCAAGAATGACGACTAGCCCTGCACACAACCACTAGCCTTAAGTGTGTGCTTTTTCCTCACTCAGGTGCAAGCCCAAATAATCTTTTGACTGGTCATCCATCCTAGTACTACTTTGGGCTTAGCACGCATAACCAAAAATTTCTTTAGTGATGGGCTTCCTAAAAAGAAGATGCACCTTAGTGATATGGGTATTTTAATCATTCCTTTTGAGATCATTATACCTGAGGCCACAAATCCTAGGATGTTACTGTTAACCATTACTAACCATTAATAAGGCCTAAGAGTGCCAAAATTGAGACAACCCTTACTCAATTCGATTCATTTGTTTGAAAAGTAACAACCTTTAAGGCAAAGAGGAGGAAACCCTAGTTTATGTTTTAGTAATATTTCTAAAAATCTTTCTCTAGAGTGAGTCTAGGGATGGTTGTAAGCTTGTACATGTAAATAATCTCATGTTCCACAATGTAATTGTGTGTTATATTCCATGTCCTTTGATAAAAGTAGTTTGTTCCACACTAATATTGTGACCCATGTGATGTATTGGACAATTCTGGTGGAATTGTGAATCTTCTTGATCAATACAATGTATTTCTAATTAATGTTTGTGAGGCTCATAGAACTATCATCCCCAAACAACTTAGAAAACATTTCATGTAGTAGCTCTGTTATAATGTTCCACTTGTGTTCATAGAGGGACACATCAAGCACTTTAGGTCAATAGATTTGTTAATTCTGAGGCTGAAGGCATCAATTTTTATTTCCTCCAAGGTACGTTGTTGTATAAGCCTATGGTGGATTGAAATAAAAATGATTGATTTTTTGTTTGAAAAAAAATGACATTTATTAGTAGCCACATATGGTTAATACCCTTTTGTCTACTTGAAACAAATACCAAGGGCATTGTTCTCAAATAAAAAATAAGGGTAGTTTTATGGTAGAAACAATACTAAGTGACATTTAGTTGTTGATTATTGATACTGTGAGAAACTTGTATTTATATAATAAAAATACACACACTTTTTTGCATTAGATTGAGTTATAATATTTGGTGCCAAAATTAACATAACTAAAGATTAATGAACCCAATTAGTTATCTAAACTACAAATAGTTCTTTTTGGTCTGAATGAGGTATATAATTATGAAAACCACTAACCACTTAGATTTATATATGTGGGAAGATTAAAATGAAGAAGCAGAGAAAACTCAATTATAGGGAGATAAAGGCAATACATCTATTGGATACATGTTTAGTCTAATTAATCAAAAGTTACAAAGTATGTACAACTCCCTAACAACATCTATTCCTCCTGTACTGACTAAGAATGTGCATGGCACTCGTGTGCAATAACTGAATCAAGAAAAATGATTATTATCTACTTTGTAGACCACTTAAAAATGTTTATTAACTACGATAAAGGAGTAATAAATTTTTTATAAACATTGTGAAATTTTCATCTCCTCCCTCCTTTCCCACATCCCCAAAGCTATCAATGCATACACTATCAACTAATCTTGCCTTAGTAGGATCTACTTAAACTAACATTCAAGACACCATCTTGACACAATATATTGAACAAAACAACAATTTATATTGGTAGCCTTTATAATGATTGCAAGCTTAATAAAAAGGACTTCATGACCACATATGCCTACTAGAAATAGAGAGCAAGGAAACCATTCTCATGTGGAGACTAAAGGTAGAGAAAATATCATTCAACATCTAGTTGTTTGTTCTTTGATACCATGTTATAGAAAAACTTATGTGTTTGTAATAGAAAATCATACTTCTCTACAGGGGTACAATAAGTTTAGAAAATGAGAAACCTAATGTATTGACATTATTTACAACAAACTTGCTTTTATTTATACTTTTATTTTATTCTTAATAAAATAAATCTTAAATGAGTTCTCTCATTATAATTAACAATAATTTATTATTATCATGACAATTATTTTGTTATTATTATTATTGTTGTTGTTGTTGTTTTTAATAATTTGTTTTGTAATTTGATAAAAAAATTTCTTATACAAAGAAATAAATAGAAGTAACAAATTGTAACCCACACAAGGAATATAAGTTTTTTTGGAGAAGTGAGGAGGTGTTCTTATTTATCTTGCACTCCTCTTGCAAGAAAATTCAAAGTAAGGTTAAAAATATTAGAATTAGAATTAGGATTAATTATGGTACTACTATCATTACAAATTTCATTATCTAACTGTAAATAAGATCTGAAAAAATCAAGGGTCCTAATGTACTTGATGAAACCATACTTATTTTTGACATTTTGCTAAACAGTCAGCGAGCATATTGCATTCCTGCTTGATACAAGTAACCTTCCAGTTGCTTATCTCTTCCAATTTTCATTGTGTCTTTTCTATCCAATTGACATAGATGGGTTACTCCTTAGGTTGCTTATGGATGGCATCCATGACCACTTTGGAATTGGTTTAAATAACTACATTATAGTTAGACTCAACTTGGATACATCAACAACCATGTAAATTACCATTCATTCGGTCTATGTGGTTGACGTTACCAGAGAGGTGTTTCCATACCCTACAATTCATGATCCAGTATTGTCTCTAGACAAAACTGCAATGCTTTCCTTTGGTTTCTTCCAGGTTGTGTATGTGTTAATTTTGATACTATGTCCAATAGTTTTCATCCACTTTTGAGATTGCATCATGTTTTCTTGAGTAATCTCCTTGTGCATGCTTCTGTGGTAGACTTAGTGTCCTTGACGACGAACTAGATTTGGTGACATGTGGTTTGTTACAATGCTCAAATACATGCTTGTTTATACATTTCCATAAGTACTAACAACATATCATAAACATTTTGCAATCAGTTTCTTTGGTTTTCAATATATTGAACTTTAACTAGTCTGTCATATTCTTTTCAAATCTCTTTGACTGAAGGACAGACACAAATTGCATGGAGGATAGTTTCCTTTGCCTCCTTATATTTTTCACATTGGTTGTTTGTAGGTATATTGCACTTCATCCACCTACTACTGCTGAGTATGGAAACAAAGGGAAGGGCCCACAAGAACATCTTAACTGTAGCAGAGACTTTGTCTTTCCAAAAGCACCCCAATCTCCTTCTATATGTATTTCTTTGTGCTTTTCTATGATGGAGTCGGCTGCTTGAGTTGAGGTGTAAGACCCCTAACCTAGAATTTTCTTGATCTTGCTTTCTTAATATAATAATATGCTTAGAAACTTAATCTAATCATGTGATGTGCCTTAATAACATGTGACGTGTTTGTGTTGTAAGTTTGGTCCAGTTTGGATAATGTTTGAGCTAGTTATGCTACATGTGTGATTGTTTTGGGCCAAGTTGCAATTTACCCATGATTAGGGTATATCTTACAATTTTTCACATGTATGTTGTGCCTTTATGTTTTGGCATCACGTTTGAGATATTGGTGCATAGGGGTGCATTGTTGTACCTTGGTTGATGATGTGACATCATGTGTTAGATTTAGGGTTTTGCATGGATGCCTTGTGTTGTTGGTTGACCTTACTTGTATGTTGAACCTTGAGTTTTGGTTTTTAGCAACCACCTAGAGGTTCCTTCAACCTTTCTCTCTACGAATGAAGAGGTTTGGGTGTACCTTGTGTTCTCTTTGGCTGATGGTGTCTTGGACCCAAGTGAGGTCAATGCTTTTCCTTGGTTTTTATGACCCCAGTTGCATGCATGTTCTTAGTTCTTACATGGCCGAGTTTTAGAAGATATGTAGCACTTATGTGCATGACACCTAACCTTCCTTCCCTCTCTATAGCCTTGGATATTTATACCCCTTCTTTTGCATGCAAGTGATCCTTTTACACCCTCTTGCTCTCCCACATCCTTGGAGCATGTCCCTTGTGATCTTGGTGGTGAAAAAGAGCTCAAACTTGGATCAAGGTGGCCAAACCCTTGAATGTGTGATCTAGGTTTGGATCAAGTCTCCTATGGTGATAATTTGGTGTTCTTTGACCTTGGTAAGTGATCTATCCTTCTTAGTTTTGTTTTCTTGCAAACCTACCTCCCTTTCCTTTCTCTTGGCTAAATTCATGGGTTGCCTGGTAGTACCTCTTGGGGAGATTCTCTCTTTTTGGTCAAACCCGTGGTTTTCCATGGTAGAACCTAAGTTGAGATGAAAATCTTCTCTCTCTCTCTTTCTTGTTCTTTTCAGCCTAGAAGTTTTCACTCTCTCTTCCTTGTTCTTTAACCTAATGTTTTTTTCTCTTTTGAGGTGGAGACTAGATTGGTTGTGGAGGTGATCAATCAAGGTTTCTCTCTCTTCTTTGGAGCTTCTATGCTTGGAAGTTGTTTCATCCTTATCCAAGATGAGTTATATAATTTTCCCCTTAATTTATTGTTACACTCATCATGAATGTTAATGATCTACACTAAAAGTGTGAATATAAGTAGTTTGGTAATAATATCTATGTTCTAGGGTTTAATTTTCATGATGATCTTGAGTAGATAAACTTCCTTACTAAACCTAAATCTTTGTGTCTGAATTCTTGTTTGATAGTGGAAGTGGTGATCCTTTCAAGCATGCGTTTAACCTTGTTTTCCTTCCTCCAAATAAGGTTTTTTTTCCGTTGCATAATGTTGGAGGAGTTGATTCTTACATGTGTTATAATGATGGTTTTCCTCTCATATGTGGTTTTTCCTAAGTCTTAATGATGACCATGTTCAGGGTTTGATGATGTTTCCCTTCATGATGTTACACCTTGATGGTTTGTTTCCCTCCATGTTTGATGGTTGGATTTAGGGTTTTGATGATGAATCTCTCCTTGAGTTTTGATCCTTGTTATTTTTTATTTTATGGTTGTGATCATCTTGATGATCTTTTGGTTGATGAATCTTCTCTCTCTCTCTCCTCATGTGGTTGCCAAGTTTTCCATGTTGATGGATGAGCTTGAGTGCCCTTTTGGGTCACTAAGAATGGACCTATTTGTGAGGTCACTAAGGTGATGTATTCCCCTTCGGTCGATGAGGTTTCTCAAGACTTTGGTTGCCATGTTTGGGGTTAAAATGGTCCCTATGTATGTTTATCTTTCTTGGATCGCTAAGGGTCTCAATCCCTTTGGCCGATGAAGTGTTAGGTTTCCTTCAGCCGCCAAGATTTCTTGGACTTGGTTCTCTTTGCTCGAAGACATGCCATGTTTCTTTATGGTCACTATGGTTGATCCATGTGTATGACAAGGGTGACCCACCTCTGCAAATGATGAAGATGGTATGGTATATTCCTCTTTAGTCGATGAGTTTTGGAAACATGTTTGCCTCATGTGGATGATCATGTGATGCTAAGGGTTGACTCTATCTTTCCCAAGAATGTTGGAGATCTTGATAATTAGGGTTTGATGTTAATTGCTATTTTGAAACCCTAATATGGTTTCTATGTAGAAACCCTAACCCGAATTTGATTACATGGTGATAATGTTTAGCTTGCCTGAGTAAATATCATGTCAATGAAGTATTTTATTTCTCCTAATGTTATAATCCTAATTTTGGTTATATTATGAGCAACACAATTATTAATTTCAAATTTATGCTGAGCTAAGATCACATGTGTGGTGATTATGAGCTTTGATGAGGCATGGAGACATAATGATGCTTTGTAGGAATAATGTAAATGGTCTTATGACCTTAGTAGAGATTTAGTGCCTAATTGAGGCAATATACTTTGTGTGATGTGATAATTGATAAATATCCTTTGATGATGTGTTAATGGTGATGGCCTTGTATATGGCATTGAAATAGTATTAAGTGGTGACATGATAAGTTTATATCTTATAAATTTTATATCTTCTGAAGTTCAGTCTACCCTTATCTTTGTAGAGTCTTTTTAGAGTTTGTATGTAACTTGATTGATGTAGTACAAAAGATACCCAATTGGCTTAACTAATCAAGTGAAACCCTAATCCTGTAGTGCCATGTGCCATAGATCCATCCCCGTATTAGAACTTGCTGGATGGTGAAATGAGTCTTCCTAAGGGAAACTCAGAGCGCATACTATTGAGTATGTGAGGTGCATGTGATTGTGTCTCCATGTGATATTGACCTCAATTATTTAACAATGGCTACGATCGTGTCTAGGTGATTATATATGTGTATGATGTGATTGGAGGAAAACTATAGTTGTACCTCAGTTAATAGGTTTACATACTCTGGTTCTAGTGTCGTGACATGTACCTAGGTGGGCTAGGTGTTTTTAGCTTGACTATATGTCACTATTGGCAGTTTGGCTGATATGTCACTACGTTGCAGAAATCGTATTGATCGAATAGTGTCGGGGAAGATCTTATGAGTCCGATTCTTCCTTGATCTTGTATGGGACTGATTGCAACCAAGCATTGGTCAGTAGGAATTCGGGTGGTACGACTCAAGTTCCATAGGGCTTAATAAAAGACATAATACATCCATGTCGTATATTTGTTTTGGCTTAAAAATGCTTCACATTGGATGTTTACCCTTGTCTTATTTCTTGTACTGCTTAGTTGTATTATAATGTGGTAAGAGAAACCAACTATTTTACATGTTCTCCATATTCCTTCTCGATACATAACATGCTCTACTTATCCATTGTATCTTCTTAACATGTTTAGCTTGTATAACTAGTTTTAAATTATTCATTTAGTTGAATCTGCTCATCCTATTTAATAATGTTATTTCCTACTTAAGCATAATCTATATTACAATAGTTGTTGGCAGAGAGTCATATCTCTTGTTGGGACGTGGGTCTCATCCTTGTGGCTTGCCACATCTTTTTAGGTTGTCATGCATGATGTAGTAGAGGTTGTGCTGTAGAGGAAGAGTAGCTCAGATATCATTGAATGCAGAAGGTTGGATAATTTTCTAGCATTGTAGTAGAGTCCTATATGTTGTCCCTATACTCTCAGGTCTGAGAGGGTTGTGTTTTGTAGATGATATGTACCTTGATACATGTTTTGGTAGTATGCCTTGGTTGTATATATAGCTTGTACATGTGAACAAGTTATTTTTTGTAAGATGTGTGTGGCAGTCATCCACTATACAAATATATATACATGTCATGATATGTGATATGGTACAATTTGTGGACATTGATGGAATATATTCCCACACATAATGGTTATATTAGATCAGTTTTAATTTAACCATTCTTTTGGTAATATAGTTTCTTAGTAGTTGATATCACACTTTGTTTTGAGTTATCACAGTCATGTGGCATTGATGTGGCTCAAGTTTGATTGGTATCAGAGCACTAGGTTCACTGAGTCTACAGGGACATAGACTAGGGTTTATGTCTATTCTTGAGTTATCCTGTATATCTAATTGCAGCTTCTGCTTATGATGAAGAAGAAGAGATATGTCTAGAGAATATGAAGAAAATGCTCAGAGTAATTTTTCTACACTTAGAGGTAGTTCTAGGAGGCATACCAGAGTAGATGTAGTGTCTGAAGTGCCTCAGTTTGACCCATCTATTGTGGCCAATCCGGCTTTCCAATTCATGTTTAGACAATTTATGGCCACGATTTTGCATATGGAAGATAGGGTGCCTATACCTCAAACGAGGGAAAATGTCCCCAACGTATAATCTCAGGGTTCTAGGAAGACATTTGAGAGGTTGAGGTGCGAGGGGGTGATAGAGTATGCGGGTATGATTACCTTGGTAGATGTAGAAATGTGGCTGACAAAGCTATCAAAGGCCTTTAAGATCCTCAATATCCCAGAAAAGGATAAGGTGAAGTATGTAGTGTACCTGCTGAAGGATAGTGATGTCCATTAGTGGGCCATTGAGGAGGAGAAGAGGCCTAGTATAGTGATTGATTGGGAAGACTTTCAGCGGGATTTCGTGTCCGATACTTCCCAAAGACATATCTTGATGAGAGGATCTCGTAGTTTGAGAAGATTCGACAGGGATTGATGATAATAAATGAGTACGAGGCCAAGAGGTTTTGTCCTCACATGGTAGTGATGAAGAAGGAGAGGATCCAATTATTTGAGAAGGGTTTAAGTAAGAAGTTGATGACAAAGATGTCTGCATTGGAGAACTAAGAGTAGTTTGCTACCTTTGTTGAGTCTGTGTGATGGATAGAGCAATCAACTATTGAGAAGCGTGAGGCTAACAATATGAAGAGGTCGACTCAGTTTTAGGGGCAATCATCTGGAGGCTCTAAGAAGCCTAGATTTTAATCACCTTAGTCACATCAGAGATCTAGAGTGCCATCTTAGTGGTCACTGAGCAAGGGCAAAGGTTGTACTTTGACGCTTCCAGGAGCTATCGACACATCCTTGGTTTTGATGATAGGTCCATCTAGGCCATGGTATGAGAGTAAGACTTGCTTCAAGTGTGGCTATACCGGGCATACAAAGTGGTATTGCCTAGTAAAGGATGAGGAGGTGATGCAACAACTAAGGTAGAGTCAACACGGGTCCCAACAACAATAGTTTAGAAGTGGCAGTGGCAGAGGACAAGGTCACGCATCACAGGTAGGATCTTCTGGGAAAGCTAGCAGAGGAAGAGGGAGACAATAGGAGATTCTACACCATTAGTTAGACCGAGGGAGTGGTCAATCCATGAGTCATGACATTTTAGATAGAGTTATTTCATTCTGATTTGTCTGCATCTTCCTTTTATTAGTTTTGGTTGACCTAGGTGAGATGTACTCTTTTGCCACTAGAGAGGTGACAAATAGTTGTTCTTTTCCTGTTAGTCATATATCTAATAGTCTTGTTCTAGAAACCCCTCTTGTTGGTTCCACCGAGTTGCGGGAAATGCATCCATATTGCATTCTTTCTTTCTCAGGACACAACATTCAAGTGGAGCTTATGCCACTTGACATGCATCAATTTTATGTGCTCCTTGGAATGTATACCATGGAGAAGTATTGGGTGGTCTTGGACTGTAGTTCCAAGGTAGTGACATTCTTTGATAACAATGTTTTGTTAGTCTTCTAAGGAGTTAGGAAGATTCTTCCGATGTGCTAGGTGTCGACAATGACAATAGAGAGGATGATGAGGCAGGGGTGTGAGGCTTTCATGGCACATGTGGTGGACATCAAGGTGAGGAGTCCAAGCATCTAGGAGGTGCCTGTGGTGTGCAATTTTGAGGATGTATTCCCTGATGAGTTTCCCAAAATTCCCCCTCCTATAGATATTGACTTTGAGATCAATCTGGTCCCTGATACAGAACCAATAGAGCATTCTCCATGTGGAATGGAACCAAAAGAGATGCAAGAGTTGAAGAAGTAGTTGTAGGAGTTGCTAGAGAAGAGCTTTATCAGACTAAGAACTTCCCCTTGGGGTGATCCCGTATTGTTAATGAAGAAGAAGGATGGTTCCATGAGGTTGTTCATAGATTACCAACAACTGCATAAAGTGACAATCAAGAACAAGTACCCTTTTATGATGATAGACGATATGTTTGATTAGTTGAGAGGTTCCACTATGTTTTCCAAGATAGATCCAAGGGTAGTATACCATCAGTTGTGGATCAAGATGGATGACATACCCAAGTCTACTTTTAGGACTCAGTATGGTCACTTAGACTTTGTGGTTATGTTGTTTGGGCTAACCAATGCATCGATAAAATTCATGGACTGATGAATAGGGTGTTTCAGACTTATCTTGATCAGTTCATGGTTGTTTTCGTTGACAACATCTTGATATACACTAGATACAACCAACAACATGAGCAACATCTGCGCCAAACATTGACGTTGTTGAGGAAACATAAGTCATACACCAAGTTCGGCAAGTGCGGGTTTTGGTTGAAAGAGGTGTATTTTCTTAGGCATGTGATATCTGTTGAAGATGTTTGTGTGGATACTATGAGAAGGTAAAATTAGTGTTAGAGTGGGAGAAACCTAAGATGTCGACATGGGTTTGCAATTTTTTAGGCTTGGCGGGCTACTACAGGAGGTCCATCAAGAACTTCAGTGTTGTGGCATTACCCCTAACGAAGCTGACGAGGAAAGGTATAACTTTTGTATGGGATGATAAGTATCAACATTTTTTTCAACTTTGAAAGGATAAGGTGACCAGTGCACCAGTGTTAGTCTTGCATGAGCAATGGAAAAGTTATATCATCTTATGTGATGTGTCAAAGAATGATTTGAGATGCGCATTGATGCAGGATAAGAACAAGAGTTCTTTTGCTTCATAAAAATTGAAGAAACATAAGGAGAGCTACCCGACGCATGATCTGGAGCTTGCCACTATGGACCATTCTTGGAATATTTAAAGACACTACCTTTATGGAGAGATGTGTCAGATCTTCACTGACCACCATAACCTTCAGTACATCTTCTCAAAGAAGGAGCTAAACATGCATCAATGATTCTAGATGGGGCTGATCAAGGACTATGATTGCACTATAGACTACCATCTAAGGAAGGGGAACATGGTGGTAGATGCTTTGAGTAGTAAGTCCTCTTCATCATCATCTACTGACAAAGTGCAACCATATTCCTTGGTGTTCCACATGAGAGACATGTTGGTGTTACTATTTGTTTTGGCTAATAAAGTTTCTTAGAACTTTAATATAATACTCTAAGGTGTTTTTCTATCATGTGACACACTCATGTTTCAAGTTTGGTCCCGATTGAATGTTGGTTGAGCAATTTTCCTTTATTTTGGACTCAAGTGCAATTTACCCAAATTGAGGGGCTATAATGCAAAATGTCACATGTTGAATGTACCCCATGTGTTTTAGCATCATAAGAGAAAGAATGATGCTAAGTGGTGGCTTGTGAAAAGCCCAAATTCCAAGTTTGAACTTGTTTGAACAATGCTGGTACCTTGTGCACCAATTTTGGTACAAATTGTAATTTACCCAAAATGTGGGGTTAATATACAAATTACCACCTCTAGAGTGTCCCTACTTCCTCCTAGTATCATGTAGAGGAGTGACAAAGAAGGAGACACCATGTTTGTCTAAAGTATGAGTGATGCTACTCTTGGTGATGAAATCACCAAGAAAAAGGGTTGAATATGAAAGCTTAACTTGAGTTGTATCAAGTTGAAAAGCTTATATATGAGTGCCTATCGGCCAAGGAGCACTACTACAGAAACAACATTCAACGTCGCTTTTATGGGCGTCAGTTTTTTTAAAAACCGACACCTATAACATTCAACGTCGGTTATTAAGGAACACCGACGTCTATATTCGAAGACCAGCCAGACACGAGTATCACTTTGTATTCAGCATCGGCTGGATAAAAGAAACTGACCCCTAAAATTGCCTGTGAAATCCAGTTTTCGAGCAAAACAAATTGGCCCCAAAGTGTCACATACAACGTCAATTTTTTAAATAATAACTGGCACCTATATAAGTTAAAAATTTGCGTGAAAAGTTCCAATTTCGGCGTCAGTTATACTTTGATAACTGACGCTGATAATGGTTCCCGCCAAATAATTTAGGGTAAAGATTGTCCAATTGGATGTCAGTTTTTTACTATCAACCGACGCTTAAGATGTTTAGGTGTCAGTTTTGTAGATAACTGACGCCTTTTAAAAACTTAATAGACCCACGATCACCTGAGTCTTCCCCTTTCTTAAGTTTCATCACGAGAATTCTCCTCTTCTGTTGCTCGCCTAAAATCACCCGACGACGCCCCCGCCCACCCGCATTCAACCTGCTTCTCACCACTGCTGCTGCTGGTGTGTCTCTACTCACTGCCGCCACCGCTACATCCTCCTTCTCTTGTTGCCATTCTGCTCACCACAGTCAACCTCCACCGCCACCGCCTACTCTGCTCGCCGCAGTCAACCTCCACCGCCGCCGCCTACTCTACTCACCGCCTCCTTCTCTGCTCACCACCGTTGCTCTCACACCACCGCCGCCGCTCTTCTCCATGCTCTGCTCCACACTGATAGGTAGCCCTCTTCTTCTTCCTTCTTGCCCCTCTTTTCTTCCTTCTCCCTCCTTACCAACAGCAAGCACAACCGTGGCTGTGTTGGCCGACCCAGCACGGCCGTGGTCAGCCAACACAGCCACAGTCATGCTTGTCGTTGGTAAGGAGGGAGAAGGAATAAAAGAGGGTATTTTGTTCATGTACTTTTTTATCTATTGCTTTGTATTTGTTTATCTACTAATTATATTTATTTATCTAATGCGTTGAGTTTACTTATTTAGATGTTGCTATTATAAATCATCCTAGGATATGAACAAATATTTTGCTTGCATATATTTGTGCTTCTAATCCTAATGCTTGACCTAATTCAGTAAATTTTGATGCATGTTGAAATAAGATTTAAACTTGTACATTCTAGCATCCTAATTTGATTTGATTAAACCCTAACATTGATGAAACCCTAACATCAATTGTGATGAAACCCGAACATGTACATATCTATCATTGTGTTTGTTGGCCTAGAAACCCATCTAAGATTTACTAATTAGGAGTAAATCTTGGATAGTCCCCGGTTTGGGACTGTTCTTGAACACCTAATCTCACTTAGGATGTAAGTGTATAATGTGTATTTGGTTTTCAAGAAAATTTCGGCAGCATTTCCCCGTTTGTTCTCTAAGTACATATGTACTTAGAGAACAATGGGGAAATGCTGTCGAAATTTTCTTGAAAACCCAATACACATTATACACTTACTAGTGAGATCAGGTATTCAAGAATGGGATAGGTGGTACACATTTATTATATATAAGAATGAAAACACATGTATTTGTTGGCCTAAAGTTTTAACCATTCAAAAACTCTAATCCTAGACCCTAATCTTGTTGTAATATATACTTGTTTTCTCTTTGATCATAGAATGGATAGATCATGGATGTCCATTCGCAATCGCTGCACCCTAGAGTTTATTTCTGGTCTTGACCAGTTTATTAGATTTTCCGAGGAACATAGGAAACAACCTGGAGATAGGGTCTATTGTCCATGCAGGCATTGCGGTAACAACTTGAAAGTCAGCACTGGTGACGAAATCAAAAGTCATGTCATGTGCAATGGGATTATACAAGGCTATACATAATGGCACTGGCATGGATAGATTTCAAACCTGAAACCAGTGGATGTCGATAGCAATGCTTGTGTAGAAGAAGAAATTGCCTCCGATGACGTAGATGTGAATGAACCAGTTCCAGTAGACATCGTTGATGCGATGCTGGATAGTTGTGGGGTAGAGCACACCGATCCACCTCCCATTTTTAGAAACACTATGCATGATGCTAAGATATCGTTATACACAGGTTGTACTAAGTTTACGAAGCTTAGCGCTGTGTTGAGATTGTATAAGCTGGAAGCTAACAATAGATGGAGTGACAAAAGCTTCACGTCATTGTAGTCTTTGTTGAAAGAAATGCTTCCTGAAGGAAACGAGCTGCCAATCTCAACATACCAGGTAAAGAAATTGTTGTGCCCAATGGGAATGGATGCCAAGAAGATACACGCATGCCCAAATGATTGTGTATTATTTCAAAAGGACTATGTGGATTTGAAAGATTGTCCAAAATGTGGTGCGTCACGGTATAAATTGACGACTTCAGGGGAGTCCAAAACTGGTTCTCCTACCTAGGTGATGTAGTATCTACCTATAATATCACAGTTTCAACACTTGTTTGCCAATCCAATAGATGCAAAGAATTTGAGGTGGCATACTGATGTTAAGAAAAATAATGATGGGATCCTATGACATGCGTCTGATTCCTCACAGTGGAAGAAGATTGATCTATTGTACCCTGAATTTGGTGAAGAAGTCAGGAATCTAAGACTTGGGCTTTGTACAGATGGGATGAATCCGTATGGGACATTGAGCAGTCAACATAGCACTTGGCCAGTCATGCTTGTTATATACAAATTTCCTCCCTGGCTGTGTATGAAAAATAAGTACATAATGGTGTCATTGTAGATATCGGGCCCTAAACAACCTGGAAATAATATCGATGTTTATCTTGAACCTCTGATTGATGACTTAAAGAAACTCTGGGATGAAGGTGTGATGACCTATGATGCTTCATGAAGAGAGACATTTCGTTTGCATGCTATGTTGTTTTGCACTATTAATGACTTTCCAGCATATGGGAATTTGTCTGGATATAGTGTCAAAGGAGCTAAAGCGTGTCCTATATGTGAAGAACACTGATTCAACAAGACTAAAACATGGCGGTAAGACTATATATCTCAGTCATCAAAGGTTTCTTACAAAATTCCATCCGTATCGTAGGAAGTGCAAAGCATTCAATGGATTGAATGAGGAACAAAGTGCACCTAAACCTATACCAGGGGAGGTTGTTTATGAAAGAGTAAAAGACTTCATCAATGAATTTGGTAAGAGATCACAATGTACTATGTCCACAGAGAGTGACAAATCTTTATTCAAGAAGAAGTCAATATTTTGGGATCTTCCTTATTGGAGTTCTTTGACAGTCAGACATTGTATCGATGTCATGCACATTGAGAAAAATGTCTGTGATAGTGTCATTGGTACTCTGTTAATATACCAGGTAAGACTAAAGATGTGATAAAATCCAGACTGGACCTACGTGAAATGGGAATAAGTTCAGAATTAACAGAATTATGTGAAATGGGAAATCGGAGAACATACTTACCTCCCTCTTATTACACATTGTCCAGAAAGGAGAAGAAAGCTTTTTGTGAATGTTTGGTAAATGTTAAGGTGCCACAGAGTTACTCATCCAACATCCGTAGATTGGTATCAATGAAAGATCTAAAGTTGATAGGTCTTAAATCTCATGATTGTCACACTCTAATGCAACAAATAATGCCTGTGGCAATTCGATCTATATTATCGAAGCATGTAAGGTTTGCAATCACTAGACTTTGTTTCTTTTTCAAAAGTATGTACAACAAAGTTATTGACCCTGATACTCTCGATAATTTGCAAAGAGAAGTGGTTGTTACCCTATGTCAGCTTGAGAAGTATTTTCCTCCATCATTCTTTGATATCATGTACATCTTGTTGTCCACTTGACCAGGGAAGTGAAAATGTTGGGACTAGTTTTCTTGCATTGGATGTATCTCTTTGAACGATACATGAGCATTTTTAAAAGTGATGTTCAAAACCGTTATCAGCATGAAGGGAGTATTATTGAGGGTTATGTGGCGAGAGAGGTTATGGATTTTTGCAATGACTTTCTCAGTGGTAATGACACTCCTGGTAATGACAAGAATATTGAGGAGCAATTTGGCAAAGGAATTTTGGGATCACGGGTGAATGTAATCAACTGTGAGCAGTTGGAACAAGGTCACTTGTATATTTTACACAACATGGACGAAGTGAGTGTTTATATCGACGAACATACCAATTTCATCAAGAGACAATAACCTTGAGCTAATACAATGTGGCTTGCTAGAGAGCATAACAAAACATTTATTAAGTGTTTTGAAGATAAAGTCTTTCATCAACTATCTCAAACATCAGATGATATTACTGAAACTATCAATTGCCTCGCCTTTAAACCAAAATTGAATGTTATGTCTTATGAAGGGTATGACATTAATGGATTCACATATTACACAAAGAGCCAAGATGATAAGAGTGTTGTCCAAAACAGTGGGGTCACCCTTCAAGCGTCGACTATGTTTTTTGCAAGTACAAAGGATAAGAGTCCACGTGAAGCTAAAATGTCATATTACGGTGTCATTGAAGACATATGGGAGTTTCACTACATAGATTTTAGAATTTCACTCTTCAAATGTAATTGGGTTGATAACACCAAAGGAGTTATAGTTGATGAATTGGGTTTCACTTTAGTGAACTTTGAAAAGGTTGGCGAGAAGGGTGAACCATTCATATTGGAATCACATGCGAAACAAATATTTTATATCGATGATCCTGCAAATGATAAATGGTCGGTTGTTCTTCATGGTAAAAGACAGTTCATTGAAGATCCTATAGATGAAGAAGAGTACTATGATAAGTATGATGACTCCAGTCCATTCTCAGTTGGGTTGCCAACACCAGCAAATATTGAAGCTAATGATGACTTGTATGTGCGCGGAGATCACAATGAAGGATTGTTAATTGATAAAAAATTGCAATATTATAGGCATGTTTATATTTTTTATATGTTTTATTTTTCTGAATGTGAACTTTACAATGTGAATTACTTTACAATGTGAATGTGAACTTTACAATGTGAATTTTACAATGTGAATTACTTTACAATGTGAACTTTACAATGTGAATTACTTTACAATGTGAATGTGAACTTTACAATGTGAGCTTTACAATGTGAATTACTTTACAATGTGAACTTTACAATGTGAATGTGAACTTTCAGATGGCTGAGCATTCTCCTGATGACCATGCTGATGATTACCATGAGGGTGAGGACATCAATGTGCCGCCTCACAATGTAAGTTTTAAAAATATATCATATATTTATATCTATATGTCCATTTATAGTTATATCCTGTAAGTGTGTTTATTTTGTCAAATTTTAGGTTGATGATGCACATGTACCCTCTGAAGCACTTGAGGCACTTGATGAGAAGCACCAAAAAGTTGACAAGAGAAGGAGCATCACTATGATGAAGAAGTTAATAGTGCAAAGGGGAAATGGACCCAAACTTGTTGTGGATTTTGAAAATGCAGGAAATGCAATTGGAGTGAATCGCAATTCATTTTGTTTCATATCTTGGGTATGTTACTCATAGCCATTGTGGTTGTAAGATAGATTCTTGGCATAAAGTTCCTAAGGGGAAGAAAGACATAATATGGAAGGATTTATGTGTGAGTTATTATTAATTTGCAATTCTATTTTGTAGATTACTAATTTTTTGGATACTAGTAAATAACAATTCTATTTTGCAGAGTATATTTGAATTGGATGAAAAGCTGCATCGTAAAAGCATGATGCAATGCTGTGGGAGAGTCCTAAGGAACTATAGGAAAAATCTCACCCGAGAATACATAAAAGAAGGTGACAAGAGGAAGAAGACAACCATTGAATAGTGGAACTTCCTAGATCAAGAAGAATGGGACGCGTTTGCTGCTTCAAGACAAACTGATGAATTTAAGGTATTAGGCGTCACTACCAATTTAATTAATATATGTTGTATTCACCTATTCAAGATTAACATTTAGTGTTACTAACTAAATCATTATTGTGCATACTAACTAGGCCCTCAGTGAGGCGCAAAAAGCAAGGTGTGCAGTGAATGTGCATGACCACACAATGGGTCCAAAGGGGTATGCAGACATTCACCAAAGACTATAGGCTGAGTCTACTGCTCAGTCTGATGCTACTCAGGAGTCCTCTACTATAGGTACCACACTTCTGCCTCGCCATGATGTCTGGATAGCTGGGAGGAAAAATAAGAAGGGAGAAATAAGGAAGCCCGCAACTGCTGAGGCGGCTGCAAAAATGGTAAAATACAACTCTTAGAGCAATTGTTCGAATATTGATTATTTGTGGTGTTTACTTAATTACAAATTTTTGTTTTGGCGATTAGCGGGAGCTGCACGAGATGAGGAAACAAGGAAATTTCATCCTTGAGGGCACAAGGGATGAATTGACAGTTTCTTTTGGTAACCCAGAGCATCCTGGATGTGTTAGGGCTACAGGCGTTGGTGTGAGCATCAAAGCGTTCTTTTGGTCATCCCAGTGCAAACATGTCCCAAAAGCCGAACTTCCACAAGAAGAGGTAACCTATTCTTTCTTTATAATGTTACTGTAGAAGAGAATTCAATAATCAAAAGCCAACATTTCTTTTATCCATGTATAGGTAGATAAGATAGTTGATAGGAAACTCGAAGAAGCAATGAGCAAGTGGCAGGCATCTCTGACTGCCACTCAGCAGACAGTACCTATGGCATCCCGCTCTACTCCTACTGTAGAGGTTGGGAGTAATCCTGTAGACCCACCACCTAGCACATCCACTGTAAGTATTTTTATGACATAGTAACTAGTCTTTTTAAGATGATATGTTTTCAAGATGATATGTATATATGTATATAACATTCTTTACACAAAAATTTGTAGGGGTTGAAACCATGCCGTCTAAAAAGTAAAGAATTTGTCATTGTAGAGGCGTCAGCTTACCCATCCCTACCAGGGGAAATGTTTCATGGGTCTCCATTACCAACTGGTTGGGTTCGTGTGAGCCCGCTATGTATATTCCCCAATTGGATGAATCTTCCATTGCCATATGCCCACCCAGATTGTGAAATGCTTGGTGAGGCAGAAGGCAGAGTGATATTGTGTCCAAAAGTGGATGTCCTCTATACTGAAACTGTATGGTAAATTTACATTACGTTAAATTGTTAGTGTGTGTATATGATCTCAATTGATCTGAAATTATATATATATATACAGGTTAAAAAGAAGACACCCAGAGCATCTAGGCCTCCACCTCCCCCTCCTACATTACCAAGTTGGGTTCCACAGGACCTACCTATCCCGTTAGGTCCTAATTGTAGGGGTATGGCAATATGGTTAGGCGAACATGATATAAATTGCCCTATAACTGTTTCTATAGATGTGGATGTTGTAGGTCAATCATACGAAAGCTAATTATTTATACACGATATTTTGGAGTTATTTCGATATGATTGGCTGAATACATCCGTGATAGAGCTATGGATAAGGTGAGATCTTCTTTATACATCCACATACCTTGTGTAGGATCTGGTGATCTGGTTTCTTATTTATTAATGCATACGTAATACATGTTTTGCAGCTACTTAGACAAGATATGTGTAGATTTTTCATTCGAACATGTAGGATTTTTGATTCCATCCTTGATTAGTCTAGTAGCTAAAGACCCTCCGTCAGTTCAACAATACTACTTTTATGCTTTTACAAATTATTCTCAAAATAACAAGACGGTGATAATAGCTCCATTCAATGTGGAGTAAGTTTACTTTGCTTATAATTTGGACTTAAGAAAATTACATTTTTATTGTGGATTTTGAGTTATTAATTTTTAACTTTTTTACCTCTAGTGGTATGCATTGGGAGTTACTAGTTATTATCCCCGAGACGTTCACTGTCTATATCTAGATGATAAGGGGACTAAATTGAATTCAAAATATGAACACAAAACGAAAATGGCATTATTCCAGTGAGAAATATTTCATTTTCATATCCGTTAACATATGTTATTACATTACTATTTAATTATGCAATGTACTATGTTACATTAACATGTAGGGGTTTAGATGAGTTCATAAAGGCTGGAGGAAAGGTCCCCAGGAAAAATAACCAGCCAATAATTTGGAAAAACGTGGAAGTAAGTTCCCGACTACAATGTATATATTATTTATGTGAACAATGCTTAAATAGTTGTATTTTTTAATATTTTGTATGTTTCAATTTATAGTGTGCTACACAAGACAACGGATGGGCATGTGCATACTATGTGATGTGATTTATGCACATGATTATCAAATATGCCGCAGTGGACATCGATACCATTCCTGAGGTATTATATATAGTCTCATTAGATAATATGAAATATATCAATCTTATTTATATATTATTAATTATATATACATCATTCTCTTTGTAGGTGTTTAAAACTGACTACACTACAGGAAAGGCCTTACCAGATGTACATGCTCCCTATACGAAGGAAGAATTAAATGATGTAAGAGAAGAATGGGCAACAACCATACAAGTAGTGGGGTTTTTAACATATAATTGGGATGTTGATAGTGAATAATGACTAAAGAATGATATTTTGTAAATGAATTTATGAATTATAATATGTGTGAATGTTTCTAAATGTTTGAATGTTTCTACATGTGTATGAATGTTTATACATGTGTGAATGTGAAAATGAATGAAACTACTGGCTACTATATGAATGTTTCTACATGTTTGAATGTGGAAATGAATGGAACTGCAAATTGCTACATGAATGTTTCTACGTGTGTGAAAATCAAATGGAACTACAGGTTGCTAAATCTGTGAAAATTAATGTTGTTAATTTTGCAGGTTTGTGGCCTGTTGTTGGCTGATATCAATGGATGTCGTAACACCTGCAGTTCATAACTGAATTGCAGGTTTCTCATCCTGCGACCAGCCACAGCAGGCCTGCAGACTGATAAAAAAACATGAAATAGGCATCAGTTATTTGTTTAAAACCAATGACAAATGATTACAGCGTCAGATAAATAATTATAACTAACACCTAATGCATGTGATGTGGCATCAGTTATCAATAATAAACCGACACTGATGGTTCTGGCATCAGTTGCCCTACTAGTAACCGACATCGATTTCTCTAATGAGGCCAGACATCGCGGCTGTGCTAGCCAGCACGGTCGTGGCAGCGGGCCAGACACCACGGCCGTGCTGGCCACCTCGGTCACGGTAGCGGACCAGACACCACAGCCGTGCTGGCCAGCACGACTGTGGCAGTGGGTGAGATGGCGTCGGTTATCACTAATAAACCGACGCTGATAATGAACCAGATGGCACCCTTTCTTTGGCGTGAAGGTTTATGGCATCGGTTTCAAAGCTAATAACTGATGCCTATACCCCCCTACTGGTGCATTTTCGGTGGTGCATGAAGGGTTGTGGCATCGGTTTATGAACCGACGCCTAACGGTTGTCCTTTTAGCGGCGCCCACATAGGTGTCGCATTAAAACCGACACTAAAGGCCGGTTATGTACTAGTGGAGCCAAAGGAGGTGACTCATATCATTTTTTGAACTTTTGGCAGAGGCCATATCGTGCAAAGCACCTCAAGGAGGTGAGTTGTGTCGAGTTACAACTTCCTTATTAAAATTGTGACGGGTTGAGAATATAGTGATGAATTAATTGATATATCTTATTCAAAAGGATAAGTAATGGACGAATTTGCATCTCTAGATGATCCTCAACCATTTTGCAAGACAAGATAAATGTTGATGCCTGCATGTACACGTGTCACCATGTGTGGACATGTGGCACCTACTAGCTCAAATTGTTGACACCTCATTTTTACCTTCCTTCATGAGCAACAAGTATATATACCCCTAGTTTCACCCCTTAGTGAAATTTTGCGACCCTTACTGTAACACCCCTGACCTGGGTTATGAACTAACCCTAGGTGTTTTACTTAAAATTATGATTATAGGCTTGTGGTTAAACCTTGATATGTCATTAAAGCTTTAGAAGAATCTATAGTTTCATTTCTGCCCTTTTTGAACAATGTTGTAAGATTGTTTTGTTTAATAGGGACCTATGTGCAAATTACCCAATTAGAGGGGTTAACTTGCAAATTGCACATGTTAAGATGTTTCTCTGATGATGAGACATAATAATAATGAATATTATGTGGTGATATGGATTCCCCAAGCTTGGGCACCAAAACATAGCTTGTAGTGCAATCCTTGTACTTTAAAACCTAGTTTTGGTGTAAAGTGCAATTTACCCAAAACATAGGGTGCAACATGTAAAATA
Organism: Alisma plantago-aquatica; assembly: GCA_963693085.1. NCBI lineage: Eukaryota > Viridiplantae > Streptophyta > Magnoliopsida > Alismatales > Alismataceae > Alisma > Alisma plantago-aquatica. Next base: position 604,068,282 of record OY856413.1, read on the forward strand.
TACCCTCTAGAGTACCTCTCATGCATTTTATCATCAAGTGGAGTAAAGAAAATGAGGGGGGCACCTCATTTGAGTAACCATATAAGAAGGATAATCATTGTAATTGAATAATCAAGCGTATGCAAAATGACCCTTATATATGTATGACTTAATAAAGTGTTTGGCTTCTTTTCTTCTAAACCAAGGTTGAGAGATAAGTTTGCATGTTATGAGAAGGGAGGAACGTGGAAAAGAAGTAGGAGAGGGTCGTGGAGGATATAGATGTAAAAGAGAAGAAGTATTTATCATTGCCTTGGAAATATGCCCAAAAATATATAAGCAAGCTCTTTCCACAATCAAGGGATCGTTCCCTTCATTTCCTCTTCTCATCCTTTTGCTTTGGGCCAACTAAGGAGGAGGTTAGGAGCAGAGGAGGATGACCAAGTTGGTCTAGGTAAGTTTTTTCATCTTCTAGCTCAGATTCATGGAGGAAATCCCATTACAAGGTTGGTTTGCTAGTATTCCTTACACAACTCTTGCTTCTAGCCATCTTCTCCATCCAATTCATGAAGAAAGGACCTTGGAAGACCCCTGGATCTCAAGCCACCATTAAATCTACGCATCTTGGAGCTCTAGATCAGATTCTAAGGTGGGTTTTATAACTCTAAACCCTTTTGCTTTGTTATACATCTCTTTTCTATGTGTTAGTTGCTAGTTTTTCTTCTTCCCTATCCTCCCTTGCACTCTTGCAAGCAAAACCATGAAGAAACCGAACCTGATCTAAGGTTGAAGATGATGGGAGTGATTACCTATGTTGATTTACCAAACGGTCTCCTACCCTTTGGTCTAAACGGTTTGCAAGACCGTTTGAAACCAAACGGTTTCAAAACCGTTTGATTTCATGCGGTTTGCAAGACCGTTTTGATTCAAACGGTCTCCAAGACCGTTTGGAAAGTTTGACCATGCGTTGACCATTTAGAGGTCTTCTGGACACATTATGAATTAATCATCTACAAATAATCATAATCTAATTGCAAGTAAATCCCAAGTTGAAGGCACTTTAATCACTTAAACCCTAATCGGGTTCAATTGCTGATTTTATGGACCAATTGTGTTGAAGTTTGGGTTGAGTGGCCCAAACGGTTTCAAAACCGTTTGGGCATCACCCAAACGGTCTCAAGACCGTTTGGTGATCACCCAAGACCATTTGGAGGTCTAGGGTTAAGGTAATTTGATCAATCAAGGGTCCAGTCACAATAGGTTGTTGAAATAATCAAAAGTGCTGATTTGTAATTTAATTAGGGTTCAACCCTTAACAAATTGACTTAGATTTTGATGAGACTTTGGGAAAACAGTCTCAAGACCTTTTGGAGGATGTACAAATGATCCCAAGACCGTTTGGGCCAAGTCATGGCTCAATTGGGTGATAGTTGATGGGTTCAACTTCAATTAGACTCATGTTGATGCTTGTTGATTGTTGATCGATTATAAAATCTAATTCAATTGGTTCCAACCCTAATTGGCTATCAATTGAGGGTCAATTAAGCGTCCAATTGGTTAAGGATAACCCTAATTGGCTCAATTGATAAGTGGTTAACATGTATGAGGTCAATTGAGGGGTTCAACCTTGAAAACCCTAATCGATTATAAGTGTTGATGCACTTTTTAGGTCCATGCGGTTTTGAGATGTTTGGACCAAACCGTATCAAGACCGTTTGAATCCAAATGGTCTCGAGACCGTTTGAGACCAAACGGTCTCAAGACCATTTGGGACCAAACAGTCTCAAGACCGTTTAGGGGCAAATGGTCTCAAGGTCGTTTAGATCCATGCGGTTTCAAAGGTGATTTGTTCAAACAGTTTCAAAGTCAACCATGTCCAAATGGTCAACATGATCAAACGGTCTCAAGACTATTTAAGGGTAAATGGTCTTGAGTGTCATGCGGTCTTGAAGGTCAAAGGTACCAAACGGTCAACACTTCCAAACGGTTTCAAAACTGTTTGGAGGTTGAAGTGTGAAATCGTTTGGGGACTTTTAGGGTTAAGATTGCTTAATGCTTTGAAGGCTTAGATGGTTCAATGGTTGATTAATCTAAACCCTAATTATACCTAAATACTTTAAGGGGTTAAGTAATTAGTATCTTGACCTATTTTATGGTTAATGGTGAACATTATCAAGGCACTCATGAAGGGTTCAGGTAGACAACACCCCTTGATCAAGCAAACCCTAATGACCATAGTGGTGATGACTTGACCTATGTTATCAAGGTTGAATTGACCTAACCTAATCATAAGAGATGTAAACATCATCTAATAATAAGAAGGGAGAGAAGACTCCTAATATGAATGAGAATCAAGTAATATACTTCCAACATGTATGAATACACATAATTAGGGTATGATCCTTTACAATGGGATCATGGAAACCCTAATTATGATGATCAATGAATCTTAACCTAAGTGAAGACATGAATGGAAGTAATCTTCATACATAATGATGGTTTGATATCAATTCACTACTATGTGAATAGTAAACCCTAATCTAGGGTAATGTGATTCTATGTGAATAGTAAACCCTAATCTAGGGTAATGTGATGCTATGTGAATAGTAAACCCTAATCTAGGGTAATGTGATGCTGTGTGAATAGTAAACCCTAATCTAGGGTAATGTGATGATATGTGAATAGTAAACCCTAATCTAGGGTAATGTGATTCTATGTGAATAGTAAACCCTAATTTAGGGAGGTGATGATATGAACAAGTAACCCTAATTCTGAGTTATGCTTTTAAGCATGAAACTCCATGATTGAGAAATGAGATAGGAATCACTATTCCTAATCTAGTTAAGAGGTTGAATAACTCTATTTGGATTAAATGAGAATCCTAACCCTAGAAACCAGCCGTGGTATTATGACGCAGTCGTGGTGAGTCCTTTGTGGCACGACCGTGCAAGGTAGCACTGCCGTGGTATCACATATATAATTTGAGAAGAACCTGTATGGTGTTGTTATGATACAATATGCATGTTATTAGTAAATATTGATCATGCAGGTTTTCATAAAGAGGTGATCATATCCAGGTAAGGATTATGATATCTTATGTATTGAAATTACTTTACATGCTTCAAGTATAATGATATGCTAAGATACCTAGTGAATGGTAAATTATGAGTTCAAGTACCTAGATTCTGTAATCATGATGATAAATTTAGAAAGGTACTTGATAAGTTGAGGAATTGAGATCCTAACACTTTGTGAGAAAAAGTATGGCTACAGGCCATGACTCCCCAATAATAATGTCAGACATTAGATATATGATCTAAGTCTGAAGAGAGTTAGTGTTGTAATAATGGTTTTATAGTAAATAAATGCCATACATGTTCTTCTATTTCTTAGAAGATAAATGACATATGGGTTTATCAAATTATAGATGTATTGCTTCAATAGGAAGAATGGTTTAATCTGTTAAACATTGTTTTAACTACTCCTAGACAAATATAACTTCGTTGTGTACATTTATTCTCTTAAGATGCAATAATTATGTTTCTGGCGAAGAGTTATAACTCTCGCTGGGACAATTTTATAATTGTCTCACCCCGTAGGAAACATATTTTTAGGTGGACGTGGGCGAGGAGGCAGAAATCCTTCAATAGGTGAAGGGCAACATCAACAGTATCAGGGATAGCAGTGAAGTTTCAGGTGGAGAACTGGCTGTTATGCCACGTATAGATGTAGTTAGAGTCCTATGTGTAGTCTCTGTACTCTTAGGTCCTCGGAGTAATAGTTAGCGCTTTCGAGTTTTTGGTCCAGTACCTCAAGATTTCTGTATCTTGCCTTATATAGTTAACATGGTAGTTGATGATTGTAATCTCGAGATATGACCTTATAGAGATGTACTGATGGATCCGTTTGTAAATAACTTATCATGTTTCTTTATGAAAAAGCTTTACCATTTAAAGATCTCTTCACAAAAAGTTTTAATTTTTAGTGATTTTTGGTAATCCGCTGCTTAGTGAATGCTTCCACATTAGTTAATCTTGTTTTCTCGAGATAGACGTTACACTTACCACCCTCCTACCCTAAGGTATCATGCATAGAGATCCTATATCGTGAAGGGATACTATGGTATTGTGCATGGGCCTTGGGATATCGCCCAAGTAGGTGATATCAGCCATATAGGGTGATATCGGCCATAGAGTGATGTGTTGAGTGGAATATCATGCAAGTGAGTGTCATATCATGCAAGAGGGGTGGCATATCATGCAAGTGCACAAGTGTATCATGCAAGAGTGTTAAGGATCAAGAAGGAGCTCATACTTAACCCTAAGGTGAGGCCATGATCATCTTCAACCTTGGATTGAAGCATGATTTTAGGGTTTTGATCTTCCTTTCTTTTCTTCTTCACCAATTGCTTATCCATGGTGATTCCATGTATATGAAGGAATTGTGAACGAGCCTTGGAATTTTGATAAAGTCATCTTCAACCTTAGGAACGTGGATCATTGTAGCTTGAAGCTTTGAAGTGGTTCTTAAGGTGGGTTATATAACTTGAACTCAACCATGTTATTATTCATCACCTAAATTGCTATATTTAATGATCTACTTTTAATTCCGAAATTTCTAGAAATAGTTGATGAAATTATGAGTTCTAGTAGTTTCTTAGACCTATTTCCATGAACTATAACAATTAGAACTAAGGTCTAGAGCTTGAAGATGATGGTATCACTTTATAAATGTGATATCGGGTGCAAGCACACAAGCAAGCACCTCTAACCCGATATGATGATGTACCTACTTCACTAAAATGATATGGATATGATTTTATACCTTCTTGCACGATATGGGGGTGTAGTATACACCTCTTGCACGATAGGAAGTCTATTATAGACTCCATGCATGATACAAGGTCAATTGTATACTTGTAAGTTGACAAAAAACCCTAATTTGGGTAACCCGATATAAGTGAAGAGTAACAAGTGCTAATGCATGGTATGATCATATGATACATCATTGGTACTTAGTATCATGAGGTTTACATGACCTTGCACTACACGGTTGCACGACACATGACCTTGCATGATACACAACCCTAGATGATATGGTATCCTAACATGGTGATGAGTTGATACCTCTTAAGTATCATGGGCGACACATATATGTACCATGTGCCCGTCACAATCAATCCTAACCTGACATGGGTGTTGCAACCTAATGTTTGATTGTGTATCCCATTATGGTTTGGTTCCCTACACTCTAATTGACTTGTATATTGGGTTGAGCCCGATATGGAAAACCCTAATCCGTCACGATCAACCCTAGATGGTGAGCCGCCCGATATGGTGATTGAATGCATCTCTAGCCTGACATGGTGATGGCTTAGTATCTCATGCACGGCATGGGTAATACATACAAACACCTTTAGCCTGATATGATTGGTGTTCATATACCTCTAGCCCGATATGGATAGTGCTCATACACCTCCAACCCGATATGGTGGTGCCTATACACTTACAACCCGATATGGTGGCGCCTATACACTTACAACCTGATATGGTGAACATATGCACACTTCTAACCCAAGATACCTTGTAAAGGTGAGGGCAAGACACTCTTAGGAGTGATGAGGGTAACACCAAGTAATGGTGTGGCTAATACCTTGATAGGTGAAACACCTAAAGTGGTTGATAATGGACAACCTTATATCAACAATGTCTTAACCTGAGATGAGTCCATATCAATTGATGATATTTGGGTAATTCAAGTGTGTAACTTATGGCCAATACTTTACAAGATTATTATGATGGATAGTGGATAAAGTATTAGGATGGTACATACCCTAATACAAGATAAGATGACGAACTTAAGTAAGTTAAAAGTGATGAGGGAAGTGATACATCAAGATATGATAAATATCACATGCAGTACCTCAAGGTTGATATACCTTGATGCATTTTAAGTCCAATATACTTGGATGAGTAACAAATGAAGTGTGTCATGTCAATTGTTACATTGAGATGTAATGCAATTTGATAAGTGTAGGCTAACATACCTTAATAAAAGGTTAAGCCAAGTTAATAAGGTATGATGTAATCATATTCTGGTAAAGATGAGAGAGGAACTCATATCTTGTGTTGATAATTCATTTAATGATAAATGATGAGAATTAATAAGTATGATTGAATACTTATGATATCAAAGTATGCTCCTAGATGCGTGGAGCAATGAATTAGGGTTTGATCATTGATAATATGATATTGAAAACATGAATGGTTAATAATGGAAAACCCTAACCCTAATGAAGGGTGATGATATGTAAGAGAAACCATAATCAATAAGAAAGGGAAACCCTAACCCTAATGATGGGAAGGTTGTAATTCTCTTATTGCATAAGCCTTGTAAGGCATGTTAAATACTTGAATAAAAGTATAATGATCAATGACCTTGTGAGCCATATGAATAAGTTGTTACCTAGTGAGATGTGACAGGATGTGCAATGGACTTGTGAGCCATGTGAATAAGTTGTTGCCTAGTGAGAAGTGACAAGATGTGCAATGGCCTTGTGAGCCATGTGAATAAGTTGTTACCTAGTGAGAGATGAAAAGATGTAATGGCCTTGTGAGCCATGTGATAATTTTTTGCCAAGTGAGTGGTGACAGGATACTTAATGGGCCTTGTGAGCCATATGAGATGCTTGTGTAACAAGTATCAAATATACCTTGGTCCTAAGACCTAGAGGTATTAATAATGTTCTATGATGAACTAAGGGTTTGAATACCCAGATTTAGTAATCATGATGATGATTATGTTAAAAGATGAGAAATTCCCAATAATGTGATAAGGGATTGAGATCCTAAATGTTATATGTGTTCTAGAGATTTGAAAAGTACTTGATAGATATATTATACTTTTCTTTATAGCATTTTCATAATAATTTATGTTTGAAAACTTGACTGATGCTAAAATAATATGGTAAGGTACTTAAATAATCAAGTGGAATCTTATCATGTAGAGCCCTGGCCATAGATCCATCATCGTCAGTAGTTGGTGATGGTGAAACAGGTTTTCCTATGGGAACTCCTAGAATGCATATTATTGAATATGTGGGGGTAATGGGCGAATATATCCTTACGCCTCATAGGAATGACTGTGGGCCATATCCTATACACAGGAATGGTTATGGAACATATCCCAATAAGAGTATGGCTATGGGCCATGACTCCACAATACCAGGCATTGGCTACGAGCCATATCCTGAAGAGAGTATATGCTATGAGCTATAACTCTATAGCAAAGTTGCCAGTATACCCTGGAAAGCTATTTAGCAGTGACACTAGATGTCCTGCATGTGGTCTCATACTGACCGAGACAGATGAGGTCATGGAGTCCGGCTCTTCCATTGACCTATGTATGGAACTGATGCTTTATGTCGTCATGGTCGGCTGGAGTATGAGCGGTATACCTCATCTCCTCTGGGAATAAGTGCGATTGTAAAATGTAATCAGCCGTATAGTATGCTTGCTTAAGGATTGAATACAAAAATCATTGGTTGAGGTTGCATTTCTTTTATGCATCTTTAGTTGATAGATGACATATATGTTTCTTTACATTCCTTGTAAAGCAGATAGATGATTTATAATTCTACCATGGGTAGATGAAATGTTCTCCTTAAGAAAGGAGTTTATCTTATTTTGATCACACAATGATTAATACTGCATGTTAATATAAAAGAACATTTGCTAAGTTATAAATGTTAAATCTATGATAATAATATGGTCCGCAGAGAGTTATATCTCTCGTTGGGACAATTCTCTCACCCCGTGGGATCCACATTTTTTTTAGGTGGACGTGCATGAGGTGGAGAAGATCTTTCTATAGAGGTACATCAACAACAGCAGGGACAACAGTGACAACTCAGGTTGAGTGTACTTTCTATCGTGTCTTGTAGATAGAAGTCCTATGCATTGTCTCTGTACTCTCAGGTCCTTGAATTTAGTACGTGTTGGTTTTATGAACAATCTGAGATGTTGGATTTTATGCCTTGAGGTTTTATGTTACTTTAAGTATATGTTTTAATAAAGCAATTATTATATGTTATCCTCGAGAAGAGATGGTACAATGTATGTACAATGTGAACAAGGATGTATATAAGGTTTTGGTTCTTCCTTAAAGAGTTTTCCTAGAAATGGATCTCTTTGTAAAAAATGGTTTTAATTTTTAGTGATTTTTGTTAATCCGTTGTTTATGTTTAATTCCGCTTAATTAGTAACAATTTGTTCGACAGTCGTTACAATTTTGGTATCATAGATTAAGGTGTTGAGTCTACAGAGACATAGGACTAAGGTGTTGAGTCTGTGTTAGTGTCCTCCAGTATACCCTATAGTAACTTCTGCTTATGCAGAAGAAAGGGTGAAGTTTAAAAATGACTGGAGAACACGAGGAACACATTGCTGAGAGCAATGTCACCAAGAGAGGGTGCAAGGGATCAGGGAAGAAAAGAATGAGTGCATGAGAATTCCCATCATGACCAGATCAGGATAAGGAATCCTATGTTTATGCTCTTGTTGGGCAGGTTAGGACAATAGTGATGCATATAGTAGACTGGATACTAGCATTACAACCTAGGTTACCAGTCCTTAATGCAAAAACTTTGGGCTTTGAAAGGGTTCCTGAATGACATAGTCATGTTGGAACAATGGAAAATGTGGGAAAGATTAACATATGGTGAGAAAGTAGACTCTGCCATAAGTTTAGATAGATAGTATATCTGTGATGGTAATGCCCAAGAAGGGGCAATAAGCTGAGAATTAAGGAAAGGTCTCTACAATTTTAGAGACATTTGCCTAGTTGTTCTAAAAATCCAAAGTTTTCGGTGCCACCAATGCAATAAATGCCTAGGGTACCAGGGTAGTTGCCACTAAGTAAAGGCAAAGGTCCTAACTTTCCACATGTATGAACCCATGCCTTAGTCTATACATCAGTAATAAGACTGATAAGACCATGGTATGAGAACAAGACATGTTATAGATATGGACATGTTGAGCATACTAAACGCTTTTGTTCAAAAAGAAGGAAGGAAAGGACTCAACAACTGAGGAAGACTCGGTAGGGCTTATGTAAGTTACAACCCAATAGTGTAAAAAGGCAAAAGCAACAACATGAAACAACTAGACTCTATGTGTTGAGTCAACCTGTAGCAGTGGGTGACCGTGAGGGGTAACAGTCTGATAGAGTTTTTTTCATTTTGATATGCCTTATCTTGATGTTATCTGATAATCCTAAAAAAGATTGCTATTATGGACTTCCCTATTCATTGTCCTTTGGTGACATAGGGAAGAAATGATGAGAACTAGAATTTATATTCTGTTCAATATTCTTTTAAATGCTATATAATTTCTCTTATCTATGTGAAAGAGGGTGAGATATAGAAGTGATGCCTGGAGAAAGTCTAGGAATGTTAAATCATGTATTGGTAATGATACGAAAAGTAAGGAATATGATAGTACATAAAGTGCATACTACCTCATCTTAGTACTTGTATACCCTGGTCAGGTATATAATTATTGGAGATAGGGCAAGTATGGAACTCTTAGATTGTTATCTTTCTGATTACTCTGATCAAGTAGTCATTGTGAGACAATCTAGTGAGTATAACTAAACTGGAAATATGGTATGACATGTATATCACATCCTAAGTGCAATAAAGTGGAATCTGAGATGATCTCAGATCAATCTGTATGTATGAGGAAATGAAAAGTATAATCCTCATGATATGAGAATGAGAACAAGGGAGATCATCCCTGTCAGATAAAGCATGTGTGAATAGTAAAGATCTTTTCCCATGATGTGAAAATGGGAAATGTGATAAAATCAAAAAATGCTCATGAACATGTTAGACAATAACAAAGAAAGGAATAATGATATGTAATCATCCTTATAATTTCTATGCTAATGGCAAGGAACCTAGGATGAGACATGAGTAAATGACTCATGAACAATGAAAGTTCATATAATAAATCTTAGGATATAATGATGTCTCCTCTTTGATGAACAACCCTGGGTAATGATGGGGTGTTGAAAAGAATATATTCCTTTGTGTTCTTTCCTTGCAAGGACATGGCAGTCAAGTGAGTCTGATGACACTTGATGTGCATGAGTTAAAAATGTTCAATTAGTGGATACTTAGAAAAGTATCAGTTTGTCTTGGACTTTGGTTCCAAGATAAAGATATGTGTAGCAAGTAATGTCCCAGGATGAAGGAAAGATGAGGATGTGATGTGTTTTCGACACATGTGACGAATACCAAAGTAAGGAATTATGGTATCTATGAAATATTAGGTGGTATGGGAAAGTAAAAGCATAACTCCTAATTAGATGAATTATGTTGGTTACCTGGAATGGCTAACTGAGAAATCAGCCTAGTTACATAAAATAGTATGCACATCACATGTTAGGGGTTTATGCTCCGCATAAACATAACACCAATAAGGATGTACTAATTGAAGGAACAATTGTAAAATCATTGTGGGAAAGCTTATCAAGCTAAAAATAATTCCTTAGAATACCCCTATCTAGATCTGTTAAGGCAACTTATACATAACGTATAAAGATACCTCTAAGATAAGTTTTTAATTAATAAGTAACATCCCCTTATGATAAAAAAATGTACAACTAATGAGATAGTTGGTACAAGTAGTAAGAAAGTTTAGTGTTGTGTCAGAATATTATATGGCACCGCAAATATATGATAATACTTGTAGTCCAAGTGGGTGACAGAACGTAACTCTGGTCTTTCCTTGAAAGTGAAATGCTAAACTAAATGAGGAGTATGAGAGACTCTCCAGAGTAAAGAATCTTGTCACATAAAGTTGTAAGTTGAGAAAGGTGACAAATCAGTGAGGTTTGACATCTGAATTAAATGAGGTATGTATAATGATTCTCTAACTAAGAAAAGTGTTACCTGACACAAAGTTGACTCTACAATCAATAATGAAAAGGATAGTGGAGTATGTGTCATGTGTGACATGTTTTATGATAACCCTATGTGGAAGAACTTTATGTTGATCAAAGTTCTATGGAATCTCCATGATATTAAGATATTATGTGGAGACTTGATGATATAATGAATAAATAATATCTGTCTCCTTTTACCTGGGATTTCGGGGACGAAATCTTTGTTAGGGGTTTATAAATTGTAACGACCCTTACCTGGGTTATGAGGTAACCCTATTTGTTTTGGCTAATAAAGTTGCTTGGAACTTTAATATAATCCTATAAGGTTCTTTGTTATCATGTGACACACTCATGTTTCAAGTTTGGTCTCGATTGAATGATGTTTGAGCAATTTTCCTTTATTTTGGACCAAAAAGCAATTTACCCAAATTGAGGGGCTATGATGCAAAATGTCACATGTTGAATGTACCCCATGTGTTTTAGCATCATAAGAGAAAGAATTATGCTAAGTGGTGGCTTGTGGAAAGCCCAAATTCCAAGTTTGAACTTGTTTGAACAATGTTGGTACCTTGTGCACCAATTTTGGTACAAATTGTAATTTACCCAAAATGTGGGGTTAATCTACAAATTACCACCTCTAGAGTGTCCCTACTTCATCCTAGTATCATGTAGAGGAGAGACAAAGAAGTAGACACCATGTTTGAATAAATTATGAGTGATAGTACTCTTGGGGATGAAATGACCAAGAAAAAGGGTTGAATATGAAAGCTTAACTTGAGTTGTATCAAGTTGAAAAGCTTATATATAAGTGCCTATCGGCCAAAGAGCCAAAGGAGGTGAGTCATATAGATTTTTGAACTTTTGGAAAAGGCCATATCTTGCAAAGAACCTCAAGGAGGTGATTTTTGTTGAGTTACAACTTCCTTAGTAAAATTGTGACGGGTTGAGAATAAAGTGATGAATTAATTGACATATATTATTCAAAAGGATAAGTAATAGATGAATTTGCATCTCTATATGATCCTCAACCATTTTTCAAGACAAGATAAATGTTTTTACCTTCCTTCATGAGCAACAAGTATATATACCCCTAGTTTCACCCCTTAGTGCAATTTTACGACCCTTACCACCCTCCTACCCTAAGGTATCATGCATAGGGCTTCTATATCATGAAGGGATGCTATGGTATCGTGCATGGGCCTTGGTATATCGCCCATGGCAAGATCATATTGCCCAAGTAGGTGATATCGGCCATATAGGGTGATATCGGCCATAGAGTGATGTGTTGAGTGGCATATCATGCAAGTGAGTGTCATATCATGCAAGAGGGGTGGCATATCGTGAAAGAGCACAAGGGTATCGTGAAAGAGTGTTAAGGAGAAAGAAGGAGCTCATAATTAACCCTAAGGTGAGTCCATGATCATATTCAACCTTGGATTGAAGAATGATTTTAGGGTTTTGATCTTCCTTTCTTTTCTTCTTCACCAATTGCTTATCCATGGTGATTCCATGTATATGAAGGAATTGTGAACGAGCCTTGGACTTTTGATAAAGTCATCTTCAACCTTAGGAACGTGGAGCTTTGGATCTTGGAGCTTTGAAGTGGTTCTTAAGGCGGGTTATATAACTTGAACTCAACCATGTTATTATTCATCACCTAAATTGCTATATTTAATGATCTACTTTTAATTCTGAAATTTCCTGAAATAGTTGATGAAATTATGAGTTCTACTAGTTTCTTAGACCTGTTTCCATGAACTATAACAGTTAGAACTAAGGTCTAGAGCTTGAAGATGATGGTATCACTTTATAAAAGTGATATCAGGTGCAAGCACACAAGAAAGCACCTCTAACCCGATATGATGATGTACCTACTTTACTAAAATGATATGGATATGATTTTATACCTTCTTGCATGATATGGGGGTGTAGTATACACCTATTGAACGATAGGAAGTCTATTATAGACTCCATGCAAAATACAAGGTCAATTGTATACTTGTAAGTTGACAAAAAACCCTAATTTGGGTAACCTGATATAAGTGAAGAGTAACAAGTGCTAATGGACGGTGTGATCATATGATACATCATTGGTACTTAGTATCATGAGGCCTACATGAACTTGCACGACATGGTTGCACAAAATATGTCCTTGCATGATAAGGTGGCACGATACACAACCCTAGACGATATGGTACCCAGCATGGTGATGAGTTGATACCTCTTAAGTGTCATGGGTGACACATATATGTACCATGTTCCGGTCACAATCAACCCTAACCCGACATGGGTGTTGCAACCTAATGTTTTATGGTGTATCCCAATATGATTTGGTTCCCTACACTCTAATTGACTTGTATATTGGGTTGACCCCGATATGGCAAACCCTAATCCGTCACGATCAACCCTAGATGGTGAGCCGCCTGATATGGTGATTGAATGCATCTCTAGCCCGACATGGTGATGGCTTAGTATATCATGCACGACATGGGTAATACATACAAACACCTTTATCCTGATATGATTGGTGTTCATATACCTCTAGCCCGATATGGATAGTGCTCATTCACCTCCAACCCAATATGGTGGTGCATATACAATTACAACCCGATATGGTGGTGCCTATACACTTACAACCCGATATGGCGAACATATGCACACTTCTAACCCGATATAGCTTGTAAAGGTGAGGGCAAGACACTCTTAGGAGTGATGATAGTAACACCAAGTAATGGTGTGGCTAATACCTTAATAGGTGAAACACCTAAAGTGGTTGATAATGGACAACCTTATATCAACAATGTCTTAACCTGAGATGAGTCCATATCAATTGATGATATTTGGGTAATTCAAGTGTGTGACTTATGGCCAATACTTTACTAGATTATTATGATGGATAGTGGATAAAGTATTAGGATGGTACATACCCTAATACAAGATAAGATGACGAACTTAAGTAAGTTAAAAGTGATGAGGGAAGTGAGACATCAAGATATGATAAATATCACATCCAGTACCTCAAGGTTGATATACCTTGATGCATTTTAAGTCCAATATACTTGGATGAGTAACACATGAAGTGTGTCATGTCAATTGTTACATTGAGATGTAATGCACTTTGATAAGTGTAGGCTAACATACCTTAAGAAAAGGTTAAGCCAAGTTAATAAAGTATGATGTAATCATATTCTGGTAAAGATGAGAGAGGAACTCATATCTTGTGTTGATAATTCATTTAATGATAAATGATGAGAATTAATAAGTATGACTGAATACTTATGATATCAAAGTATGCTCGTAGATGTGTGGAGCAATGAATTAGGGTTTGATCATTGATAATATGATATTGAAAACCTGAATGGTTAATAATGGAAAACCCTAACCCTAATGAAGGGTGATGATATGTAAGAGAAACCATAATCAATAAGAAAGGGAAACCCTAACCCTAATGATGGGAAGGTTGTAATTCTCTTATTGCATAAGCCTTGTAAGGCATGTTAAATACTTGAATAAAAGTATTATGATCAATGGCCTTGTGAGCCATATGAATAAGTTGTTGCCTAGTGAGAGGTGACAAGATGTGAAATGGAACTTGTGAGTCATGTGAATAAGTTGTTGCCTAGTGAGAAGTGACAAGATGTGCAATGGTCTTGTGAGCCATGTGAATAAGTTGTTACCTAGTGAGAGATGACAAGATGTAATGGCCTTGTGAGCCATGTGATAATTTGGTGCCTAGTGAGAGGTGACAAGATACTTAATGGGCCTTGTGAGAGGTAAATAAGTAGGAAAATAGAATATAATGACTATACCTTACATTGATTGGGATTATAAAGAAGTTATAAAGATTTGGAACTAACTATTGAATTATTATGACAAATGCTAAGTTATTATGACAAATGCTAAGTTAGCAGTACAATGATTAATACTGCATGTTAATATAAAAGAACCTTTGCTAAGTTATAAATGTTAAATCTATGATAATAATATGGTCCACAGAGAGTTATATCTCTCGTTGGGACAATTCTCTCACCCCGTGGGATCCACATTTTTTTTAGGTGGACGTGCATGAGGTGGAGAAGATCTTTCTATATAGGTACATCAACAACAGCAGGGACAACAGTGACAACTCAGGTTGAGTGTACTTTCTATCGTGTCTTGTAGATAGAAGTCCTATGCATCGTCTCTGTACTCTCAGGTCCTTGGATTTAGTACGTGTTGGTTTTATGAACAAACCTGAGATTTTGGCTTGTATGCCTCGAGGTTTGATGTTGCTTTAAGTAAATGTTTTGAGAAAGCAACTGTTATATGTTATCCTCGAGAAGAGATGGTACAATGTATGTACAATGTGAACAAGGATGCATATAAGGTTTTGGTTCTTCCTTAAGGAGTTTTCCTAGAAATGGATCTCTTTGTAAAAAATGGTTTTAATTTTTAGTGATTTTTTTTAATCCTCTATTTATGTTTAATTATGCTTAATTAGTAACGATTTGTTCGACGGTTGTTACAGTTGAGTTCATAGCAAGGTGTCCTGTGTGTTAGGAGATAAAGTCTAAGCATCAAAAGCCTATAGGGACGTTGCAACTGTTGCTTATATTATAGTGGAAATGGGATCATATCACAATGTACTTTATGGTTGGTCACCCTAGGACAATCGAAGGGCATGATTCCATCTGGGTGATAGTTGACAAGTTGACCAAGTCAATGCACTTCCTTACTATAAATAAAATGTATACAACATACAAGTTGGCACAAGTATATGTTGATGATATAGTGTGTATGTACGGTATCCCAGTGACTACAATGTCCAATAGAGGTCCTTAGTTTATGAGTCATTTTTGGGATCCTCTGCACACATCCATGGGTACCCAATTGAGGTTAGTACAATGCTTCACTCACAGACAAATGGTCATTCAGAGAGGACCATTCAGATTTTGGAAGATCTATTGAGAGAATGTGTTTTGTAGTTTTTGGGCAGTTGGGATGTGCACCTGAATTTGATAGAGTTTGCATACCACAACAATTATCAGAGGAGCATCTACATGGAAACTGAGGAAGCCTTTTATGGGAGGCATTATAGGTATCCACTTTGTTGGCCTAAGACCCGTGAGTATCAACTTCTGGGTACTGAGCTTGTACATCAGATAATAGAAAAAATCAAGTTGATACAACAACAACCGAAGGCAACCCAAGATAGATCTTATGTTGACAATCGTCATAGGCCTTTGGAGTTCCAAGTGGGATACAAAGTGTAAATGAAGGTATCTCCTTGGAAAGGTGTGTTTAGGTTTGGGAAGGAGGGTAAGTTGGCTCCCATGTTTATGGGACTTTACCCTACGATGGAACATATGGGGAAGGTAGCTTACAAGATGGGGATACCTCCAGAGTTGTACATGTTGCATCCAATCTTTCATGTTTTGATGTTGAGGAAATGTTAGACATACACTGAGTTAGTGTTGCAACATGTGGAGGTCGAGTTGGAAGAGGATATGTCATATGTTGAAGGTCATGCGTTGATATTAGACCGAAGAGTGAAGAAGTTGAAGAAGGATATAGTGTTGCTTATAGTTTTTTGGCATCATCGTGGAATGGAGAAAGCCATGTGAGAGTTACAGGATCAGATGTGTAGGAAGTACCCATCCTTTTTCTAGGATTTCACAGGCAATATGTGTGTTAGTGGTTTATTTTTGTAAGACCCCCATCCAAGATTTTTCTTGATCGTGCTTTCTTAATATAATAAGATTGTTACAACCTTAATCTGGTAATGTAATGTGCCTTAATAACATGTGACATGCTTGTGTTGTACGTTTGGTCCAGTTTGGATGATGTTTGAGCTAGTTATGCTATATGTGTGCCTATTTTGGGCCAAGTTGCAATTACCCATGCTTAGGGTTTATCTTGCAATTTGTCACATTTTTGTTGTACCTCTTATGTTTCAACATCATGTTTGAAAGAGTGGTGTATAGGGGTACCTTGTTGTACCTTGGTTGATGAGGTGGCATCATGTGTTGAAGCTAGGGTTGTGCATGGATTCCTTATGTAGTTGGTTGACCTTACCTATATGCTGACCCTTGTGTTTTGGTTTTCAGAGACCACCTAGAGGTTCCTTCAAACTTTCTCTCTAGTTTGGGTGTAGCTAGTGTTCTCTTTTGCCGATGGTGTCTTGGACCCATGTGAGGTTGATGCTTTCCTTGGTTTCCATGATCCTAGTTGCATGCATGTTTTTAATGCCTGGTTGGTCAAGCTTTGGAAGAAAACTGGCACTTATGTGCATGACACCTAACCTTCCTTCCCTGTCTCTACCCTTGGGTATTTATACCCCTACTTTTACATGCAAGTGATCCTTTTACACCTCTTACTCCCTCTCATCCTTAGATAACGTCCCTTGTGATCTTGGTGGTGGAGAAGAGCTCAACCTTGGATCAAGGTGGCCAAACCCTTGCATGTGTGATCTAGTGTTGGAGTAACTCTCCTTTGGTGATAATTTGGTGTTCTTTGACCTTGGTAAGTGATCTGTCCTTCTTGGTTTTATTTTCTTGCAAACCCTACCTCCCTTCCCTTTCTTTTGGCCAAATCCATAGGTTGCCATGGTAGTGCCTCTTAAGGAGCTTCTATCTTTGTGGTCAGACCCATGGTTTTCCATGATAGCATGTAAATTGAAATGAAGATCTTCTCTCTATTATTCTTTTTGGCATAGAAGTTTTGGCTCTCTCTTCCTTATTCTTTAATCTAGGGGTTTCTTTTCTTTTGAGGTGGTGACTAGCTTGGCTATGGAGGTGATCAAGCTAAGTTTATCTATCTTCTTTGGAGATTCTTTGGAAGTAGTTTCATCCTAATCCAAGGTGAGTTATATAACTTTCCCTCTAATTATAGTTACACTCTTCATGCATGTTAATGAGCTACACTAAAATCATGATTATAAGTAGCTTGATGATAATATCTATGCTCTAGAGTTCAGTTTTCATGATGATATTGAGTAGATAATCTCCCTTGCTCTATGTGGCCAAATTCTTGTTTGATGGTGCAAGTGGTGATATTTTCAATCATGTGTTTAACCTTGGATTCCTTCCTTAAAATTAGGGTTTTTTTCTTTGCATAATGTTGAGGTGTTAATTCTTACATGCATGTGTTAACAATGGTTTTCCTCTCATATGTGGTTTTGTCTGAGTCTAGATTATGATTGGGTTTAGGATTTATTGATGTTTCCCTTCATTAAGTTACACCTTGGTGGTTCTTTTCCCTCCTTGTTTGATGGTTGAATTTAGGGTTCTGATGATGATCCTCTCCTTGAGTTTTGATCCTTGTTGTTTTTGATTTTATGGTGGCAATCAACTTTATGATCTTGTGATTGAAAAATCTTCTCTCTCTTGTCATGTGGTCAACAAAATTTCTATGTTTGTCGATGAGCTTTAGTTCCCTTTTAGGTCAATAAGAATGGACCTACTTGTGAGGTCGCTAAGGTGATATATTCCCCTTCGGTTGATGAGGTTTCTCATGACTTTGGTTGCCATGTTTGGGGTTAAAATGGTCCATATCTATGCTGATCTTTCTTCGGTCGCCAAGGGTCTCAATCCCTTTGGTCGAAGAAGTGTTAGTTTTCCTTCGGCCGCCAAGCTTTCTTTGACTTGGTTCTCTTCGCTCAAAGACATGCCATGTTTCTTTTTGGTCACTATGGTTGATCCATGTGAATGATGGGGTTGACCCACCTCTTTGACTGGTGAAGATGATGAGGTATATTCCTCTTCAGTCTATGAATTTTCTTGGACACATGTTTGCCTCACGTGGATGATCTTGTGGTGCTAAGGGTTGACTCTCTCTTTCCCATAAAAGTTGGAGATCTTGATAATTAGGGTTTGATGTTAGTTGTTGTTTTGAAACCCTAATATAGTTTCTATGATGAAACCCTAGCCCTAATTTGAGTACATGGTGATAATATTTAGCTTTCTTGAGTAAATATGATATTAATGAAGTATTTTCTCTCTCCTAATGTTATAACCCTAATTTTAGTTATCTTATGAGCAACATAGTTATTAATTTCAATGTAATGTTGAGCTATGTATCACATGTGTGGTGATTATGAGCTTTGATGATGCATGGAGAGATAATGATGCTTTGTAGGAACAATGTCAATGGTCTTATGACCTTGGTAGAGATTTAGTGCCTAACTGAGGTGATATCCATTGTGTGATGTGATAAGTGATAGATTTCCCTTGATGGTGTGTTATTGGTGACGGCCTTGTGTATGCCATTGAAACAATATCAAGTGGTGATGTGGCAAGTTTATAAATTACACGTTTTATATCTTCCAAAGTTGAAATCTACCCTTATCTTTGTAAAGTCTTTTTAGGATTTGTATGTAGGTTGGTTGATGCTGTATAAAAGATACCCAATTGGCTTAACTAATCAAGAGAAACCCTAATCATGTAGTGCCATAGATCCATCCCAGTGTCAGAACTTACTGGATGGTGAAATGGGTCTTCCTAAGGGAAACTCAAAGTGCATATTGTTGGGAATGTGAGGTGCAAGTGACTGTGTGTCCTTGTTATCTTGACCTCAATTGTTTGAGAATGGTTATGTAACATCCTTGACCTAGGATATGCTATAACATGGAAGTTTTTCTTAAGTTATTCATAAATTTGTTTTAATCCTATGAAAAGTAATTAAGACTCTCCTTGAGTTTAATTTTCAAGTTTGAGCTTATTTGTAAACTATTTGTGCATTATATGATAGTTTGGGTGTAAATTGCAATTTACCCAAGATGAGGGAATATATTGCAATATGTCACCTTTTGAACATGCTTTAAGTGCTTTAGCATCATAAGAGAGAGAATTATGCTAAGGGGTGGCTTGTGGAAAGCCTAAGTTCCAAGTTAGAACTTGTTTGAATAATGTGTGTGCCTTGTGTACCAATTTTGGTGCAAGTTGCAATTTACCCAAAATGTAGGGTTGATATGCAAATTACCACCTCTAGAATGTCCCTACTCTCTTAACATCATATAGAGGAGATATAAGGAAGGAGGCACCATGTTTGAATCATTTTTGGGTGGTAGCATTCTCGGTGATGAAAAGACCTAGAAGAGTTGTGTATTTGAAACCCTAATTGAGTTGTATTGGATCGTATCGAGTTGTAGAGCTTATATGGGAGTGCCTATCATCCAAGGAGCCATAGAGAAGGTTCCATATCATTTTTTCAACTCTTATCCTTTGCCATGATGGGTTAAGAACCTCAAGGAGGTGATGGATATCGGTTTACAACTTTCCTTAGAAAAAGTGTATTAGGTTGTGAATAAAGTGATGTGGAGTTGAAATATCTTTCTCAAAAAGATAACTAATGGCCTAAATCTTATCCCTAGATTATCCTTAAGAGTTTTACATGTCAAGATAAATATGTGTGCATGGACACGTGTCAACCATGCATGGACACGTGGCAACTAGTAGTCACTACTACAGAAATAGGTTATAATGTCACATTTAGAGACGTCGGTTATTACCGAAAACTGATGCCTAAACCCTACTACGTCGGCTAATTATAGAGACTGACAACTATATTCAAAGACCGGCCAGACATGGGTATCGCTTTTTATTTAGCGTCATCTCCCTATCATGAACCGATGCCTAAAGTAGCCCGCCAAATCTAATTTTTTGAGCGAAAAAAAATTACCCCCAAAGTTTCACATACGACGTCAGTTTTTTTACCTAATAATCCACACCTAATGACGAAAAAATTACCTCCAAAGGTCGTCGGTTTTTGTGGAAAAACCGATGCTGATAAGGTTTCAAGCGCCGTCCCCGCAAAAATTTTTAGGGTTAAGATTGTCCAATGGTTTTCTGGAAACCGACGCTGATGGATATTAGGTGTCGGTTTAATAGAAGATCGACACCTTTGTTAACTTAATAGCCCTCACGAGAAACAAACTATTCCCCATTCTTCTCTATTTCATCGTGAGAAATAGACACTTCTGCTCCCGACGCCACCGGTCACGCTCTAGCCTACTCGGTCAATGTTGTCGGTCACGCTCTAGCCTGCTCGGTCGACGCCGCCTGCTCCTTTGGTCATCGCCGCTTCCACCACTGGCTGATCAAGCTGCCACCCTACTCTCTTCTTCCTCCCACCCACTACTCCTCAAACCACTGCACCTGCCGCTGGTTCTGAAGCTCGCCGCTAGTCATCTTCTTCCCACTGCCGCCAGCCGCCACAACCGCCAGCCTGAGGTCACCAGAGGAGCTGCTGTAGGTCGCCAGAGGAGCTACTGTAGGTCACCAGAGGAGCTAACCTCTGTTTCCCCTACTGCTAGGTAGGTTACATATCTTGATTTTATTGATTTCCATCAACTGATTAGTATTTACTTATCTACTGATTTGTATTTACTTATCTACTGATTTGTATTTATGATCTACTGGTTTTTATTCATTTATCTACTGATTAGTATTAATGTATTGTTTTAACTTGTCTAATTCTCATGCTTGACCTAATTCAATAAATTTGATGCATGTTAAAATAAGATTCAAACTTGTCCATTCTAGCATCCTAATTTGATTTGATTATGTGCTTTGAACCTTTAAACATACGTGTTAAAGATACGTTGATGTTGAATGTCAAAATTAACTCACATGTGGGTCTTCTATTTCTCAAATGATTATGTGAACTCCTAAATCAGTAACATATATTATTCTTTTTGCACCCAAATACCTTGTGAATCATGTATGCGCCATAAGGTGATTAAATGCCTAAATCTTGACTTGAAATATGACCTAGTATGTATGTTGATATATGAAGCTCTAGTTAAAACTTCAAGATTGACCCTTGATTCAAATCTTTGATATATGGAATCATGGTTTATTTACTGTTTAGTATTTACTGACAAGCATGATTAAATGATGTTACACAAAACTTAGGATATGAATGATGAAACTAGGATTGTACGTATAAGAATGACAACATACATGTATTTGTTGGCCTAGAAACCCATCTAAGATTTACTCATTAGGAGTAAATCTCGGATAGTCCCCAGTTTGGGACTGTTCTTGAACACCTAATCTCACTTAGGATGTAAGTGTATAATGTGTATTGGGTTTTCAAGAAAATTTTGGTAGGATTTCCTCGTTTGTTCTCTAAGTACATATGTACTTGGAGAACAACGGGGAAATGCTGCGGAAATTTTCTTGAAAACCCAATACACATTATACACTTACTAGTGAGATTAGGTGTTCAATAATGGGATAGGTGGTACACATTTATTATATATAAGAATGACAACAGATGTATTTGTTGGCCTAGAAACCCATCCAAGATTTACTCAATAGGAGTAAATCTTGGATAGTCCCCAATTTGGGACTGTTCTTGAACACCTAATCTCACTTAGTATGTAAGTGTTAAATGTGTATTTGGTTTTTAAGAAAATTTCAGTAGAATTTCCCCATTTGTTCTCTAAGTACATATGTACTTCGGGAACAGTGGGGAAATGCTGCTGAAATTTTCTTAAAAACCCAATACACATTATACACTTACTAGTGAGATTAGGTGTCCAAGAATGGGATAGGTGGTACACATTTATTATATATAAGAATGACAACACATGTATTTGTTGGCCTAGAAACCCGTCCAAGATTTACTCTATAGTAGTAAATCTTAGATAGTCCCCGGTTTGGGACTGTTCTTGAACACCTAATCTCACTTAGGATGTTTTAACCATTAATTATATATTAGACCTTAAACCCTAAAGTTTTAACCATGCTTAAACTATAATCTGTTAACCCTAGACCCTAATCTTGTTATAATATATACTTGTTTTCTCTTTGATCATAGAATGGATAGATCATGGATGTCCATTCACAATCACTGCATCCCATAGTTTATTTCTGGTCTTGATCAGTTTATTAGATTTGCTGAGGAACATTGGAAACAACCTGGAGATAGGTTCTACTATTGATGTAAGCATTGCGGTAACAACTTGAAAGTCAACACTGGTGACAAAATCAAAAGTCATGTCATGTGCAATGGGATTGTACAATGCTATACAGAATGGCACTGGCATGGAGAGATTTCAAACCCAAACCAAGTGGATGTCGATAGCAGTACTTGAGTGGAAGAAGTTATTGCCTCCGATGATGTAGATGTGAACGAAACAGTTCCAGTAGACATCGTTGATGCGATGCTGGATAGTTGTGGGGTAGAGCACACCGAAACCGATCCACCTCCCATGTTTAGAAACATTGTGCTTGATGCTGAGATAACATTATACACAGGTTGTACAAACTTTACAAAGCTTAGCGTTGTATTTAGTTTGTATAAGCTGAAAGCTAACAATAGATGGAGTGAAAAAAGCTCCACGTCATTGTTGTCTTTGTTGAAAGAAATGCTTCCTGAAGGAAACGAGCTGCCAATCTCAACATATCAAGTAAAGAAATTGTTGTGACCAATGGGAATGGAGGCCAAGAAGATACACTCATGCCCAAATGATTGTGTATTGTTTCAAAAGGACTATGTGGATTTGAAAGATTGTCAAAAATTTGGTGCGTCGCGGTATAAATTGATGACTTCGGGGGAGTCCAAAACTGGTTCTCCTACCAAGGTGATGTGGTATCTACCTAAAATATCACGGTTTCAACACTTCTTTGCCAATCCGATAGATGCGAAGAATTTGCGGTGGCATGCAGATGTTAAGAAAAATAATGATGGGATCCTACGACATGCGTCTGATTCCTCATAGTGGAAGAAGATTGATCTATTGTACCCTAAATTTGGTGAAGAAGTCAGGAATCTAAGACTTGGGCTTTTTACAGATGGGATGAATTCGTACGGGACGTTGAGCATCCAACATAACACTTGGCCAGTCATGCTTGTTATATACAATCTTCCTCCCTGGCTATGTATGAAAAATAAGTATGTTATGCTGTCATTGTTGATATCAGGCCCTAAACAACCTAGAAATGATATCGATGTTTATCTTGAACCTCTGATTGACGACTTAAAGAAACTTTGGGGTGAAGGTGTGATGACCTATGATGTTTCACGAAGAGAGACATTTCGTTTGCACGCTATGTTGTTTTGCACTATTAATGACTTTCCAACATATGGGAATTTGTCTGGATATAGTGTCAAAGGAGCTAAAGAGTGTCCTATATGTGAAGATAACATTGATTCAACAAGACTAAACCATAGCGGCAAGATTGTATATCTCAGTCATAGAAGGTTTCTTACAAAACTCCATCCGTATCGTAGGAAGCACAAAGCATTCAATGGATGGAATGAGGAATGGAGTGCACCTAAACCTATACCGGGGGAGGTTGTTTATGAAAGAGTAAAAGACTTTGTCAATGAATTTGGTAAGAGATCACAATGTACTATGGCCACACAGAGTGACAAATCTTTATTTAAGAAGAAGTCAATATTTTGGGATCTTCCTTATTGGAGTTCTTTGACAGTCAGGCATGTATCGATGTCATGCACGTTGATGAAGTGAGTGTTTATATCGAGGAACATACCAATTTCATCAGGAGACAATATCCTCGAGCCAATTCAATGTGGCTTGCTAGATTGCATAACAAGACATTTATTAAGTGGTTTGAAGCTAAAGTCTTACATCAACTATATCAAACACCAGTAGATATTATTGAAACTATCAAATGCCTCACCTTTTAACCAAAATTGAATGTTATGTCTTATGAAGGGTATGACATTAATGGATTCACATATTACACAAAGCGCCAAGATGATAAGAGTGTCATCCAAAACAGTGGGGTCACCCTTCAAGCGTCAACTATGTTTTTTGTAAGTGCAAAGGATAAGAGTCCACGTGAAGCTAAAATGTCATATTACGGTGTCATTGAAGACATATTGGAGTTTGACTACATAGATTTTAGAATTCTGCTCTTCAAATGTAATTAGGTTGATAGCACCAAAGGAGTTATAGTGGATGAATTGGGTTTCACTTTAGTGAACTTTCAAAAGATTGGCGATAAGGGTGAACCATTCATATTGGCATCACAAGAGAAATAAGTATTTTATATCGATGATCCTGCAAATGATAAATGGTCGGTTGTTCTTCATGGTAAAAGATAGTTCATTGAAGATCCTATAGATGAAGAAGAGTACTATGATAAGTATGATGACTCCAGTCCATTCTCAGTTGGGTTGCCAACACCACAAAATATTGAAGCTAATGATGACTTGTATGTGCGTGAAGATCACAATGAAGGATTGTTAATTGATAAACGATCGCAATATTAGAGGCATGTATGTTTATATTTTTCATATGTTTTAGTTTTCAATGTTTCATTTGTATATGTGAACTATACAATGTTTCATTATCTTCTAGTTATGTAAAATGCTAAATGTTTGATTTTTTAATGAAATTTTCAGATGGCTGAGCATGGGCATGATGACCATGATGTCCATGATGAGCATGGTGAGGATACCAATGCGCTGCCTCACAATGTAAGTTTTAAAAATATATCATATATTTCTATCTATATGTCCATTTATAGTTGTATCCTGTAAGTGTGTTTATTTTGTCAAATTTTAGGTTGATGATGCACATGTACCCTCTAAAGCACTTGAGGCACTTGATGAGCAGTACCAAAAAGTTGACAAGAGAAGGGGCATCACTATGATGAAGAAGTTAACAGTGCTAAGGGGCAATGGACCCAAACTGGTTGTGGATTTTGATAATGCAGGAAATGCAATTGGAGTGAACCTCAATTGGTTTGTTTCATATATTGGGTATGTTATTCATAGCCATTGTGGTTGTAAGATAGATTCTTGGCATAAAGTTCCTAAGGGGAAGAAAGACTTAATATGGAAGGATTTATGTGTGAGTTATTATTATTTACAATTCTATTTTGTAGATTACTAATTTTTTGGATACTAGTTAATAGCAATTCTATTTTGCAGTGTATATTTGCGTTGGATGAAAAGCTACATTTTAAATGCATGATGCAATGCTGTGGGAGGGTCCTAAGGAACTATAGGACAAATCTCACCTGAGAATACATAAAACATGGTGAGAAGAGGAAGAAGTCCGCCACTGAACAGTGGAACTTCCTGGACCCAGAAAAATGGGACACATTTGTTGCTTTAAAAACACTGATGAATTCAAGGTATTAGGTGTTACTCCCTATTTAATTAGTATATGTTTTATTTGCCTATTAAAGATTAACCTTTAGTGTTACTAACCAAATCAATGTGCATACTAACTAGGATATCAGTGAGTAGCAAGGAGCAAGGTGTGCACTGAATTTGCATGACCACACAATGGGTCCAAAGGGCTATGCAGGCATTCACCAAAGACTACAGGATGAGTGTACTGCTCTGTCTACTACTACTCAGGAGTCTTGTACTATAGGTACTGCACCTCTGCCTTGCCATGATGTTTGGATAGCTGGGAGGCAAAATAAGAAGGGAGAAATAAAGAAGCCCACAACTGCTGAGGCGGCTGCAAAAATGGTAAAATACAATTATTAGAGCAATCGTTCGAATATTGATTATTTGTGGTGTTTACGTAATTACCAATTTCTATTGATGGCGATTAGCGGGAGCTGCATGAGCTGAGGAAATAAGGCAAGTTCATCCCTGAGGGCACAAGGGATGAACTGACAGTTGCTCTGGGTAACCCAGAGCATCCTGGACGTGTTAGGGGTGCAGGTGCTGGTGTGGGCATCAAAGCATTCTTTGGGCCATCCCAACACAAACATGTCCCAAAAGTGGAAATTTCACAAGAAGATGTAACATATTCTTTTTTTAGAATGTTCCTGTAAAAGGGAATTAAATAATCAGAAGCTAACATTTCTTTTATCCATGTATAGGTAGATAAGATCGTTGATAGGAGAGTCGATGAAGTAGTTGATAAGAGAGTCAAGGAAGCAGTTGATAAGACACTCCATGAAGCAATGAGCAAGTGGCAGGCATCTCTGACTGCCACTCAGACAGTACCTATGGCATCCCGCTCTACTCCTACTGTAGAGTTTGGGAGTAATCCTATAGACCCACCACCTAGCACATCCGCTGTAAGTATTTTTATGACATAGTAGCTAGTCTTTTCAAGATGATATGTATATATGTATATAACATTCTTTACATAAATTTGTAGGGGTTGAAGCCATGCCGTCTAAAAAGTAAAGAATATGTCATTGCAGAGGCGTCGGCTTATCCATCCCTTCCATGGAAAATGTTTCATGGGTCTCCATTACCAGATGGTTGGGTTCGTGTGAGCCCGCTACATATATTCCTCAATTGGTTAGATCTTCTATTGCCATATGCCCACCCAGATTGTGAAATGCTTGGTGAGGCAGAAGGGGAAGTCATATTGTGGCCGAAAGTGGATGTCGTCTATACTGAAATTGTATGGTAAATTTACATTATGTTAAATTTTTAGTGTGCATATATGAGGTCAATTGATCTGAAATTATATATATAGGTTAAAACGAAGACGCCCAGAGCATCTAGGCCTCCACCTCCACCTTCTACATTACCGAGTTGGGTTCCACAGGACCTACCTGCCCCGTTAGGTCCTAATTGTAGGGGTATGGCAGTATGGTTAGGCGAACATGATAAAAAATTTCCCTATAAATGTTTCTATAGATGTGGATGCTACATGTCAATCATACGAAAACAACTATTTATATAAGATATTTTGGAGTTGTTTCGCTATGATTGCCTAAATACATCTGTGATTGAGCTATGGATAAGGTGAGATCTTGTTTATACATCCATATACCTTGTGTAGGATCTGGTGATCTGGTTTCTTATATATTAATGCATACGCAATACATGTTTTACAGCTACTTAGACAAGATATGTGCAGATTTTTCATTTGAACATGTAGGATTTTTTATTCCATCTTTGATTAGTCTAGCAAATAAAGACCCTTTATCAGTTCAACAATACTGCTGTGATGTTTTTACAAATTTTGGTCAAAATAAGAAGACGGTGATAATAGCTGCATTCAATGTGGAGTAAGTTTACTTTGCTTATAATTTGGACTTAAGAAAATTACATTTTTATTGTGGATTTCGAGTTATTAATTTTTAACTTTTTTACCTCTAGGGGTACGCATTGGGAGTTACTAGTTATTGTCCCCGGGACGTTCACTGTCTATTATCTAGATCCTAAGGGGACTAAATTGAATCCAAAATATGGACATGCAATGAAAATGGCATTATTCCAGTGAAAAATATTTCATTTTTATATCTGTTAACATATGTTATTACATTACTATTTAATTATGCAATTTACTGTGTTACATTAACATGTAGGGGTTTATATGAGTTAAAAAAGGCTGGAGTAAAGGTCCCCAGGAAAAAGAACCAGCCAATAATTTGGGAGAACATGGAAGTAAGTTCCTGACTCCAATGTATATATTATTTATGTGAACTGTGCTTAGTTGTATTTTTTAATATTTTGTATGTTTCAATTTATAGTGTGCTACACAAGACAACGGCTGGGCATGTGCATACTATGTGATGTGATTTATGCACATGATTATCAAATATGCCACAGTGGACATCGATACCATACCTGAGGTATTATATATAGTCTCATTAGATAATATGAAATATATCAATCTTATTTATATATTATTAATTATATATATACATCATTCTCTTAGACATCATTCTCTTTGCAAGTGTTTAAAATTGACCCCACTATAGGTAAGGCCTTATCAGATGTACATGTTTCCTATACAACAGAAGAATTAAATGATGTAAGAGAAGAATGGGCAAAATCCATACAAGTAGTGGGGTTTTAAAAATATAATTGGGTTGTTGATAGCAATAATGACAAAAGAATGATATTTTGTAAATGATTTTTTCTAAATTGTCATATGTGTGAATGTTTCTACATGTTTGAATGTTTCTACATGTGTCTGAATGTTTATACGTGTGAATGTGAAAATGAATGGAACTGCAGGTTGCTACATGAATGTTTCTACATGTGTCTAAATGTTTATACATGTGTGAATGTGAAAATGAAAGGAACTGTAGGTTGCTACATGAATTTTCTACATGTGTGAATGTGAAAATGAAAGGAACTGCAGGTTGCTACATGAATGTTTCTACATGTGTCTCAATGTTTCTACATGTATGAAAATTGAATGGAACTGCAGGTTGCTAAATGTATGAAAATGAATCTGGTTAATTTTGTAGGTTTGTGGCTTGTTGTTGGCTGATATCAATGGATGTCATAAACTTGTAGTTTAGTTCCACTGAACTATAGGTTTCTGCATCCTGCGACCATCCACAGCAGGCCTGCAAACTGATAAGAAAAAAAAATCAAAACATAGACATCGATTATTAGTCGAAAATTGACAACAAAGGCTTACAACATCGGTTAATAGCAAAAAATCGCCGTCTAATGTGGACAGACAACACGGCCATGCTGGCCAGTATGGCCATGGCGGCAGGTGATATGGCATCAATTATTACTAAGAAACCGATGCCGATGGTGTCCTAGATGGCACCCTTTTGTGGCGCAAAGGGTTTGGGCGTCAGTTTCCCTACTAATAACTGATTCCTATAGTGCCCTTGCTGGTGCCCTTTTTATTGTGTGAAGGGTTCTAATGTTAGTTTCCCCACTAATAACCGACGCCTATAGTGCCCCTACTGGTGCATTTTGGGTGGTGCGAAGGGTTCTAGCATCAGTTTTCAAACCGACGCCTAAGGGTTCACCTTTTAGTGTCGCCCACATATGTGTCACTTTTTAACCGTCGCCAAAGGCCTTAAATAACCAACACCAAAGGTCAGTTCTATAGTAGTGAGTGTAAAATTATGACACCTCTTATACACTCTCTCCCATGAGCCTCAATTATATATACCACTCCTTTCACCTACTAGTGAATCTTTTCAAACCTTATGACTCCATTTCTCTTAGATATCGTGCATAGTAATAAGGATCAAGGAGGTGCTTGAGACATTATGCTTAAGGTGAATCCATGGTCACCTTCAACCTTGGATAAAGCATGATCTCGGGTTGTGATTCTTTCTTCTTTTCTTCTTCACCAAGTTCTTAACTATGATGATTCCTTGCATGTAGAGGAGTTGTGAACGGATCTTGGATCTGTGATAAGTTCATCTACAATCTTGGGAACATGAAGCTTTGGATCTTGGAGCTTTGAAGTTGTTCTTGAGGCTGGTTATATAACTTGAACCCAATCATGTTATTATTCACCATCAATCTTGCCATACTTGATGATCTACTTTCAATTTCGAGTTTTCTTGCATAATTGATGAATCCATGAGTTCCATTAGTGACATTGGACTGTTGTCCATGAACTAAAATATTAAGGAACAAAGTCTAGAGCTTGATGATGATGACATCATCATGGATTAAACCGATATCGGGTAGAAGCACCTCTAACCCGATATGGTGATGAAACTGATATGATGATATGAAACCCGATATACCTTGGAACCCTGAACCCATATTGGTTTGTACACTTGGTTTGGTTTAGACTAACCTATTGTCTAGGCTATCACTTAACACATGTGAAGGAGAGGCTGATACCATGAAGGTTTGAAGAGTTATGAGCATAAGGGTCTAACCCAACATGCCAAAACCCTAATTTTGAGCAACTCAATATGAGTGACACACACATACGCCTCATGCACGATATGGTGATTAAGGATACACCTCATGCATGATATGGTGATCAAGGAATACACCTCATACACGATATGGTGATCAAGGATACACCCCATGCACGATATGTTGATCAAGGATATACCTCATGCATGAGGTGGTGATGAACAAAAACCTCATGCCCGATATGGAAGCAAGAACACCCCTCTTGGGTGATATGGAAGCAAACATACACCTCTTGCCCGATATGGTAAGAATACATACACCTATTGCCCAATATGGTAAGCATACACACACCTCTTGCCCAATATGGGAACAAACACACAACTCTTGGGCAATATGGAAGCAAGCACACACCTCATGCCCGATATGGTGGAAGCACCTCAATCCAATATACTTGATTGAGTAACCCATGAAGTATGTTATGTCAAATGACACATTAAGATGTATAGAGTTCAATGCATTTTTTTAATGTAGGCTAATGTACCTTGAGAAAAGGATTGATCCAACTTAATAAAGTATGATGTAATCATTATCTTGGTGAGAATGAGAGAGAAACTCATACTTTGTGTGATAATCATTCGATGGACATATAATGATACCCCTATATGTGTAGAGCTATGGATTGGGGTTTTAATTCTTGATAATATGAATTAGGGTTTTGATTCTTGACAATATGATCTTGAAACCCTAATCGGCTAAAGAGGGAAACCCTAACCCTAATATTGGAAAGGTTGTATTTCTCTTATGTTGCATGGTGATGATATGTACTTGATATTACTTTTATCATGAAATACTAACCATGCAGGTATCATGAGATGATGAGCATAGCCATGTATGAGCTATGATGTTTCATATGATACAGATTAAATGGGTCTTGTGAGCCATGTGAAATACTTGTACAACAAGTATTATGTATACCTGGGTCTGAGGACCTAGAAGTAATAGTTACTTGATAAGAGGTAACAATGTTCAGTGATGAACTAAGGATTTGAATACTCATATCTAGAAATCATGATGATGATAATGTAAAGGGATGAGAATTCCTAGTAATGTGATAAGGGACTGAGATCCTGACTGTTATGCATTCAGTGTGTTCCAAAGATTATGAAAGTACTTGATAAATGTATTACACCTTTCTTTGTAGCATCTATTATAATTCTTTCTTGTAACTTGATTGATGCTAAAAGATACTATAATACACCTAGTTAATCAAGTAGAACCTTATCATGTAGTTTCCTAGACAATAGATCCATTCGGTGTCAGGATTTGTTGAATGGTTAAATGAGTTTAACTCAGAGTACATATTTTTGAATATGTGGGGATGAAGTAACAAACATATCCTTTTGTCCAGATAGGGATCTATGTGTGATTTCCCGATGAATACTAGGGTTCTTGTGTGATCGCCCTGATGAAATGTACCAGGGATTGATGTGTGATATCCCCAAAGAGAGTGCATGCTGCGGCTGTAGCTCTTTAGTGAAGATTTCACTATACCCCGACAAGCTAGTTGTAGTTAGACATTATGTCACTACCAGTGGTCTCAACTGACTGAGACGGATGAGGTCTTGGCAGTCGGCTCTTCCATTGGTCTTGTATGGTACCGATGCTTTTTGTAGCCATGGTCAGTTGGAGCATGAGCGGTATACCACATCTCCTCTGGATATAAGTGTGATTGTAAATATGTAATCATCCATGTAGTGTATCTGCTTATGGATTGAATACGAAAACATTGGTTGATGTTACCTTACTTTTATACATCTTAGTAGATAGATGGTATACATGTTCTTCATATTCCTAATAAAGCAAATAGATGATATATAGCTCTATTATGAATAGTTGAATTGTTTTAACAATGCTATTGCTTTGCACATCAATTAAACAATGATTAAACATGCTTATTTATATAAATGATCCTCTGCTCAGTTTTATATTGTTTACTTATGATAACAATATTGCTGGCAGAGAGTTATCTCTTGTTGGGACAATTGTCTCACCCCATGGGTTCCACAATATTTAGGTGGACGTGGATGAGGAGGTAGAGACCATACTGTAGAGTGAGGAGAACAACATCAGGGACAACAGTAACAACTCATGTTGAGTGTGCTGTCTGTCGTGTCTTGTAGATAAAAATCATGTGTCATCTTTGTACTCTCAAGTCCTTGGGAGTTAGTACGTAATGGTTTTATAAATGATCTGAGATTTTGGCTTGTATGCGTCAAGGTTTTATGTTACTTATGTATGTGTTTGGGCAAAGCAACGGGTATATGATATCCTCGAGATAAGATGGTGCAATGTATATACAATGTGAACCATGAAGTATATATTGCTTTGGTTCTTTATATGAGAGTTTCCAGGCAATGGATCTCTTTGCAAAATTATTTTACTTATTTTTTTGTGATTTTCATTAATCCGCTACTAATGGTTATTCCACGTTATTATTGTTGTGGCGGCTCGGGCGGTCGGGTCATCATAGGTAATGATCGTGTCTTAGTGATTATATATGTATGAGATGTGATGGGAGGACAATTGAGGTTGTACCTCAGTGATTGGGTTTATATACCCTGGTTTCTAGTGCCTTGACCTGTACCAAGGTGGGCTAGGAGTTTTTAGCTTGACTATATGTTTCTATTAGCAGGTTGACTGATATGTCATTGCGTTGATCGAGTAGTGCCTGAGAAGATCTTGGAGTCTGGCTCTTACTAGTCATATTATAACGTGGTAAGAGAAATCAACTATTATACATACTCTTCATATTCCTTATAAATATGTTACATACTCTACTTATCTGTTGTAGCTTTTTAACCTGCTTAGCTTGTGCAACCAGTTTTATATTATTCAGTTAGTTGAATTTGCTCATCCTATTTAATAATGTTATTTCCTATTTTAGCATATTATGTGTTACAATAGTTGTTTGCAAAGAGTTATATCTCTCGTTGGGAAGTGGGTCTCACCCTTGTGGTTTACTATGTCTTTTTAGGTGGTCGTGCATGGTGTGATAGAGATTATGCTTTTAAGGAAGAGCATCTTGGAGATCAGTGAACGTAGAAGGTTGGATAAGCTACTAGCATTGTAGTAGAGTCCTACATGTCGTCCCTGTATTGTCAGGTCCATGAGGGTTATGTTTTGTAGATGATATGTACCTCGATACATGTTTTGGCAGTATGCCTTGGTTGTATATATAGCTTGTACATGTAAACATATTATCTTTTGTAGCAGGTGCATGGCAACTAGCCACTATACATATGTATATACCTATCCTGAAATGTGATATGGTACATTTTGTGGACCTCGATGTAATATGTTCTTGCATATAATGGTTATATAAGATGAATTTTAATTTACCCATTCTTTTGGTAATATGGTTGCTTAGTAGTTGATTACACACTTTGTTTTGAGTTATCTCGGTCGCATGGCGTCGGTACGCCTCAAGAAGTTACCATCATCAGTACCCTTTTACACCTTTATGTCTACATTACCGTGGTGACATGGTGGATCCATTTTTAGTATGGAGATGCAAGTTTCCTTAGGTAGTCATTCCTCAAGAAATTTTGCATCCCAACATCACTTGTACTTGACAATTCTAGCTACTCGAAGGTCTTGTAGATCATTAGGGATAGGTTTTAGCCCAAGGCTGCTAGGACAATCTCTGTGTTCCACCATATATCATCCAAAAACATGTGTGTCTGTTGTTCATTCCAAGTAAGAAATTTAAAATAAATGTTAAAGAGGAGAACACATGTTTTATTTTAAATATCCGATTCTATTGCATGGTAACCATCCAAAGGAAATTTTGGATCCAAGAAGCATCATAAAGGAACACATTTATATCTTAGATCTCTAAAATGTGATTTTGATTTGTCTTCCTTCTAGTTTCTCACTTTGAGACCCCACATAAAAATTCATGGTACAAGTATACTGGCCAAGTCAAAAAGTGTAGTGTTGGTGTGAGATGGATCTGGCACATAGAAGATTTGAGATACCATGTACATCAAAAAATAAGTGAGGATGGAAAGTATTGAGAAAAAAATTGCAAGATGACAATCATAGGTGATTATGAGATATGCAACAAACATCAACATGTGCAAATAAGAAACATTAGTCAATTCAATATAGTGAAGAAATAGATCTAAGTTAATCCAACTAATGATATAGAGGGATTCAATTTCTTATGAACAAGATATATTGAACAAGAGCCTCAATATGCAAAGCAAGATCATATCTAACTTTGCAAGGCAAATTCTAGCTTAATGTTGTGCCCAGACTTGGGTAAATGCCATATTCGACCATCTTATGGAGGAGCCCAAGCATTATTGACTTTCTTAGAGTGTCAATATCAACATTTGTGTTTTGTTCAAGACATGTAAAGTTGAGCCTTATACCATAGTATAGGGTTGTAAATTGGTAGGGTAGAGTACTTTAAAGGCTTACACTTACCCTTACCCTTACCCTTACCCTTACCCTTACCTCTGTCAAAGATACAAATAGTGGGTAGGGTAATTACCCTTTGCCTAAAAACATTTACCCTACCGTTACCCCCACCCTTTGTAAGGCCCCTAAACTGAGTTTTGGGGTAACCCTATTTGTTTTGGCTTAGTCATGAGCTTTGAAACTTTCTCTAATATTTTGAGATGTAATTAGGGCTTGTGGATAGATTAAGTTTCAAGTTTGAGCTTATTGGATGAAGTTTGTGCTTTCTATGCTAGTTTTGGTGCAAATTGCAATTTAACTAATGTTGGGGTTGATGTGCAATTTTCCACCTCTAGAGTGTTCCCTCTCTTTCTTGACATCATATAGAGGAAAGATAAAGTAGAGGGTGCCTTGTGTGAGCCTTGTTTGAGGAGTATCACTCCATGTGGTGATTAGGGTTGATGTGAGTGTTGAATGCCTTGACCATGTGTGTTGGTTGTTTTGTCTCGACCTTGAGTTGCGACCAAGGTTAGTTTTGGAGGGTGTCGCAGTCGAGACACCTCCTCTAGGTGTTGGGGTTTGTGACCTAGGTAATCTAGGTTGTTCTTGGGTCGAGATGGTTTCCCTAGCATAGGTTGTCTCGACCTAGGGATGGTAGTGGGACCTTGTCTCAACGTAGAGATGATGTTAGGTGGTGGTGTTGTGACCATGGGAGGTGCACCCTAGGAGGATCACGACCGCGACTATGTGGGTTGACATGGTGGTCAAGACACTACGTAGAGTGTATCACCATGTATTGTATGTCATGCTTAAGTTTTTGCATGTTGGCCTTTTGAGTGGACAAGTATCCCTTGGGCCCCTTAGTATGTTGACACCTCACCCCTTACTCTTTCTCATTTTCCATCTATATAACACCTTATCTCCCCTTGCTTGCAACCCTTTCAGACATCTATCTTCTTCCTCCTTCCTTGATTGTTCTTGGAGCTTGGTGGATCAAGAAGGTTCATCCTTGGAGCTTGGGGGATCAATCTCCTCTTGCATGTGGTGGTGGTGGTGATCCAAGCTCATCTTCCATCCTTAGTAAGTGTTTTTCTTCTAAGTTAGTGTTTCTTTTGATATCCTACCTTCATATTCCTCTCTTTTCTCGTCTCTAGACCATGGTTCTTCCATGGTGGTTGTTTTGGGAGAGACATTTCTCATCACAAGGGTCATAGACCATGTTTTGACAAGGTATACCCAAGTGTGAAGAGGATTTCTCCTCTCTTTCTCCCTTTCTCTTTTGGTTTGTCAAGAGCTTCTTTGCTTCTTTCCTTGGGCTAGCTTTGACCTTGGTGTCTTCTCCTTCTTGAGGTGCTCTGGTGGCTGAGAGTGGATCTTTTGGTGAAGCTTCTTCAACCCTTAGATCATGTGCTTGGAGCTCTTGATCTTGGAGTTTGGAGCTCTTAGTGGTGATCAACTTAAGGAGGGTTATATAACACTAAACCTACTCTATTATTGCACTTATTTATACTTTTTATAACTATCTTCTCTCTCAAGATTGCTTCCTCATCATTCTTTTACTTAGTGGTAATCTCTAGAATTTGTTTGGTAGAGACATCTTGCTCAGTTTGGTAGAAATCTGAAACCCTAATCTATGCGTACCCAATTTAGTACACTGAGTTATGGAGGTTCTTCTCTAAGTTTTTCCCTTGATATTTCTCCCATGCATGGTGCTCATGTACCTAGTTTGATATATGTTAGGTTCAGTCTTGGTTACCATAAGCATGGTTTTCCCTTCTTTGGAAGAGGTTCTTTCTTGTTGATATCTTAACCTATGCCTTAGGATTTGGTGATCAGTTTCTTGAGTTTTCCTTCAAGGTGACCTTGGTTCTTCCCTTGGTTTTAGTTCTTTTACTGACCTAGATGGTGCATCTTTTTGTGGTCATGACACTTCCCTCTTGGTGGTCATGACCTTAATAGCTTTGGTCGAGATGCTTCCTTGTGGTTGAGTTTGACCTAGCGGTGTTAGGTAAGGCTTTTGGTGTTAAGTGGCCTAGTCATCCCTAGTGCTGGTGTCTTGGTCCTTCCTTGCTTGGGTTGAGACTCAACCTAGAGTGTAGGGTCGCAACCATGATGGTCTTGGGTCATGACATGGGTGGAGGTCGAGACACCCTTGAGACCGAGATAGGTTTGGTCGAGACATGTTGAGGTTAAGACTCCTTTGGTCAAGATGTTTTGTGAAACCCTAACCCTAATTGTCACAAACATGACATGACCTAGAGGTTGGAGGTCACAACATGTTGGAGGATGGTCAAGACACATGAGTGTTGCAGTCGTGACATGGACCATGATGGGTAGTCACGACCTATGTGGTTATGTGGTCAATATAGGGTGATAATATATGGATGAGAAGCACATGTGAACACTTAATGATATTCATATATGAATGATACATAAACCATATATAATGTTGTTTAGATTGTTTTTCCATACAAAAAGGATTGGCAACCCAGTTTGTTGCTCGTGCTTCTGTGAGAGCATTTATGGAATCTTTTGTACGTTCTTTTTCTATAGATTTGGATTGTTATATAATCAACTCTAATGAAGTTTCCTAATCCTTATACACTCCAAGATGATGGAGGATGATGGTTCTAGG
Source organism: Alisma plantago-aquatica (assembly GCA_963693085.1). Lineage (NCBI taxonomy): Eukaryota > Viridiplantae > Streptophyta > Magnoliopsida > Alismatales > Alismataceae > Alisma > Alisma plantago-aquatica. The sequence continues at coordinate 604,105,825 of OY856413.1, forward strand.
GTTGATGGTTGAACCTAGTCTTGTAAACTCTAATCGGCTAAGAGGAAACCCTAACCCTAATAATGAACAATGATTTTGCTTGTTTCTCTATCATGAAAGGATTATGATGTTATGTGGTTATCTCTGTCTTGCTTATAAACTGCTAACCATGTAGGTGTTGTGAGCTTGATAATCATAGATAGTGTAGACTATGGTGATTATGATCATTACACAGGTTGAATATGCCATTGTGAGGCATGTTGAAGCACTTGTGATATAGGAATAATGTGAATGGGTCCTATGACATGGAAGTGACTTGTTGTGTAATATGAGATGGTTTTTTTAAATGCCGAGTTGAGGGATCGATATCCCATGATATGTGGCCTTGTTGATGATGGTCTGAATGGCAACAATACATGCATATTGTGGTGATAGTGTGACAATATCACACCCTATACATTTTATATCTTCTGGAGTTGTGTTATGTCCTTACTTTTATAGAACTTGTTCTGGCTTTGTATATTATAATTTGATTGATGTTAAAAGGAATTTAAATAGACTTAACTAATAAATTGGAACATGATCATGTAGTTCTTACCTATGCCATTGATCCATCTTAGTATCAGCACTTGGTGGATGGGGAAATAGGATTTCCCTTACAGAGAGCTTGGAGTCATATACTGTTGAGTATATGCATTCATAGGATTGGCTATGGGCCATACCCTGGCAAGAGTGTGGCCGTGGGTCATAGCTAAGTGATCTATTACTAATGTGGTTTTACAAGATTGGATGTAGGCCATACCATGGTAGGAGTGTGGCTATGGGATGTAACTCAGTTTCACTAGCTTCGTAACCTATACCAAGGTGGGCTAGGACTTTCACAGTTTGACTATATGTCTCAGGTTGCAGTTGACATGTATGTCTTTGTTGTGTACTTGTAAACTGACCATGAGGTTTCATGAGATCATGGATTCTGACTCTTTCATAGATCTTGTATGGCACCTATTTCAACTTAGTAGTGGTCGGTTGGATTTGGGTGGTACGAATCAAATCCTCAGGGTATAATAAAATATGTAATCAGTCGTGTAGTACACTTGCTTAGGATCAAATATGAGAACATTGGTTGTAGCCCTGCCTTGCTTTTGTACATGTTAGTTGGTAGAGAATATATATATATATATGTTCTTCGTATTCCTTCTTAGATTATTGATTGTTCTATTGTTCAGTATTCAATGCCAAGTAGTGCTTCATTTTCTTAATTCAATAAATACATATCATTTAACTGATTCTTTTCATCTGTCTTAGTTTTGTATTACTTGCTTTAGTTAATTCATGTTCATAATAGTGTTGGTGGAGAGTTATATCTCCATATGAGATTTGGAATCTGACCTCATGGGTTTCCACATCTTTTAGGTGGACATGGATGAGGAGGTAGAGATCATACAACGGAGGCAGAGCAGCAACAAGGAGGACAGTAGCTGCTAAGGTTGGGAATGCTGCTTGTGGTCCGTTTGTTGTTAGAGTCCTAGAGTCGTCCCTATACACTCATGTCTTGGGGGTGTTACGTATGTTCCTCGATGGTATTATTGATATGAGTTTTTGGTTTATGCACCCTTGTTGTATATAGTTGGATGTTGTACATGTTTATGTAAATAAACATATATCACATGTGGCAGGTAGCCTTTTATGAACACGTTGTAAATAACGATGCTTTATGATATATAATTTATATGGAAAGTTTTTGGACCCTGATATCATAAGTTTCTTGATGTTGGTTCTTGTTGCAATTGGTTTTAATTTTTAGTGTTCTTCGGTAGTCCGCTGTAGAGTTTTGTTTTAATCTCGTGGTTTGTGTTTGTGTGATAAAGGGTGTCACACCCTTTTTCCTACAAGGAAAATGGGTAGGGTAAGGGTAAAATAACATGAAGATAGTATAAGATATTTTTGACAAAAATTTCATATGATATTCCCTACATCAAGCACAAGGCACTCTTAATGCTAGTTTTAATATTAATAACTATATTTTTTGTGATATACTACAAAAATAGTAATATTTAACTTGATATTTTTAAAGACCAGGCCTAGCATTTTTAATATATTATTTCTTATTGAGAAATCCATTTTTTTCTCAAATATATGACTCTAAAAGGTAGTATCATTCTACCCATTTCCTATTAAAGTTTTGGGAATTATAATAGTACAAATTGAGAAAATAGTGGTGTTTCTTGTTGGAAATTTTCATAGGCATTAATACATATATTAGAATATAAAATTATGAATTTAGACTTATACTAATTATTAAATGGGTAAAGCAGGTAGGATGAATCTTTTCCCTTACCCTACCCTCTTTATATGTGGGTAAATCGGGTATAGGATAAATGGGTGGTGGGTAGAAAATATGTACCCTTACCCTAACCCTACAGGGCATGGGTAGGGGGTAAACATGTAATAGCCTACTCATTTACAACCCTACCACACTCTCATGAGCACCACATTGATCTATATATTGATGGAAAACACAAAATGCAAGTCCTACAATGTGTTCTGTGATGATAGAAAACTAACATGATATCAAGTCAGTAAAGATTGTATACAAATGTATTGGCTTCTCCTTGCATCCTGGACGAGGTTCTCGAGTGATATTATTCCGATTCCTGGAGATAGATGAAGACCTGAAGCAGATCTATGTTCGTGTGCGAGAGGCAGGGAGGACGACCTGGGTGTCGGCCCTCATCTCATCTATTTCAGCTGGGGTCTGTGGGTATAGGAGTGGATTTCGATGGGGTATGGTTGGATGAAAGCGTCTCACTCGGACCAGATCTAGAGGGCGTCGGCGGAGCTGATTCAATCGACCTCCATCTAGTTCATAGGAGATTGGGCGGAGTGGAGCTACCCCTTCCCAGATCCGGAGTCTTGCGAGGGTTTCTTTCATTTCCCCATCCTTTTTTCCCCTCCTCGGCCCTTCCCAGTCGAAAGGATGTGCTCCTCCGACTAGGGCGATGCGTGCGCGTGTCCTTGCCCCTGCCAACCACCGAGACGAGTTGATGGGTGGGCTTCTCCTGGAAGCGATGTCCCCTTTCAACATCAGGGTCATCGTGCGTGTGATGGAGTCCTGAGAGCAGGTTGATTCAAGTGGCGCGGAAGGGCTGGAATCAAGACTCACTGGTGAGTTTTGCTGCTCATGCGACTTGGAACCAGTTCTCTTGAAGGAGTTCAAGACAAACGGCTGCCTGAGATAGACCTCAAGTTTCTCTTCGACCTATTGCAGCAATCTGACAACGTCCCTGTCCGATGGTGGCACATCCTTTGCGGCACCCAGATCTGGGGTCCCTGTCTTACAGAGGATCCCCTTCGTCACCACTGTTAAGGACAGGCAAGGAGGCTAACCTGGTGTAAATCCATTGACTCGCAGCTGTTGGTGCTTCCTCCGCTGGTTGATCGGTGGGTGAGGAGTTGCGGCGCTCCCTGGCTGGTCCCTGCAGCTGTGAGATGGAGCACCCCCAAGGTGTTTGGTGATATGACTATGTGCAAACAGAGGCATCGGGTCAAAGGATGGAGGCTACCCTCCCATCCTCTCGCTCTGGCGTTCCTTTACAGGACAACAGTAGAGAAAGTCACCATGGGAAAAGAAGAAAGGTGGCTAGCTTCCCCTTCACCTTCTGTGCGATTATTTGTCTGCTACCTATCTACCTCATCAAGATGCCTAGATTCTTATCAGTGTGTTCAACCGTAGAATATCTGCTTCTGTTCTTCTTTTCACTAATTTCAGGGTATGGTTTTATTGCTATGTGTGAAGGAGGAATGGTTGGAAGGTGTTTTGCTTTTGTTTCATCCTGGTAAGTTGTCTTTGGCTTTCTTCACGAATAGATGGCATGGCAGAGTGAAAGTTGGTTGCAGCTGGTTTTTCGCCCTTCGGATGATTGTGGTGGTGTTGTTGTGCAAACAACAACAATCTGTGTTGGATGTGCTCGCACGTCCAGCTGATGACTTGGACCTAGTCTGAGTCCTTATTATCTTAGAAGCCTTGTATTTGTGTGTAGGTGCTGAGATCCTAGATTTTTGGGTTTGTTGGGGTGTGGTCCGTCTGCAGTGTCCTTGTTCTCATACTTTGTGGGTGGTTTTATGCTATTGAGTTCTTGGCTTTGCTAAAGGCTTCATGTCATTAGGTCGAGTTGTTTAGGATCTAAGCCTTATGTACAATTTCAGGGTTTTTTTGTTCTCTTGCCCTTGATTACTAGCTTGTTCGTATCAAGGTTTTGTTCTTGCTGTAATGGGGTACTTGGTGCCCAAAGTTTTTGTAATATAGTAACACACTTTTTGGACTGACCAAAAAAAAGATTGTATACAAATGTCTTCAGTTTTTAAGATTTTTTTAGTATTTTATGATCGAAGAGAAATTCCTTTTATTGTGGAAAAAAGAGAATGTACCCCTAGTTTTGTGCATTATAAAGGAAAATGGAAAAATCTAAAAAGGAATTTGTACTTCTTATTAAAAAATAGAAAAAATAAAAGGGAAAAATCTAACCTAGATACTAGATACATTGTACATTTCTTTTCTATCTTTATTAACTTTAATATAAGAATAAGAATAATGTGGAAGGTATGTTGTAGAATTACGTAATACTTTGTAGTTGTATGCTAATGTTACTGCTAATTTTTCTCCCATTTCTAGCCATAATAATAGAAAAAATGAACCAATCCCAAAAACCCAAACCATCATGCCTTCTTGAGTGTGTAGGCCCTAGAGCATGCAGTATGTGCAACGAAGTTAAGGTTCATATAGATGTGAGTCCCCAGAAGAAGTAATCAAGGTGCCCCTTGTTGAGGATGCCAATGATCCACCTTGGGGAGCCTTCCCCAAGGGTGAATGTATGAATGGTGGACACGAGGAATGAGCTGAGGTAGTTCCCCATGGAGATGAAGAGGAGGTAGATGGTTGTGTTATGATCTTAGTGCAACATTTCGATGAATATTCCATGTTGTAATAGGAGATTGATGAAGTTGTTTGGGGTAGATCATAATATGAAGGAACACAATTACTGTTGAAAAAATAGTTGATGATGGGTAACAACTGAAAAAAAATTCTAATTGTATCTTTGAAAAAAAATTCACATTAGAAATATTGATCTAGGGGAAAGGTGATTCTGAATGGTTCTCTAAAGTATATGGTGATGAGAGAACTCACTTCTCATCATTGCAAATAATAGAGTCCTAGAAATATTTCAAATCATCTCCTCAAAACATTAGTAGTTTAGTAGTAGGATATATTTACCTAGATTTTGAGTGGGATACAACTTAAATCGTGACCTGGTATTTTTTGGGAATCCTTAAGGCTCCACATATATAAGAAAGTCCTAGGGTGTGAAAAATATCACTCCATCTATCCACATATAATGACAATAACTAGAGAGAGATTATCAAAACTAGAACAAGTATAAAATTTATGGAACAAACCACAACCACAAAATTTTATTTTATGCACATAAAAGAGTTGGGCTTGAGAAAAAACAAAGTTCCCTTTAATGGGGTACACAATGTCAAAAATAAACTACTACTTGCTATGCATAATTTGTTTTGAACTCAAATACCACTTTGACTAATTCCTCGTGTATGGATTAGTTTCTCATCTTCCTCTTCATGTTCCACCTTTTCTGTAGTATATCTCCTTCTAAATTATGGTAAGATTAATCCAAAAATGTAGACAAATATGTTGTCAACACACGAATTGTGTCAACATATTGGGGAAAAAATCAATAACACATTTAAGTTAACTACTGTCGAGCAAAGTATTTAGGGAAAAATCTCATTGCTTTGGTTCTTACATTTTTAGTGATCATACTCACCACTTGGGTATATCAGTACGAAGTTTTTCAAACATTTTTAGTGATCATACTCACCACTTGGCTTTTGTTTGTAGCCACATTTGGCTACAATCCTTGTGTCTATTTGAAATGAAGACCAAGGGCAATGTTCTCAAGTGGCATAAGGGTAGAAATAGGATAGAGAAAGTATTTGGACAACATCTAGTTTTTTTTTTATATCATGCATGTAATAGAAAAACTTATGTGTATCTAATTGAAAAACACACTCTTTAGTAACACCAAATGAATGAATTCTTTTGACTAGGTGAAGAAATTATTGATGTGAAACTTAGAATCTTATTAGTTAGCTAAACTAGAAACAATGATTTTTGGTCCGAGTGGAGTATTTATGTTTGGAAATAACTTTCCTTTTGGATGGAAATATGAAAATGACAAAGAAAAGAAAACTCAACTACAGAGATAAAGTTAATGCTTCCACCAAATAATTGTAATATCCAATTAATCAAACCCCACAAAATATGCACAACTCCCCGACTACCTTCTCCTTTACTTATACTTACTATATGACATCTTGTATATAATAATTTAATAATGAGAAACTATAATTAACCTTTTATAAATCACTGAAAATAATGATTTATAACAATAACAAATTAGAAATAACATTTTCATAAATATTGTAGATTTTCCATCTTCTACTTCTTTCCGCCATCCGTATGTCAACATATACATATGTCATGTAATTGATTTGGCCTTATTTGAATTTAGTTGGATTAGCGTGGGGAACAACAAAGTTACACATTAGTTTGAACACATCAACAACTCAAGTTAGCAACCTTTACAATGATTGCTAGCTTGATAAATAATGGTTTTGACTAGCCGCATATGACTACGATCTTTGTGCCTAATTGAAACAAAGACCACGGACAAAGAGTGGCAAAGGGTACATATAACCTTGTGTGTCATCTAGTTGTTGATTCTTTTCTACCATGTAATAGTGAAAGTGATCGATAAGCATATTCCTCTATCACGGTACAATAATATTAAATAAATTTAGATATATGGTGTGAGAGTAAATAATATACAAGTATTAGTATTTACTGACAATGTTTAAATGAAGCTTCATTTAACAAAATCATATTTCTTCTTCTTCTTGATAGTTAAAAACACAGAAATTGTCTCATTATCGTGATCACCGTTACTATTATTATGATTATATTTTTTGATATAATTACTACTTTTATTCTTATCTATTTATTTTATACATTTATAAAATTATTTTCTTATAAAATAAATAAATAAAAGTAATGAATTCCAGCCAAACCATGGAATTATGAATTATTTTTTAGAGTACAACGCTTGTTTCTATTTTAGATATCTATTCCCATTACAAAAATACCATTCAAGAAAATATTTGAACCCAAAAATCATAAAAAAGAAACCACCCTTATATGTTGTAGCTCTACAATGTGATTTTGATTAGGATTCCTTCTAATATCTTTCTTCTCGACTCATAAAAATAAATAACCATACACATGCTCGTCAAAGCTCAATAGTGTAGTGCAGGAGTGAGTTGGATCCACCACGTTGGAGTCCAAATATCATTTCCATACAAAAATAAGCGAGGTATGGAGAAAACACTACAAGGAAACCATAATAGGTGGTTTTTGAGACATGCAGCAAAGATCAACATGTGCAGCTAAGCAGCATTAGTCAATTAAACATACAGGAAATGTCAAGTCTAAATTAATTTGAAAAACAAAACTGATATAGTGAGATTTTATTTATTCTGAACAAGATACATAGAGTAAGAGTCTCAATATATGCAAAGCGAGATCACATGTAACTATGTGAGGCCCATGCTCACTTAGTTTTATGCCCAAATTTGGACCAATGTCATATCCGGTAATTTTATGGATGAGTCCAAGCATTATTGAACCTTCTATAGTATGACATGTTAAGATGAGCCTTGCACCACAAACTCATGAACACCAAACTGATCTATATATGCTGGCAAACACTAAATGCAAGTCCTTTGTGTGTTTTAGTATGATACAAGATTAACAAAAAAATCAAGTCAGAAAAGATAGCATAAAAATGTCTCTAGTTTCTAACAATTTTTTTTTTTATATTTATAGATTGAAGAGAAGTTACTTTTACAGTAGAGAGACACTAGTACAGAAATGACATTTAACATCACATTTGATGTCATCGGTTGTTGCTGAAAAACCGACTCCAATAGTCTACGATGTCGGCGAATAAACTTAACTGACACCTATATGTGAAGACCGGCCGATTTACAAAAGAAATGGGTATCACTTTTCTTTAACGTCCATTGTTAATAAACCAAACTGACGACCAAAATCACCTGCAAAATACAATTTTCGGTGAAAATTATTTTGCTCAAAAAAATTTAAATTCAGCGTCGGTTGTGCAAAATCCAGCGACACATGTTCCGCGCCAAGCTCCGAGAAAGTTTTTATACCCTCATATGTCGTCGGTTTTTGCTAAAGAACTGATGACTAAATATACTTCGCGAGGAAAAAATTCAATGACTTATTTATCATTGGTTTTAGAAGAATAACTGACGCTGATAGTTAACATATGAACACTGCGTGAGCCAGACTCTTCCCCTTCACTGTTTAGTTCCCAATCCTCTCCCCCCATAGCTAGGTTTGGCGATTTTTTCATCCGCCTCCCTTCTCTGCTCACCGCCTCCGCGTGCCGCCCCAACGAGATTGAAGTTTCTCACGCCTTAGCTGCTGCTACTGTACCCAGTCGCCGATTGCCACAAGCTACCTACTCCTGTCACCGCAACAACCTACTCCAGCCAGAGCGAGGATCCTTCTTGTAGCCGCCTTCATCTTCTCTACTCACCACCACCGGCCACCGCTTGCACCTCCAGCGCTGGCCACCTTCACCTCCAGCCCGACCGACCACCTCCACCTCTGGGCGCCGCCACCACAACCTGCAGTTCGATCCATCGGTGTGGTGAGTGGTTTAATCATAACTAGAGTTGAACTTAGGGTTAATAATGCCACCATTGTGTAGTTCATTAATATTAAATTAGGGTTTAATAATGAATGAATAACCACAACATGGAAGAATGAATTGAATTAAATGATTAGGATGATAATGAGGATGAGGTTGATGATGAGGGATGATGATGATGAGGATGATGAGGGATGATGATGATAATGATGATGATGATGATGACGATGATGACGAGGATCATGATCGTGATCATCATCATTATCATCATCATCCTCATCATCATCGTCATCATCATCGTCATCATAGTCATCATCCCACATCATCATCATGATAATGATGATGATGATGATGATGATGATGATGATGAGGATGATGGTGATGATGATGATGATGATGATGACTATGATGTTGAGAATGATGATGATGATGATGATGGGGATGATCATCATCATCATTATCATCCTCATCCTCATCATAATCATCATCATCATCATCCTAAACATAGTCATCATCATCATGTGATGATTATGATGATGTGGGATGATGATGATGAGGATTGATGATGATGACAACGATCATCATCATCATCATCATCATCATCATCATCATCATCATCATCATCATCATCATCATCATCATCATCATCATCATCATCATCATCATCATCATCATCATCATGTGATGATGATGATGATGTGGGATGATGGATGAGGATGATGACGACGAGGATGATGATGATCACGATGATGTTGAGGATTATGATGATGATCATCATCATCATCATTGTAATCATCATCACATCATTATCACTCATCATCCTCATCATCATAGTCATCAATCATCATCATCATCATCATCATCATGATGTGATGATGATGATGTGGTATGATGACCATGAGGATGATGATGATGATGATGATGATGATGATGAGGATGAGGATGATGATGATAATGATGATGATGATGATGATGATGATGATGACGAAGATGATGAGGATCATGATCATGATCATCATCATCATCATCCTCATCATCATCGTCATCATCATCATCATCACCATCCTCATCGTCATCATCCCACATCATCATCATGATAATGATGAGGATGATGATGAGGATGATGATTAAAATGATGATGATGACGATGACCATGATGTTGAGGATGATGATGATGGTGATGATGATTGTGACGATGATGATGATGATCATCTTCATCATCATCATCATCACATCATTATCATCATCATCCTCATCATCATCGTCATCATCATCATCGTCATCAATCATCATCATCATCATCATGTGATGATGATGATGTGGGATGATGATGATGAGGATGATGATGACGATGATGACGACGACAATGATATATGATGGGGATGATGATGATAATGATGATGATGATGATGATGATGATGGAGATGATGATGAGGATCATGATCATCGTCATCATCATCATCATCATCATTATCATCATCATCGTCATCATCATCGTCATCATCATCATCATCCTCATTGTTATGACAATGAGGATGATGATGATGATGATGTGATGACCATGATGTTGAGGATGATGATGATGATGATGATGATGATGATGACGATGATGATGAGTCATCGTCATCATCATTATCATCATGATCCTCATCATCATCACATCATCATTATCATCATCATCAATCATCATCATCATCATCATCGCCATCAATCATCATCATCATCATTATCATGATGATGATGTGGGATGATGACGATGAGAATGATTGATCATGATGATGTTGAGGATGATGAGGATGATGATGATGTGGGATGATGAGGAGGATGATGATGATGTGGGATGATGAGGAGGATGATGATGACGATGATGATGATTCCTCATCATCAATCATCATCATCATCATCATCCTCATCCTCATCCTCATCATCATCCCTCATCATCATCCTCATCATCATCATCATCATCATCATCATCAATTATTTCTCCGTCATGAATATGAAATAATCCATGTTGTTGTGTGTTGTTAGTACTTATATTTATATTACTTTTCCTCAATATTTTACATTGTTGTAGGCATAATGGCTTGGGCCTCTACCCCCATGTTACTATTCCCTATTGAAGAACAGTTGGATATCATTCTAGACGATTTTTCATTAGCACAATTCACTATACCTAAACAATGGCGTTATCTAAACGGAAGACGCTACATGGCTGGTGAAGTGACCCTAAATTTTGGAACTTCAACATCTATTATCGAGGTTAAGTATGATGTTGACGGAAATCCTGTATCCACATCCAGTTGGTGCGAGTGGGTTGGGAAGATGCTATAGGGCCGTAGTGACAAGATTTTTCTTCGACCGGTTGGCCATAATACCATCAAGGTTTGGATAACGAACATCAACAATGAGACGCCCGATCATCTGGACCGATTTGAGTACCCGACAAAGGATAGTACATATTTGGACTCATTCGATGAGGATAACACACCCGATTTCCCTTCTATTCCCACTGTTGGTAGCATCCATTTCCCTATTGCCATCAGTTTAGATTTATCTAACAACGATGAGCTCCGCAACACAACAACATCAACAAATTTACTTTCCTATATATGCACATATTTAGGGGTTTAATTAGCTACTGTCATGTTATTTTCTAAACTTTGTTGTCATAATTAGTATTTTGATAAAATGTTCAACTTTGAAAGATGATTTCTGAATGAATTATTTTTTAATTGTCTTATCTATATACATGTGTTTGTGAAGATGGAATAAATGAATGTTTCTGTGTGTGTGTGAAAAGAAATGAATGGAACTGTAGGTTGCTAAATGTGTGTGAATATATGAAATAGAGGAATGAAATACAGGTTTCTACATGCATGTGTGTGCGGTGAATCATATTTGAAATTAAATGTGCTTATTATACATGTGTGTGAATCACATGATCTATATAAAATATATAATTTGTATGCATCTTGTCAATATTTGCAGGATTGTGGCTTGTTGTTGGCTGAAATCAAAGGGATGTTGTAAACCTGCAGTTCAGAAATGAACTGCAGGTTCTGCATATCCTACTGACCAGCCGGACAACAGGCCTGGGAGCTGATAAGAAAAAAACAAAACATCAGCATCGGTTAAATATCAAAAACCGACAACGAATGCTTAACTGTGTCGGCTGTTTGTTATAAACCGACGCCTATGGTCCGACTGCTGGCGTTTTTGGGTTAAATTGTAATCGGGAACGGCTTTCTGTTGTAGGTTATGTAATCGACGCTGAAGGTGTTTACGTTTAGTGTCACCCACTTGGGTGTCGCTTCAAAACCGACGACAAATGACTTACTTAACCGACACGAAATGTGCTATCAGTACTAGTGAGAAGAGGATTTGACCCTAGTTATGCATACTATAATGCAAAAGGGAAATCCCAAAAGAAACTTGCTTTATATAAAGAAAGGAAAAAAGATAAAAGAAAAATCTAACCTAGATACTAGCTACATTGTACATTTCTTTTCTAACATATATACGAACAAGGCAGAATGTATGTTGTAGAATTAAGTAAAACTTTCTAACTGTATGCTAATGTTACTGCTGTGTGTTTTCCCCTTTTCAACCATAATCTATACCACTATAAAAAGAGCGAGTTCACGTTGCGCTCTCCTTGATTCTCTCTCTTCTCACAATTTTTCGTAACTTTTTTATATTTGTTTAATTTTATATTTTTTCTTTCATGATAAAATCAGTTGCCATGTCTTTTCTAATGAGGAGTCAGTAAACAACACATTTTTAAATTTTCTACAAGCACTTATGAGAATTATCATTATCCTTTCGGGCAGTTATCATTATCTTTTTGGAAAATTTTATTTAATATTTAATGTAAGATAAACATATTCAATGGGGCACAATTACCATTATCTTTTTGAGATGTTTTATTTTTTAAAATATTTAAATAAACATGTTCAATGGGCGTGTGTTTTGCTAGTAATAGAAAAACAATGAACGAATCGCCCAAACTTGAGGGTGTTAGCCCTTGAACACGCAATGTGTTCGACGAAATTGGATGCACAGATAGCTGCGAGTCGCCAGAAGAAGTAATCGAGGTGTCCCTGGACCCTTGTTGAGGTCGTCGGGATCCACCCTGGGGAGCCGTCCCCGACGGTGAAGGTTTGGACGGCGGACACGAGGAATGAGCTGAGGTAGTTCTAGCAGAGATGGAGAGGAGGTAGATGGCTGTACCCATCTCCTTCATGGAGTCGGGGCTCTTGGTCGAAGAAGAACTCAAGCTGGCCGATGAAGTTGAGCGCCTCTGACCCACCAATGAGGAAGTAAGCCGGTAGTTGTCACAGCATGTTGATGAGCTGCCTGCCGGCGTGGACGGCGTCAAGACGCACGGTCTCAATGATTGCAACGGCAGCCATGGCGAGGATTATGAGGAACTGGCCGGCACCCATGCGTTGGAACAGGCTGAGGCCACGAGGATTGCCAGTGTACCTCCCCGCAGCTGGCGCCACGACGCGGTCGTCGAACAAGGTCCAGCAGACGATGAAGACGACTTCCACGGCAGGCAGGGAGGCAACGGGGACGTTGAAGAGTCCGAACACTTCTTGGTCCATGGTAGCGCCTTGCTCGATGACGGTGGTCATCATCTGGCAGTATGCAACGGAGAAGACGACACTGGTGAGCCATGTTGGAACCATGCGGATCATAAGAGCCTTGAGCTCCTCTACCTGCGTGACAGTACACAGCCTACACGGTTCCGGAGACAGTGCTGCTTTGTCAAGGAACTTGAAGTCGGAGGTGTGGGTCAACCTTGCATACTCATTTGCTAAGGTGTAATAGTACTTCATTACAATCAAATGTCCACTTTTCAGATTTAAATTTTATTTGGTTTTGATTGAATTGACTTTGCATTTCACTTTTGGCTAGAAAAGCGTAGAATTGGTACCGCGCTGAAATTGGGAGGGGTCGGGTGCAGTTGCCTCATCTGTACAGCTGGCAAAAGCTGGATGTTCGTACCTGTGCAAGCAGCAGCCGGTACCAGGAGTACAGCGGCGAGCAGAAGCCGGTAGGGAGAAAAAGTTGCGGGTCTGTGCTGTCTTCGTTGTTAACTCACCAAATTAATCAGAGAAAATCGTTGACCAAATAAAGTTCGGGCAGTGCCAAAGATACGGTTATGTTTGACATGTTTTCTAATTCTTAAAACTACACCCTATTACTTCTTACCAAACTGGCCCTCAGCAGCGGCAGTGGCATCTTGCTGCTCGTATTCAACGCTGTCGTCGCTGATAGTCTTCTCGTACAACAGGCTGGGATCCGCGGGAACCTTGACCCCCATCTTCCTGCACGACGCGGCGAGCACCTGGTGGACACTCTTGAGCGGGCTCCCCGTCGCCATTCTCTTAGGCTGCGTTTGGTACACCGTCGCCATAAATTTAATTGTTGTTTGAGATAACGGCAGATAAACTTGAAGGTAAGATGTTCGGTGTTTGATATACAAGTAAGTAAATTATTTTTATCTAATAAACAACGTCTATTATGTCCTTTGTTATACTAGTAATTACACGTGTTTTGCACGTGATATAATTAACATTGGAATCTTTTGGTACATTTTTCTTTTCTCATATACATGCCACTTTTTGTAGTAAACATGTAGTAATACTTTCTTAAATGCATGGGTTTAACATACATATATGAGATATATTGAAGTTTTTGCTAACTTAAAATCATATATCCTACAAAATTTATATTTGGAATTAGTTTTTTTATTAAAATTTCTATGCAATTTCGTGTATCTAGTAGCTTGTAATTTCAAATATTATGTAGCTAAACCTCGTTAATGTACTTTAGTTCCAAAGATCATTATTAATAACTTCGATTGCATGGACAAAAGTACATAAATTCTCTTAAGGTACATACATGACTATGCTTAATGATGCATGGCCTTCAGATTAGTCAACTTTGTAAGTGAAAAAATCATTCATGTATAGAAATATATACTTTATATTGATTCTTTTTGTGATTAATGATAAAATCTATAGGAACCCATCCTCATATTACTTTCTAGATATCAAATAATTAGTTGCCTAACCGTAGAAAATTTAGAAAAAGTCTCATATAATGTATAATCCTTTTTTGTTAAAAATAAAATTTAAATTAAAAATAATGGTTGTTAGCTTAGTTATATATTATATGGTTTATTGTTGATATCAATTCCCTACTTAAACTTGTCTTTATTGTCTTTAGCATATTTCAAAGAAATTTCACTTGAGATTCTACTATCTGGTATATTAGCACAACGTGACAACAATATATGAGAGTTACAGTCAAAAGAAAAAGGAGTATCTAGGGACAAGTGACCCACTCAGGTCCTGAGATAGTGCATGGATACATGTGTGTGAAATTCCTCTCTCCTCAGGGAAGATATTATGAGAGGAATAGTGACAAAGAAACGGGGGTATCTATGGACAATGTGAGTACATATACATACATATACATATATATACCTATATATATATATATATATATATATATATATATATATATATATATATATATATGAGTCAGGCTAGAATACGCTCGAGTGTATCCGGAGTGGAATACACTGAAGTAGTTTTTCATGATGCAATATTTTTTTTTTAAATCTAATCCATTGATCTTCTTAAACATCTCGTGAACAACTCAGATATAAAATTTGAGCCCGTTTAGATATGTATAGCTCATGTTATGAAGACCACAAAAATTATACATTTCAAATTAGTTTTGTGCATCGATTTTGTTGCCCTTGGATGAGTGACTTACACTCATCCAAATGGGCTAAAAATTTGTATGTAGCCTAGTTATAGTATGACAACGAAGATGAATGGTTTACATTTTGCAAAAAAATAGTCTTGATATGCAAACACACTTGAGTATATTTGTGTGATCCGTACACTGGAGTGTATTCTAGTCTGACTCTCTCTCTCTCTCTATATATATATATATATATATATGTGTGTGTGTGTGAGAGAGAGAGAGAGAGAGCTTATATTTAAAGCACTTGAGGTTTTTTTATTTTTAACAACATATCATGATGTTACAAAAATAGTAAACATGTACATAATCTACTTTCAACATTGCAAATGTAAGCTTGTGCTAGTAACTTGATAAGGAAATAATGTGTGCCTATATCATATTCTAGACCAACCTAGACAATTAACACTTGTCTAATAACATATCTAGATTTGTGTATCATAAGATTTTGCAACATGTATCATCCACCTAGTGACGATTATAAAATAGTTATCATAAAACATAAATGATGCATACTATGTGACAATTATATATATATATAAATATATATATATATATATATTTATATTTATATATATGTATGTATGTATGTATATATAATTCAATATATTAATTTAAACTATTTTGTTAGTATGCTTTTTTGAGCACCTATAATATTGCTATACATATAAATCATCACATGTATGTGAAAACAAGGAAACTTATTCTAATGCCAATAAACATCTCTGTTTGTTTCATGAACACATATCACAATATAGGGATAATGGAAAAGTGAACATATTTAATATTTTTATATTTATATCTACTTTAAGTTAAGTAAATAATTGTATTCACTATAACATGAATGTAATGTAATACATATTGTGTTACAAGACGTGTATTGTATATTAGATAATTCAAGTAGAATTGGAAGTACTTCAACTTGAATAGAACCTACCTTTACACGTCCTATAAGTAAATGCAAATACCTTATAGTTAGCTTTGATTTATTTCACCTCACATCATTGAACTTTGTTATTATTGATCTCTAAAAATTACATGATGTAAAAATAAAACCTAGGCTTAGAGTTGCATGCATAACACACATGTATAATAACAAACACAGATACACATTCTCAAAGATGAAGCATGCATGTAGATAGAGATCATAAAGTACTTTGATATGACAAGCTAATCTCAAATATGTTTTCGTAAGTATCTTATAAAATTTCATTCTTTATCAATGTGAACATTCATTTGAGATGGGTTTCTATAACATAATTGTGTAGAACTCTTATACATCTTAGATCACCATTACCTAAAAAGTTAGGAAGAGAGTATCAAACAAAATGTTAGTGTTCAGCTATAATATGAAAAGTGTTAAAACTACATAGAGAGTAAAATGAATAATAAAGAACAAATGAGAAAAAAAAATCAAAGGTTAAAGAAAATTCGTGACCACTCTTGTTCCACAAAATGCTATATCACTCCAAGAGTTTCTTTGAAAAAAGAAATAAGTGGATTTGAAAGAACATAAAAATTAAAATAAGATAAAGTAGAGAAAGATTTATCCTTTGAGTTGACCAATTATAAGTCAAATATCTTAAGCAAGATAAATATGTGAATAAAGATCCTCAGAGGTGTGTTTGTATTGGAAGTTTATCCCCATATTTGTTTGAATATAAAAGAAAATATCAAATAACATTGTGAATTCAATCCTATATTTTAAACTATTAAAGCTATTTTTTATGTTGTACACATAAATGACGTACCTCTCTGTATTGGATTCAAGAGAAATATAATCTCATATACCTGACATTCCATTTATTAATGGTAGTAGTTGAATATTGTTCTTATCTATGATGACAATGCATGATGTCATCAACAACCATCAATCAAATGTTTAGTGTTAATAAATAATTAGAAGACATCAAATGGATTTATAAAAAAGCAAATGTATGGAATTGACCTAAAAAATGATTGATGTATTTTAGGAAAATTACAAAAGGACGAATGTTATAGTGTTTATTAAATGTTCAAAAATTTAGAACTTGTACACTTGTATAATTTCTATGGGACCTTGTAAGCAAAGTGATCTATCTATAATTTGCCAAAATTTGTACCTGCATCTGATGTTATATTATTAGATTGAGTCACTTTGAAAGTGTAGTAAAAAATAAACAATATTGAATCTAAAGGATTTCAAGAGTTTACTAAATGGTTTACTCTAATGACAATCAGATATAGATTGCAATGATGAATATAAGAATTTATAAGAATAATGTAACATATGAATGCTTACCCAGTATTCCTGGAATATGGCAAGCAACATCTGTTAATTGTTGGACTTTATTATGAATGCTCCGGGCAGTAAATCATGAATGATGTCTAAACTCCTTTTTTATAATTTTTTTTAAGATAAAAAGCAAACCTGAGAAGATCAATACAACGGGAGCAACAATCCTAAATATTAAGCGGCAAAATGTAGCATCTCTGAGATGGAAAAAATACAATGTGTCCCAAATTTTAGAGATGAGGCACAATTAAGAAAATGGATCATACCCATCTGTCCTACCATAGGGATTATCTGGTCACTGAAATTCGGTTGTATATAGCAGACTTGTGGCATTATTGGAGTAAAAAATTCTGGAGGTCTTTCTCAAAACCACACAACAAGAATTCAGTGAATTCATTGATAGATAAAGTTGACTAAGTGGATTCTCAGGTTTGTTATTTGTGATATGCGCTAGATTTCAGTACCAAGGAAGTCATAACCAACAATACGATGAACAACCCCTTCATTGTAAAATAAATTAGTATATCAGATTCCTTTCCGTCAACCACATGTTGCACCCTGACCACCGAGGACAACCACAATAGAACACTGAATCCTATATCAGAGTCATCTACTGCATGCCTCTCTATTAAGTAGGCTCTTACACAATAGAGTTGTATTGTGTTCGCAATCGGAGTACGTGTTCTAGTCAACAAAACAAGCATCCTCCTTTCCTAGTACCTTGATTGGATTGCTTCCTCCTTAGCTGATGATGGGTATTGCTGATGACTGCTGCTCAATGTTTGCACCTACTCATTGCGAAGACCTCCCAACTAAGTCAGGTTGCACACACCTCCTCCTCATCTATGTTTGTTAGGGACTTGAAGTTATTTAAATATGTATGCCTCTGTCTTCCACAACATGTTCTTCTAATTACTCTAGCCATGGAAAACACTTGCCCTCCACAAAGGAGATAAATATCCTGCCTCCATTAAAATTCCACTTGTGGACAATAGTCCATTGAAATACTCTTGTAGACACATTGTGATAAGACTGCTGGTAGTATCCTTTCCTGTCTCTGGAAGTAGCAGTAGTCTATGTTCCTTTTCTATAGAACCCATGATCTATGAAGGCTTCAACGAGTGTTTAATAGTGAGCAGAAGATCTGAGTAAGATTTTGTTGGTAAGCTTCCATGAAAGTGATAACATACTAAAAGAATAGAAGTTTATTGGGAATTAGGGATGACAAGACACAAAGCCAATAGTCCTGTAGTTTTATGAAACTAAGAAGATGTATTTTTATCTAATTCCCTATTGTGTGTAGGGAATTAAGATAAGCAATTTTAGAAACTAAGAAGACGTAATCGTATCAAATTCCCCGTTGTGTGTACGGAATTAACATAATAGAAACCAGTAAGAGTCCGTCTGTTGTAGGGAATCAATGAGGACGGAGACGAGTGCTAACACTTAGATTGATAGAATAGTAGATGTATCGAGAAATCTAGGTTTGGTGGTAAATTGATATTTACGATAAGTAAATAAGCTCTCAAAAAATTATCTAGTTAATTAAATTTTACGACAACTTGTTTATGATTTAAATAGTATAGCAAACAACAAACAATTTTCCACACCGTGCCTGCTTGTCATGTCAGTGTCAGACCCGTGAAACAAATGCTGCCTTAGTATAGTTAGGGGCCCCTCTTGAACTTGGAAGTTCACATTTTAGACTTACATTTGATGGTCCATTGATGTCTTTCTCTTAGTATAGTCAGGGGCCCCTCTTGAACTTGGAAGCTCACATTTTCTCAAGAAATAACATCCACTAATCTAAAAAGAACCAAGCTGTAAGGAGTGGGACCCGATAGGGGATCCACTCCCTACTAGAAAAGAAAAGGCCACATCCCTTGAAACAAATACCACATAATTTTTTTCACCAAAGGGATGTGTATCAATACTTTCTACATGTATGTATCATAGTACCAAAAATATAGCAGCAGAATCAGAAAGTTCTAACTATTACAAAACTTATTATCATTATACATCACTTCACCAAACATGGGTGTCAAAAAGGAAATCTAATCATATAAGCCAAAGATCAAGCTGAGGGTCATCTAACCACCTATTCAAAGTCTCCCAAAAGCTTAGCTACAATGTTGAAGTCCAAGTCCTCCTTGCTCGGCCTGGGATTGGAAGCATACCCCACAAAAGAAGAGAAGAAAGAGAAACATCAACAAAAGCTGGTATGTGCATACTAAAATAGGAAATTGAGAAATATATGAAAATAAGGATATCAATTATAAATACTTTCCACAGAAGAGGAAAATACTACCCAAAGGAGCATAAAAGAAAAGAACATTCATAGCATGATGAAAGAAAAATATAAGTTCAAAGAATCCATATGTTTCACCTGTGACAAAACTAGAATAATATATCATGTAGGTAAGAAATACACATCTATCAAAAATGTAGAGCGAGTAGGGTCGTGTATACATCTGCTCTATAATAGGGCAGTGGCAGGGTCTATCAACATCTACCTAGTAGGAATTTTAACATCTGCCTATATATATAAAAATATGTAGGGATTTCCACATCTACATTCATATGTGGAAATTTTCACATCCACATAAATTCACATTCAACATTATACTAGTAGTCACCACATGATGCATAACAAGGATAAACAAGAGATATGAAATCAAAAATATTCAACAAGGTGTGCTACATATACATCCACAACATGATGGGAAAAGAAGCACAAAACATCCACTACAAGGTGAGCATAAACATCCAAATTAATGCAGGCACAAAGCACAAGATAAGAGTCCAAGAGAATATTCAAGGTCATAATAATAATCAGTTCATAAGAACCATGATATCAAAAGAATAGAGAATTTTGCACGATAGTATCCATAGGATCAAAAGTAAGACAAAAATTGGTTAATTTCCCAATAGAGGGATAGGGGATACATCATAAATTTAGAAAGAGGAATTAGAATGCTCATTATAGAAATAATGTGGGATGCAATCATACCCCAACTTCAGAGTCTATACAGTCCAAAGTCCAACCTAATTCCAAGCATAGGCCTTCAAAGAACCTATAGGGAAGGTGGATAAGTTAATAAGTAAGGTTCCCAAGCTTAGAGAGGATGGTTTCTCCAACAAAGCTCCTATCTCGAGTGAGAAGCACCTTCTCCACTTTAGAGGTGAAAAACCCTAACAAAAGAACATGGAGATGAGGTGTTTATGAGTTCTAGGTAGGGTTTAACCATGGAAGACCATGTCTTTGACCTGGAGGAAGGTTGAAGGAAGAGGAAGATCAGGAAAAACGAAGAAGATAGAGAGAAAATCACTTTCCTTGGTCAAAAACCCTAGAAGAGGACCTTGGAAACCCTAGGTAGGGCTAGATGGAACTCTAGGAGACCTTTTTCTCAATAAGGGGAACATCTTCTCCCTTGGACATCCTAGTTCTGCATCAAAATAGAGAAAGATAGGTACTCTAAGATAGAGGAAATAGGGAGTGAGCAATGATTTCAAATTGGATCTAGGAAGGGGTATATATAGCTTCATGTTTAAGGAAGGGGTCAAGCATGAGGTGTACATGGAGTTTTCCATGTGTCAATAGCCTAGAGATTCTATGTCCATGTAGAACTTACCTCAGTTACTACCCACACTTTCTCTCTTTTATCCATATCCTTATCCTTATCTTTATCTTTATCCTTATCTTAACCTTTATCCTTATCTTTATCTTTATATTTATCCTTATCTTGACCTTTATCCTTATCCTTATCTTCATCCTTGTCCTTGAAGAGAAATACTTCCAAACCAAATATAACTAGGATCCCCAAAGCCCAAAAAAATTGAGAATGATAAGCGAACCTATTAGGATCATAATGCTTGTGACAATATACACAGAAAACCTCCTGATTGGGTAAATTGTAGAAAAGTCCAGAATGTACCTAAAATTGCATAACTTGCACAAACAACATCCAAATTGGGCCAAACTTCATATACATATATTTGATGTGTTGAATATGAATTTGCCACTATTTCTATATTTTGGAGTTATATAATCACATTATTCATTACTTATGCCTTTTACTCATTTTCTCTCTCCTAAACTTATCCTAATATTTCAAGGTTGTCCAAATTAGATGAAATTTGACATGTTGGGTAATTTTGATATGTAGATTCTAAATTTATAGTTTGTTTCCACTTTTGAGACTTATTTTTGTGAGATATGTCATATCGCCCATTAATGACCCATTATCTAAATTATTCATCCAATTAAGTTTCTTATCTTCATATTACCACCAAAATGAGTTGTGGAAACTTTTATGTATCCATTATAAACCTAAGATTAATGTTAGAACATTAGGTTATATTAAGGTGATCTAGACATGCAATATCTCACTGAGATTATACTAAACATCTATTTTAGGTCTAACCTTCAACCTTATTTGGCTAAGTCCAAAGCGTCAACATCCAGAGTAGAGTCTGAGATCTAGTATCTTACATCACACCACCCCTTAAAGGGATTTCATCCTCGAAGTCAAAATATATATAAGAAACTTATCCACCACTCCATAAAGGGTTCATCTTATTATATCAAAAAGGTTCAACTACACTTCCTTACATACTACTACAAAAGCAACATGCAAAAGGAAAACATAACTAGGAAAGATTAACTATGGAACTATGGGTCAACTTGTTCCTGTCCTTGGTCTTCATCATGAACTTCTTTAGCATCCATAGCAAAACCCCTTCCAACTTTTATTTCCATAGGCCTTCTACAATTATTTCCATTATTGTTGCCATTATTCTGGGGAGGTACTTGTTGTTGAGCTGGTGCTTGTCCATTCTTGAGCTTAGGAAACTCAAGGAAAACTTGTCCAGGTTCATTGCAGTAGTGACATATTGGCACCCTATCCCTTCTTCAGGCAATATTGTCCTCAAAATGACAATCACCTTCAGGGTGCTTCCTCTTATGATTATTTTCCTTGTAGGACTGGAAACCAGGATAGCATTCCATAGATAAGGCCTTATCCACCATATGTAGAAAGGTCAAGGGTAGTTGTGGAATAAGAGCATGACCTATGTTGTAGTTGAGCCAATAAGGAAAAGGTCATCTTTCCTTTCTTCACGCAAACCTTCAGCATACCTCTCAAGTTGGTGGAACCTTTGCACATATGCAAAAACTGACATGGGACCTTGCTTCAAACTATAGAACTCATCTTCCTTCTTCTTCAAAGCAGCAGTACATATGTACTTTCCTTAGAAGAGAGCTAAGAACTTCACCCAAGACATGGTTTAGATGCCTCTAGTCCTTGAAATTCCATTCCACCACACTATTGTGGGTCCTTCCAAGACATAGGCAACAAACCTAACCTTTTGGTGTGGAGGACATGTTATACCATCAAATATCCTCTCTATGACCAACACCCAATCATCAGATTTGTCCACCATATCTAGCTCACCCTCACCCTTGAAGTAGGGTGGTTGCATCTTCATGAAGTCAATGATTGAGTTCTCCTTGGGTTTCTCAAGCACAGAAGAATTGTTCAACTTCCCTATCATAGCTGAAGAGAGAAGTTGTCTCAGCATGGTCAACTCTTGATCAGGAGTAAGATTAGTAGCAATAGGAGTATCCTGATTACAATTTTGACTCTCAGGGGTAATGGGAGGGTCTTGTCTTGGCATCTCATACTTAGGGTTCTAAGGTGTCTCAAACCCTCATAGGTTGTCAACAAAGGAGTTCTGTCCATCCATAAGGTTTTCCTGTACAAGGCAAGGATACTAGGTGTAAGCAACCTAAGATAAAGGTAAACATCCTAAAGGGAGACAAGGTTAAAATAGTTAGACAACCGACTGCTAATGGCTCTGATACCATGCTGTAAGGAGTAGGACCCGATAGGGGATCCACTCCCTACTAGAAAAGAAAAGACCACATCCCTTGAAACAAATACCACCGAATGTTTTTCACAAAAGTGATGTGTACTAATACTTTCTACATGTATGTATCATAGTACCAAAAATATAGCAGCGGAATAAGAAAGTTCTAACTATTACAAAGCTTGTTATCATTATACATCACTTCACCACACATGGGTGTCAAAAAGGAAATCTAATCATATAAGCCAAAGATCAAGCCGAGGGTTATCTAACCACCTCTTCAAATTCTCCCAAAAGCTCAGCTACAATATTGAAGTCCAAGTCCTCCTTTATCTACCAGGGGTTGGAAGCATACCCCACAAAAGAA
This sequence comes from Alisma plantago-aquatica, assembly GCA_963693085.1. Taxonomy (NCBI): domain Eukaryota; kingdom Viridiplantae; phylum Streptophyta; class Magnoliopsida; order Alismatales; family Alismataceae; genus Alisma; species Alisma plantago-aquatica. The sequence continues at coordinate 604,129,910 of OY856413.1, forward strand.
GAGAAGAAAGAGAAACATCAAAAAAAGCCAGTATGTGCATACTAAACTAGGAAATTGAGCAATATATCAAAATAAGAATATCAATTATAAATATTTCCCATAGAAGAGGAAAGTACAACCCAAAGGAGCATAAAAGAAAAGAACATTCATATCTTAATAAAAGAAAAATATAAGTTCAAAGCATCCATGTGTTTCAACTGTGACAAAATTAAAATAATATATCATGCAGGTAGGAAATATACATCTATAAAAAATGTAGAGCGAGTAGGGACTTGTATACATCTACTCTACAATAGGGCGGTAGAAGGGTCTGTCAACATCTACCTAGAAGGAATTTTCACATCTGCCAATATATATAAATATGCAGGGATTTTCATATTTGCATTCATATGTGGGAATTTTCACATCCACATAAATTCACATTCAACCTTATACTAGTAGTCACCACATGATGCATAACAAGGATAAATAAGAGATATGGAATAAAAAATATCCAACAAGGTGTGCTACATATACATCCACTACCACAGTTGGAAAAGAAGAACAAAACATCCACTACAAGGTGGGCATAAACATCCACATCAATGCGGGCACAAAGCACAAGATAAGAGTCCAAGAGAATATACAAGGTCATAATAATAATCTAGTTCATAAGAACCATGATATCAAAAGAATAGAACATTGTGCATGATAATTTCCATAGGACCAAGAGTAAGACAAAAATTGGTTAATTTCCCAACATAGAGGAATAGGGGATACATCATACATTTAGAAATAAGAATTATAAATTGCTCAATATAGAAATAATGTGGGATGCAATCAGACCTCAACTTCAGAGTCTATATCGTCCAAAGTCCAACCTAAGTCCAAGCCTAGGCCTCCAAAGATTCTCTAAGGAAGGAGGACATGCCAATAAGTAAGGTTCCTAAGCTTAGAGAGGCTGGTTTCTCCAACAAAGCTCCTATCTCAAGCAAGAAGCACATTCTCCACTTTAGAGGTGAAAAACCCTAACAAAAGATCATGTAAATGAGGTGTTTATGGGTTCTAGGTGGGGTTTCACCATGGAAGACCATGGCTTCGACAAATAGGAAGGTTGGAGGAAGAGGAATATCAGGAAAAATGAAGAAGAAAGAGGGAAAATCACTTACCTTGGTCAAAAACCCTAGAAGAGGACCTTGGAAACCCTAGGTAGGGCTAGATGGAACTCTAGGAGACCTTTTTCTCAATAAGGGGAACATATTCTCCCTTGGACCACCTAGTTCCATATAAAAATAGGGAAAGATAGGTACTCCAAGCTATAGGAAATATGGAGTGAGCAATGATTTCGAATTGGAGCTAGGAAGGGGTGTATATATCTTCATGGATAAGGAAGAAGTCAATCATGAGGTGTACATGGAGTTTTCCATTTGTCAATAGCCTAGAGATTCTATGTCCATGCATCATCTCCCTCAGTTACTACCCACACTTTGTCTCTTTTATCCACATCCTTATCCTTATCTTTATCTTTATCCTTATCTTGACCTTTATCCTTATCCTTATCATTATCTTTATCCTTATCTTGACCTTTATCCTTATCCTTATCTTCATCCTTATCCTTGAAGAGAAATACTTCCAAACTAAGTATAAATAGGATCCCCAAAGCCAAAAAAAAATGAGAATGATAAGGGAACTTATAAGGATCATAATGCTTGTGACAATTTACAAATAAAACATCCCAATAGGGTTAATTGCAGAAAAGTCCAGAATGTACCTAAAATTGCATAACTTGCACAAACAACATCCAAATTAGACCAAACTTCATCCATAAGTTATCTTTGATGTGTTGAACATACATTTGCCATTATTTCTATATATTTTAAGTTATATAATCACATTATTCAGTACTTATGCCTTTTACTCATTTTCTCTCTACTAAACTTATCCTAATATTTCAAGGTTGTCCAAATTAGATGAAATTTGATATGTAGGCTAACTTTGTTATGTAGATTTTGAATTTGAAGTTTTTTTCCACTTTTGAGACTTATTTTTATGAGATATGTCATGTGACCCATTAACGGCCCATTATCTAAATTATTCATCCAATTAAGTTTCTTATCTTCATATTACCACCAAAATGAGTTGTGGCATATTTTATGTATCCATTATAAACCTAAGATTAATGTTAGAACATTAGGTTACATTATTGTGATCTATACATAAATTATCTCATTGGGATTATACTAAACATCTATTTTAGGTCTAACCTTCAACCTTGTTTGGCTAAGCCCAAAGCGTCAACTTCCAGGGTAGGGTCCGAGATCTAATATGTTACAGTAGACCACCCCTTAAAGGGATTTCATTCTCGAAATCAAAACATCCATAAGAAACTTATCCACCACCCCTTAAAGGGTTCATCTTATTATATCAAAAAGGTTCAACTACACTTCCTTACACACTACTACAAAAGCAACATGCAAAAGGAAAACATAACTAGGAAAGCTTAACTATGGAACTAAGGGTCAACTTGTTCCTGTCCTTAGTCCTCATCATGAACTTATTTAGCATCCATAGCAAAAACTCTTCCAAATTTTCTTTCCACATGCCTTCTACCATTATTTCCATTATTGTTGCCATTATTCTATGGAGGTACTTGTTGTTGAGCTGGTGCTTGTCCATTCTTGAGCTTAGGACACTCAGGGAAAACATGTCCATGTTCATTGCAGTAGTGACATATTGGAACCCTATCCCTTCTTTGGGCAACATTGTCATCAGAATGACAATCACCTTCAGGGTGCTTCCTCTTATGATTGTTTTCTTTATAGGACTGGAAACCAAGATAGGATTCCACATCTAAGGCCTTATCCACCATCTATTGAAAGGTCAAGGGTAGTTATGGAATAAGAGCACGAACTATGTTGTAGTTGAGTCCATTAAGGAAAAGGTCAGCTTTCCTTTCTTCACGCAAACCTTTAGCATACCTCACAAGCAGGAGGAACCTTTGCACATATGCAGAAACTGACATGGGACCTTGCTTCAAACTATAGAACTCAGCTTCCTTCTTCTTCAAAGCAGTAGTACAGATGTACTTTCCTCAGAAGAGAGCTAAGAACTCCACCCAAGACATGGTTGAGATGTCTCTAGTCCTTGAAATTCCATTCCACCACACTGTTGCGGGTCCTTCCAAGACATAGGCAGCAAACCTAACCTTCTGGTGTGGAGGACATGCTATACCATCAAATGTCCTCTCTATGTCCAACACCCAATAATTAGCTTTGTCCACCATCTCTAACTCACACTCACCATTGAAGTAGGGTGGCTGCATCTTCATGAAGTCAATGATTGAGTACTCCTTGGGTTTCTCAAGCACAGAAGAACTGTTCAACTTCCCCATCATAGCTAAAGAGAAAAGTTGTCTCAACATGGTCAACTCTTGATCAGGAGTAAGATTAGTAGCAATAGGAGTATCGCGATTAGAAGTATGACTCTCTGGGGTAACAAGAGGGTCTTGTCTTGGCATCTCATACTTAGGTTTCTGAGGTGTCTCAAAGCCTCCTAGGTTGTCAAAAAAGGAGTTCTATCCAGCCATAAGGTTTTCCTACACAAGGCAAGGATACTAGGTATAAGCATCCTAAGAAAAGGTACATCCTAAAGGGAGACAAGATTGAAAACGTTAGACAACTGAATGCTAATGGCTCTGATACCATGCTGTAAGGAGTAGGACCCGATAGGGGATCCACTCCCTACTAGAAAACAAAAGGCCACATCCCTTGAAATAAATACCACATACAATTTTTCACCAAAGGGATGTGTACTAATACTTTCTACATGTATGTACCATAGTACCAATAATATAACATCGGAATAAGAAAGTTCTAACTATTATAAAGCTTGTTATCACTATACATCACTTCAGCACACATGGGTGTCAAAAAGGAAATCTAATCATATAAGACAAAGATCAAGTTGAGGGTCATCTAACCACCTCTTCAAAGTCTCCCAAAAGCTCAACTACAATGATGAAGTCCAAGTCCTCCTTGCTCTACTTGGGGTTGGAAGCATACACCACAAAAGAAGAGAAGAAAGAGAAACATTAGCAAAAGTTGGTATGTCCATACTAAAATAGGAAATTGAGCAATATGTGAAAATAAGGACATCAATTATAAATGCTTCCCATAGAAGAGGAAAGTACAACCCAAAGGAGCATAAAAGCAAAGAACATTCATATCATGATGAAAGAAAAATATAAGTTCAAAGCATCCATGTGTTTCACTTGTGATAAAACTAGAATAATATATCATGTAGGTAGGAAATACACATCTATCAAAAATATAGAGTGAGTTGGGTCTTGTATACATCTGCTCTATAATAGGGTGGTAGCAGGGTCTGTCAACATCTTCCTAGTAGGAATTTTCACATCTGCCAATATATATAAAAATATGTAGGGATTTTTACATCTGCATTCATATGTGAGAATTTTCACATCCATATAAATTTACATTCAACATTATACTAGTAGTCACCACATGATTCATAACAAGGATAAACAAGAGATATGAAATCAAAAATATCCAAGAAGGTATGCTACATATACATCCACTACCATGGTGGGAAAAGAAGCACAAAACATCCACTACAAGGTAGGCATAAAATCTACTTCAATGCAGTAACAAAGCACAAAATAAGAGTCCAAGAGAATATACAAGGTCATAATAATAATCTAGTTTATAAGAGCCATGATATCAAAAGAATAGAGCATTGTGTAGGATAATTTCCATAGGACCAAGAGTAAGATAAAAATAGGTTAATTTCCCAACAAAGAGGAATAAGGGATATATCATACATTTAGAAAGAAGATTTTGAAAATGCTCAATATTGAAATAATGTGGGATGCAATCATACCTCAACTTCAGAGTCTATACAGTCCAAAGTCCAACCTAAGTCCAAGACTATGCCTCCAAAGAACCTCTAGGGAAGGTGGATAGGTCCAATAAGTAAGTTTCCCAAGCTTAGAGAGGCTGGTTTCTCCAACAAAGCTCCTATCTCGAGCAAGAAGCACCTTCAGCACTTTAGAGGTGAAAAACCCTAACAAAAGAACATGGAGATGAGGCGTTTATGGGTTCTAGGTGGGGTTTCACCATGGAAGACCATGGCTTAGACCTGGGGGAATGTTAAAGAAAGAGGAAGATTAGAAAAATGAAGAAAGAGAGAAAATCACTTGTCTTGGTTAAAAACCCAAGAAGAAGACCTTGGAAACCCTATGTAGGGCAAGATGGAACTCTAGGAGACCTTTTTCTCAATAAGGGGAACATCTGCTCCCTTGGAGCACCTAGTTCTGTAAGAAAATACAGAAAGATAGGTACTCTAAGTTAGAGGAAATAGGGAGTGAGCAATGATTTTGAATTGGAGCTAGGAAGGGGTATATATAACTTCATGGATAAGGAAGGGGTCAAGCATGAGGTGTACATGAAGTTTTCCATGCGTAAATAGCCTAGAGATTCTATGTCCATGCAACACATTCCTCAGTTACTACCCAAACTTTCTATCTTTTATCCATATCCTTATCCTTATCTTTATCTTTATCCTTATCTTGACCTTCATCCTTATCCTTATCTTTATCTTTATCCTTATCTTGACCTTTATCCTTACCCTTATCTTCATCCTTGTCCTTGAAGAGAAATACTTCCAAACCAAGTATAACTAGGAGCCCCAATTCCCAACAAATTCGAAAATGATAAGGGAACCTATAAGGATCATAATGCTTGTGACAATTTACAAAGAAAACCTTCCAATTAGGTAAATTGTAGAAAAGTCCAGAATGCACCTAAAATTGCATAACTTGCACAAACAACATCCAAATTGGACCAAACTTCATCCACAAGTTATATTTGATGTGAATTTGTCATTATTTATATATTTTTAAGTTATATAATCACATTATTCATTACTTATGCCTTTTACTCATTTTCTCTCTCCTAAACTTATCCTAATATTTCAAGGTGGTCCAAATTAGATGAAATTTGACATGTAGGCTCATTTTGATATGTAGATTTTGAATTTGAAGTTTGTTTCCAATTTTGTGACTTTTTTATGAGATATGTCATATGGCCCATTAACGACCCATTATCTAAATTATTCATCCAATTAAGTTTCTTATCTTTATATTACCACCAAAATGAGTTGTGGCATATTTTATGTATCCATTATAAACCTAAGATTAATGTTAGAACATTAAGTTACATTAAGGTGATCTATACATGCATTAGCTCATTGGGATTATACTAAACATCTATTTTAGGTCTAACCTTCAACCTTGTTTGGCTAAGTCCAAAGCGTCAACTTCTAGGGTAGGGTCCAAGATCTAGTATGTTACAACACACCACCCCTTAAAGGTATTTCATCCTCGAAATAAAAACATCCATAAGAAACTTATCCACCACCCCTTAAAGGGTCTATCTTATTATATCAAAAAGGTTCAACTACACTTCCTTACATACTACTACAAAAGCAACATGCAAAAGGAATACATCACAAGGAAAGATTAACTATGGAACTACGGGTCAACTTGTTCCTATCCATGGTCCTCATCATGAACTTCTTCACTATCCATAGCAAAAACCCTTCCAGCTTTTCTTTCCACGGGCCTTCTACTATTATTTCCATTATTGTTGCCATTATTCTGGGGAGGTACTTGTTGTTGAGTTGGTGCTTGCCCATTCTTGAGCTTAGGACACTCAGGGAAAACATGTCCAGGTTCATTACAGTAGTGACATATTGACACCCTATCCCTTCTTCGGGCAACATTGTCCTCAGAACGACAATCACCTTCAGGGTGCTTCCTCTTATGATTGTTTTCCTTGTAGGACTGGGAACCATGATAGGATTCCACAGCTAAGGCCTTATCCACCATCTATTGAATGGTTAAGGGTAGTTGTGGAATAAGAGCATGGCCTATGTTGTAGTTGAGTCCATTAAAGAAAAGGTCAGCTTTCCTTTCTTCACGCAAACCTTAAGCATACCTCTCAAGCAGGAGGAACATTTGCACCCGAAACTGACATGGGACCTTGCTTCAAACTATAGAACTCAGCTACCTTCTTCTTCAAAGCAGAAGTACATATGTACTTTCCTTGTAAGAGAGCTAAGAAATCCACCCAAGACATGGTTGAGATGTCTCTAGTCCTTGAAATTCCAATCCACCACACTGTTGCAGGTCCTTCCAAGAAATAGGCAGCAAACCTAACCTTCTGGTCAGGAGGACATGTCATACCATTTGTGGCAACACATCCCACTATCACACAAACAACGAGGTGTTACGCGAAAACGTGCAGAAAACACCATAAACCACAAATTACCTAAAACATGGGTTAATTAAAACCGATTGTAGAAAGTGGAATAACTGAGAAACTATTACATTTAGGTCCTCATCTTGCAAAGAAACATGTTATATAAACATATACAAGGCTTGATATGTGTCCACAGCTTAAAGGATCAGCTGTCTTATCATCACATGAGTTCATCACCTGCTATATGTACATAACGGCCCACATCTGGCCAGCAGCAGGATATATAAACTATCAATAGATATACATCATGAAACAACATCAAAACGCTCCCAAGGACCTGAGAGTACAGGGATGACTCTAAGACTCTACTACAAAATGACCAGAACAACAGCATGTCCATCTCTTGCCTTCTACTACTCGTCTTGCTGCTCGGCCGCAACTCCGCGACCACCACCACGTCTAGCTCGAACAACTAAAAAGGTTGTAAACCAGTGGAGTGACACACACAGTCCTAGGGAGAAACATAACTCCCCACCGAAACTATAAAACCAAAGGAAGATTAAAGCAACAACAACAGATAACTCGTAAAGCATAGAATAAGAGCAGTCTATATAGCAAAGGTATTTGTACCGTCAAGCTTACCAGGTTGTACGGAAGGCATATCACCAATTATCTCTCTATGGAACAAGATTGACAAGATATGATTTATAAGATCTTATCACATAACATAAGGAACGTATAAGCAACTGCATGTATAACAAGATCAACTACGCAAGAAAGGCCTCAACCAATGTTCCATGTTTTGTCTTAAGAAGTAAATACTATTTGGCTGGATTATGTATTATTATGCCCTAAGGAAGTGAGCCGTACCGCTCAGATCCAACCGACGGCTGCGAAACCCGGAGTCGATGCCATACAAGGTCAATGGAAGAGCCGAACTCCATGACCTCCCACCTCATGGTCAGTGCACGAGTACAACACAAGCAGGACCGCAGTCTCATGCTTAAGTGGCCTCAGCCACAGGGTTAGCTCCCGCAGGCTACCCTCTACCTAGCCCACCTCGGTACAGGTCTCGACGCTAGTGAAACTGAGCCACAGGCCTGTTCACCGTGCTTTGAGCCATGAACGCATTCATGCTCCCATATCACATATCCTGAGCCATGTGCCTGTTAACCATGCTCTATACATATCACGAGTCTGCAACTGTAGCTGCACTCGCATCCTCTCTATTTTAGGCTAGGAGAAACATCGCATATTCAACAATATGCGCTTCGGGTTAACCCGCAGGAGAACCCGTTTCACCATCACCAGCTCCTGACTTGATGGATCTATGGCCAGGGCAAACTACAAGATATGTTCCACTGTGATTATTTAATGTATTTCAAGTGGATTGCAAGATTCAACCAAGTTATATAATATGCAAACTATAACAAGAATAAATGACATGAAACTCAAAATCATGCTTTTACTATCCTCAACATCATCTTGATCCATCACAAGGATCCAACATTACATGTTACCACTTGGCCTCTTGCCAATCCTATAGATCCATCACAAGGATCATCACATTGCCATGGGATCTCAATCCCTCATCACATAGTGCCACTGCCTCATAAGGCTTACATCATCATCATGGGATAGCAATCCCAGCACTTTATCCAAACTCAGGTCCTCAGACCAAAACACCTCATGCATATTATTTCATTATCAAGAGTCACCATCAAAGCAGTGTTACTCAAACATATATATACCTCATAGCCCTTTTACCTGGCTATGCATCTATAAGAACCCTGCATGGTTAGTATGCACAATCATCAAGGATTAACAGAAAGATCATTTTATTAAACATAGGGTGACATTTGATGATCATATGTCTTATCATTCATGCCACAACCTGTGACCATAGACATAGGTCATATCATTAAGCCAAGCATCTTATAGTCTTACCATTTACTCAGCATTATACTTATGGTTCAAGGTGATCATAAACATAAGTAACAAAATGTCAGGTTACATAGATGTGATCAACCATATCGATTACTATCAAGCATATCGGTAGAAGGGACAAGACCCTCACCAAAAGCACTCACTACCCTCGCCAAAGGTAGTATCGGGCAGGGTACTCTCCCCTATCGTCCAAACACTTTTCCCACATATCGGCCAAACAAGTTAGCCACAAAACGGCCAAGCACACAACAAGGTATCAGACTGCTACATATAACGGGTAACAAGGAACCAAGCCATCTTGTGCACTAATGTGTATCGTGCAACGCGTGTCGTGCACCGCAAGTTGTGCAACACTGTGTCAGGTATCAAGGGTACAACGGCCACAAAGCCTATTGAGAAATAGAGCCTAAGCGCGTGACACACAACTCTGTGTCGTGCAACGACGCGTCATGCATCAAGGAACCCGAGGCATATCGTGCACCCAAGTGTATCGTGCAACGCCATGCATTTCGTGCCTCACAACCACGCCATGACGCCCAACACATAGCTAACCATAGAACTTCATAACGTCCATGATATAATAGATCTAGGCCACCATCCCAGGTCAGGTGTATCGGACAACACCACTCAACAAGGAGTAACGCCCAAAGGATGCAACTCAAACAGGCGACAAGGGAACCTGTCGTGCAACAAGGCGACGACTGTGGTGTGACACCCGACACAAGACCAGACTACAATGCCCAAGACGTTCAAGGTGTGAAAGCACCAAGCAACCAACTGAACAAGGTGCATCGGGCAGGGCATGCAGCCAGATGTGACGCCCGACACACACACACAAGGCAGGAAACAAGGGTAACACCCAACGCAACCTTCTCAAGCCAACCCTCACTCTAGATCAATAGGGGTATCAGGTAACATCACTCCAGGACCATATCGGTCAAGATGAAACCCACAACCAGGTTGTCATCAACCTCAAGCACAAAGGGCACCAAAACCCTAAAGGATCAAGAAGATGGCTCACCAATCAACAACCAAGAGAGAGGGGTCTTGCACACCTCTTATCACTAATCGGGCAACTCAAGGAACAACCTCAACCAAGGTCCACAACCACTACATAGCTCACTTTTCAAGTCCATGGTGAGAGGAGGGTGTTTCTCAAGCCACTAGAACACAAGCTCACCTCTCAACTAAAATGAGAGAGGAGTGTTGCTCATATTACTAGAACTCAAACTCACTCCTCTAGACCTAGGAGAGAAAGGGGTGTTGCTCACCAAGAAAACCCTAGGATATAGCTCGGCCAACAAGAAACAACTAGGAAAGAAACTCAACTAACAACATGCATAGCCGATATGATCACAAGAAACACATAAGAACATAAAAGAAGGTAGTATAGTTAGGGTTAGGAGTTATGTAACCCGCCTTAAGCAAGCTCCGAGCTCCTAGCTCCAAGAACCACCACAAGAAGAGAGCAAGGCACTCTAGGGTTCGACCACCACTAGAGGAAGAAGGAGACTCCAAGAAGGATCAGCCACCAAGCTTGCAAAAAGGAAGGGGGTATCGTGCACCAAGGGGGAGGAAGACTAAGGAACTAAAGGGATCCTTAGAAAGAGAAAGGAAGCACATATATAGGAGAGGATGGAGGAGAAACCAAGGAAAGACAAAGCAAGGTGTCACCCACCTAGGGACACTTGTCCATGGGTAATGCCACCACTCTAACATGCCCTAAACACATGTCTAAGGCCATTTCCACATGCAAGCATCAAACACCAAGTGTCCACTAGTGGTGACACAAATGAGGTCAAAGAGGGTCAAAGGGTCCATGGGCAATACACCTCTACTCCACCATGGCCGACACACCATAGGGCGACACAGCCACAGGGCGACACAACCATGGCCGACACACACCCTGGGCGACACAATGCACACCTGCCTGACACAAGGCTCACTTGCCCGACACAAAGGTCCAACAAGGCAAAGGCAAGGCACAACAAGGCCCACCAAGGCTCAACCAAACCCAAAGGAACTCAAGCAACGAGCCTAAACCTTCCTCTCAACACTAGAGGAAGCAAGGAGAGGGAGGAACACCTCACAAGGTGGCAAACTTGCCCAAAAACCCTAGACTTGGGTTATTTGCAAGTAGTACCTCCAGCTCTCAACAAAGCACCAACAAACCCTAATCACCACCAAAGGTGATTAGCAAGCAACTAAGCATCAGGGTTAAGCAAAGCAAACAGGATACGAAGGTTAGGGTCCTTACAAACTAACCCTCTACAATGGGATTTCATCCTCGAAATTCGAAGAGAAAAGCGAGGGATACTTCCTCCTCATCTCTTCCTCAAGCTCCCATGTGGCTTCCTCAACGCCACGATGATGCTAAAGAACCTTCACAAGAACCATGTCCTTCCTCTTCAACTTCTTAACTCTTTTTTCAAGGATCATCACTGGACCTTCCTCGTAGGTCACATCTTCATCAAGCTCAACTTCGACTGGCTGTATCACTGTCCCTGTATCTGGGTGACTTTTCTTCAGCATACTGACATGGAACACTAGATTGAACCTGTGCAACTCTGGCGGCAGCTCCAACTCGTAAGCTACCTTGCCAACTTGTGCTATGACCGGTGATGGTCCCAACTATCTAGAAACTGCAAAACACAAGCCCAAAGGAGATCCTCCAAAGTCTGAATAGTCCTCTCAGACTGTCCATCTGTCTGTGGGTGAAAAGCGGTACTGAACCTCAACTGCGTTCCCAACGCTTTGTGCAACTGTTCCCAGAAACGACTCATGAACTGCGGACCTCTGTCGAAAACTATCGTTACTGGCACACCGTGCAAATGCACTATCTCATCTACATATACTTGAGCAAGCTTCTCGGCTGTATACGTTGTCTTTACAGGTATGAAATAGGCAGACTTCATCAATCTGTCCACTATCACCCAAATGGAATTATGATTCCTAGTTGTCCTGGGCAGACCAACTACGAAATCCATGGTTATATGATCCCATTTCCACTGCGGCATCAACAGGGGTTGCAATGTACCTGCCGACTTCTGATGCTCAACCTTAACTTGCTGACATACCACACATCTAGCCACAAACTCCGCTACATCTTTCTTCAAACCGGGCCACCAATACAAGTCCGTCAGATTATGATACATCTTGGTGACACCAGGATGCATAGCATACATCGACATGTGTGCTTCCTCGAGCACTATCTTCCTCAGATCACCAGCATCGGGGACCACCATCCTATCACGATAGCAAACTAGTCCATCCTCGGAATCATGGAACCCATCACGCTTTTCGCTGCCAAACTCCAATCTGATCAACTGTACTATATCATCTGTTTGCTGTGCATCTTTGATTTGTTGTCTCAGCGCAGGCTTGACTTGCATATGTTCTAAAATTCCAGCTAACAAGGAAACTTCCATCTGCACATCCATTTGTCGCAAGGAAACAAGCATATCCCGTCTATGGCATACCAAGGAACTCAACTGTGCCTTCTTCGTAGAAAGAGAAGAGGACTTTCGACTAAGCGCATTAGCTACCACATTTGCCTTACCAGGATGATACTCGATGGTGCAGTCATAATCATTGATTAGCTCCATCCATCGATGTTGTCGCATGTTCAACTTGTTCTGTGAAAAGATGTACTTCAGATTCTTATGATCCATAAAGATCTGACACACCTCCCCGTAAAGATAGTGTCTCCAAATCTTTAACGCATGAACCACTGCTGCCAACTCCAAATCATGAGTCGGATAGTTCTCTTCGTGTTTCTTAATCTGTCGTGAAGCAAAAGAAACCACATGATCTTCCTACATCAGCACACAACCTAAACCTTTCTTGGAAGCATCACAGAAGACAACATAGCCCTTCCTAGGCTCTGGCATGATTAGTACTGGAGCACTAGTCAACTTTCCTTCAAACTTTGGAAAGCTTGCTGGCAATGATCATCCCAGACAAAAGGTGCATCCTTTCTAGTCAACTTTGTCATCGGCAACGCAATCGTACTGAAGTCCTTGATAAACCTCCGATAGTATCCTGCTAAACCCAGGAAACTACGAACTTCTATCGGCGTCTTCGGCTATTTGCATTCTGCAACGGACTCCACCTTCCTTGGGTCCACTTTGACTCCTCCTGCAGATACTACATGACCCAAGAAAGTTACTTCTTCCAACCAGAACTCACACTTACTGAACTTGGCATACAACTAATGTTGGCGAAGAAGAGTCAACGCTAGTCGAAGATGTTGCTCATGCTCTTGCCTATCCCGACTATAGATCAAGATGTCATCTATAAAGACTACAACAAACTGATCTAAGAACGGACGGAACACTCTGTTCATCAAATCCATGAAAGCAACATGCGCATTGGTTAGCCCAAACGGCATAACCACAAACTCGAAGTGACCATACCTCATGCTAAAAGCTGACTTTGGTATGTCATCCGCCTTAATCCTCAACTGATGATATCTGGACCGTAGATCGATCTTTGAAAACACTGTAGCACCACACAACTGATCAAACAGATCATCTATCCTCGGTAATGGGTACTTGTTCTTGATCATGACTTTGTTCAACTGCCGGTAATCTATACATAACCACATCGATTTGTCCTTCTTCTTAACAAACAACACTGGAGCACCCAAGTCGACGCACTCAGTCGAATGAAACCTTTCTCCAGTAACTCTTGCAACTGCTTCTTAAGCTATGCCATCTCTATGGGAGCCATCCTATACGGTGTATGTGCAACTGGTTGTGTTCCTAGGACCAGATTGATCTCAAAATCAATCTCTCGGGGTGGAGGAACACCGGGAAACTCATCAGGGAACACATCTGCAAACTCTCAGACAACCGAAACTTCCTCAAGGCTAGGACCTTTTGCCTTGGTTTCCACAACGTGAGCTAAGAACGCCTCACATCCTTGTCAGAACAACCTTTCTGCCACCATAGATGATACCAGACACATCAAAAGAATCTTCCTATCTCCTTGGAAGATCCACTTCTTACCGCCATCATCAAACACAGCTTGCTTGGAACCACAGTCCAAAACAACCTTATACTTCTCTAATGTATCCATCCCAAGGATCACATCGAAACCACACATATCAAGTGGTATAAGATCCACTTGTATACGATGTCCCGAAAAAGATAAGACACAAGATGGACACTCCTCTTGAAGCATCGAGGAACCATCAAGAGGGGTTTCTAACAACAAGCTATCTCTCTTACAACTAATAGTTAAACGACAGGTTTTCAAGCATACTATAGGCGATAAAAGAGTGTGTAGCACCCGCGTCAACTAGAATAGATATAAAGCAAGAAGAAGACATATCTGACTGAAATAACTACATCTGACCTGTTACCACTCGCGGGTTGATTATCGCCTCCGGCTGACTCATAGCATAGAATCGAGCTGTTGCTTGTTGTCCACGTCCCCTGCTTCCTTGAGCAGACGATCCCGCTGGCGACGCTTGACCGCGTCCTCACCCTCTGCTACTATTGGGTTGCTGTCTATCAGACCCTTGTTGATTCTTTCTCAGCTGTTGCGTCACTTCAACATCTCTACTCAGGCAATTTGACTTGAAATGCCCTGTCTGACCGCAGATATAGCATGCCTTAACTTCAAACTGTGGCCTAGATGGCCCTGTAACTGCCACTGAAGTTGTACTATGTGCTTTTGACAGTGAAGAAGCATAACCTCTTCCCTTACTCGGAGACCACTGTGATGGTACACTGGAACTTCTGATCACGGAAGGTGCTGAAAACCTTGGTTTCTTGAAGCCACCAAACCTCTATTCGTGGAACTGCGCAGGCCTCTTTTTAGACATGGATTCTCTTTTCTCCTTAACTGACCGTTCCATCCTCCAGATAGATTCCACAAATGTGGCAAACTGCTCACGGTTCTCCAACACAGAAATAGGTGTTGTCAGCTCAACACTCAGACCCTTCTCAAAATGTCTGATCCACTCCTCATCTATTGCCGCCATGTGAGGACAGAACCTCAACAGATCCATGAACTTGGCCTCATACTCGGTGATGTTCATCGTTCCTTGGCGCAAGCACTCAAACTGACTGATCTTCTCATCCAGATACGTCTTCAGAAAGTATCTGCTGATGAACTCGTGCCGAAAAACCTCCCAACCGATCACCTCACCAGGTCGCTTCTCCTCCTCGATGGTCCACCAATGACCAACACTACCTTTTAAAAGGTAGACAACATGCTTTACTTTGTCTGCTTTGGGGATGTCAAGGATCCAGAAAGCCTTCTCAAGACTTGTCAGCCACATATCTACATCTGCTAGATTAGCCGTTCCAGCATAATCTGAAGCTCTGACTCGACAAAGCCACTCGAAGGTCTTCCCAATACCCGATGTTTCACCATGGGGAGCCTGTGCTCTTGGCGGAGGCACTGACAATCTTTCTACCATGAGATTCATCATAGCCATCATCTGCCCCATAAGCTGTTGATAGGCAGGGTGTTCAAGAATGGCTGGGTCAGGTTGGGGGACCTCATGCACCCAATCTTCATGTGCCTGACCTATAGCTCCATCAACTGATGCAGCATCACTGTTCTCGGCAGCGTGTTGTTCATGGTTTCCAGACATCATAACTTTTCTTCCGCTGAGGGCAGAAGACGATGGTAAGAAAATCTGGAAAACTCACAAGAATAGACACAACCTAGTCCTAAATCCCTATAGACTCAGCGAACATAGAGATCTGATACCAAAACTTGTGGCAACACATCCCACTATCACACAGACAGAGAGGTGTTACGTGAAAACGTGCGGAAAACACCATAAACCACATATTACCAAAAACATGGGTTAATTAAAACCGATTGCAGAAAGCAGAATAACTGAGAAACTATTACATTTAGGTCATCATCCTACAAAGAAACAGGTTATATAAACATATACAAGGCTTGATATGTGTCCACAACTTAGAGGATCAACTGTCTTGTCATCACATGAGTTCATCACCTACTATATGTACATAACGGCCCACATCCGGCCAGCATCAGGATATACAAACCATCAATAGATATACATCGTGAAACAACGTCAAAATGATCCCAAGGACCTGAGAGTACAGGGATGACTCTAAGACTCTACTACAAAACGACCAGAACAACAACATGTCCATCTCTTGCCTTCTACTGCTCATCTTGCTGCTCAGCCGCAACTCCGCGACCGCCACCATGTCTAGCTCAAACACCTAAAAAGGTTGTAAACCAGCAGAGTGAGACACACAGTCCCAGCGAGAAACATAACTCCCTGCCAAAACTATAAAACCAAAGGAAGATTAAAGCAACAACATCAGATAATTGGTAAAGCGTAGAATAAGAGCAGTCTATATAGAAAAGCTATTTGTACCGTCAAGCTTACCAGGCTGTACGGAAGGCATACCACCAATTATCTCTCTATGGAACATGATTGACAAGATAAGATTTATAAGATCTTATCACATAACATAAGGAACGTATAAGCAACTGCATGTATAACAAAATCAACTATGCAAGCAAGGCCTCAACCAATGTTCCATGTTTTGTCTGAAGCATTAAATACTATTTGGCTGGATTACGTATTATTATGCCCTGAGGAAGTGAGCCGTACCACTCAGATCCAACTGACGGCTGCGAAACCCGGAGTCGGTGCCATACAAGGTCATGGAAGAGCCGAACTCCACGACTTCCAACCTCGTGGTCAGTGCAGGAGTACAACACAAGCAGGACCATAGTCTCATGCTTAAGTGGCCTTAGCCACAGGGTTAGCTCTCCAGGCTACCCTCTACCTAGCCCGCCTCAGTACAGGTCTCAGTGCTAGTGAAACTGAGCCACGGGCCTGTTCACCGTGCTCTAATCCATGAACGCATTCATGGTCCCATATCACATTTCCTGAGCCAGGGGCCTGTTCGCCAAGCTCTATACATATCCCGAGTCTGCAACCGCAGCTGCACTCGCGTCCTCTCTATTTTAGGCTAGGAGAAAGATAGCATATTCAACAATATGCGCTTCGGGTTAACCCACAGGAGAACCCGTTTCACCATCACCAGCTCCTGACTTTGATGGATCTATGGCCAGGGCAAACTACAAGATATGTTCCACTGTGATTATTTAATGTATTTTAAGTGGATTGCAAGATTCAACCAAGTTATATAATATGCAAACTATAACAAGAATAAACGACATGAAACTCAAAATCATACTTTTACTATCCTCAACATCATCCTGATCCATCACAAGGATCCAACATTACATGTTACCACTTGGCCTCTTGCCAATCCTGTAGATCCATCACAAGGATCATCACATTGCCATGGGATCTCAATCCCTCATCACATAGTGCCACTACCTCACAAGGCTTATATCATCATCATGGGATAGCAATCCCAGCACTTTAGCCAAACTCAGGTCCTCAGACCAAAACACCTCATGCATATTATTTCATTATCAAGAGTCACCATCAAAGCAGTGTTACTCAAACATATATATACCTCATAGCCCTTTTACCTGGCTATGCATCTGTAAGAACCCTGCATGGTTAGTATGCACAATCATCAAGGATTAACAGAAAGATCATTTTATTAAGCATAGGGTGACATTTGATGATCATATGTCTTATCATTCATGCCACAACCTGTGACCATAGACATAGGTCATATCATTAAGCAAAGCATCTTATATGCTTACCATTTACTAAAAATTATACTTATGGTTCAAGGTGATCATAAACATAAGTAAAAAAATGTCAGGTTACATAGATGTCATCAACCATATCGATTACTATCAAGCATATCGGTAGAAGGGACAAGACCCTCACCAAAAGCACTCACTACCCTCGCCAAAGGTAGTATCGGGCAGGGTACTCTCCCCTATCGTCGAAACACTTTTCCCACATATCGGCCAAACAAGTTAGCCACAAAATGGCCAAGCACACAACAAGGTATCAGACTGCTACATATAATAGGTAACAAGGAACCAAGCCATCTTGTGCTCTCATATGTATCGTGCAACTCGTGCGTGCACCGCAAGTCGTGCAACGCTGTGTCGGGTATCAAGGGTACAATGGCCACAAATCCTATCGGGAAACAGAGCCTAAGTACGTGACGCACAACTCTGTGTCATGCAACGGCGCGTCATGCATCAAGGAACCCAGGGCATATCGTGCACCCAAGTGTATCATGCAACTCCATGCATAACGTGCCTCACAAGCACGTCATGACGCCCAACACAGGGCTAACCATAGAACTTCATAATGTCCAGGATATAATGGCTCTAGGCTACCATCCTAGGTCAGGTGTATCGGACAACACCACTCAACAAGGAGTAACGCCCAAAGGATGCAACTCAAATGGGCGACAAAGGAACCTGTCATGCAACAAGGCGACGACTGTGGTGTGATGCTCGAAACAAGACCAGACCACAATGCCCAAGACATTCAAGGTGTGAAAGCACCAAGCAACCAACTGAACAAGGTGCATCGGGCAGGGCATGCAGCCAGATGTGACGCCTGACACACACACACAAGGCAGGAAACAAGGGTAACTCCCAACACAACCTTCTCAAGACAACCCTCACTCTAGATCAAGAGGGGTATCGGGCAACATCACTCCAGGACCATATCGGTCAAGATGCAACCCACAACCAGGTTGTCATCAACCTCAAGCACAAAGGGCACCAAAACCCTGAAGGATCAAGAAGATGGCTCACCTCTCAACAACCAAGAGAGAGGGGTTTTGCACACCTCTTATCACCAATCGGGCAACTCAAGGAACAACCTCAACCAAGATCCACAACCACTACATAGATCACCTTTCAAGTCCATGGTGAGAGGAGGGTGTTGCTCAAGCCACTAGAACACAAGCTCACCTCTCAACTAAAATGAGAGAGGAGTGTTGCCCATATTACTAGAACTCAAACTCACTCCTCTAGACCTAGGAGAGAAAGGGGTGTTTCTCACTAAGAAAACCCTAGGACATAGCTCGGCCAACAAGAAACAACTAGGTAAGAAACTCAACTAACAACATGCATAGCCAATATGATCACAAGAAACACATAAGAACATAAAAGAAGGTAGTATAGTTAGGGTTAGGAGTTATGTAACCCACCTTAAGCAAGCTCCGAGCTCCTAGCTCCAAGAACCACCACAAGAAGAGAGCAAGGCACTCTAGGGTTCGACCACCACTAGAGGAAGAAGGAGACTCCAAGAAGGATCGGCCACCAAGCTTGCAAAAAGGAAGGGGGTATCGTGCACCAAGGGGGAGGAAGACTAAGGAACTAAAGGGATCCTTAGCAAGAGAAAGGAAGCACATATATAAGAGAGGATGGAGGAGAAACCAAGGAAAGACAAAGCAAGGTGTCGCCCACCTAGGGACACTTGTCCATGGACAATGCCACCACTCTAACATGCCCTAAACACATGTCCAAGGCCATTGCCACATGCAAGCATCACGCACCAAGTGTCCACTAGTGGTGACACAAACGATGTCAAAGAGGGTCAAAGGGTCCATGGGCGACACACCTCTACTCCACCATAGACGACACACCACAGGGAGACACAGCCACAGGGCGACACAGCCATGGCCGACATATGCCCTGGGCGACACAAAGCACACCTTCCCGACACAAGGATCACTTTCCTGACACAAAGGTCCAACAAGGCAAAGGCAAGGCACAACAAGGACCACCAAGGCTCAACCAAACCCAAAGGAACTCAAGCAACGAGCCCAAACCTTCCTCTCAACACTATAGGAAGCAAGGACAGGGAGGAACACCTCACAAGGTGGCAAACTTGCCCAAAAACCCTTGACTTGGGTTATTTGCAAGTAGCACCTCCAGCTATCAACAAAGCACCAACAAACCCTAATCACCACCTAAGGTGATTAGCAAGCAACTAAGCATCAGGGTTAAGAAAAGAAAACATGATACGGAGGTCAGGGTCCATACACCATTAAATGTCCTCTCTATGGCCAACACCCAATCATCAGATTTGTCCACCATCTCTAGTTGACCCTCACCCTTGAAGTAGGGTGGTTGCATCTTCATGAAGTCGATGATTGAGTACTCCTTGGGTTTCTCAGGAACATAAGAACTGTTCAGCTTCCCCATCATAGCTGAAGAGAGAAGCTGTCTCAACATGGTAAACTCTTGATCAGGAGTAAGGTTAGTAGCAACATGAGTATCCCGATTAGAAGTCTGACTTTCAGGGGTAACGAGAGGGTCTTGTCTTGGCATCCCGTACTTAGGGTTTTAAGGTGTCTCAAAGCCTCCTAGGTTATCAACAAAGGAGTTCTGTCTAGCCATAAGGTTTTCCTGCACAAGGCAAGGATACTAGGTGTCAGCAACCTAAGATAAAGGTAAACATCCTAAAGGGAGACAAGGTTGAAATAGTTAGACAACTGAGTGATAATGGCTCTGATACCATGCTGTAAGGAGTAGGACCCGATAGGGGATCCACTCCCTACTAGAAAAGAAAAGGCCACATCCCTTGAAATAAATACCACATTAAAATTTTTCACCAAAGGGATGTGTACCAATACTTTCTACATGTATGTATCATAGTACCAAAAATATAGAAGCGGAATAAGAAAGTTCTAATTATTACAAAGCCTGTTATCATTATACATCACTTCACCACACATGGGTGTCAAAAAGGAAATCTAATCATATAAGCCAAAGATCAAGACGGGGGTCATGTAACCACCTATTCAAAGTTTCCCAAAATCTTAGCTACAATGTTGATGTCCAAGTCCTCCTTGCTCTACCTGGGGTTGGAAGCATACCCCACAAAAGAAGAGAAGAAAGAGAAACATCAACAAAAGTTGGTATGTACATACTAAAATAGGAAATTGAGCAATATATGAAAATAAGGATATCAATTATAAATGATTCCCATAGAAGAGGAAACTACTACCCAATGGAGCATAAAAGAAAACAACATTCATATCATGATGAAAGCAAAATATATGTTCAAAGCATCCATGTGTTTCACTTGTGATAAAACTAGAATAATATATCATGTAGGTAAGAAATACACATCTGTCAAAAATGTAGAGCGATTAGGGTGTTGTATACATCTGCTCCATAATAGGGTGGTGGCAGGGCCTGTCAACATCTGCCTAGTAGGAATTTTCACATCTACCAATATATATAAAAATATGTAGGAATTTTCACACCTGCATTCATATGTGGGAATGTTCATATCCACATAAATTCACATTCAACATTATACTAGTAGTCACCACATGATGCATAACAAGGATAAACAAGAGATATGAAATCAAAAATATCCAACAAGGTGTGCTACATATACATCCACTACCATGGTGGGAAAAGAAACACAAAACATCCACTACAAGGTGGGCATAAACATCCACATCAATTTGGGCACAAAGCACAAGATAAGAGTCTAAGAGAATATACAAAGTCATAATAATAATCTAGTTGATAAGAGCCATGATATCAAAAGAATAGAGAATTGTGTAGGATAATGTCCATAGGACCAAGAGTAAGACAAAAATAGGTTGATTTCTCAACAAAGAGGAATAGGGGATACATCATACATTTAGAAAGAAGAATTAAAAATGGCTCAATATAGAAATAATGTGGGATGGAATCATACCTCAACTTTAGAGTCTATATAGTCCAAAGTCCAACCTAAGTCCAAGACTAGGCTTCCAAAGAACATCTAGAGAAGGTGGACATGTCCAATATGTAAGGTTCCCAAGCTTAGAGAGGCTAGTTTCTCCAACAAAGCTCCTATCTCGAGCAAGAAGCACCTTCTCCACTTTAGAGGTGAAAACCCTAACAAAAGAACATGGAGATGAGGTGTTTATGGGTTCTAGGTGGGGTTTCACCATGGAAGACCATGGATTCAATGCGGGGGAAGGTTGAAGGAAGAGGAAGATCATAAAAAAATGAAGAAAGAGAGAAAATCACTTGCCTTGGTCAAAAACCCTAGAAGAGGACCTTGGAAACCCTAGGTAGGGCTAGATGGAACTCTAGGAGACCTTTTTCTCAATATGGGGAACATCTTCTCCCTTAGACCACCTAGTTCCATATAAAAATAGAGATGGATAGGTACTCTAAGCTAGAGGAAATAGGGAGTGAGCAATGATTTCGAATTGGATCTAGGAAGGGGTATATATAGCTTCATGGATAAGGAAGGGGTCAAGCATGAGGTGTACATGGAGTTTTCCATGTATCAATAGCCTAGAGATTCTATATCCATGCATCACCTCCCTCAGTTACTACCCACACTTTCTTCTTTTATCCATATCCTTCTCATTATCTTTATCTTTGTCCTTATCTTGACCTTTTTCCTTATCCTTATCTTTATCTTTATCCTTATCTTGATCTTTATCCTTATCCTTATCTTCATCCTTGTCCTTGAAGAGAAATACTTCCAAACCAAGTATAACTAGGAGCCCCAAAGCCCAAAAAATTAGAGAATGACAAGGAAACCTATAAGTATCATAATTCTTGTGACAATTTACACAGAAAGCCTCCCATTTGGGTAAATTGTAGAAAAGTCCAGAATGTACCTAAAATTGCATAACGTGCACAAACAACATCCAAATTGGACCAAAATTCATCCACAAGTTATGTTTGATGTGTTGAATATGAATTTGCAATTATTTTTATATTTTGAAGTTATATAATCTCATTATTCATTACTGATGCCTTTTACTCATTTTTTCTCTCCTAAACTTATCCTAATATTTCAAGGTGGTCCAAATTAGATGAAATTTGACATGTAGGCTAATTTTGATATGTAGATTTTGAATTTCAAGTTTATTTCCAATTTTGAGACTTCTTTTATGAGATATGTCATATGGCCCATTAACGGCCCATTATCTATATTATTCCTCTAATTAAGTTTCTTATCTTCATATTACCACCAAAATGAGTTATGTGGCATATTTTATGTATCCATTATAAACCTAAGATTAATGTTAGAACATTAGGTTAAATTAAGGTGATCTATACATGCATTAGTTCATTGGGATTATACTAAACATCTATTTTACGTCTAACCTTCAACCTTGTTTGGCTAAGTCCAAAGCGTCAACTTCTAGGGTAGGGTCTGAGATCTAGTATGTTACACAAGCTCAATATACTTCATAGGAAGAACACTAAGATCACATGCAAAGAAAGAACACGACGGGAAAATGAATTGCCCTTTTTAGTGAAAACAAAAAGCTTTTTATGTATTAGATGCCACATTGTAATACCTAATTGATGAAGTTTTTTGGGGGTGTAGATCATAATCTTAAGGGACTCAATTATGACATTGTAATAATTAATTGAAGAACTGTTTTGGGGTAGATCATAAGCTTAAGAAACTCAAAATAGCTAAAGATGACACATGCAAAGAAATAACAAGACGAGAATACAAAATTGTCATTATTTTGATGAAGATGATAAATATTTTGTGTACTGTTGCAATTGTTTGATGAAGAGGCTATGTTGTAATAGGTAATTTATGAATATTTTGAGGGTATACCATAAGATGAAGGAATCTAAGTACCATGTAGAAGACATGAGCAAAGAAAGAACAAGATGAGAGCAATTAAATGCCATTTTTAATTAATATGACATCTTTTTGTGTATTATTTCAACAACTCGATGAAGAGGCCATATTCTAATAGGTAATTGATGAAGTTATTTGGGTTCGATCAAAAGATGAAGGAACTTAAGTATGGTGAGGAAACATATGCAAAGAAAGTAAAAGATGAGAATAAGGAAATGTCATTTTTATATGGGATAACTTTTTGTATTTTATTGCAACTATTTAATGAAGAGTCCATCTTGTAATAGTAAATAATAAAGTTGTGTGGGGTAGATCATATGTTGAAAGAACTCAAGTACCATGGTGAAGACACAAACAAAGAAACAACGACACCATAATAAGGAAATCTCATTTTTTGATGAAGATGGTACATTTTTGTGTCTTATTGCAATAGCTTGATGAAGAGGACATGTTGTAATAGGAAATCGATGAAGTTCTTTGGGTAGATCATATTATAAAGTAACTCAAGTGAAAGAACAAGATGAGAATAAGGAAACACCATCTTTTGAAGAAGATGCCATCTTTTTTGTGTATTATTCCAACAATTTGATGAAGATGCTATTATGTAACATGTAATTGAAGAAGTTTTCATTAAGTGGATCATATGTTTAAGGAACATTAATACCATGGACAAGACACATGCAAAGAAAGAACAAGATGATAATAAGTGTTATTTCTTTTTTTTTTTCAAAAATGAAAACTTTTTATGTCATATTGTGACAGTTAGATCAAGAGGCCAAATTGTAATATGTTATTGTTGAAGATGTTTGGGTGGATGATAAGATGAACCAAATCAAGGACATGGATAAGACACATGCAAAGAAAAAATAATCATTTTTTCTAGATGACAAGTCTTTTATGTCTTATTATGATGGTTTGGGCAATGGATGAATTTGTTTGGGGTGGATTATAACCCAAAGGAACTCAAGTGTTATGGACATGACACATGCAAAGAAGAACGAGATTTGAATATACCACTATAGTTTGACGAGTAGACTATGTTGTAATAGGTAATTCATGAATATGTTTGGGGTAGATCATAAGATGAAGGAACACAATTACTATTGAGAAGATAGTTGATGGTGGGAATCAACTTTCCAAAGAATTTTAATTGTAACTCTGAGAAAAAATAAACATAAACAATATTGATCCAATGGAAATGTGATCCCTAATGAATTCTCTCAACTATACCATAATGAGAGACATCACTTCTCACGATTGTAACTAGCAAAGGCATAGAAATGTTTCCACTCATCTCCTTAAAACATTAGTAATTTACTAATAGGATATCTCTTAGCCAAATTTTGAGTAGTACACAACTTAAATACGTGCCCTAGTATTTTTTTGGAAATCCTTAAGGATCCAAACATATAAGGTAGAATCGAGATATGATTAATCATGATCCAACTACCAAGATGTCATGATAATAAAAAGAGAGAGATTGTGAAAAATGAAATACGTATAAAATCTATGGAACAAACCACAACACTACAATTTATTGTATGCGCATAATAAAGTTGGACTTATAAGAGGTTGCATTAATCTGGGTACACAATGTTGAAAATAAACTAGCTACTTGCTGAGCAATTTTTTTCTTTTGATATACTCCATGTGTTCTACTTTTTCTTCTTAGTAGTATATCTCCTTCCAAATAAGGGTCAAGCTTAAGTAAAAAATATTGAAAATCAGTTGTCAATGCAGGAAGTGTCAAGGCATGTTGGGCAAAAAGTCAATAACACATTCAACTTAACTATTGTTGAGGAATAATTATTTGAGGAAAAAATCTTAATGATTTGGTTCATGATTGTTCATTGATCATACTCACCAAATGGGTGAATCAGTATGAAGTTTCTCAAAAATTACACAATTGCGAGTTTGATAAAAAAATGGCTTTTATTTGTAGCCACATTTGGCTACAACCCTTGTGTCTAATAGAAATGAATACCAAGGGAAGTGTTCTAAAGTGGCAACTAAGGTTAAAGATAGGATCGATAGAGAAAATGTTAGGAGACATCTATTACCCTTTTTGATACCATGTACCAACAAAACTTGTGCTTATGTAATCGAAAGACACACTCTTTAATAACAACAACTAAATGAGTAATTTCGATTTGGTGAAAAATTAATAATGCAAACTTTGACAAATCTAATTACTTATCTAATCTAGAAGTAGCCACTTTTTGTGTGAGTGGGGTATTTATATCTGGAAACACACTAACCTTTTGGATGGGAAGACTAAAAAGTGAAGAAAAGAAAATTCAACTAGAGAGATAAAGATATTGCTTCCATTAGACACTTATAACGCCCAATTAATCAAATCTCACAAATGAACAACTTCCTCAAATACTCCCCTACTTATAAAAACCCACGATGTGTATTACATCATGTATGCAATAACTCAATCAAAGGAAATTTTATTTATCTATACACAGACCACCGAAGGAAAATAATTCATTAAAACAACAAATAAAAAATGATATTATCTTAAAGATTATCAACTTTTTATCTTCCATTTCCCCCCATTCGTATGTCAATCAATGCATATGGTATCTCACTAACTTGACCTTATTCTGGAATTAGTTGGAATAGCGTTTGAGATAACATATTGACACATTGACCCCGAAACCCAATACCCAACTGACATTGTCCTAGATCCACACGATAAGTGTGCCCGAGGTGAGTATCCCAATGGTGAGCCGGTGTAGAACCAGCTGAAGAACACACCCTTGTGCTTAGCATCGGCTAGGTTGTCATCATCCAACTGCTCGGCGCCCATAGGTAGGAGCGCGGATTTGATCCCCCCACTTCCGGGAACTACCAGGTAAAGACCCCCGTATAAGATGAGGTTTTGCGCTGTTGCCACTTAGGGGAGTGGGACGTCACCACTGACAGCTATTTCCGCCTGAGGAGTAGACGGGGTTGGGAGTAGAGCTGAAAGGGTGATGGTGACAATTCCCTGCATGTATATACATAGGCAATTTAGATTTAGTTGGTTGTCTGAAAAAATAAAATGGATTCGACGACTGAAAACCAAGGAGTAGCTAGTGTAGGGGGAAAACCAATTTAACATACCTTTATAAAAATATATACCAACATAACATACTTATAAAATATTTTCCAAAATAGCACACTTTATGCGAAACCCGTTACTTAAATTAGCATTTTTTTATATGCGAGATTGAAAAACTCTACAAGTTTGGTATTTTTACTTTTAAATAATTTTTTTTTTGAAAAGCTGAGTGAAGCCTTCAACTTCACACTATTAGATAGATTGTGTACCTGAAGACTACAGAGCATCCATAGTCGAGTACAAAGATGAGGATGGTGTCGACAGCCACAGACGTTGACCTTTATAGTGCTGGAAGGAACGTCTCACACGAACCGAAAGACGACTACACGAGCGGAAGCGAT
The DNA here is from genome assembly GCA_963693085.1 of Alisma plantago-aquatica. Lineage (NCBI taxonomy): Eukaryota > Viridiplantae > Streptophyta > Magnoliopsida > Alismatales > Alismataceae > Alisma > Alisma plantago-aquatica. The sequence goes on from OY856413.1 coordinate 604,157,099, forward strand.
GGGCAACCCTTAAGATGAGCGGACACCTGGTTCTTGGTTTCTCTCCCCTATGGACTCTCCGACGGATGGATATCACTTACCGATAGATTCCAAAGAGAGAGGACCAAACCCATATATATAATAAATATATTGTTTCTCCTTCCACCATGAAGAGACAAAATAGTTATGGGAACTTGCCCAACCCAACAGATGCACCTCTTCAAGAAAATACATAACAATAAATATAAACATAATTATTTTGGGCCACACGAAAAAAAGATATTTTAACATTTTCCCACTTGGCCCAAAATGTCATGGTAATAATATTTATTCATTTTCAATTGATGCTCAATATGAGTACTTCTACATATAAGAGTAAGATATGAGTCATAGTGATTGATGCTTCAAAAGTGAGTACCTCCTTCCATGCACCACAACATCTAAACATCTCATATGTAGTAGCATAAACTTTGTGAATATATTGACCTCAAATCTATTATATGTCAAAACTGACATTCTATTATAAGTAGTATTGAAACAGAAATAGCGAGTCAAATATGTGATCACACAATAAACATTACATTGTCAAATCACATTAATCATCACACTTCAAATGATTTTCTCAGACCCATACTCTTTACATGAGATGTATACAATCCTGAAACTAGCCCTTTCGTAAGAGGCTCTAAAATCATATAATGTGTACCAATGTGATCAATCACTATCATATTATTATCAAATCACTCATTAACAACATAAAGCTTTATGTCTAGGTGTTTGGAAGCTGTGGTGCTTTTATCATTATTAGCAAAAGTGACTACAGCTTCATTATCACAGTATAACTATAGTGACTTAAAAATTGAATCAACAATATTAAGATCTTGTATCATATTCTTAAGCTAAATCGCCTTTGATGACGTTTCATGGTAAGCTATAAGCTCAACTTCTATAGTAGATGAAACTGTAGTCTTTTGCTTGATACTCATCCATGATACCGCACCACTAGCTAGTAAGAAGAGATAGCCCGTTGTAGACTTCCTACTATCTAGACAACCAGCAAAGTCTGCATCCAAATATCTTGTAACCTCAAGGTGGTTTGTCCTTCTATATGTAAGCATGTAATTCTTTGTCCCTTGCAGGTAGCACATCACCTTCTTCATGTCTCTTCAATGGTCAATGCATGGGTTACTTTGGTAGCGGCCAAGCATTCTAATAGAAAAAGTAATGTCTGGTCGAGTGCATATCTGGAGTTATTGTAGGCTCCCAACTGTAGATGCGTATGAGATTTTCCTCATTTTGTTCCTTTTAATGTCATTAATAGGACACTGCTTGGCATTAAACTTATCTCCTTTAACTATAGGAGCAGGTCTAGGTGAACAATTTTTCATTTCATACTTCTCTAAAACTTGAGATATATAAGCCTTTTGAGATATTCCAAGTATGCCTTTAGCTCGGTCTCTATGAATCTATATACTGAGTACATACCTGGCTTCACCCATATCTTTCATCTCAAAATTAGAAGAAAGAAATTGTTTGGTTTCATACAATATGCTCAAGTTATTACTTGCTAGTAGAATGTCATCTACATAAAGAATTAATATTTTCCACTGACCTTGAGGTATGTACACCAGTCAACAATATTAGGTTTAAACCCAAAAGTTGATATAATGGTGTTAAACTTTATATACCATTTTCGGGATGCTTGTTTAAGTCCACAAATTGATTTTTTCAATTTGCAAACCCTATGACTTCTACTATCATCAATGAAACCTTCTGGTTGTTCCATATAGGCTTCATCAGATAAGTCCCCATTCAAAAATGCTATTTTCACATCCATTTGGTGTAGCTCAAGATCAAAATGAGCCACTAAGGCCATGGTTACTCTAAAAGAGTCCTTTGATGAGACTTGAGCAAAAGTCTCTTTGTAATAAATGCCTTCCTTTTGTGTGAAACTCTTCGCAACTAATCTGGCCTTGTACCTCTCAATTTTACTATTCGAGTTCCTTTGGGTCTTAAAGACTCATTTGCAACTAATAGGTTTAATACTCTTTGGTAAAGGCACAAGGTCCCAAACTTGATTCTTATTCATGAATGCTAGTTCCTCCTTCATGGCATCAAGCCACATAGAGGAATTTTCACAATCTATTGCTTGTGAAAAGGATAAGGGGTCAATACCTTCAAAGTCTATATTTGGCTCTTGAAGGTATACAACATAGTCAGATGGGATGGCATGCCTCCTTGATCTTGTGGATCTTCTTAATTCATCATCAGGTTCTACAATTTTTGTAGGCTCTTCAGGTTGTTCTTCATCATGAGTATGTTCAACTTGTACAACCTGAATAGGATCATGATCTACTTCTATTGGCTCATCCACTTGACAATTGTTCATGGGAACAATAATTGGATATCTTATATGTCTTTGACTAGGTGCATGTGTAAGAGAACTATCCTTCATTTCATCAAATAAATATTCTGAAGTAGGTCATTCCCACTGAGATGATGATCCTCCAAAAATCTAGCCTTACTCATCTCAAATGATTTCTGTGGGTGAGATGGACAGTAAAATCTATATCCCTTTGACCTTTTAGGATAACCAATAAAGAAACCACTAGTGGTTCTTGGGTCAAATGCCTTCTCATGTGGGTTATAGATTCTAGCTTCTGCACGACATCCCTGTATGTGCATATAATTCAAGGATGGTTTCTTCCTGTCCATAATTCATATGGAGTTTTCTGGACAAACTTGTTAGGAACCTTGTTTAATACATGTACTGCCGTCTTTAAAGCTTCACTCCACATTGTAGAAGGAAGGGATGAATTACAAAGCATTGCACACACCATTTCCTTTAATGTTTGATTCCTTCTCTCCACTATACTATTCTGACTTGGTGTACCTGACATTGTATATTGAGGTACAATACCGTCTTCTTGAAGGAAATGTGCAAATGGTCCTTTCCTTTATCCCATATCAGTGAACATCCCAAAGTATTCACCCCCTCTATCTGACCTGACTATCTTAATCACTTTACCGAATTGTTTTTCTACTTCAACCTTAAAGTCTTTAAAGGCTTGAAAAACCTCACTTTTCTCATTGAATTAGTAATGGAACATATATCGTGAATAGTCATCAATAAAGGTTGCAAAATATGTTTACCCTATAAAATAAGGTGGAAAAGGTCCATAAATATTCATGTGAATTATTTCTAATGTTCCATTACTCCTCTTGGCACCCTTTTTAAAAGTGTTGGTTTGTTTAGCCTTTATGCATTCAACACATGTTCCAAAATCAGTAAAGTCTAAGGGCCCTAAAATTCCCTCCTTCACTAGTCTTTGGATTCTTTCTTTGGAAATATGTCCCAACCTTCGGTGCCAAAGAAGTAATGATTGTTCATTTAACAATGTGCGTTTATTTCCAATAATATTATGCTAGACTATAAGAAATTGCTCAAAATGAGGGCTTAATTGAACTTGATAAAGTTCATTTATTAAAACACAAGCACCAATTAAATTGGAGTTTTTATACAATGACAATTGTCTACTTTGAAGAAAGAAACCATAGTTTAATTTGTCTAGTCTAGAAATAGAGACGAAATTTCTCTATAATTTGGTACATAAAAGGTATTTTTTAAGTCCAACAACTTTCCATGTCAAGGATCAATCTGCATGTGCCAAAGACCTTTACATGAGAGCCTAATTTATTTCCTAAATAAAGGACCTTTTCACGCTCTGTTAGTTTCCTTTGATTCAGAAATCCCTGCAATGTATTGGAAATGTACACAGTGACACCAGAGTCAAGCCACCAACTATATAGTGAAACACTTGAAAGATGACTTTCATATGAAACAAGAGACATTATACCTTTCTTTTCCAACCATTTCTTATACTTGAATCACTCTTTTTTAGCATGACCTTTCTTATGGAAGAAGAAGCATTTCATATTATCCCTACTTCCCACGGCCTTGCCATTTGGCTTGGACAGTCCACTTGAGATAGGAGAAGATGCCTTTATTTTTCCTTTACCCTTGCGGGCACATTTATCGTGGGTGCTTAGATGTGAAGCAGGGACCCCTTCATTCTTAAGTCTCTCTTCTTCTTGAACACACATGGCCAATAAATCATTTATTGACCATTTTTCCTTTTGTGTGTTGTAAGAGACCTTGAATGATCCATACTAACTAGGCAAGGAAGTTAAAATGAAATGAACATGAAATGCATCAGAGATTGATAACTCCATCTCATTGAGTTGTGTGATAATATCTCTCATCTCCATGATGTGTTCACGGATCCCACAAGAACCATTGTACTTCATAGAGCACATCTTAGCCATTAAGATGCTAGCCCTGGACTTACTAGAAGAAACATATTGTTCTTCCACTGTCTTAGAAACCTTTTGCAAACTCAGAAGTAGGAATGGATCGTCTAATATGTTTTCCCACATCTGCTTTCATAAGCAACAAACTAAGCCTATTAGAACGTTCCCACTTATCATAATAAGCTTTTTCAGCAATGGTACTTTACTCTGATAGTGGTTGTGGGTTTTCCACTCGGAAAGTTAAGTCTAAGTCCATACACCTTAATGTAAATATGACCTTTTCTTTCCATTCATTAAAATTTGAACCATTGAGATTTGGAATATTACTATCACCACACAATGATGAGGAAATAAGTGCAATAATAAATATTTTATTTTAAAATATAACAAACTACAACTTTGAATAAAAGTAAATCAAGGTCAAGGAAAGGACCCAAGATACGACCAGTGAGGTCTTCCTTAAAAGAAAAATTTATATAAAAAATCAGACTCATTTATTACAAATTATCTTTGGATGAATTTGTAATTTTATGTCAGATTATTATATGATGTAGATCATTAATCTAGATCAACTAAGCAGACATATTTTTACCTTTGGGTAAAATATTCTATTAGTTGTATTAAGTGATCTTGTGCTACTTAGATTGTCCATAAATGATCCACCTTTCGGTAGTATCATTATCAAATAAATTTAGGACATTCACTAGTACCACTTAATAGTTACTCATAAATTTTCTTTTTTAAAAAAAATCAAGCACATGCATGATTCAAATATGGAAATATGTATAACCGAGATCGAATAAAATCAATCATCCAAACACAAGATTAATGTCAAATAAAGTTATGCATCGTCTTGTTAATGGAATCATAGGTCATGCAATATATGTAACACAAAAGTGCGCATCAGACTACTGCTTTGCGTGTTAAGACATGACAACTATGAAAAACTAATGCGATATGTCACTTAACATTCTAATAAAAGGTACCATGGACACATGATGTTTGGAATTGAAGTTTTCCACATAAAATCATGGATCGCATGTACTTATAGGTCACCATTAAGGACGAATTTAATACACCTTACTGTAAGTAGAGCTGGTAAAAGCTGACCCGACCCGAGAAACCCGACCCGTCCCACCCGCAACCCGACCCGATTAAACTTGAAGATAATATAAACCTAAATCCAACCCGACCCGACCCAATGTTTACCCGAAACTCAATATAATCCAAAATTGTTAAACCCAAACCTGACCCGACACCCGACCCGATGATATTGTGTGACCCAAATCAACCTGAAAAAATCACAATTGACTTGACCGACTCGATATCAACTTGATTTGATATTGAAACGACCCGACGTCAACCCACCCAACACCAACCCAACTCAATGTCAACCCAATTCTACACCAACCTGACCCAATATCGACCCGACTTGACGTTAAACCGACCCTACACCAGTCGAGTACTAGCGAGTAGCAACTAGCAAGAAGCCGAGAAGTCAATTTAAAATAAATTTCATATATCTTTATTGGTATATTATTTAAAAAGAAATAATTTGCTTGATAATTTGACGCAATGTGATATTAAGATGACTCGGAATGATTTGACTCGAACCTGACCCGACCTGACAAAGTAACTTGAAAAATTCTATACCAAAATTGGCCCGACCCTAACCTGAGTTGACACAAAAAAAATACAAAATGACCTGAAGGGACCCAACCTGATACTGACCTGACCCAAACTTGACCCGACCCGAAAGAATAAAATAACATGAATTATCTCTGATCCAGTATTGACCGGATCTAAAATGATCCGACCCAAACCCGACCCGACTGATTGCCAGCTCTAACTGTAAGCACTACTAGTGTCGTAGATGCATGAATAAATAAACAATTGAGAACACATTAATATAAGCAATGCAAGTTATTATAGTAAAAATTGAGAGCACATTACTGAACACCAGCACATTACGAAACGTCGTGCCGAGTTATTATAGTAAAAAGTCTTTCATCACGTAACCGTACAAGCATTAAACCATTGTTGACGTTAGCGACGAGGATTGATATCCACAGTCTGCGGCGGACAGGAAAGATATTAAAGAACGCATGAAAGAAAAAAAATATCATTACATCTACTCACCAGTGGACATTGTGAGTATGAATCTCACAACCTCTCGCAATGAAAATCCAGGGTATTAATAGTTATCAGGTCTTTATGTAAGGATAGATCATTTCCCAATTCTCCATTCCGGCCACAAGGAGAAAACAAAACGGATTCGTTTCAAGATTTTCTGTTCTGGCCTCTAGCAATGGAAATCCATGACGACTTGAGGGGAGAAAAGGACAACGACAATCTTGTCAGGAGACCGTTGCTCGCAGTGACGAAGCCAGGAATTTTATCAGGGGGCACCATACAATGTGATACTCCAAATATGATCATTTTTCAATGAAAAAAATCACAATCCTAAAATCAATATAAAAAGAAAAAAAACCAAGATTACCAAATAATATTTGAAATAATAAAAATAGAACACCTATAATAGATACATTAAAGTTGTCCTCGACGACTAGACATTCCTTGAAAATGTTTGACAATGGTGTCATTGTCAATGGTAGAAAAAATGTCCTTTTCAATGTAAGGAATCAGACAATCATTAAGGCAAGTATCCTCCATCTTGTTACGTAGACGACTTTTAATAATCTTCATAGCTGAGAAAACTCTTTCCACTATAGCCGTTGCAACTGGGAGAAGTAGAGCTAATTTTAAAAGTTTAAACACCAAAGGAAAATCTTTATCTTTCTTAACCACAACTAATTTTTGAGCAAGTTTGTCAATTCCTTTCAATTGTGAGAAATCACCAGAAGACCGGACATCTAGAATATATGTATCCAATTGTGTATCAAGTTTCCCAAGATCTAATTCAGAAAAATCATAAGGATAAAATTCTGCAAGTCGTAACAATTTATGTTTATCAAATGAGAGGAATTCATTACTTGGATCGAGGCATGCAACACATAGAAGTAACTCGGTATTAGTCTCATTAAAATGATCATCCAACTCAGTTAGCATCCAATCAATTATGGTGTTGAAGATCTCAAATCGATAATGATGTAGATTGGTAACCTTTTCTAACTTTCTTCTTGATCTCCCAGATGGAGAAAAAACATCATCCATGTTTGGAATATCTATCCCATGTTTCTTACAAAATTCAAAAATGATTTCAATAAATATCTCCCACTGATCATCTTCAGTTCTTAAAGAATCCAATTGTTGTTTTGACAACTTTACCAGTGTAATAGCATTTACAATATTCTGGTCTTTTCTTTGTAACTCCTGTGACAATTCATGAGTTTTCCCCAAAACTAATTTCATCAAATGCAAAAGAAAGACAAACTCAAATCTTTGAATTTGACAAGAAAAGATATTTGCAAGGCCTCTTTGTTTTGCATCTTTTCCGTCATCCATAATTATATCCAGAACCCCAATGATTGAAGAAAATAAATGAATAAAGTTGATTAAAGATGCGTAATGTGAGCTCCACCGTGTATCAGTTGCTCTTTTTATACCAAGTTCATGGTTTAATCCGGTTCTAGTTCTGAGCTCCCCAGAATTCAACTCAGCATCCAATCTTTCAACTTCTTTCACTCGAAGAGAGTCACATCTCTTACATGAGCCACCCACTATATTCAAAATGTTTGAAATAGACTCAAATAATGATGCTACAAGTGGATGACTTTTAGCTACAGCAACAAGAGATAATTGAAGCTGATGAGAAAAACAATGGATGTAGAATGCAGAAGTGTTTTCTCTCAAGATCAGACTTTTCAACCCATTGAATTCCCCCTTCATATTGCTAGCTCCATCATATCCTTGACCTCGTAACTGTAAAATACTAAGTTTTGTTGTACTAAAAAATGAATCAATTGCTGTCTTAAGAGATATGGAACTTGTATCGGTTAGACGTAGAATCCCAACAAACCTCTCAATCACCTCTCCTCTTGTATTAACATATCTTAAAACTATGGCCATTTGTTCTTTTATCGATGCATCTCGCGCTTCATCAACCAAAATGGTGAATGAATCATTTCCAATTTCCTTTATTATTCGGTCTCTTATTTCAATGGAAATGACATTACAAATGTCTTTTTGGATGTCTGGTGAAGTTAACTTCATATTCCTAGGAGCCTTATCTAAAACCACTTTATCAATATTTTCATTGTGAGAAGCCAAAAATTGCAGTAGCTCTAGAAAGTTTCCTCTATTTAGTGAATCTGTACTTTCATTGTGGCCATGGAATGCTAGTCCTTGATTCAAAAGATACTGAAAACAATCAATTGATGCTTGTAATCGTGTACAATACTCTTTCTTGATTTCCTCATCTTGTTTAAACAATGCAACTTTAATGTTTTGATCTTGTTTCATTAGACATTCACACATAGTTCTTGCATTATTATGAGCACTAGAAAAGTTACCAACATGTCTGTCTAATCCCTTTTTATCTTTCCAATTCATATATCCTCACTAACAAATGCCGGATCATGGCCAGTTTGGGGAAAAAGATAACAATAAAGACAAAAAGCAGTATTTTTATCTATACTGTATTCCAACCAGTTAGGATACTCATTAAACCATGATGGATTAAAACGACAAGATTTATTTTCAAATTGAGTAGATGGAAATTTATGGCCTTTAGGTTGACAAGGACCATTCTGTAAGTAAGCCCTACGAATATTATCTTGAACATTGACATCAAAACTTGATATATTTGGCTTCAACCCCGGATCAAAAATCATTTCTTTTAAGTCCAGTTCTATTTGATGGGTCTTTGAAGAAATTGATGCATGTACATTACAACTGTTATTAGAATTCTCAGTTGGTTGTTGTTCATGAGGAGACTTTCTCTTATAAAATCTTCTCATGATAGACTAAAATAACTACAATATTGACAATGAATGATGCAAGAAATAAGAAATAACATACACGTTAAGAAACTTTTAAATATCATCTTACAAATATTTGATGAATAAAATGTTTTTAACGGAACTTTAGTGTATAGTAGTAGGCACAACTAGTAACTTCAAACAAGTGTAAACAACAAAATGTAAATAGAAAAGTGGTTACCGTATGAAGAACTTTGTGCACTTCTCAAACAAACAATAATACTTCCAATACGCAGTCTTCAGATGCTACAAGAACATTGTGTGTGTGAGGATCAATTCTATTGTTGTAACACAGATCCTTTTTAACAACATCATTTAGCGGTGAGAGATATGTGTCATACACTGGTGTTACTCCGATAAGAATAAATCACACATCTTTGTAGTCTCTGATTTCTACATAGGAGAAAAATAAAACTGCAAAAATAGTAACATAAAACTGAGAGTTAGAAGTTTATGAGTCAAACTTGCTATATTAGAAACGGTAGAATCGTCTCGTATATATAATAATGAGATAGTAACTTTGTCAATACTATAATTATAAATTTTTTGTTCGAAAGAAAATGTATGCACTTGGTAATAGTTATAGTAAATTATAATTTATTTAGAAGAAACGTGGCACAATACATATTAATAATATGCACAACTATTGTGGTAGAATACATATTAATAATATGCACAACTATTTAATTGGAAACCACAAAATGGAAAGTTATTTACCATTCAATAGTTAGTCAACATTAATTCTTTGTCTAGGAAAATAGAAAGATGCTATCACAATTAAAAGTCATGTGATTGCATCGTTGTGAATAACAAATGAATACAAGATCAGTTAGTTGGGAAAAGAAAAAGGCACGCATAAAGAACAAGTCAAAGAACGAGGTAATTCAACTGGGCACGAACATTTATTGGGGTGGGCACTGACTATCTAAATTCACAGAAACGGATTTCTTTAACGTAAATTATAGATTGTTTCATAAAATTGGGTCAGGCACTTGCCTAATGGTGCCTGGCTGTGGCTACGCCACTGGTTGCTCGGATACCATTGCTAGATAGATTGTGTATCTGAAGACTACGGAGCATCCATAGTCGAGTACAAAGATGAGGATGGCGTCGACAACATCGGACGACATCCTTTACAGTGCTGGAAGGAACGTCTCACACGAACCGAAAGACGGCTACACGAGCGGAAGCAATGGGCAGCCCTCAAGAGGAGCAGACGCATGGTTAATACTAGCAAATATAATAAATACTAGCAACACACACGTGCATATGCACATGCCCCAAGAACATATTTATTTAAAATATTTAAAATATAAAACCTCCTAAAAGGATAATGGTAATCCTGCCCCATTAAATATGTTTATCTTACATTAAATATTTAAAAAATAAAACTTCCCACAAAGATAATGATAATCATCATAACTGTCCAAAAAGATAATGATAATTCTTTTGTTCTTTTATCATAAAAGAAAAATATAAATTAAACAAATATAAAAAAGTTAAGAAAAATTGTGAGAAGAGAAAGAATGAAGGAGAACATAGTGTGAACTCGCTTTTTTTTATAGTAGTATTTATATTGTCTCTCCTTCCATCATGAAGAGACAAAACAGTTGTGAGAACTTTTGCAACCCAACAAATGCACCCCTTCAAGAAAATACACAACAATAAATATATACATAATTATTTTGGGCCACACTAAAAAAAGATATTTTAACACACACTACATTAAGTGCCAAGATGAAAGCGCCACTCCATGTGGCGTTTTTGAATTTTTCTATTTTTTGAATTTTGTTTAATTAAAAGTAAACACGCCAATTGTTGAGGTGATTTTCAGCCCTAGATACAAAACACACAAAGTATGTTTTTAAATAAAAGTGTGCTATTTTGAGGAATGTTTTATAAAGTGTGTTACGTTGGTAAATATTTTTGTATGCGTGTACTAAACTTAATTTTTTTCCAAGAAATAAATGATCGTGGACACGTAGGTGGTCTTGTAGCTTCCAAGAAAGGAGTCGGGGATGAATTAGGAATGTCAATGGGTAAGGGTAAACCCGTTTACCCTTTATCCATACCCTGTAGGGGAAGGGTAAGGGTAAAGAATTTCCCTACCCTTTACCCACGTATCCGCTACCCTCTAACCCGCTACCTTAGTGGGTAAGGGTAAGGGTAAGCTATTACCCATACCCTCTAACCCGCTACCCGCTAATATATATATATATATATATATATATATATATATATATAATTTATTAAACATATAGTCATTATGTTGTTTGAGTCAATGAATTATTCAACATTATATGATCATCATTTAGTATAATATATAATTTTCTTATCTACTTCTTATGTGGCTAATTTGGTCGTGTATTCAACACCATTTTGGAGGTGTAAGACACACATGTAAGAAATAGCTAGATTTTATAGTTTTTACAATAATAACCATATGTATAATGTTGTTGAAGATTACTTCTAGATATTTTGAAAAGTTAATATCCATTTTGGAATATATTCACATTTTATTTAAATTTATAAATATTTTAAATATATATTCTATTAGGCATGCCATTATTGTTCTTATTAGTATAATTTTTTGAATGATTATTAAATTCCCCACTTCACCCTTACCCTCTCCATTTACCCTATGGGTAAGAGGGTAAGGGTAAGGGGAGGGTAATGATAATAGTATAGTGGAGAATTACCCATACCCTTACCCACCATGTTAGGTGGGTAAGGGTAAGGATTAGCCTTTACCCTCCACATACCTTCTCCATTGACAGTCCTAGGATGAATGCCCCAAGCAGCGGTGTGAGGTTTGACCAAACAATGGCTTTTATTTGTAGCCACATGTGGCTACGACTCTTGTGTCTACTTGAAATGAAAACCAAGGGCAATGTTCTCAAGTGGCAAATAAGGGTAGAGATAGAACAGAGAAAACATCAGGCGATGTCGCGATATCGAGTTGTTAATTTTCCGATACCATGTAACAGTGAAACTTGTGCGTATGTAATAAAAAAGTGCACTCTTTAGTAGAACCAGCTGAATGAGTTATTTCAACTTGATAGATGATTTAATAATATTAAATTAATGAATCTAATTAGTTAGTTAAACTACAAATTGCTGTTTTTGGTCGGAGTTGGTATTTATGTCTAGAAATCCAATATCCTTTTGGATTTGTATGGATGGAGAGACTAAAAATATGAATAAAAAAACTCATCTACAAGGAGATATGCCTAATATTTTTTGTCTGACACATATAATGTCCAATTAATCAAATCTCACAAAATATGCACAATTCCACAACTCTCGTATCCTTTACATTTACTTACTTGGGATGTGTAAATATTTTCACAATTTAAATAAAGAGGTCTACATTGCACTACTTTGTAATCTAACAAAAAAATATATTTTACAAAAATTACAAACAAAAAAATAAAATATGTGTGAAATTTTGGTTTTTTCATCTCATACCTATAAATAAATATGCCATCTCCCTGACTTGACCATATTTTGCCTCTACTTGAAATAGCATCCGAGACAACATAGTGACACATCCGTATGACACAATACCAACTCAGAGTTGCAATGATTTTTGGCTTGACAAGAAATGTCTTTGCTAGTACTAAAGTGGCAATTAAGGGTACTGAAAATATCGTGCATCATGTAGTTATTGATTCTTTGATACCATGGAACAGTGATATTGTTTTCGCATGCAATCAATTAGCATACGCCTATATACGGGTATGATGAAATCAAGAAATCTGAAATTCTTGTCAGTTTAAACGATACTTAAGTATTACTAGCGTATTGACAATATCTATAAAAAGGTTAGTTTTGTTAAACTATACATTGATTTTCTTCTTGACAATAGAAAACTCATATGAGTTCTTTTGGCGTCATCATCATCATCACCAACATAACTATTATTATATAATTATTTATTACAACTACTATTATTTTTGTAATTAATAATAATAATATTATTATTATCAAATTATTTCATATATCAATAAAAGCATTTCCTTCTAAAAATAAATACATAAGTGTCTCGAATTCTAGCACAACCAAGGAGTTATGAATTTATTGTTAAAGATAACAACATCTTTTTTCTATATTAAATATCCATTTCAATTATACGCATACCATCAAAGGATAAGTTTGAATCCAAGAATTATGATAAAGAAACCCCGTTTGTAGCTCTACAATGCAATTTTGATTTGGCCTCCTAGTTCCTTACTACCAGACTCATAAATAAAATCACCATACACGCAGTGGCGGAGCCAGAATCTATGGGAGGGGTGGGCACCTTAATGTAATAACTGAAAGGATAGGGCACACTGCAGAAAATTACATCTCTTTACTCAAAAACTATAGCAAATATGTCTGAATTATAGTGAATCTTGGCAAGCATGCACTACTACAAAAATAGCCTTTGGCGTCGGTTGTTTAACCCCCTTTGGCGTCGGTTTCCGACCGACGCCTATGTGGGCGCCGCTAAAGGTCAAACACTTCGGCGTCGGTTTTTTAACCGACGCCTATTTAACCTATAGGCGTCGGTCTTTTAGTAGATAACCGACGCCAAAAGGGTTCGCGCCACAGAAAACGGCGTCATCTAGGACACATTCGACGTCGGTTATCTACTAAAAGACCGACGCAGAAAGTGTCCTAGATGACGCTGTTTTCTGTGGCGCGAACCCTTTTGGCGTCGGTTATCTACTAAAAGACCGACGCCTATAGGTTAAATAGGCGTCGGTTAGACACGAACAACCGACGCCATTTCCTGTACGGCTGTGGCCACATTAGGCGTCGGTGTTTTGCAAAAACCCGACGCTGTAGGTCTTTGCTGACGATTTTCTGTAAATAACCGACTCCTATATCTATTTTTTTTTATATCAGTTTGCAGGCCTACTGTGGCTGGTCAGCAGTATGAGAACCTGCAGTTCAGTTTTCTGAACTGTAGGTTTACGACATCCATTGATATCAGCCTACAAACAGGCCACAAACCTGCTAAATTCACAAAAAATAATTCACACAAGTAGATACATTCAGACATCAATTCAATTCTCACATTCACACACATAGAAACATTCAAATACATGTATTAATATTCAGAAATATTCATTTACAAAGTATCATTCATTATCGCTATCAACATCCCAATTATATCTTACAGTTGACACTTCTTGTGTGGCTTTTTCCCATTCTTCTCTTATTTCATTTAATGCTTCCATCGTATATGGAGCATGTATATTTTTTAAGCGTTTACCTGTAGTGTTGTCAGTTTTAAACACCTGCAAAGAGAATGATGTATATATATATAAGTAATAATATAAAAATAAGATTGATATATTTCATACTAACTAATGAGACTATATATAATACCTCATATATGGTATCGATGTCCAATGCGGCATATCGGATAATCATCTGCATAAATCGCATCACATAGTATGCGCATGCCCAGCCATTGTCTTGTGTAGCGCACTATAAATTGAAACATACAAAATAATACAACTAAGCACAATTCACATCAATAATATATACATTGGAGTCGGGAACTTACTTGTACGTTCTGCCAATTTATTGGCTGGTTCTTTTTCCTTGGGACCGTTCCTCCAACCTTTTTGAATGTATCTAAACCCCTACATGTTAATATAACACAGTAAATTGCATAAGTAAATAGTAATGTAATAAGAGATGTTAACATATACAAAAATGAAATATTTCTCACCAGAATAATGACATTCTCATTACGTGTCCAATTTTAGTGTTTAATGTACTTCTCGCGGGATCTAGATAATAAACAGTGAACGTCCCGGGGACAATAACTAGTAACTCCCAATGTTTACCGCTAGAGGTAAAAAGTTAACAATTAATAACTCAAAATGCACAATAAAAATGGAATTTTCTTAAGTCCAAATTATAAATAAAGTAAACTTACTTGACATTGAATGGAGCTATTATTATCGTCTTCTTTTGTTGACCAAAAATTGTAAAAGCATCTATACAGTATTGTTGAACAATATCAGGGTCTTTAGCTACCATACTAATCAATGATGGAATCAAAAATCCCACATGATCAAATGCAAGTTGTTTGCAATGATCTTCGACTAAGTAGCTGCAAAACATGTATTACGTATGCGTTAATATATAAGAAACCAGATCACCGGATCTTACACAAGGTATATGGATGTATAAAGAAGATCTCACCTTATCCATGTCTCTATCATTGATGTATTCAGCCAATCATACATAAACAACTCAATAATATCTTGTATAAATAAAGAGCTATCGTATGATTGACCTGCATAATCTGCATCTAAAGAAACAATTATCGGGCAATGTATATTATGTGCCCGTAGCCAACATGCCATTCCCCTACAAGCAGGACCTAACGGGTATGTTAGGTCAGTTGGAACCCAAGTTGGTAATGCGGGAAGTGGAGGTGGAGGCCTAGGTGCTCCTGGTGTCTTCTTTTTAACCTGTATATATAATTTCAGATCAGTTGACATCATATATACACATTAACAGTCTAAATCAATGTAAATTTATCTTACAATTTTAGTAGTGTAGACGACATCTGCTTTGGGCCACAATATGACCCCGCCTTCTGCATCAGCAAGTGTATCAATATCCGGGTGGGGATATGGCAATGTAGCTTCTCTCCAATCGGGTAACACACGTATCGGGCTCACACGAACGTAGCCCTGTGGCATTGGAGTCCCGTGAAACATTGCCCCAGGAAGGGACGGGTAAGCTTGCGCCTCTGCAACAACGTAGTCTTGCATTCTTAAGCGGCATGGCTTCAATGCCTAGAAATTTATGTAAAGAATATTATTCATATATACATATCATCTTGAAAACATAACAACTTGAAAAGACTAACTACATTGTCATAAACAATACTTACAGCAGATGTGTTAGGCGGTGGGTCTACAGGATTACTTGTAGTCTGTACATCAGGAGAAGAGTGGGTCGCCATAGGCTGATTGGAAGCCTGAGATGCCTGCCACCGTAGCAATTCTTCCTTGACCTTCTCAGCAACTACATCGTTGACCTTCTTAGCAACTATATCCTCGACTCTCTTATTCTCCTATACATGGATAAAAGAAACATTAGCTTCTTATTATTGAATTTCCTTTTGCAGCAACATTCTAAAAAATGTATAGGTTACCTCCTCTTGTGAAAGTCCCGCTCTGGGTTTGCGCTGGGATGGCTCAAAGAATGCTTTGATGCCCACACCAGCGCCTGCACCCCTAACACGTCCAGGATGCTCTGGGTTACCCAGAGCAACTGTCAATTCATCCTGTGTGCCCTGAGGGATGAACGTGCCTTGTTTCCTCTGCTCGTGCAGCTCCCGCTAATCACCATCAATAGAAATTGGTAAGTTAACAAATAATCAATATTCAAACGATTGCTCTAAGAGTTGTATTTTACCATTTTCACAGCCTCCTCAGCAGTTACGGGCTTCTTTATTTCACCCTTCTTGTTTTGCCTCCCAGCTATCCAGATATCATGGCGAGGCATGGGTGTGGAAGACTCCTCAATAGCAGTAGACTCCTAAGTAGCCACAGACTCCGCCTGTAGTCTTTGGCGAACGCTTGCATAGCCGTTTGGACCCATAGTGTGGTCATGCACATTCAGTGCACGCCTTGCTTTTTGTGCGTCACTGAGGGCCTAGTTATTATGCACATTAATGATTTGGTTAGTAGCACTAAATGTTAATCTTGAATAGGTGAATACAATGTATATTAATTAAATTGGGAGTGACGCCTAATACCTTGAATTCTTCAGATTTTCTTGAAGCAACAAAATTGTCTCAATCTTCTTTGTCCAAGAAGTTCCATTGTTCAAGGGCTGACTTCTTCTTCTTATCACCCTCTTTTATGTATTCTCTGTTCAGATTTGTCCTATAATTCCTAAGCATCTTTCCAGCGCGTTGCATCACACTTTTACGATGCAACTTCTCATCCAATGCAAACAGATTCTGTAAAATAGAAATGTTATTAACTAGTATCTAAAATAGAATTGCAAATAATAGAATTTGTAATCTACAAAATAGAATTGCAAATAATAATAACTCCCGCATAAATCCTTCCATATCAAGTCTTTTTTCCCCTGAGGAACTTTATGCCAATTATCATACTTAACACCACAATGGCTCCGAGTGGTACACCCAAGATAGTTTACAAAATTATTGCGGTTCACTCCAATTGCATTTCCTCCATTATCAAACTCCACAACCAATTTGGATCCACTGCCACTTAGCGCTATTAACTTCTTCAACAGAGTGATGCTCCTTTTCTTGTTAAGTGTTTGGTGCTGCGCATCAAGTTGCTCCAGTGCTTCAGTGGGTACATGTGCATCATCAACCTAAATTTTGACAAAAATAAACACACTGAATTAGCCCAATATAGAAATATAGGATATATGACATAACTAGAAGATAATGAATTTTATAGAAATACAGGATATGTTTTTAGAACTTACATTGGTATCCTCGCCATGCTCGTCATGGACAGCATGCTCATCATGGACTTCATGCTCATCATGGACATCATGCTCATCATGGTCAACCATCTGAAAATGTCATTAAAAAGGAAAACATTTAGCATTTGTATTAACTAGAAAAAGGCAAACATTTAGCATTTATATTAACTAGAAAAAGGCAAACATTTATCATTTGTATAAACATACATGTCTCTAAAATTGTGATCTTTTATCAATTAACAATCCTTCATTGTGATCTCCGCGCACATATAAGTCATCATTAGCTTCAATATTTTGTGGAGTTGGCAACCCAACTGAGAATGGATTGGAGTCATCATACTTATCATAGTACTCTTCTTCATCTATAGGATCTTCAATGAATTGTCTTTTACCATGAAGAACAACCGACCATTTATCATTCACAGGATCATCGATATAGAATATTTGTTTCGCCTGTGATGCCAATATGAATGGTTCACCCTTCTCGCCAATCTTTTCAAAGTTCACCAAAGTGAAACCCAATTCATCCACTATAACTCCTTTGGTGTTATCAACCCAATTACATTTAAAGAGCGGAATTTTGAAATCTATGTAGTCAAACTCCCAAATGTCCTCAATGACACCGTAATATGACATTTTAGCTTCACGTGGACTCTTATCCTTTGCACTTGCAAAGTACATAGTCGACGCTTGAAGAGTGACCCCACTATGATCAGAGAAAACAAGTATATATTAGGAAACAAGTATATATTAGGAAAAGATTAGGGTATACACTTACATCCTACCTAAGTGTATAATGTGATGTCATTCTTATATATAATAAATGTGTACCACCTATCCCATCCTTGAACACCTAATCTCACTAGTAAGTGTATAATGTGTATTGGGTTTTCAAGAAAATTTCCGCAGCATTTCCCCGCTGTTCTCTAAGTACATATATACTTAGAGAACAAACGTGGAAATGCTACCGAAATTTTCTCGAAAACCTAATACACATTATACACTTACATCCTAAGTGAGATTAGGTGTTCAAGAACAGTCCCAAACCGGGGAATATCCAAGATTTACTCCTAATGAGTCAATCTTGGATGGGTTTCTAGGCCAACAAACACATTTGATGTCATTCTTATATATAATAAATATGTACCACCTATCCCATCCTTGAACACCTAATCTCACTAGTAAGTGTATAATGTGTATTTGGTTTTCAAGAAAATTTCGGCAACATTTCCCCGCTGTTCTCTAAGTACATATATACTTAGAGAACAAACGGGGAAATGCTACCGAAATTTTCTCGAAAACCCAATACACATTATACACTTACATCCTAAGTGAGATTAGGTGTTCAAGAACAGTCCCAAACCGGGGACTATCCAAGATTTACTCCTAATGAGTCAATCTTGGATGGGTTTCTAGGCCAACAAATACATGTGTTGTCATTCTTATATATAATAAATGTCTATAAACTACATGCAACATGGTTAATCCTAATCAACAGAGCATTATTAAATCATAAATCAAGAAATCAATAGTTTCAAACAAAAGGTCTAGGAATCTTTACTAGAAATTATATGTTATAACCATTGGTTTAATAACCATATTTCCGCATGTACATGTTTATCAACTTTAAAACCCTATAATTCATGAAATCATTCTAATTCAATTTAATATGTTGGGATCACATAATTATATAATGACATCAGAATATATAGAAGAAACATAATTAACATGATTAACAACATGCTCATCAAACTAGGGTTTTCTTGAATATCATCTAATATTTGTGTACTAGACATTATATGTATCCCTAATCATCATATTTCCTTGAAGAATCCAGTTGTAGAAAGGATGGGAAAAAATATAGAGTGTACACGATCTTATCTAGCTGTAGCTATTTCCTTGAAAAATCCAGTTGTACAAGAAAACTAATCAGCAATTGTGGGTACAAGAAAATTGTATATAGAATGCATCTTTAAAATAAAAGGTAGAAGAGCATTCTTTTCGGTAAGTTGACCTTTTCAAGTAGGAAAATTTCAACTATGGCAGAGAAAAAATTGTCCCATCATCATATTTCAGTAAGAATCACATTTCATGAGCTTGAGAGAGAGGAAAGAGCCTTAGACTTCATTCACTAACACGCAACCTCTGCCTCCTAGCTCTCACTCCTTGTCGCAATCTTCTCCACCCACAAGCGTCGCCCCTACTCATGTAATACCTACTACCGTAAGCCCACCGACCATCTGCAAGCCTCACCCCTACTATCGTAATCTCTATTGCAGAAATACTACCCTCGTAATCCCACCAATCACCCGCAAGCATTGTCACACCAATAAAATACATGTACATCAATAAAATACAGAGAATAGGGCATACCGGTCTGGAGAAGAGCTGTGGTCTGCAGACGGCGGCACAGAGTGGGCGACGGCGGTGGAGAGGAGCTGTGGTTGAACCGGCGGCACGGCGGAGAAGCAGCTAGCAACCCTAAACCCTGGCGGCGGCGCGACGGCGGTGGAGAGCAGCTTCTGTCGTTCTGGCGGCGGCGGCGTGGAGGCACTGGCACCGAAGGAGAAGGTGGCGTGGAGGCACCGGAGGAGAAGGCTGCGCCGAAGAAGGCGGCGCGGCGGCACTGTCGTGGAGGGGTGCGGCGGAGTGGAGGGTCGGGCGACAGCAGTTGCGGCGGGAGCTAAAGTTGTTTAGGCGATGAAACAGAAGAAAGGGGAACAGTCGGGTGATCGCAGGATATAAAGTTCACCTATAGCGTCGGTTGTTTGTCACAACCGACGCCTAAACAACTTTAGCGTCGGTTGTTTGAAACAACCGACGCTCAATTGGACGATATTTTCACGAAATTGTTTGGTGGGAACCACTTTCGGCGTCGGTTATCAACAGATAACCGACACTGAAAGTGACACTTTTCGCGCAAAGTTTCATCACACATAGGCGTCGGTGGCTATTTAAATAACCGACGCTGTATGTGACACTTTTTCTTTTCGCTCGAAAATTGGATTTCGCGGGAGCTTTTAGGCGTCGATTTGTTATTGTCAACCGACGTTGAATACAAAGCGGTACCCGTATCTGGCTGGTCTTCGAATATAGACGTCGGTTTGCTTAAACAACCGACGCCTTATATGATAGGCGTCGGTTTTCCTTAATAACCGACGCCCAGAAAAGCGACACTGAATGCTATTTCTGTAGTAGTGATGGGTAGGGCACGTGCCTACCCATGCCTGTATGTGGCTATGCCACTACATACAAGCACGCTCGCCAAAGAAGGTGTGAGCTTGATCCACCACGTACATGAGTCCAAATATCATGTCCATACAAAAACACTTGAGACAATAAAGTATGGAGAAAAATACTACAAAAGAACCGTCACAGGTGGTTTTGAGATATATAATAGAGGTCTTTTTTTTCCACGAGAACATATCTTCAGCATATTTAATTGGGGACAACTCTTTGTCATATTGATTGTACCAAAATTCAACATCAGTTGCAAGTAGTAAATAAAGTGTTCATAACTCAAAGAGAAAATGCAAAAGCAAAAGTTATTTTTCCTCCCTGACAACCACTAGTAGAGAGTAAACCAAGATACACAAGATATCAAAGTCTATCTTTCCAAGAGAATGGCATCAGAAAAAGAACTTCTAACTTTCTTAGATTACTTAGACCGCTGCCTCATCTTTCGGCGCTTCCTCTTCAGTCTCCTCATGCACTTCTTCTTCCAATTCACCCTCATAGTTCAACCGGCTGCGGTTGGAGTCTCCTCTTTCTCTACACCCTGGTTGCTGCTCTCCCAAGGAGGTGAGAGAGAAATGGAGAAAGTGGAGACCTACAACAAAGGTCAACATGTACAACTAGCAAACATTAGTCAATTAAAAATATATGAAGAAGTAGATCTAAATTAAATTGAATTTTTTTGGGACTCTATTTATAAAACCAGATATATCGAGCAAGAGCCTCAGTCTGCAAAGTAAGATCACATATAACTGAGTGAGGCCCATCCTAGCTTAGTTTTGTACCCAGATTTGGGTTGATGTCATACTAGACCATTTTATGGACCAGCCCAAACATTATTGTTACTTCTAGAGTTTAGAGATGATAGTTGTTGGTTGTGGATGGCATGTTAATATGGAGGACAAATCTGTTGGACCTCATTTTGTAAGGTGTAGGCTACTCCTTTGGTCATCTACGTACACTTGTTACAACAAATATGTTAGGATTTGAATGATAGAATATGACGAGTTCAGAGTGGAATAATAAGACGAGAACGAAGAGAACGATCACACAACCAAAGAACACATGATTCACTTGTTTGGTCTAGATGACCTACTCAATGGGAGGAGAGAGAATTTCACTACTGCAAGAAGATTACAAAGGAGAGATACTCTCAAAAAGAGAGAACATGAAAAACTATTAGAAGGTTACACCCAAAGAAGAGAGAGAACTGTCTCCGGTGAAGAGAGAAAACTGTCTCCGGTACAACACGATATATTTTCACTTCTCAATATAAGAAAATTCCATGCTCCTAGGGTCCTGTTTATAGGCTCCATACCATAACGATTCAACTAGGAATAAACAATCCTAATAGGAGTCTAGTACACAGTTTGAGTCCAAGTTGCTTGTAGATAGAGCAATCTCCAACTCCAAATAGGAATACTAATCCAAATCTAAGTAGGAACATGGGTTGGACTCAAACCAAGGCAAGACCCAAAATAGGACTGCCACACTATGTAGGATTAGAATAAGGACTAGGAGTCTTTGGGGCATAATAAATATCCATCTTGACTCAAAGTCAACATCCTGCAAGAAAAATAACAAACCTCTTCTCCTCCAAATCTAAGTGCACACTTGTTAGCTGTGAAGGCTAACCAAGTTCAAACAAGTGTTAAACTTGGAAACTGGAAATGGCTTTGTCATCATATCAGTAGGATTTCTTTACTTGCAATCTTCTTCACCATAATTGTAAGGCCCTTGACCTAGCTTACTGCTTGATTGTATTTGCTTTGCTTTGCTTAATAAGATGCTTAAACCATAATCTAATCTCATGAGATGCCTTAATAACATGTGACGAGTTTATGTTTTTAGTTTGGTCTTGTTTGGTTGACATTTGAGCTAGTTATGCTTATTTTGGACCAAGTTGTAATTTACCCATGTTGAGGGTTTATATTACAATTTTTCACATGTAGGTTGCGCCTCTTGTGCCTTAGCATCATGAGAGAGAGAATGATGCTTAGGGGCACCTTGTTGGACCTTGGTTCATGAGGTGGCATCATGTATGATATTAGGGCTTACATGGCTTTGCATGGATGCTTGAGTTTTATGGTGTATCAACCTTGTGTGATGGTTTTCGAAGTGTTGCAACCGCTACACTTCCTTGGGTGATGTTTTTTGCGACCTAATGCCTTGGGCTAGTGTTTTGGTCACTAGGGTTTGGCTTCAGAGACCTAGTGTAGCAGTTGCTACATGGGTTCCTTTTGTTTTGTTGTGACCTTGGGGTATAGTGGACCTAAGTGGTTGCTATACTACCTTGCTTTTATCAAACTTTGTTGCATGCAAGTCTAGAGTGGTTGCATGGCATATCCTTTGTTGTAAAAATGTCATTGTGGTGCTTTTACATCTTGACACCTCATACCTTCACCTCCCTCCTACCCCCTCGAGTTTATAAACTCTCTCTTTCACATGCAAGTATCTCTTTTAGCTCTTTTTCCTCTCGTCTTCCTTGTGTTCAACCTTGAGCTTGGTGTATCTAGAGAAGGTGGTGATCTTGTAGCTTTGGTGGCCAATCATCCTTGCATGTGGTGATCTTGAGCTAGATCATCTCTCTTGTACTGAACTTTGGTGATCTTCCTTCTTGGTAAGTGGCTATCTACCCTGATCATGTTTCCTTTGAGCTATACCTTCTTCTCCTTTCTTGGTCATGATACTATGGATCACCATGGTGGTTATATTGAGAAAAATTCCCTCCATATAGGTCAGAGACTATGGTTTGACCATGGTAGTACCTATCTAAGATGAAGCTTGCTTCTTTATTTTTTTTGTCTCTTGTTCATCCTAGGGTTTATGTTTTCTTTATCTTGATGTTTCCTTTGACCATGTTATGTTTTCTTCTTCTTGAGGTGACCTTGTGGCCATGGACTTGATCCTAGCTAGAGCTTCTTTTCTCTCTTTTGGATCTTGTGGTTTGGAGCTTGATCTTCATCTTAAGGCTGGTTATATAACTTTCCCTTCTACTATTATTCACTACTACAAAAATGGCTTATAAAGTCACTTTTCAAGGTGTCGGTTGTATACATAAACCGACACCTAAACTCTACAGTGTCGGTTTATAACATAAACCGACATCCAATCTGTGAAGGTCGACCAGACATGGGTACTGCTTTTATTAAGTGTCGGTTAATTAATAAAAAACCGACACCTAAAATCAACTGCCAAAACAAAAATTCCAGCCAAAAAAATTGCCTCCAAAATTTGACATACAACGTCGGTTCATAAATAAATAACCGACGACTAAAGGTTATTCGCGAGACAGAAATAGGTGTCGGTTGTCATTTAGTTAAAAACCGATGACTATAATATAGTATATGTGTCAGTTTTTGGAAAAGAACCGACACTGTTGGTTTTGTTGTCGGGTTTTTTGAATAACTGACGCTTATGGTCAACTTAATAGCACCAACACGAGTGACTCTTCCCCTTTCTCTGTTTCATTCCCAATTTCAGTTAGGTCCGGCGATTATTGCTCGTCGCCGCTCGGTGCTGCCGCCGCGTTGCTGCTGTCCTCTCGTCGCCGCTCGTCGCCGCCACCGGTCGTTGACTGTCCTCTCATCGCTGCCGCCGGTAGAAGCAGCTACGGTGCTCTCCTCGTCACCGCCACCCCCGCCGGTAGAAGCAACTTTTCTCCTCCGCCAGCTTCCTGCAAGGTAACCCAAAAAAGCTTCACCCCCTTTTCTCCTCTGCCTTGCTTTTCTCTACCGCCGCCGACCTGGAACTCACCCAGGCGGCGCCTAAGAAGGTGCCAGGGCACGCCTAGGGTCCCAAGCCCAGGTGCCCTGCCTAGCTAGGCCTCTGGGCGGATGCTTGGGCGGCGCCAGGGCACGTTTAGGCTGCTGCTGGGGTTTGGATTCATCTACTGGATGCCCAAAACATGCACTGATTTCACCAAGTCACCCCAAAAGCCATGAAAAATATTCTGATTGTGTTTATTTATGTACTGATTTCACCAAGATAGTGGATTTTTTTTAAAGTTATTTACTGATTGTGTTTATATTATTATGTACTGATACATATGTGCTATACCAATCTGATAGTCCATGATAGAACAAAGCATAATGATGTTGACTGCAACTTTGTGCGTCATGCTATTTTGAATTAATTAAGTGTATATTTACTTCATAATTGAATGTTTAAGTAAGTTATAGATATCTTGATGATGAACTATAATGCACACATGTGACATGCTTGGAATGTAAATGATGAACTGTAATGCACACATGTTTAACTTGTTTCATTGTTGAGTATATTGAGAATCCTAATCACCCTTCTTTCTTAATGATCAACTGTAATGCACACATGTGACATGCTTGGAATGTAAATGATGAACTTTTCCCTAAATTGCCTAGATCTTAGAGTATCTCTAGATCTTAGGGTATCTCTACCATCCTAACTATGAAATTGGTAACTTGTTTCCTTTTTGAGTATATTGACAATGTTAATCACCTAACTTGAAGAACTAGGATATGAATGATGAAACTAGGATTGTAGGTATAAGAATGACAACACACGTATTTGTTGGCCTAGAAACCCGTCCAAGATTTACTCATTAGGAGTAAATCTTGGATAGTCCCCGGTTTGGGACTGTTCTTGAACACCTAATCTCACTTAGGATGTAAGTGTATAATGTGTATTGGGTTTTTGAGAAAATTTCGGTAGCATTTCCCCGTTTGTTCTCTAAGTACATATGTACTTAGAGAACAGCAGGGAAATGCTGCTGAAATTTTCTCAAAAACCCAATACACATTATACACTTACTAGTGAGATTAGGTGGTCAAGAATGGGATAGGTGGTACACATTTATTATATATAAGAATGACAACACATGTATTTGTTGGCCTAGAAACCCGTCCAAGATTTACTCATTAGGAGTAAATCTTGGATAGTCCCCGGTTTGGGACTGTTCTTGAACACCTAATCTCGCTTAGGATGTAAGTGTATAATGTGTATTGGGTTTTCAAGAAAATTTCGGCAGCATTTCCCCGTTTGTTCTCTAAGTACATATATACTTGGAGAACAGGGGGGAAATGCTGCCGAAATTTTCTTAAAAACCCAATACACATTATACACTTACTAGTGAGATTAGGTGTTCAAGGATGGGATAGGTGGTACATGTACATTTATTATATATAAGAATGACATCACATGTATTTGTTAACCCTAGACCGTAATCTTGTTGTAATATATACTTGTTTTCTCTTTGATCATAGTGCTTTACAATTTTGTTGTGATATATACTTTGTTGTAATAATGTGAACTTTACAATGTGAGATTTACACTTTGAATTACTACTTTACAATGCGAACTTTACAATTTGAATGTGAATTTGCAGATGGCTGACCATTCTCCTGATGACCGTGCTGATGACTACCGTGAGGGTGAGGACATCAATGCGCTGCATCACAATGTAAGTTTTAAAAATATATCATATATTTATATCTAGATGTCCATTTATAGTTATATCTTGTAAATGTGAATTATTTTGTCAAATTTTAGGTTGATGATGCACAGGTACCATCTGAAGCACTTGAGGCACTTGATCAACAACACCAAAAAGTTGACAAGAGAAGGGGCATCACTATGATGAAGAAGTTAATTGCGCAAAAGGGCAATGGACCCAAACTTGTTGTGGATTTCGATAATGCAGGAAATGCATGTGGTGTGAATCGCAATTCATTTATTTCATATCTTGGGTTTGTTACTCGTAGCCATTGCGGTTGTCTCTTAGATTCTTGGCATAAAGTTTCTAAGGAGAAGAAAATTTTAATATGGAGGGATTTATGTGTGAGTTATTATTAATTTGCAATTCTATTTTGTAGATTACTAAATTTTTGGATACTAGTTAATAGCAATTCTATTTTGCAGAGTATATTTGAATTGGATGAAAAGCTGCATCGTAAATGTGTGATGCAACGCTGTGGGAGAGTCCTAAGGAACTATAGGACAAATCTCACCATAGAATACATAAAAGAAGCCGACAAGAGGAAGAAGACAGCCACTGAACAGTGGAACTTCCTGGACAAAGAAGAATGGGACGCGTTTGTCGCTTCAAGAAAAACTGATGAATTCAAGGTATTAGGCATCAGTCTCAATCTCATTAATTAATATATGTTGTATTCACTTATTCAAGATTAACATTTAGTGTTACTAACCAAATCATTAATTTGCATACTAACTAGGCCCTCAGTGAGGCACAAAGATCAAGGCGTGCACTGAATGTGCATGACCACAGAATGGGTCGAAAGGGGTATGCAGGCGTTCGCCAAAGACTATAGGCTGAGGCTACTGCTGCTCAGTCTGCTGCTACTCAGGAGTCCTCTACCATAGGTAGCACACCTCTGCCTCGCCATGATGTCTGGATAGCTGGGAGGCAAAATAAGAAGGGAGAAATAACTAAGGCCGCAACTGCTGAGGCGGCTGCAAAAATGGTAAAATACAACTCTTACAGCAATCATTCGAATATTGATTATTTGTGTTGTTTACTTAAGTACAAATTTTTGTTTTGGCGATTAGAGGGAGCTGTACGAGCTGAGGAAACAAGGAAAGTTCATCCCTGAGGGAACAAAGGATGAATTGACAGTTGCTCTGGGTAACCCAGAGCATCCTGGACGTGTTAGGGCTGCAGGCGCTGGTGTGGGCATCAAAAAATTTTTGGGTCATCCCAGCGCAAACATGTCCCAAAAGCGGGACTTTCACAAGAAGAGGTAACATATTCTTTCTTTATAATGTTACTGTAAAAGAGAATTCAAAAATTAGAATTTGACGTTTCTTTTATCCATGTATATGTGGATAAGCTATTTGATAGGAAACTCGAAGAAGCAATGAAAAAGTGGCAGGCATCTCAGACTGCCACTTACCAGACAATACCTACTGCAGACTCTACTCCTACTCCTACTGCAGAGGTTGGGAGTAATCCTGTAGAACCACCACCTAGCACATCCACTGTAAGTATTTTTATGACATAGTAACTAGTTTTTTAATTCAAGATGATACGTATATATGAAATTGTAGTCGTTTCAAAAAAAGATGATATGTATATATGTATATAACATTCTTTACACAAAAATTTGTAGGGGTTGAAGCCATGCCGTCTAAAAAGTAAAGAATATGTCATGGCAGAGGCGTCGGCTTACCCATCCCTACCAGGGGAAACGTGTCACGGGTCTCCAGTACTAGTTGGTTGGATTCGGGTGAGCACGATACATATATTCCCCCAATTTCTGGAACTTCAACTGCCATATGCCCACCCAGATTGTGAAATGCTTGGTGAGGCACTAGGCGGAGTGATATTGTGGCTAAAAGCGGATGTCTTATTTACTGATAAGGTATGGTAAATTTACATTACGTTCAATTGTTAGTGTGTGAATATGCTGGTAGTTGATCTGAAATTATATATATATACAGGTTAAAAAGAAGACACCCACATCATCTAGGCCTCCACTTCCATCTCCTGCATTACCTAGTTGGGTTCCACAGGACCTACCTGTCCCATTAGGTCCTAACTGTAGGGGTATGGAAGTATGGTTAGGGGAACATGATATAAACTCCCCTATAACTGTTTCTTCTGATTCAGATTCTACATGTCAGTCATACGAAACAAAACTATTTATACAAGATATATTGGAGTTGTTTCAATATGATTGGCTAAATACATCTGTGATAGAGCTATGGATAAGGTGAGATATTCTTTATACATCAATATACCTTGTGTATGATCTGGTGATCTGGTTTCTTATTTATTAATGCATGCGTAATTAATACATATTTTGCAGCTACTTAGATAACATATGTGTAGATTTTGGATTCGAACATGTAGGGTTTTTGATTCCATCCTTGATTAGTCTAGTAGCTAAAGACCCTACATCAGTTCAACAATACTGCTGTGAGTCTTTTTCAAATTTTGCTGTAAAAAAGAAGACAGTGATAATGGCTCCATTCAATGTAGAGTAAGTTTACTTTGCTTATTATAATTTGGACTTAAGAAAATTACATTTTATTGTGGATTTTGAGTTATTAATTTTTAACTTTTTTTCCTCTAGGGGTAGGCATTGGGAGTTATTGGTTATTGCCCCCGAGACGTTCACTGTGTATTATCTAGATCCTAAGGGGGGTAAATTGAATACAAGATTTGGACACATAATGAAAATGGTAATATTTCAGTGAGAAATATTTCATTTTTCATATCCGTAAACATATGTTATTACATTACTATTTAATTGCAATGTTCTGTGTTACATTAACATGTAGGGGTTTTGAGGAGTACAAAAAGGCTGGAGGAAAGGTCCCCACAAAAAAGAACCAGCCAATAATTTGGAAGAACGTGCAAGTAAGTTCCCGACTGCAATATATGTATATATTATTTATGTGAACAATGCTTAATTAGTTGTATTTTTTAATATTTTGTATGTTTGAATTTATAGTGTGCTACACAAGACAACGGATGGGCATGTGGATATTATGTCATGCGATATATGCACATGCTTGTCAAATATGCCGCAATGGACATCGATTGTATTGCTCAGGTATTATATAGTCTCATTAGATAATATGATCGAAATATATCAATCTTATTTATATCTCATTAATTATATATATACATCATTCTCTTTATAGGTGTTTAAAGCTGACCCCATTACAGGAAAGGACTTACCAAATGTTAATGCTCCCTATACAATGGGAGAATTAAATGAAGTAAGAGAAGAATGGGCAACAACCATACAATTAGTGGGGGCTTTAAAATATAATTGGGATCCTGATAGCGAATAATGACTAAACAATGATACTTTGTAAATGAATTTCTGAATTATAATATATGTGTGAATGTTTCTACATGTCTGGATGTTTCTACATGTGTCTGAGTGAAAATGAATGAAAGTGTTGGTTTCTATATGAATGTTTCTACATGTGTGAATGTGAATGAATGGAACTACAAATTGCTAGCATGTGTGAATGTTTATAAATGTGTGAAAATAAAATGGAACTGCAGGTTGCATTGCTAAATGCATGTGCTACTTTTTTATTGTTAATTTTGCAGGTTTGCGGCCTGTTGTCGGCTGATATCAATGGATGTCGTAAAACCTACAGTTCATAACTGAACTGAACATGCTTCTCATCCTGTGACCAACCACAGCAGGTCTGCAGATTGACAGAAAAAAAAAACCAATAGGCGTCGGTTATTTGTAAATAACCGACACATAATGATATAGTGTCGGTTTTTTACAAATAACCGACGTCTATTTCGTGTGGCGCAAAGATATATGGCATCGGTTATTTGTAAATAACCGACACTGATAGTGCCCAAGATGGCGCCCTTTCTGTGGCGCGAAGGGTTTGGGTGTCAGTTTCTTACCTAATAACTGACGCCTATAGTCCCATGATGACACATTTTCGGTGGCGCGTGAAGTGTTTGGGCATCGGTTTTGGAACCGACGCCTAATGGGTGGACTTTTAGTGTCACCCACATAGGTGTCGCTTAGAAACCGACACTAAAGGCTTTAAATAACCGACACTAAAGGTAGGTTCTGTAGTAGTGATTGCACCATTATCTTTCTTGCACGTTGATGATTTCATCTATAATATATGATCCTAAGATGCTATATGAAGTTATTATGATCTAGGGTTAAATAGTTTGAGGTATTCATATATGGATTACTCTTCCTTCTAAACCCTAATTCATGCATCCGATTTTCTAAGTAATAATGGAGTTTTTGTCTCTACATGCAATATGATCTTTGGTTTTATCCCCATGATATGTTTTAGCCATCATATGATGTTGGAGGTTTGATCTTTGATTTACATGAGTTGGACGGATGGTTTTTCCTTCTATTATAATGGTTTTCGATGTTTACCTTGGTGATGTTTTCTTTAGGGTTTCTAATATCCATCTTTGCTAGGAATTTTCCCCCTTGATGATGATTAGTTTTCTTGATGATTATCATATGTTTCGATCGTGGTTTGGTTCTATTTTGGAGTTGGTTATGTTTCATTTGGAGTGGCTTGACCTTTGGGTCACTACTCCTCATTTTTATGTTTGAGGTCGCTACATGTTGATGGGGTGTTGCGGGCACAACAACCCTAAACCTAGACGGTGGTCGCAATGCATGCTTGATCTTGGTTTGGTCACTACAAGGGTCACTACACATGGTCTCCTTGTGGTCGCAACATGTGTCTTGGTTGTTTTGTCACAACATGAGTTTTGGTCTGGTCGCAACAAGGTGTTAATCACTTATGGTCACTACACCATGTGCTTTGTTTGGTCTCTACACATGTGAATCATGTTGGTCAGTACACATGTATTAATCTAATGGGTCGCTACACGTGTTATGAAGGATGGTCACTACACTTTGTTTTTTATGTATGGTCAAAACATAGCGTTGCTTGGAATGATTGACTAATCATGTTAATCATGATGCTTAACCCTAATGTGCTCCAAGTATATGGGAAGTGATGTATCTAGGGTTTAATGTTGAGTATTGCAATGGAAACCCTAATTGCTTATATGAGAAACCCCAACCCTAACTTTCAAGTGTATGTCATACTTGAGCTTGCTTAAATGCCTAGTATGATTTGATGTTTTCTCTCTACTACTTGTGCAGCCCTAATCCTGCAGGTGGAATGAATATCATATCTAGTGAATGATATGGCGTGTTTGATATGAAATAGGGTAATTATTGTGAGGATTTATGAGGCATGATGAGACAGTGATGATGTGTAGGAACTTTGTGATAATGTGATTTGTGTCTTATCACTTGGCAGAGGCTTTATGCCTGATGTGAGGTGGTATATGTGAGACCCCTAACCTTGCTTAAAGTGTTGAACATGTTTAATTACCATAATTTAATGATTAAAACTTAATATAATCTTGTGATATTTTTTGGTATCATGTGACAAGTTTAAGTTTCAAATTTAGTTCAATTTGGACACTGTTTGTGCAAGTTATGCAATTTTATGCACATTTTGGACATTTATACAATTTACCCAAATCCGAGGTTTTACTTACAATTTTTCACATGAATTATAATACTTAGATGTTTCCTTATCATGCTTGAGTTTTTTGATCCATGGGGCGCCTAGTTGAACCTTGGTTTGGAGGTGTTTTCTTTAAGGGTATTTTAGGGTTTACCCCTTTATAAGTGAGCTACCTTTAGGAGCTATCAACCAATGGTTTATTTGATGGGCTTCAAAATCCAAAAAATTGTGGATAAGAAGGTATCCATGAACGATGGGGCAGCTTCTTGTGTGTCTACTTGTATATCCATAATAGTTTAAGGCCATGGACACAAGGAGAGTTATTAGGACACCTCAAACTTTTCTCTTTAATTATCCATAAGCCTTATATACTTATCCTTTAGCTAAAATAAGAAACCTTTAGACTCTTATCTTTTCCTCCTCTCTAGAACTTCGACTTCCACTTGCTTGGGGGTGAATAGACTGCCCAAGGTAGAAGAAGATAACCAACTTTCTTGTTGGATCATCTAGGATTCAAATTTACACTTATCTAGGGTTTGCAAAGCTTCCTTTTGGTGATCTTGACCTAAACTAGTAAGTATATCCTTCTCTCCTTCATTTAATTTGTTGTTACGCTTCCTTCTACCTTCTTCCTAGATGGAACCTTTCTATTCCATGGTATGTTTTCTCTAAATCTCAAGGAACTTATCTTTCTTGCTTCTTCTATCTAGGTTTGCTCCTTTTGTGGAGGAAGGTGATACTTGGCCGAATTCAGACCTAAAGTTAGGATTCTTCACCTTCATTGCTCAAATTTTCTTGTTTCATGGACTCTAATATTCTCCCTATAGGCGATTTTTATAACCCTATTCACTCTTATTTCTTACTACAAGTTTGATTACTCATGTTCTTGCTTTAAAATGAAGATCTATGCATATAAAAGATAATCCTTCTTAGGATTTCAAATTTTATGGTGTTCCATGATTAGTTTCCAGTTCTAAATGAACCTAAACTCATGTGCACAACCTTCTTGAGGTAGAGGAATACTTGGTCCTTTCTTACATACCAACCAATGGTTCTAGGTACCTATCAAACGATGGCATATACTTAGTATTTTAGGCTGATTTTCAATTTTATACATGAACTGATGCATGATCTTATATTAGAACCGATGAAGATGCCTTCATGGAAATGATGGTGATGACCCATGGTGAAATATGATAATGTTAACCGTTTTTCACACCTTATCTTTTGTAATCTTAATGATTGATAGTTTAATGCCCTAAAGATGATATGATCCTATGGTGATTTTAGCTGAACATCCGATGGTGGTCATTGATGGTAGTATTGACCTCATCAACTGATGGTGGCATAAAGTGTCACAACTAATGGTGGTTCAGGTTACCAGATGATGGTGTAACTAGGTATCACAAGTTGCTTCAATTAAGCCTTAAACCGATGGTTTCTTTGGTTATATGATCCAAGGGTTAAACCTACATATCAACAAATAGTTTTGAAATGTTAAACCTGATACAATGGTTGTGAATGGATGCTTCAACATCCAATGGATTAGAATGAATCCCGTAGTATTATATGTGAGTTCTAATAACCTGAATTTGATGGTTTTCCCCATGTGAACAATTTAAGGAGCCATTTGTTAACCATTGATGGTTTGTTTTGAACATGCAACTGGTGATGGGCTTTACCCTCACATTCGAAGATGGATTTTATCCCTTAAATTAATGGTACAATTTATGTTATGAATCAAGGGAGGTCTAGGGTTAGATGACGACTCTTACTAGTCACAATTCAATGGATTTATATGTGGTTTGTTTTAGGTGTTTACTTATGTAAGCAACCAATGATTTTACATTCTCAACAATCTAGTTATTCTAAGTTAGTGCTTGTGGTATGTTGGTATGGTTTCATGATGTTGGAACTGATAGTGGTTTGCCTTTAATAAAGTAGTCTTACCTTTTCCCTCATATGAATAGAATGGATAATGACCGTATTGTGTTGATATGTCTCTAATGTGAACCAAGTGATGGTGATTGATTATGATCAGTCTTCATTAGTGGAATAATAGAACAATGGAGTATTGTCTTATTATTGTGTAACACTAGTATACTATAATATGATGGTAATATCCTAATTTATGCATGAATCCATACTTGAGAATGGTATGGAATATTATAATCACGTTGTCTTATGCATATAAGATTATATGGGGATGCTATGGGTGAGGGTTTGTGAATGAATGTTGAACTATACTTCAATGTAACCTACCTTGCTAAACCTAACCCTGATGCAAGTAGAGAATGGTGGTTAAACATGTTATCCTTTTGTGAATGATTAATATAATGATTAAATGTCCTTCCTAATGATTGATTGAAACTCTAATGTGTTAACTGGTGGTCATTATAGCTTCATGGTCTACGCTTTCTTATGCTAAACATGTACATTATAAGTGTGATGATGGCCAATCATACCTAGCTTCCTTATATGTTGGTATAATAAAGGAATGCTCTTAATTGCTAAGATAATCCTGCAATATTATTTTGTGATCATCTTTAGTCCTTTAAGGAAAATTATGTTGAGCCTGTGAATCACATGTGTGGTGATGTTTGTTGAGCCTTGTTATAAGGCATAGAAAGATAATGATGAACTTGAAGGGAAAGATATGATGGTCTTAATGACCTTTAGGCATGGTTGAGTCCTGAATGAGTTGTTATCCTCTTATGTTGACAATGGTTGACACCTTGTGATATTGTGATAAGGATTTATATCAAGTGATAGTGTGATGACAAGTGTAGTCTCATGAATGGCAATGAATAGTACCATGTGATGATGACGTGTTGACAAGTGTAGTCTCTTGATTGGCAAGTGAATAGTGCCATGTGATGTTGAGATGAGAAATTATGTCTCATACATTTTATATCTTTTGAAGTTGTTATATATCAATGTTTGCTAGAGATGAATTGGGTTTGTATGTCCATGTGGTTGATGTAGCCTTAATTCACCCAATCGAAAATAAGTAGTCAGGTGAAACCCAAATCATGTTGTGCCCTGTGCCATAGGACCATCTTCAATGTCAGAATTTGCTGGATGGTGAAACGAGTATCCTAAGTGAAAATTGGAGTGCATATTGTTGAGTATGTGGGGTGCTTGACATCTTGACATCAAGTGTTTTGGGTGGATGGCTGCGGTCATACCTAGCTCACTTTTTGAGAACAACTACGGTCAGATCTCGGTGATTATAATATGATGTGATTGGAGGACAACTGTGGTTGTACTTCAGTGATTGGGTTTGAATACCCTAGTTGCTAGTGCCATGACCTGTACCAAGGTTGGCTAGTTATGGGACTATACATTGTCGTTTTGCAGTTTGACTGATTTGTCACCGCGGTGTAGACTCGTACTGATCGAGTAGGGAGAAGACCTTGGAGTCCAACTCTTCCTAGGCCTTGTATGGCACTGATTTTGACTTAGTAGTGGTACGTTAGATTTTGGTGGTACGACTCAAATCCTCTTGGCATAATGGAAGGTGTAATACATTCATATAGCATATTTTTTTAGGGTTATACACGACGCTTCATATTGGATGATAACCCTTGTTTGTTCTCTTTACATAAAAATTATGATTAGTGCATCAAGAGATAATAGATAAGCTTATGTTGTAGAAATACTCATGATGTATATGTGTGCATATAGTAGTAATGCTATGATAATAGATTTACTGCTACTGTTGATTATGCTAATGGTGATAGTTATCACATGTTGTTAGCTATGCTTATGTTTCTACCATGTCTCTATTGTTAGAGATGCTTAAATGGCTAATTATGCTTGTGTAGATAATTTTGCTTTGATGTTTATTCTACATGCTAACAATCTTTTTTTTTGGTGGGCTAAAAACTCTATTGCTATTAAAATCCAAAACTTTAGGTACAAGAAGACACACCCCCTAACCCTTTATAGGGTTACAGATTGAAAACAAAAGACCAAATACTAATCGGTCTTGACACATAAGATTTCTAAATAGACAAACTACAAACCAGAAGGAAACATCCCAACAAAAAACACAAACCAGAAACTGACAATCCATCAGCCTACACAGCTGAGGAGCTGCACAGACACTAAAGACCACCCACAAATTGTGCAGGCACAGAAGGTAGACTAAGGACACCAAGCTTCTATCTATGCACCAAGTAAGGTCGCACTTCTGAATTGGAGTTAGTCTGTCTCGAATAGCTGCAGAAAGTAGTGTCTATCCTGTCAAACCATCTTCTCGTAAAAGACTCCAAAGGCAGGCTGATCACACTGGAACAAAGACTCATTCAACCATCATATTTCTTCTTCACACATGGCAATATAAACATCCTCTGAAGATAGTGGTCAGAAGACATACGGAGGTTGAAATAAGGCACTGAACATACTGAATAGTGTCTAGGTGAATTCGATGAGCAGATAGCAGCAGAACGCACAAGCACTCCAGGCGACACCTAAAAGATGTTGCCTTGTCATAACAGCAGGGAGATCTAGGGGGAAAGGAACAAGAACGCTCATCTCCCCCAAGAACCATCCACCACACAACAACAAGTGGTCCGAGGTTAGCACTGGACAAGGAACTCGGTCAGGACCCAATGCCCCTATTTGCACAGAGGCATATCATTGAACACTCTGAGAGTGTTCCATCATGCAGCAGAGAGGAGACAACATGCTACCTCCTGGTTTGCGCCAGCACCACCTTCCATTCAGCAGTTTATGAAATGAGACTTCTGTGATCCACGGAGACGCCTCATCAAGCACCTGGAGTGCATTCAAACTCGTAGCCATAGAGGAGCCACGATACACCCATCCAGCCAAGAGGATACTGGAACCAGCCGACCACCTGAAGAGGATTGCATGACAGGAGAAGGCCACCAGAGGGGGGAAACACCTACGCCAAACCTTCAGAGCCGCAAAACCTTGTAGGACGACTAGTGAAACTCCTTCATTGGAGAAAGGGCGCACCGCAGATCTTCCAGCAACAGACCCATCCGCCGCCGGAAGCACCAGCCAGAACAGGGTGGGGTCGGGAGACCATCAACATCCTGGACCCTGGACTCACTTGGAGGAATGGAACGACCAGATCCTCTGGTCCAGATCTACCCTCGTGGCACTTCGTAGCCTCCTAGAAGGATGAAGTCGATGTCGAGGTCAGAAGGAGCTTCAAACAACCAGGTCAGACCAGGTCCCTCTCGAGAGATGAGGATGAGGTGCGTGATAATGTACCCCCTTTCACCAGTGGCAACATAGAGCACCCCGCAGGAACCAAGACCAGAAGGGAGTGCTCTTTCCATCTGCCTCACTTGGACAAGGTGGAAGTCGACCAAGTCGACGGTGCGAACCACAGATTCCGGCCTCGTCCATGCGATGCTCCGTGCCTCCCATCCAGACCTACTGAGGAAAGAAATCCGACGAACCAGATGAACTGTTTCTCTACCACATGGATCCACATCACCCCTCACTAGGATCACTGCCATGGACGTTGGAGAGCCAGGGGGAGGAAGGTGCCTAGGGCACTCCCTCCCCCCAGCGGCGGCCGCCGGGAGTAGCTAGAGAGAAGGCAGAGCCGTGACCCTAGAGAGAGAGAGAGATCCATCAGTGTTACATGCTAACAATCTTAGCTATACTCTAGACATATTCATGATGTTAGAGATACTTATGCTACTAGATTTCTTATACTATTAGCAAAGCATAAGATGATAGTCAGACTAGTGATGACCTTTGTTATTTGATGCAATCTTATATAATCCAAAGATGATATTCTGCATATACTCTGATAATTATACTTGTTGCTAAGCTTATTTCAAACTTGTTCAGTATGCTTGAACTATTTAATCTACTCAATGCCCATTAAATACTCCAACTACTCAGTCAACTTACTATTAAATAATTTGTTGTAATCAATATATGTTAGAGATAGTTATATCTCTCACTAGGACAGGGTCTCACCCGTGGGTCACCAAATCATTTTAGGTGATCAACAAAAATGATAATATAACTATGGCAGTGAGGAAGAAATATGGTGATGGACCTTAGAGAAGGATAATTAGCTGTCTAGTGTGTCCTAGAATCATCCCTATAATCTCAGGTCCAGGTGAAAAGTTTGTATATAATGTTTTGATTGAATTGAGCTTTTGATAGCATGTTGATTCTTGTATAAGTGGAATATGTGGATAGTGTTCCTTTGTAAACTTTATTTTATAGATGAGGCTAAAGAGTAGTTGTAAAGGATATTGAGTATTATATGGAATGAATCAAGTTTTTGGGCTTTACGTAAATGTTTCTGAGATTTTGAGAAATGTTGAAATCGGTTTTAATTTACCCTATTTTCTAGATTTGTGTTTAATTATTGAGTAATCATGTTTTGTATTTTTAGTAATGAGTTCTCACTAGTTGGTATCAGAGATCTAGGTTCACTGAGTCTATAATGACACTAGGACTTAGGACTAGGATGATGTCTAAGTTAGGAATATTACATAAAAATATGGTGCTTACTGCCTAATATCAATATTTGGGTGCCCTGGCTAGGTATTCAACTATTAAAGAAAAGGTAAGTATGGAACTCTTAGATTGTTATCTTTCTGATTACTCTGATCAAGTAGTCATTTTGAGACAATATAAAGAGTATAATGAATAAGAAATCAGGGTACATATATATCTCAATCTTACACAAAAGAAGATGAGAATTACATCACAACCTATCAAAATTGAATTTTTGGTAATTATAATAGAAAGATATGACATCATGAAACCTGAATATGAATACCAATAAACAAATGAGGAATTCTTGAAGCTATAATTCAAGAAGATAATAAAGTAAATGATAGATACGTTTGTGCTAATAAAGTGATTCAAGGTATGAAATTCACATAATATGGAGAGGACTCTTATGATAAGTATAATATGAGAAGATGAATGATAACAATGGCAGATGAATAAAGTGGAACCTAACTTAATCTCAGAGCAACCAATGTTTGTAAGAAGTGCTAA
Organism: Alisma plantago-aquatica; assembly: GCA_963693085.1. NCBI lineage: Eukaryota > Viridiplantae > Streptophyta > Magnoliopsida > Alismatales > Alismataceae > Alisma > Alisma plantago-aquatica. Next base: position 604,196,062 of record OY856413.1, read on the forward strand.
TATAAAATCTTCATGACATATGAAAGAAATTAAGGGAGATGATCCCTGTCTAATGAAGAAAATGTGGAATATGATGATCTATTCCTTGATAAGTTGTTGAGATACATGATAACATGAAAGGACATACATATGAATGATGAAGAGTTAATGACAAAAGAGCATTGAGATGTGATAATCTTAATAATTCCTATGCTAATGGCAAGGAACCTAACCTGTAAGAGGTAAGATGATACATAAGAAGTGTAACCTTCATGGGAAAATAGAAGTGGCTACCTTTTGCTTGTGACCCTAGACAATGTTGTAGTGATGTGGGAAATGTGTTTTTCTTTGTGTTTCTTATTTTTGAAGCATAGCCTTTAAGTGGATATTATGCCACTTTGTACATGTGGATTTGCTGAAATGATGGGGGTGGATATCTTGATATGATGTCTGGTTTCCTTGGACTATAGTTCCAAAATCTTTATGGTTTTTTCATGAGCATGCTTTTTATCCCTCTTAAGGTTAGGGGGATCTCTCTTATATGTTCTTAATCAGTTATGATGTTGAGGAAGTGGATGAGACAAGGGTATGAGTTATTTATAGAACTTGTATTGGATACCAAGGTAATGAATCCTAGTATGCAGATTGTATCAGTTATATATGAGTTAAAGATATCTATTAGATGAGTTATCCAGTGTTCCTATCCAATAGAGAGAGAGTTGGTGTTGATCCTCCAAATGTTCTTTGGGAAAAAGAAGAGTGATTATATAATGTTGTGTATGGTCTGCTAATGGTTGGGAAAGACCACTACCAAGGATATATGGTTTGTTGATCAACAAACATGTATTATTTTGTTCCTTTAAGATAAATCTAAGATTAGAATATCAATGGATAAGAGTTAGAGTAGATGATATAAGTTACATGACCATGATGAGTTTAGGGTTATGCCATTTAGATTAACCAATGTATCAATAACATTCATAAATAGGAGGAACAAAGTAATTAGGTTATGTCTCATAAGTTGTGACAAGCTATGAAGGATAACATCTCATAGTATATTAGAGATGGTTAGTAGCATGGTTAACATTTTTGCTAAATCTGAAGAATGTTGAAGCAACTATTCTTATGTGTGACAAGTTAAGCAAGAGTGAGTTGGGGATTAACTAGAGTACCCTATTGGAGTTATGGTACATCTGCTAAGTGGGTTGTGTGAATCCTGGTAAGATGAAGACAGTGTCGTCACCCTACCCCTAACAAGGTCAATCAGAAGTTGTATGTTGATTATGGTTTCCGACAAGTGTATGATTCTTTAACTAGACAAATGACCAGTCCATTATTGAGATGATTGAAGAATCTTCTAAGAACATATGTCTTATAGTTCTTGATGATTAGGGGCTACCCACCTAATTGATTGAGTTGCTAATTACAACAACCATCAAAGGAGCATAGAGATGGAACTTTGTAAAGTTACATATGATAAGAGATACATGATGTTTCATGTCTGGTAGGAGCCAAAAAGTATGGCCTCTGAGTGATGTGTGATACTACAAATAAAATAGTTTAGGATGGCAATTAGAGTCCCAAGTTGGAAAGGTACTACTTGACCTTTACAGGTGGCACAACAATTCCTATGATGAACCAAGGTGACACATGCAAGAGTTGAAGGAGAAGAGTATGAATTTTATGAAAATGATGTGACATCATCATGAGATGAAAGTAACCATGAGTAAAATTGAGGATGAGGTGCATGAGAAATATCTAAATTTGTTTACTTGGTTTCAGAGGAAAAAGTCCTATTAGGAGTTTATGGTTGTGAGACCCCTAACCTAGCACAAAGTGTTCAACATGTTTAATTACCATAATTTAGTTTTTTAAAACTTAATCTAACATTTTGATATGATTTGGTATCATGTGACCGTTGGTTTGTATGCCTAGAGAGCCAATCATATGATGATTGAAGTGAGTCATTAGATACTTGATTTGATAAATCATAAAGGTAATTATGTCTATTATATTTGTCTTAGTCTTGAGATGATGACACAAACATAAGTAGACGTCTAGAGAATGATGATACTCGATGTCGCATTTCTTCAAGTACGTGACTTGGAGGATGATATCATACGAATGATTAGAGTTCATACATTCTTGTTATGTCCCTAATCAGTTATTACTGTGGAAGAAAAAATAGACAACAATAATACATAAGACTAGAGTATGTGTTGACTGATGATAGAATCTCATTAGTCATGATATGTGATATCAAGTCAAGCACACACATACATTTTAGTGAATAGTGTATTGGACAGACCCAACATGAGAGGGATACATGGAATGGTAGTCAAAATTATCTCTCATAGTGATGGTGGTGATTGTGGTTCTTAGACCTAAAATCTCTACACTCATCACATGTCGTTGGGTATACTTTGACATCATCAAACGCAGTCCTGAAACATGGGTTGTTATAACAGTGATGATTGGGTGACTTTAACACATGGGGATAGACTATGAGTGATAGAGATGAGATTTGTACCTCCTATTGGAGATTGATATCTAGGGCCCCTTAATAAGCGAGACTAAGAGTTTACAGACATATCCATGTGGTTCAATATATGATATGTGAACTCACATGCATCTTATACAGTCTGCTCTAGTTCAAGGAACATGGATTGAGCATTGAGAGGATGATGATTCCATGCATCGAGTTCAATCCAAAAATTAGAGACAAAGAAACTATACGATCACGGTAACATTATTCATAGATCATAGGTTGAAGTTGTTCTCCAACTTTTTGAATTACTTGGGTAGCAATGATGTGCAATTAGGCACCACTCTTTACTTGTGATGTCATAAGGTGTTATGGACATTCACTGCCAGCGTAATTCTAGACCTATAGGGTCACACACATATGATACACTTGGATTAAAGGAATATATTCATGAATGATATTTTGATTGAAAGTTAAAGGTGTTTAGGTATTCAATTAAATAATAAATAAACTGACTGGACTTAGAATAATCAAGTTCAAGTGTTGGATTAATTGATTGGAGTGTCATATTGATCAAATTGATTACTAAAGAGTTTAGGTATTCAATTCACGCACCAATAGATGACTGCATTTCCAAACGACCCTATCAAGTGTTGAGACAGGCGTCTAGGGTGCCAAAAAGATGTCTCAAGTGTTGAGACAGGTGACTGGTTTGTCAGGCTAGTTGGAACAAAGTTGACTGCCCAACCTGAGGTGAACCGACCAGTTCAACTCGGCTCAGCGAGATTGCTCAGTTAGGCCGGGGAAGGTTCTAGATACTTTCCCAAATTTGTTTGGATTGCAAAATACTTGTTGTACAAGAAAAATCGATGTTTAACATTGATTAGAAGCAAATTGCTAATTCTGTGTGCAAACAGGAAATTGCAGAAGCACAAGACAACCATTTGGCACAGCAAAACGACTATCTCGTGCATGAGATGTCCATTTCGCAGTGCAATATGACCGTCTTACGGTTTGCAGATTCTAAAAGATTCATGTTTCCAGACCCTTCTACTCCCGCATCAACTGGGAACCCTGACCCTATCCTCTACTATCGATAGAGGGGTATTGGGGGCTTCCCAACACACAATTGGGATCAGTGGCCCTGATAATTGTTGTCCTCTATATTTGTGGTAAGCATGAGATCCCAAGCAAGTACTACCTGACTAGGGAGGGATAGCGAAGTAGGAGCAACTGAGATCATTTGTTTTTGGAAGAGCATGTCGGAGACTAGTACACTGACAGAAGGGGACAACTCCTTCCCATTAGCTCTGGCAGTACAATGTGGAGGTCTCGGTGGTCCGCGTGGACTACTCTAGAGGTAGGAGTCCTTTGGATACTGCTAGGAGGATGACGTCGGCCTACAGTCTGTGGCGAGGCTACATGAGGTGATGTAGGAGTTGTTTGAGTTTGCCGTCTGTGGTGATAACCAAGAGCTGCACATACACCATCCAAGATTGTAATTGTAGGGCGATGTCGCTGGACTTGCTCCAAAACCAAGTATAACCCTACAACCATTCCTTCCTAGATACATTGTTGTTTATGATATTCTATTGGTTTCTGGGAAACTGGAAAATAATTTTTTTTTCTGCCTATATTTGTGCCTGATTTCTCAGCAGTGGTATCAGAGCCTCGCCATATATATGATGTATCTGGGATCTAAATTGATGTGACCAAATTTAGTTTTTCATTTATTATTTCATACAATGCGAATATTAAAATGATTAATGTGCACATCCATTTAAATACCACATACGATCATAACATATATATATATATATATATATATATATATATGATATGATATGATATAATATGCAATCCATACGCGTCGACGTAAAAATGTTTTGATGGTGGATGTCAGTGTGGTTATGGCCAAAACCCCAGATCTATTTATGCATGGTTGTGGTTTATTCCTATTGTTAATCAGTCTACTCACTGATCCCCTCTCCTTTCCAAATGTAAATTAATGATCTTTTTCCTATTTCCCCTCAAATGTAACCTGAGGTTTCTTTTTTACAATGTAAGGAAATAGGATAGTTTTTATTTATGCATCGTCGTGAGAAGTTTTTATGCACTGGACGAACCGACGATTTAGAGGACCGAGGAGGCCAAACGATAGGAGGTGAGCCAATCAACTAGTGGCCCAACCAACCGGATGGAGGAGACCGGACAACCATTTCAGTATCTTAATCGATCAACCAAAAGGTGAGCTGACCGGTTCAAGTGTTGAACCGATCAACCCGGATTGGAACAAGCATAGATCTTCATCAACAATAAGTTGCATGTGATGTGGATCTTAGGTGGTGGTAATTCCTTGTGGATCCAAGGAATTGCATTAGACTGGCCATAACCGTCACTCATATATTTCTGATTACATGTTCATGTTGTAGTTATAGAATGTATATGATACGTACTATAGTATGTGGTTATTGGATAAAGTATATGTATTTATACATACAAACTCCCTCAATCAAAATATCAAAGTCTTAGATGCCTTCCATTAGCAATATACATAAAAGGTTGATCGACCAAGCATAGATTTGCACAAAGCATGGTGCACCGTCTATCTCATGGAAGGGTGATGGTAGATATGTAGATTTGTATAAAGTATGGTGCGTATCTATCGTATCGGCTATTGGGTCAGGCTTGACTGGTAACTTGGAGAGTCCAAGACTAGAGGCATGTAGATGATCATGGCAAGGAGTTGCGCATATCATTTATCCAAGAGTTGCATATGATGAAATTGCCATGATGGCCTACCTAAATAGTCAAGTCATGGGCGATCGACAAAAGCTGACTCATGACTTGATGAAATATGGATCTTGGCCCACTAGAATATTGTGCGTTGTAATATTACAAATTGATGTTGAGGTCTACCAATTTGAATAAAATAGTGGGAGCGGTAATTAATTAAAGACTTAATTAATATTGTCAAATTTATCAAAAACCAAATCAAAAGTGTTTTAAAAAATTGCAATATTTCTTTGTAGAATCAAATGTCAAATACAGACACATTTAAATTGTGATTAGTCTTTTAAAAGGACAAAATAGGATAATGTTCCACAATTAGTTAAGGACTTTGAGAAATGTTCTCATCTATGAGTGAATTCTCTATGTACTTGATAGACCAATGCCAGAGGAACCCACTTCAAATGCACTAAAGGCTAAATGTATGCTTGATGGAAGCATGCCAATGATGCCATCGACATTTAAATACCTAATTCTATGTTGAATGAACTTTGAGTTGCATGAACAACATAAATACATGGACATTCTTGAGATGGTAACACATCTTAAGAATCATGTAAAGCAAACAAGGTATAATATGAGGGAAAACTGACAAAGGGAGTTCCAGTAGAACCCCATATGCTCTATATGATTGGACGTATGGAATGACTAGGAGTTCTTTTAGGTCAAAAGTTGACCATGAATATGATTATGCAAGTGTTGCATGAATCATATAGTCAGTTTATCTAATGATTGGCATGTTGATGCCAAAGCAAGGAAGAAAATAGACAAATCCATGATGACAATCAGCGGAAGTGATTCCTAGGGAAAAGGAAAGGCCAAGAAGTGTTATGAGGCTAAGCAAAAGTCCAATTCTTCTGCACTCAATATATGGAGATGGATAAGTGTGAAAGGAATCTGTCCTTTTCACTTAAAGGATAAAGTGCCACCATTTCCACTTGTCTAGACATTGGAAAGGAATTATCCTCTTCATAGAGGATCTCAAGAAGAAGATAGAGATAGATATTTCTACTTCAGAACCTGAGAAGAAATAAGCTAGAACTGTGTGGATCAAGGGTTGCTGCAACTATAGTTGAGAGATGCCATTCAAGGGAACATGATAGAATTAGTGAGTTGATATTATGTACTTGCCATTAATGAAAAACATCATATGTCTTGTATGATAAGGACATTATGTTTCATTTTGAAAGATGTAATCTTTTATGGCAATGTCCTATGTCTCATAAACTGTACTTGATAGTTATAGAGACAAATGTGTATGACACATATAATGAATGACTTGACGACTCAAACAATATGTACCTATAGAATTGTCATCTAATGCACATAAATGAGAAATGCACTTCGAGATCCAAAATGATGTTGGTCTAGACTCTTTTGGTTATTAAACCAATAGAGACATGCAAGTCTTATTTGTTGAGAAATATGACAAAATCATCTCCACTATATGTAGTGGGAGAACAAGTATTCTATTAGGCCTAGTACATGGTGATTTACACGGATCTTTTAGAATAAAGCTAAAGGTGGTTACTAGCACCACACTATATTTACTGATGTGATCAACAGATATGGAAAATTATATTTGATGAAATACAAGTATGCATCTCTTGAAGTGTTCAAGGAGATCATAAAAGAAGTACGTAACTAACCTGGTAAAAGTATTAAGATACTTCGATGTGATTGATGTTGAAATATTTTAAACCAAGAGTTTGAGGACCTTCTGGAGATATGTGATAGTGTATCACAATTAACTCCACCTGAACATGATGATGTGTTAGAAGGAAGGAATCACACCTTGTTAAGGTATGATTATCAATAAAACTAGCTAAAATTCCAATTTCCTTTGAGCACATGCTAAACACTAAAAGAATATACCGTATAAAATGGTTCAAATTACACCATATGTGATATGGTATGGGAAGTGTTCCTATGTGTCTTTGATAGTGATTAAAGATGAATGCCTATATAAGAAAGTTGTTTCTTATAAGGGGCATTGTACACAAATCACACAAATGTTGTTTTATTAAATACTACTCTTATCCCAATGCTACAACAAAGTTGTTTGTTGATCTCGATGTATATATTCCTGACGAGGAACCTAGTTGTAAAGGAATTATTGAGAGTAAAAGTAGATGTCTAAATGTTCGAGACAAACAAGTAAAACATTGAACCTAAAAGAGGTACAATGGGAACAATGAGAATCATAAAGTGCTGTGGAATCTCAAGTTCCTTGTGTAACACAAAAACCTTATAGTTCTAGTTGATCATGCCTTAAGTTTAAAGGATATATGATATCTTATAAGTCATAAAGGTGATGAGTTGATCATAATGATGAGTCAACAAACTGACTAGAATCTATTGAGGGACCAGAGTCTGAGACGTGGCTTTATGACATAAGATAAAAAATGGACTCCATGTACACCTACAACGTATGACCTTGATGGATCCACCTAAAGGGGTAAAACCCATGGGGGCATTTGGGTAGTTGAGAGAATACAAACATGGAAGGATAGAGTGGCTGTAATGAGGTTTAAACAAGTTCTAGTTGTTGAACATGATGAAGTCTTTCACCAATTATCATGGTTGAATCCATTAGGATCATGCTTGCAATTGCAGCTTAGTAAGACTGTGAGATTTGGCATATGGATGTTAAAATTGTATTTCATAACAGAATAATTGTATAGGATGTTTACATGACACAACCTAAAGGTTTTATAAATCCATTAATGCAAATAAAGTTTGTAAGCCACAAAGGTCAATTTGCTGATTGAAGCAAACATCTTAGAGCTGAAATCTTCTATTTTGAAAAGAAAGTCAAAGTGGTTGACTCGAGTCAGAATAAAATCTGTGATTACAAGATTTAGTGGCAGCATATTTATATTCCACATAATGATATGGAATAATACCCTTATCCTGTAAATGTTAACATCTGGCAAGGAAAGTACCTTTTCCATGAATGAATAAGGAGAAACATCCTATGTGGTAGGAATTGAGATCTATACATATAGATCTGGGAAGGTTCTTGACCTAAGAAAGAGAACATACACTGTAAAGATGATGAAGGATTTATCATGCATGATTCATTAAGAGAAAACTTGTCCATGTTCCATGAAGTTAGTCTCTCACGAGCCTAGTGTCCCAGTTCTTATGAAGAATAGGAACACATGGATAGATGTCATATGGATTCGAAATCAGAACTATCACATATGTACTCATCCCATTATCTCATATGTATTGGGCATGATGAGCTGATATCCCATAATCTCATTTGTATTGGACATGGAGAGAGGATATCCAATCATCTCATATGTATTAGACGTGATGAGAGGATATATATATATATATATATATATATATATATATATATATATATATATATATATATACTTGTCTAGTAATCTCGTGTATTGGACATGATGAGAATGTATATGTCAGATGCTAGTGAGAGTCAATGGACTTGTTGGTATGTATGCCCTGAGAGACAATCATGGGATGATTGATGGGATACATTAAGATTGATTTGATAAACATCAAAGGCAAGCTTCCAATTCTTTCTGGTTCAATCATATGAGATAGTGATAGAACAGATTGAATGTCTAGAGAATGACAGTACTCAATGACGTATGCCTTCAGGTTCATGACCTGAACGATGAGATCATACAGATGCTAAGAGTTTGTACATTCTTGTTATGTCCCTAGTCGGATGTCATTGTGGAAGGTAGACAGACAACAATGACACACAAGACTAGATTGCTGTGTTGGTTGATGACAAAATCTCATTAGTCATGATATAGAGATATCAAATCAAACACATAGGTACTTGTTAGAGAACAAGTGTACCGGACAGACCCACCGTGAGTTTGACACATGGAACCATGAGATGGTAGTCACTGTCAGTACTCACAGTGATGGTGGTGAGTGTGATTCTTAAGCCTGAAATCACTACACTCAACACATGTCGTTGGGCACACTTTGACATCATCAAACGCAGTCCTGAAACATGGGTTGTTATAAAGGTGATGATTGGGTGGCTTTGACACATGGGGCTTTTGAGGGGTGAGTGATAGATATGGGATTTGTCCCTCCTTAGGGAGTTTGATATCCAAGGCCACTTGATGAGTAGGATTGAGATAGGCGTGCGCACGCATGTGTGAATCAGTATGTGATATTGATGTCATACATATCTCATTCAATCTACTCTGAGATCGAGAAAGTGAATGAATGTTGACAGGATGATTGTTCCATGCCTCGAGTTCATTCGGGATATCAGGGACAAAGGAATTATACATTCGCTGTAACACCTTTCACGGATTGTAGGATGAAAGTTGTTATCCAACTTTCTACTTTCACTTGGGTAGCACTGATGTGTGACTAGGCACCACTCTTTTCTTGTGAAGTCATAAATGTTATGGACTCTCACTGCCAACGTGAAATGGACCTACAGGATCACACACATAGGATTTAACCTGGAAGAGGAGTTTTGTCCACGAGCAATGTTTAGATTGATTACTAAAGGAGTTTAGTAGTTCAATTAAACACTCAATTAATCGATATCTCAATATCATTATGTTCAAGGTGTTGGACGCGTTGATTGGAGTATCGGATTGATTGAAATCGCAATTGACTGATTCTGCACAACCTGCATTCCCAACTGATCGTCTCAAGTATTGAACCGGTCGGCTGAGGTTGCTGAACCGGTCGGCTCAAGCTGTTGAACCGATCAGCTCATGCCCAGGGTGAAATGACCGGTTCAAGTGTTGAACCGATCGGTTCAACTGGTGCAACCGAGCGAGTTGGAAAGTCAGGTCAGCAAGAATTTCCTTTTCGTCCCAATTGCCCAATTTGATTGGGAAATATGTTGGTATTCGATACCAATTAGGAATGAAACAAGGAAAGTCTTTTTGAGTTGGATCAGAACCGTGAACCGATCGGTTCAGGGCACCAATCGATCGGTTGGGGTGCCCCAAACGGTCGGCTCAGGTCCAACCGATCAGCTCAAGGGTCGAACCAATCGGTTCACTGTGAACCGATCATTTCAGGTTGCGAACCAATTGCTTTTTGTGGAAAATCTCGAACCCTTCTACTCCTGCGTTTAGTCCCGTATTTCCCGGGATGGAGAACCCTGTCCCATGACCCTCCTATATATATAGGGGTATTGGGGGCTTCTCAAAGAACAACTCAGTGCAACCAGTTGCTCTGCAAAGTTGTCATTCTCTCTGGTTTTGGTAACCGTGAGAGAGCCCGAGCAAGTGCTTCCCACAAAAGGGAGGTGCAACAAGGGAAGGACAACTGCAGTTGCAACTAGAGGCAGGAGAGTGTGTTGGCAACTAGTACGTCAATAGGAGGGTGCGACTCCTTCCACTTACTTGTGGGACAAGGAGAGTGGAGTTCCAGGTGGTCAGTGTGGACTACTTCAGAGGCGGGAGGTTTCTACCGCTCAGGAGGACAATTGTCATCTGACAGTCCGGTAGGAGGAGGAGTCGTCAATCCCGGTGCGACCAGGAGCTGCACAGATGCCGTCCAAGACCAGAGTTGAAGACCGCGCATATCGCGAGGTATTGTCGCCAAGCAAGCCTTGGGACAAGGTATGATTCCACAAACCATCCTTTCCTATTATATAGACGTTGACGCGTTTCCTTGTTCTGGGTTTGGCGGAGAAATTTTTTTTGTTTCCGCTGCCTTCTCTGCCTCCCCTAAAACCCAATAGGACTACCATAAAAGAACATCTTTAGGTGCCGGTGAAGCACCAAAATGATTAGTTCCTTGGTCATGGTAATAAGGAAGAGTTGGGTGTAAAGTGTTACATCGATGCAAGCTTCCTAACTGACAAATAAATAAATCACAATCTATTTTTGTGTTTGACCTTAAAACAAGAACTATAAGCTGGAAGGGTTCCGAGCTAATGACAATTGTTTAAATCTACAATAAAAGTTGAGTATCTCTGTGTTATGAGAAAAACAAAAGATATTGTATGAAGTTCATGTGGGTGAACTTATGAGAGGTTCCAACCATTGATGACTCAGTAGAAATACTATCACTGAAATGGAGCTATATGATAGGCACGGAATCTCAGATAGCATACTATGACATTTCCATCTCATACGAGAAGTCATACAGTGAAGAGATGTGAAAATTGCAAAATACTGACTAAAAGCAAATCTTGCTAGAGTGCTCGTGCAGTAAAACATGATGGACATGTTAAGATCACTTGGAATATGATTTGTGGGTGATTGGCTCTAAGTGTAAGGGGGAGTATGTTGGTATGTATGCCTAGAGAGCTAATCATATGATGACTGGAGTGAGGCATTAGATACTTGATTTCATAAATCATAAAGGTAATTCCATCTATTATGTTTGTCTCAGTTTTGAGATGATGACACAAACATAATTAGATGTCTAGAGAATGATGATACTCCATGTCGTATGTCTTCACGTATGTGACTTGGAGGATGAGATCATATGAATGATAAGAGTTCATACATTCTTTTTATGTCCCTAGTCAGTTATTACTATCGAAGAAAAATAGACAACAATAATACATAAGACTAGAGTGTGTGTTGACTGATGATAGAATCTCATTAGTCATGATATGTGATAGCAAGTCTAGCTTACAGATACATGTTAGTGAATAGTGTATCAGATAGACCCACCATGAGAGTGATACATGGAAACCATAGAATGGTAGTTAAAATCATCTCTCATAGTGATGTTGGTGATTGTGGTTCTTAGATATAAAATTACTACACTCATCACATGTCGTTGGGTACATTTTGACATCATTAAACTCAGTCCTAAAACATAGGTTTTTATAACGGTGATGATTGGGTAGCTTTGACGCATGGGGATAGACTGTGAGTGATAGAGATGGGATTGGAGTGTCAAATTTATTAGATTGATCACTAAAGTATATGATCATACCCATGTGGTTTAATATATGATTTGTGAAATCACATGCATCTCAAAAAGTCTTCTCTAGTTCAAAGAACATGGATTGAATGTTGAGAGGATGATTGTTCCATGCCTCGAGTTCAATCCGGATATTAGAGACAAAGGAACTATATGATCTCGGCAACATTATTCATAGATTATAGGTTGAAGTTGTTCTCCAACATTCTGAATTACTTGGGTAGCAATGATGTGCATCTAGGCACCACTCTTTCCTTGTGATGTCATAAGTTATTATGGACATTCACCACCAACATAATGATGGACCTATAGGGTCACACACATATGATACACTTGGATTAAAGGAGTATATTCATTAATGATGTTTTTATTGAATGCTAAAGCTATTTATGTATAAAATTAAACAATAGATCAACTGTCTAGACTGAGAATCATCAAGTTCAAGTGTTGGACTAATTTATTGGAGTGTCAAAGTGATTGGATTGATTACTAAAGTGTTTAGGTATTCAATTCACACACTAGAAGCTGAATGCATTGCCAAACGGCTGTCTCAAGTGTTGAGACAGGCGTCTGGGGTGCCAAACGGCCGTCTCAAGTATTGAGACGTGCATCTGGTTTGTCAGGATGGTTGGAAAGAAGATGGCTATCCAAACTGAGGTGAACCGACCGATTCATACTAATGAACCAATCGGCTCAGCTTGGCTCACTAGACGACCGTTTGGGTGAGCGAGACAACCTTCTCGCATGTGTGATATTGCTTAATTAGGCCAAAGAAGGTTCTAGATACTTTCTCAAATTTGTTTGGATTGCACAATACTTGTTGTGTAAGAAAAATCGATGTTTAACATTGATTAGAAGCGAATTGCTAATTCCATGTGCAAACAGGAAACAACAGAAGCACGAGATGACCATTTCACACTGTGAAATGACCGTCTCGTGCATGAGATGACCATTTCACAGTGTGAGACGACTGTCTTGCAGTCTAAAAATTCTAGAACATTCATGTTTCCAAACCCTTCTACTCCTACATCAACTACAAACCCTAACCCTGCCCTCTACTATAAATAGAGGGGTATTGGGGGCTTCCCAACACACACAATTGGGATCAATGTCCCTAACAATTGTTGTCCTATCTAGTTGTGGTAACCATGAGAGACCAAGCAACTCCTACCCGACTAGGGAGGGGTTAAAGGGAGGAGCAATTGAGATCAATTATTTTTGAGAGAGCATGTCAGTGACTAGTACACTGATAGAAGGGGACAACTCCTCCCCGTTAGCTCTGGCAGCACAACATGGAGTTGTTGGTGGTCCGCGTGGACTACTCTAGAGGCAGGAGTCCTTTGTCTACTACTAGGAGGACAACGTCAACCTACAGTCTATGATGAGTCCACCGGAGGCATTGTAGGAGTTGTTCGAGTCTGTCATACGTGGTGGAGACCAAGAGCTGCACAAACACCGTCCAAGATTATAATTGTAGGGTGGTTGTAACATCCCAAATTTTCAATATTAATTTCACTCTTAAAATGTGGTTTTATTAAATAAATGATAATCGAGGGGCTTATTAGAAAAAGACCCTAAAGAGGAATTTCCTTAAATAATAATAAACTCAGAAAAACAATATTGGGATGAATCTACTCTTTCTCCTTTCTATTTATGATTTATACAATCAATAAAATAGATGTGTCCCCTCACCCTTTTTTCTCTCTTTCCTAACCTTAAATATGTTTTATGGAAGTGGAAGAGAGGAATAAAAGATTTCATATTTCGAAATTATACTTTATATAGCTTAAGAGAGAAGTAATCTCCTTTCCTTTCACATTATTAATAAAAATAAAATCATTTCTCTCTCTCCTCCAACAAAGTTGCTCAAAAATACATAAATATATATACGACATAACTTTTGAGTAAATAATGAATATATATTTCATTTTGACTCCAAATGACACAAAGGAAAAGAGTTATCTAATTATTTTTATCAATTAATGCATTAGAAACTAGTTACATAACATTAATGGAAATAAGAGACAAAACATGTGAAAAATGATGATATAACTTTATGGAAAGAATCTAGACTACTTAATAAGTTTATGGTCCAAATTTGGACTAGTTTTGACCATGTGTGACCCTCTAAATTGATTATACAAATTATGGTATAGTTTGGAATAAGAAATGATAATCATGCATTTAATGCCTCTGAATTCCCTATAGTTTCATATTTGTGTTTCCTATCACACCTGTTTCCTTTTTCTTTTTCTTTTCTCTTCTCTCGCAATCTGACGGTCATTATTTAAAATGATCCAGATCTGACGGTGCCCGACTTATCCCCTTCCTCCGTTTAGTTCTCAACAATAGGAACTAGTTTGGGGTTTTATTTATGCGATCAATTTCTCCCTCATCATTGATCCTCTTCATGTTTTTCTTTCTCTAAAAGATTCGTGAGGTCTTTCCAAACTCGACAATCCATTACTCGCCCCTCATCTCTCTATATATAAGAAACGCCCTTTAGGGCTTCCGTCTACCTCTCTACCAGGTTACACAGATGCCACCCTAACCCTCCCCGGGACCTGTTCGAGCACTCTCTAGCTCTAGTAACACCATGGTGGTCCTTCCCTTCTCCCAATTTCCCTCTCGTGCTGTCGAACTCTTGTACATGCTCTAGTTTCTTTCTCAGAGATGAAGACCTAGAGCAAGCTTCTCTGACCTTCACAACCCAATTGCAACGACTGTAAGCATCCTTAACCTCTATTATTCATCATAGTACCATCACTTTGGTTCTTCATGTCCCCAAACGTTGTACCCTATAGGTCCGGAGGATGTCTTCACCGACATGTTTGTGTCTCGATGCTTCTGTGCCTCTTTGGCTTTGGGGACTATGCCTCGATGCTTGTTTGCTCACTGATGATGTGTCTCGACCCTCAGAGGGTGTTTTCATCGTGGTTTCTCTAGTTTTTCAAAGCTCCGATCTTTCCTTGTTTCTCATTGCACTCCGGCAGACCAGTGTACGTTGGCATTCTTTGTAATCACTACATGGTGCCTTGACTTCGTTTTGACCTGGAGAAGTGTTTAGTTGGTTGTATGTGTTCCTTTTTTCAGATGTTTTCTGCTCAGTCCCCTTTCTGTTGCTGGCCATGGAGGTAACCATGGAAGCGCACCTCCAGTCCATGCCAGAGCTGGTGAGTTGGCTCGGTGCATCTGCCATGGTTTGGCGAACTCACCCCCAGTCTTGGTTTCTTGAAAACGACCAAGTATCTCAATACGTTGATCAATATTTCTCACCTCCAGAGCCATGCCTTCTACCTGTGCCTCAAGGGAGGAAGATTCTAGCCTATGGTATAACCCTTGTGCCCCTAGACGTTTAATTAGATGATTAATGCTGCAAGGACAATGAAGTGATTTTACCCCGCCCTTCCTCCTTTTACCTCAAATATGTAGTGGCAAGTCTTCTCGCTAGTTGTTCGGCCCTGATACATCCACCTCAGCATGGGCCTAGGTCCAATGGTTCGCTGTGTTGGATAACGAGGTCTACTTGGCTTTTCTTCGATTTATGATTGGTTGGTTCTTTGAAAATTCATAGTAAATTGATGGTTTGTTATAAAATTATGAGTAAATAGTCGTTAGAAAGGATTTTTGAAGAGGAATCTGATTCTAGGGTTTTTGAATCTTGTTTTGTCACTCTATTATGAGGTTTTATTAGAAACCCTAACAGGACCGTAAAACCTTAATAATGAATCACATGTGATTTATGCGACTTAAATCAATCAAGATTTCCTCATTTAATTATTAGCATCAGTAAGTCTAACCCTAATGAACCCAAACTGTGATTGACCATAGTTCAACCTAAGATCAATACAAGGTATTGATTATGATGCTTAATAATTATGAACAAGTGTTTAGGGCCTAATCAGGACAAGAGAAGACCTAGATTTGATCAAGATCAGAGAGAGAATATCTTAGGATCAGCCTTGCTCCAAGGTAAATGGGTAATGCTGTTGAGCACAAGTATTTATGATTAATTGCATGCTAAGAATAAAGTAGACATTATGGTTTCAAGTTTAAATGTTTTAATCATGCTTACTCTATATCATTGCTTGATGCTTGTTATATGTTATGACTTATGTTTAAAATTCTCATTATGATTAAAGTTTATGGTTAATGACTCATGGAATCATGTTAATGTTCAAGAGGGAGAAATCCCATCATGTTAAGTTTAAATATCATGTTAGTGTTAATGTCATGCTAATGATCAAGTTAAGTGGAATTGAAATAGTCTTTTTATGCTCTCGAATCATGGACCTCAAAAGGATCGTCAAGGGCTTTCCTAGCAATCATGTGCTCCTAAGGGGGCATCACATAGGGACGCATACAATTTACTTTTATTTCTTCATGTTAATAATGATTCAAGAATGCTTATAGTTAATTCATGTGAAGTTTATTTTCATGTCAATTATATTTACTTTCCTCTTATTATAAAGTGCCAGTACCATTTACTGATGTGTTGCTTTTCCCCTTTGCATGGTTGGGGACGTGATGTCCCTAGATTTTGTAGCAAATAAGGAATAAAGAGAAGCAAGCAAGGACTAGGAGACCTTCAAGGAGCTAATTGGTGGGGTTCCATCCATACTAGGTGATCCAATGTTATAAAGATGTTTACTTTTATGCTTAGATTTCCATGTTTAGGAATGTTTAGACATGTTATAGACTCAACCATAGTTTCTTATGTAAAGAATAATGTATGAGTCTCAATGGTAATTTATGTATTTATTTGTTGTGATTTCATAAAATGTGACATTCCTCTTCCAAGATAAAAGCTTCTGCTGAGTTATGTTTAATATCATGAGGAGGGGTGTTAAAGCGGTATCACTAGACTTTCCCTAGGACCAAGTTTAATCTTGCAATACTTCCTTCCTAGATACATTGTTGTTGATGAGATTCTGTTTGTTTATGGGAAATGGGCAAATAATTTTTTATTTCTGCTGCCTATATCTGCACCCGATTTCCCAACAGTGACAAGCTTAAGTTTCAAATTTGGTCCAATTGGAAATGTTTGTGCAAGTGCAACTTATGAAATTTTAAGCACATTTTGGACTCTATGCAATTTACCCAAATCTAGGGTTTTACTTGTACTTTTTCACATGCATTATAATCCTTAGATGTTTACTTATCATTCTTCAGATTTTTGGGCCATGGGTCACCTATTTTAACCTTGGTTTGGAGGTGTTTTCTTTAAGGGTATTTTAGCGTTTACCCCTTAATGGATGAACTACCTTTAGGAGTTATCAACCAATGGTTTATTTGATTGGATTTGAAATCCAACAAACGGTGGCTAAGTCGGTATCCATGAATGGTGGGGAAACTTGTTATGTATCTACTTGTATATCCATAATATTTTAAGGCCATTGACACTTGGAGAGTTATTAGGACACCTCAAGCTTTTCTCTTTCCTTATCCATAAGCCTTATATACTTATCCTTTAGCTCAAAAAGGAAACCTTTAGACTCTTATCTTTTTCTCCTCTCTAGAACTTCATCTTTCACCTTCTTGGGGGAGAATAGATTGCCCAAGGTAGAAGAAGATATCCAACCTTCTTATTGAAGCATCTAGGATATAAATATACCCTTATCTAGGGTTTGCAAATCTTCCTTTTGGTGAACTTGACCTAAACTAGTAAGCATCTACTTCTCTCCTTCATTCCTTTTTCTATTCCGATTCCTCCTACGTTCTTCTTAGATGGAAACTTGTTGTTCCATGGTAAGTTTTCTCTAAAGCTCTAGGAACTTATCTTTCTTGCTTCTTCTATCTAGGGTTTGCTCCTTTTGTGGAGGAAGGTGATACTTGGCCGAATTCAGACCTAAAGCTAGGGTTCTTCAACTTCCTTGCTCAAATTTTCTTGTTTCTTGGACTTTGATATTATACCTAGAGACAAGTTTTATAAACCTCTTCACCTTAATTGCTTACTACAAGTTTGATTACTCATGTTCTTGCTCTAAAATGAAGATCTATGCATGTAAAAGCTATTCTGCTTAGGATTTCTAATTTGATTGTGTTCCATGATTATTTTCCAGTTCTATATGAACCTAAAATCATGTGCACGCCTTCCTGAGGTAGAGGAAGACTTGTTTCTTGATTAAATACCAACCAATGGTGCTATGTACCTATCAAACAATGATATATACTTATTGTTTTAGGCTGATTATCAAGTTTATACATGAACCAATGCAAGACCTTATATTAGAACCAATGGAGATGCCTTTGTGGCAAGTAATGGTGATGATTCATGGTGATAGATGATAAGTTTAACCGTTGGTCACACCTTAGTTCAGTTCTAGACTCTTTTGGAATCTCAATGATTGATGGTTTAGTGCCCTAAACATGATATGATCCAATGGCAATTTTTGTTGAGCATCTGTGGGTGTCCATTGATGGTAGTATTGACCTCATCAAATGATGGTGGCATAATGAGTTACAACTGATGGTGGTTCAGGTTACCACACGATGATGTAGCTAGGCATCATGAGTTGCTTCAATTAAGCCTTAAACTGATAGTTTCTTTGGTTATACGATCCAAGGGTCAAACCTACATATCAACTAATAGTTTTGAAATGTTAAACCTGATCCAATGGTTGTAAATGGATTCTTCAACATCCATTTAATTAGAATGAATCCCATAGTATTATATATGAGTTCTAATAATCTGAATTTGATGGTTTTGTAAGGCCTCTAAACTTGGTTAATGAGTTGAATAAGCTTAGTTATCATAATTGAATTCTTATAACCCTACTCTAGCCTTTTTATATGCTTTGAAATCATAAGACAAGCTTAAGTTTCAAAGTTGGTCCAATTTGGACACCGTTGGAGCAAGTTATGCAATTTTATGCACATTTTGGACTTTTCTACAATTTACCCAATTGAGAGGTTTTCTTTCCAATTTATCACTTGAATTATGTTCCTTGGATATTCTTTCATCATTCTTGAGCTTGTTGAGTCACGGGGTGCCTATTTAAACCTTGGTTTGAAGGTGTTTTCCTCAAGGGTATTTTAGAGTTTACCCCTTCATTGATAAGCTACATTTAGTAGCTATCAACTAAAGAATTATTTGTTTTTCTTGTAAATTCAAGAAACAAGGGATAATCATGTCTCTATAGATGGTGGGGAAGCTTCTTGTGTGTGTGCTTGTATATTCTTAATAGTTTAATGCCATGGACACTTGGAAAGATACTAGAACTTCAACCTTTTCTTTTTCTTTATCTTAAAGTTTCATATACTTATCCCTAAGCATCCAAACGAGCCATTTGCTTTCCACCACTTCCCACCTGCTATGAACCTCATTCTCCCTCTGTGCTACTATGAATTTCCTATCCAAGGAAGAAGAAAGAGGGGATCTTCTTGGGAAAAGAATCTAGGGTTGCAATTGACTTCCTTTTAGGGTTTAAAAAGTTCCTTCCAGTGATCTCGATCTAAAAGAGTAAGAAACCCCTTTTTTCCTCCATTTATTTCCTTGTTATCCTTCCTCATACCTTTCTCTAGGTCAGAACCTTTCTGTTTAATGGTATAAATTGCTCTAAAGCTCTAAAACGCTAGCTTTCTTGCTCCTTATGCTTAGGGTTTGCTCATTTGATGAAGAAAGGTGCTAGATGGATGAGTTCATAGCTTATGCTTGGATTTTCTACCCAACCTAGTCATGTTTTCTTCTACTTGGGAGTTTATATTCTAATTATAGGCAAGTTTTATAACTTGCTCCACGTTTATTGCTTACCATAAGCTTTCTAGCTCATGTTCTTTCTTGAATATGATGATACATGCACTAAAAATCTATGCTTGACTTAGTTTTCAGTTTTTATAATATTCCCTATTGTGATTTCAGTTCTAGATGAACCTGTGATCATGTGTACATTATTCCTAAGGTATAATATGACTTGGATCAGGTTGGTTTCACAACCTATGGTGCTAAGCACCTATCAACCGATGGTCAATTTTAGGGTTTTAAGCTGATTTCTTCTATAAACCCATGACCCAATGATGGTACCATTGCAACAACCCTATGGTGTTGTCTTCATGACAACTGATGGTCGGGATCAAAGGTGTCAGATGATGGTGACAACCTATGGTCACCCCCTTAGGTCAGGTTTTGGATCAATTAGAAATTTAATGATCAACCATTAAGTACCCTACTGATGTTATCAATCAATGATGACATTAGCTTAATATTTGATGTTGATTAATGAATATAATGCTGATCTAACAACCTATGGTAACTTAATGGTCACTATTGATGGTGGATCAGGTCTCCACAACCTATGGTGAGCTAGTCATATAGTTGTACCATCAATTAAGCCTTAGACCAATGGTTTCTTGGGTTACTTGATGCAATGGTCAGACCTATACTGTAATTGATGGTTTTAACATATGAACTTGACCCAATGGTCAAGATCGAATGTTTATTCCTCCAAGAAAGTGAAATGATGGATAACGTAATATGTTGGTCCTAATAATGTGATTTATATGGTTTCCTTTATATGATCACCTTAAGGAGCTTACTTGTTGACATTGAATGTCTTGTTTTAAATGTACAGTCAATTGTGGGTTTTACCATACTCTCAATAGAACCCTTATTATTGTTAATCAAAGCATGTCGAGGGTTAAATGTTGAATTTTATAGATCACAACTCAATAAAATTATATATGATTCATTAAAGGTGTTTACTTATGTAAATGACCAATGGCTTTACCTTTTCAACATTTCATGGTTAGAAGTTGATGCCTCAATATTCCCATTGTTTTGGGTGAAGCGTGTAGTGTAATGCTATGGTTTTAATGATGAAAATTTGATGGTTCAATGCCTTAAACTTGTAGTGTTACCTTTCCCTCATATGATTATGATTAATAATCACCATAATGAAGTAATGGGTAATCCTAATGAGGTATATCTTGTTATATCTAGCTTTAATATAACTAAATGATGGTAATTTGGTATGAATGGTCCTTGAGTGACTAATACAATCATGAAGTACTCTATTACTATTGTTGAAACCCTAGTATGCTATAATCTTAGGGTTACACCTTGATTTATGTGTGGGGTTCATACTAGAGAATAGTATGGAATTTGTTGGTGATGCTTCACCTTATGCATCCATGACCCAATGGGGATGTCGTGAGTTAGGGTTTGGGTATGAGTGCTGATTAATAACATTAATATAATTTATCTTGTGAACCTAACTCTAATGCAAATAGAGAAAGATGAGTATTCATGTTTAACCTTCTTATATGATGGCATAATGGTGAAGTAACCTCCTTAATATGATCATAACATTAATGCGTTAATTGGTGGTTATCATAGCCACATGGTTGATACTTTCTTATGCTTAACATGAGCATTATGAATATGATGAGGGTTAATCATATCTAGATTCCTTGCATTTTGATGTAATAAAGAAATGTTCTTAATGTTAATATAACCTTGCTATGATTGTTTATGAATATCTCCTAGTTCATTAATGAAATATTGTGTTGATCCGGTGTATTATATGTAAGTAATGTTGTTGAGCCTTGTTATAAGACATGCAAAGATAATAATGATATTGTAGGGAATATTATGATGGTCTTAATGACCTTTGGACATGGTTGAGCCCTGAATGAGGTGTAATCCTCTTATGCTGATAAGGGTTGATACCATGTGATATTGTGAAAAGGATTTATATCCTGTGATAGTATGATGGTCATAATGACCTTTGAGCATGGTTGGGCTCTGAATGAGGTGTGATCCTCTTGTGTTGACAAGGATGGATACCATGTGATCTTGTGAAAAGGATTTATATCTTGTGATAGTATGATGGCTAGTGTGGTCTCATGAATGGCAAGTGAATAGTACCATGTGATGATGAGATGAGAAATTATGTTCCACACATTTTATATCTTTTAAAAGTTGTGATATGTATATGCTTTCTACAAGTGAATTAGGGTTTGCATGTCCACTTGTTTGATGCAGCCTTAATTCACCAAATTGGCATAACTAATCAAGTGCAACTCTAATCATGTAGTGCCCTATGCCATAGAGCCATCTTCAGTGTCAGAACTTGTTTGATGGTGAAATGAGTATTCCTAAGGGAAACTCAGAGTGCATACTGTTGAGTATGTGGGGGTGGCAAGTTGAGGATATATCCTTATCATCAACAATGTAGGTTGTGGAGAATGGCTATGTTCATGCCTCATACATCTGATGTGATTGAGGACAATTGCGGTTGTACCTCAGATTAGAGGGTTTTGTATACTCTGGTTTCTAGTGTCGTGACACTACCAAGGGTAGACTAGTGGTTAGCAACTTGATTGTATGTCATTGTGGTGGCAACTTTAACTGATATGTCACTGCCTTTTTACTCATACTGACTGAGGGGAAGAGATCTTAGGATACCGGCACTCCTAGATCTTGTACGGAACCAAATAGCCCTTCATAGGGGTCGGTTGGACTTTGGATGGTATGATTCAAATTCCCCAGTGCATAATAAAAGATGTAATATAGCCGTGTAGCATATCTATTTAGGTTTATACACAATGATTCATATTGGATGATAACCGTTGTTTGCTTTCTTTTCATTGAGATCATGTATAGTACAATAAAAGATAATAAATATGTTTATGTTGTAGTTATGCTCATGTTTTAAACATGCTTATGTTGTCAAATATACTGACACTGATGGTTAAGATGATGCTTCTAGCTATGTTTAATATTACTTGCCATGCCTATTTAATTATAAATGCTTAAACTGCTAATTATGCCTATGTAGTTAATTGTGCTATGATTTTAGTTCTACTTATGAAATAGATATGTTCACTTTATTTGAGATGCCAATATTGATAGCCATGTTATGTTACTAAACATATTCATGATGTGAGGGATGCTTATGCTACTAGATTGCTTGTTCTTTTAGCAAGGAACATGATGATAGTCAGACTAATGATAATGATTGTTATTAGATGCAATTTGATGAAATTTGAGTAGATATTTGTCCAAAGAAATGGATTTATTTGTTATCTATATATGAATTGATGATCATACTTGTGGCTAAGATGGTTTGCTTAATCTGTTTAGTATACTTGAACTGTTCAATTTGTTCAATTGATTATTAAATACTCCAACTGCTTAGTTATCTACTATTTAAAATATTGTAATCAATAAGGGTTGTTGGAGGTTATATCTCTTGCTAGGACATGGGTCTCAACCTTGTGGTTCACCACATCTTTTTAGGTAATCGGAAGTGATGAAAACAAACGTGTGGAGCTATAGTAATGAATCTTTGAGAAAGTTGATTAGATGTCTAGTGTGTCCTAGAGTCATCCTTGTACTCTTAGGTCCGGGTAGAAAAAGTTTGTATATGGTGTTTCAAACGAATCAAACTTTTGTTAGCATGTTAATGCTTATTTGTGTGGCATATACAAATATTGTTCTCCTGTGTATATATGTTGTGGCTAAGGCGCTAAAACAATTTGTATCAAATTCTTGGCATAGTATGGATATAAGAAAGAGGTTGGGCTCTTATGCAAATGTTTCTGAGCAGGTGCTATCGTTGAAATCAGTTTTAATTTATCCATATTTTTGGGTATGTGATTAATTAGTGATCGATTGTGCTTTATGTTTTGAGTAATCTCATTTAGTGTAACAAGTTCTCACAAGTTGGTATCAGAGCTTTAGGCTCATCGAGTCTACAAGGACACTAGGACTTAGGATGAGGATGATGTCAAAATTAGGAATATGACATATAGATATGGTGCATACTGCCTAATGTCAGTATTTGGGTTCCCTATCAAGGTAGTCAATTATTGAAGAAAGGTAAGCATGGAACTCTTAGATTGTTATCTTTCTAATTAATCTGATCAAGTAGTCATTTTGAGACAATCGAAAGAGCATAATGAATAAGAAATCATGGTGTGAATATCTCAATCCTACCTTAAAGAAGATGAGAATTGTATCATAATCTATCAAAACTTGAATGTTTGGTAGATAAAGAGAAAGACACAACATCGAGAAATCTAAATCAGAATACAAATAAGAAAAAGAGGAGTTCTTGAAGATGTGATTCAAGAAGAGAATAAATAAAAAGACAGATAAGTCTATGCTTATAAAGTTATTCAAGGTATGAAATCCACATCAGATGGATAGAACTCCAATGATACGTAGAAAATGAGAAAATAAATGAGAACAATGACAAAGGAATAAGGTGGAAACTGAGTTAATCTCATACCAACCTATGTGTGTAAGAAAATGTTAATGTAAAATAAGCATGGCATTTGAAAGAAATTAAGGTAGATGATCCATGTTTAATGAAGAAAATGTTGAATATGATGATTTACATTTTGATAAATGGCTGAAAAACATGATAAAATAAAAGAACATACCCAAGTGTGATAAATAGTCATCAAGGAAGGAGTAACGAGATATGTTAATCATGATGATTCCTATGCTAATGGCAAGGAACCCAAAATGAAAAGGGTAAAATGATACATAAGAAGTTGTAACTTGCATAATGAAAATAGAATTGGTTATCTTTTTACTAGTGACCCTTGAAAAATACTACTATGGTATGGGAAGTGTGTTTCCCTTTGTGTCTTTCCTTTCTAGGGCACATCTTTCAAGTGGATCATTTTCACTTGGTATGTGTGGATTCGTTGTAAACATGAGGTTGTTTGGTTTATTATAGAAGAAGGTTTCTTGGACTATGGTTCCAAGACCATAAAGTCTGTGATGAGTATGCTTTTAAGCCTTCCAATCATTAGGAAGACTCCTCTTATATGTCTTGAGATTTGTTATGTTGGTAAAAGTAGATGAGATAAGGATGTGAGTTCCTTATAGCACATGAGGTGGATACCAAGGTAATGAATCCTAGTATCCAAGATGTATCAACAACATGGGAAGTATGTGAAGGTTGGAGATGTTTATTAAATGAACATTACAAGTGTTCCTCTCCTTTAGAGAGAGAGAAAGTTGATGATGACCCTCTAAATGTTGTTCGGAAGGAAAATAAAAAAGTGATTCTATAATGTTGTGTATGGTTCAGTGATAGCTGGGCAACACCACTATCAAGGTTAGATGGTTTGTTGGTTAATAGATATGTGATACCTTGTTCCTTTAAGATAAACCTATGATCAAATATCAATGCATAAGAGTTATATTGGATGACATAATTCACATGACCATGATGAGTTTAGAGTTATGTCCTTTAGACTAACCAATGTACAAATAAAATTTATGAATAGGAGGAACAAAGTGTTCTAGTCATGTCATACAAGTTATATCAAGCTTTGAATTATGACATGTCAAAGTATTTAAAATATGGTAAAAAATATGATCGATATTTCTTCAAAAACCTTAGGGTTTCCGAAGCAACAATAGCTATGAGACAAGTTGAACAAGAGTGAGATGGGGTTGATTAAATGTCTTTATGGGATCATGATATGTCTTCTAAGTAGGTTGTGTAAATCCTAGTAAGGTGAAGATAGTGTTGTTGTTTCACCCCTAACAAGGTTGACTAAGAATGATGTTTCCTTGTATGGAATGATAGGTGTCAGCATCAACATTTCTTTTGATGCTAAAAAAGAATTGACAAGTGTTCCAGTGTCAGTGTATCTAGAAAAAAAAGGATGGATACATTGCCTTTTTCTATACTTCAAGGAATGGTATGGGACACATGCCATGATTGGTAAAAAGCTATAAAGTATGACTTTTGATTAATGTGTTGATACAATAGATATAATTTTAGGATGATAGCTAGAATTTAAAGTTGAACATTACTACTAGAGTTGTACAGATGACACAATAAGTTTCTACATTCCATATTGAGAATGACTTCTTAGGTGGGGTTTTTTGTGTTGACCCAATATGAGATATGTATGAATGTTGTGACATCACCATGATATGCAAGTAACCATGTGAAGGTAATAGGATGAGGTACAAAGGAAGTACCCATCTCTATTTACCTTGGATTTTGGAGGCAAAATCTCTGTTAGGGGTTTATTGTTGTAAGGCCCCTAAACTTGTTTAATGAGTTGAATAAGCTTAATTATCATAATTGAATTATTATAACCCTAATATAACCTTTTTATATTCTTTAAAATCATAATACAAGCTTAAGTTTCAAATTTGGTCCAATTTGGACATTGTTTGAGCAAGTTATGCAATTTTATGCACATTTTGATTTTTTCTACAATTTACCCAATTGAGAGGTTTTCATTGCAATTTATCACTTGAATTATGTTCCTTGGATATTATCTCATCATTATTGAGCTTTTTTAGCCATGGGGAGCCTATTTAAACCTTGGTTTGAAGGTGTTTTTCTCAAGGGTATTTTAGGGTTTACCCCTTCATGGATGAGCTACCTTTAGTAGCTATCAACTAATGAATAATTTGTTTTTCTTGAATATTCAAGAAACGAGGGATAAGCATGTATCAATGGATTTTGGGGGAGATTCTTGTGTGTGTTCTTGTATATTCTTAATAGTTTAAGACCATGGACACTTGGAAAGATACTAGAACTTCAATTTTTTCTTTTTCTTTATCTTAAAGTTTCATATACTTTTCCCTAAGCACTCAAACGAGCAATTTTCTCTCCACCACTTTCCTCCTTCTATGAACCTTGTTCTCCCTCTGTGCTGATGTGAATTTCCTGTCCAAGGAAGAAGAAATATGGATCTTCTTGGAAATAGAATCTAGGGTTGCAATTGACTTCCTTTTAGGGTTTAAAAAGCTTCCTTCAAGTGATCTTAACCTAAAAGAGTAAGAATCCCCTTCTTTCCTCCATTTATTTATTTTTTATCCTTCCTCCTACCTTTCTCCATGTCATAACCTTTATGTTTCATGTTAGAAATTGTTCTAAATCTCTAAAACCCTACCTTTCTTGCTCCTTATGCTTGGGGTTTGCTCATTTGATGAAGAAAGGTGCTAGATGGACGAATTCATAGCTTATGCTTAGATTTCCTACCCTACCTGCTCATGTTTTCTTCTTTTTGGGAGTTTATCTTCTAATTATAGGCAATTTTTATAACTTGCTCCACGTTTATTACTTACCATAAGCTTTCTAGCTCATGTTCTTGCTTGAATATGATGATCCATGCACTAAAAAGCTATGCTTGACTTGGTTTTTGATTTTTATAATATTCCCTATTCTAATTTCAGTTCTAGATGAACTTGTGATCATGTGTAAATTATTCCTAAGGTATAATATGACTTGTATTAGGTTAGTTTGACAAACTAGGGTACTAAGAACCTATCAACTAATGGTCAATTTTAGGGTTTTAATCTGATTTCTTCTATACACCCATGACCCGATGATAGTACCATTGCCACAACCCTATGGTGTTGTCTTCATGAAAACTGATGGTCGGGATCAAAGGTACTATCATATTATGCTGACAACCTATGGTAACCCCCTTAGGTCAGGTTTTGGATCAATTAGAAGTTTAATGATCTACCATTAAGTACCCTATTGATGTTATCAATCGATGATGACATTAGCTTAATATTTGATGCTGATTAATGAATATAGTGCTGATATAAAAACCTATGGTGACTTAATGGTCACTACTGATGGTGGATCAGGTCTCCACAACCTATGGTGAGCTAATCATATAGTTGTACCATCAATTAAGCCTTAGACTAATGGTTTCTTGGGTCACTTGATGCAATGGTCGGACCTATACTGTAATTGATGGTTTTAACGTATGAACTTGACCCAATGGTCAAGATAGAATGTTTATTCCTCCAAGAAAGTGAAATGATGGATAATGTAATATGTTGGTCCTAATAATGTGATTGATATGGTTTCCTTTATATGATCAACTTAAGGAGCCTACTTGTTGACAATGGATGGCTTGTTTTAAATGAATAGTCGATTGTGCATTTTACCCTACTCTCAACAGAACCCTTATTGTTGTATATTAAAGGATGTCTAGGGTTAAATGGTGACTTTTATCGATCACAACTCAATAACATTATAGATGATTCATTCAAGGTGTTTACTTATGTAAACGACCAATGGCTTTACCTTTTCAACATTTCATGGTTAGAAGTTGATGCCTCAATATTTCCATTGTTTTGGGTGAAGTGTGTAGTGTAATGTTATGATTCTAATAAAAAGGATTTCGGTTATAGTTTTCCTTGATGAGAATTTGATGGTTCAATGCCTTAAAATTGTAGTGTTACCCTTGCCCTCGTATGATTATGATTTATAATCTCCATAATGAATTAATGGGTAACCCTAATGAGGTATAGCTTGTTATACCTAGGTTTAATATAACTAAATAATGGTAATTGGGTATGAATATTCCTTAAATGACTAATACAATCATAGAGTACTTTGTTACTGTTGTTGAAACCCTAGTATGCTATAACCCGATGGTTACACCTTGATTTATGTGTGGGTTCATACTTGAGGATAGTATGGAATGTGATGGTGATGCTTCACCTTATGCATCCATGATCCAATGGGGATGTCGTGTGTTAGGGTTTAGGTATGAGTGCTGATTAGTAACATTAATATAATTTATCTTGTGAACCTAATTTTAATGCAAATATATAAAGATGAGTATTCATGTTTAACCTTCTTATATGATGGCATGATGGTGAAATAACCTCCTTAATATGATCATAACCTTAATGTGTTAATTGTTGGTTAACATAGCCACATGGTTGATACTTTCATATGCTAAACACGTGCATTATGAATATGATGAGGGTTAATCATATCGAAATTCCTTGCATGTTGATGTAATAAAGGAATGTTCTTAATGTTAATATAACCCTGCTCTGATTATTTATGAATATTTCCTAGCTTATTAATGCAATATTTTGTTGATCTGGTGTATTATATGTAAGTGATGTTGTTGAACCTTGTTATAAGGCATGCAAAGATAATAATGATCTTGCAGGGAATAATATGATGGTCTTAATGACTTTTGGGCATGGTTGAGCCCTGAATGAGGTGTAATCCTCTTGTGTTGATAAGCGTTGATACCCTATGATATTGTGAAAAGGATTTATATCATGTGATAGTATGATGGTCTTAATGACATTTGGACATGGTTGAGCCCTGAATGAGGTGTAATCCTCTTGTGTTGATAAGGATTGATACCCTATGATATTGTGAAAAGGATTTATATCTCGTGATAGTATGATTACTAGTGTGGTCTCAGGAATGGCAAGTGAATAGTACCATGTGATGATGAGATGAGAAATTATGTTCCACACATTTTATATCTTTTAAAAGTTGTGATCTTTATATGCTTTCTAGAAGTGAATTAGGGTTTGTATATCCAATTTTTTGATACAGACTTAATTCACCCAATTAGCATAACTAATCAAGTACAACTCTAATCATGTAGTGTCATGTGCCGTAGAGCTATCTTTAGTGTCAGAACTTACTGGATGGTGAAATGAGTATTCCTAAGGGAAACTCAGAGAGCATACTGTTGAGTATGTGGGGGGTGGAAATTAAGGATATATCCTTGTCATCCATAATACAAGTTGTGGAGGATGGCTATGGTCATGCCTCATATATATGATGTGATTTAGGACAATTGCGGTTGTTCCTCAGATTAGAGGGTTTTGTATACCCTGGTTTCTAGTGTCGTGACCTGTACTAAGGGCGGACTAGTGGTTAGTAGCTTGACTATATGTCGTTGTGGTGGCAGCTTTGACTGATATGTCACTGGAATTTTACTCGTACTGACCGAGGGGAAGAGATCTTAGGATATCGACACTCCTAGTTCTTGTACGGAACCGAATAGCCCTTTACAGGGGTCGGTTGGACTTTGGATGGTACGATTATAATTCCCTAGGGCATAATAAAAGATGTAAGATAGTCATGTAGCATATCTGTTTAGGGTTATACACAACACTTCATATGGATGATAACCCTTGTTTACTTTCTTTTCATTGAGATCATGTATAGTAAACTAAGAGATAATAGATATGCTTATGTTGTAGTTATTCTCATGTTGTAAAAATGCTTATGTTGTCAAATATACTGACATTGATGGTTAAGATGATTCTGCTAGCTATGTTTAATATTGTTAGCCATGCCTATGTAATTATAAATGCTTGAATTGCTAATTATGCCTATGCAGTTCATTGTGCAATGATGTTAGTTCTAGTTATGATATAGATCTGTTCACTTTATTTGAGATGCCAATATTGATAGCCATGTTATGTTACTAGACATATTCATGATGTGAGAGATGCTTATGCTACTAGATTGCTTGTACTGTTAGTAAGGAATACAATGATAGTTAGATTAAAGATAATGATTGTTATTAATGCAATTTGATGATATTTGAGTGATATTTGTCCAAAGAAATGGATTTATTTGTTATCTATATATGCATTGATGATCATACTTGTTGCTAAGATGGTTTTCTTAATTTGTCTAGTATACTTGAACTGTTCAATCTGTTCAGTTGATTATTAAATACTCCAACTACTTAGTTATCTACTATTTAAAATATTGTAATCAATAAGCATTGTTGGAGGTTATATCTCTTGCTGGGACATGGGTCTCACCCTTGTGGTTCACCACATCTTTTTAGGTAATCAGAAGTGGCAAAAACAAACATGTGGCAACAAAGAGGAGATATAGTAATGAATCGTTGAGAAAATTGTCTAGATGTCTAGTATGTCCTAGAGTCATCCCTGTACTATCAGGTCTGGGCAGGAAAAGTTTGTGTATGGTGTTTCAAACAAAATAGACTTTTGTTAGCATGTTAATGCTTGTTTGTGTGACATGTACAAATATTATTCTCCTATGTATATGTTGTGGCTAAGGCACTAGAACAAATTGTATCACATTCTTGGCATACTATGGATATAAGAAAGATGTTGGGCTCTTATGAAAATGTTTCTGAGCGGGTGCTGACGTTGAAATCGGTTTTAATTTACCCATATTTTTTAGTATATGATTAATTAGTGATCGATTGTGCTTTATGTTTTGAGTAATCTCATTTAGTGTAACAAGTTCTCATAGTTTTCACCATGTGAACAATTTAAGGAGCCATTTTTTGACCATTGATGGTTTTCTTTAAACATGCAGCTGGTGGTGGGCTTTGCCCTCATATTTGATGATGGGTTTTATGTGTAAAATTAATGGTACCCTTTATATTATTAATCAAGAGAGATCTAGGGTTAGATGACTCTTTCTATTTACAACTCAATGACTTTATAGGTGGTCTATTTTAGGTATTTTCCTATGTAAGCAACCAATTATTTTACATTATCAACAATCCAAAGATTCTAAGTTGGTGGTTGTGGTATGTTCGTATGGTTTCATGATGTTGGAACATATGGAGGTTTTCCTTTAATAAGGTAGTCTTACCTTTTCCCTCATATGAATAGAATGTATAATTACCATATTGTGTTGATATGTAACCCTAATGGGATATAGCTTGTTACATATAATCCTAATGTAACCAAGTGATGGTGATTGATTATGATCAACCTTCCTTGCTGGAATAATAGAACAATGGAGTACTCTCTTATTGTTGTGTAGCACTAGTATACTATAATATGATGGTAATATCCTGAGTTATGCATGGATCCATACTTGAGAATGGTATGGAATATGATGATGAAGTTGTCTTATGCGTATAAGATTATATGGGATGCTACGGGTGAGGGTTTGTGAATGAATGTTGAACTATTAACTTCAATGTAACCTACCTTGGTAAAACTAACCATGATGCAAGAAAAGAATGGTGGTTAAACATGTTATCCTTTCATGAATGATTAATATAATGATGGAATTCCATTCCTAATGATTGATTGAAACTCTACTATGTTAACTGGTGGTCATTATAGATTCATGATCTATATTTTCTTATGCTAAACTTGTACATTATAAGTGTGATGATGGCCAATCATACCTAGCTTCCATATATGTTGATATAATGAAGGAATGCTCTTAATTGTGAAGATAATTCTATAATATTATCTTGTGATCATCTTTTAGTCCTTTAATGCAAATTATGTTGAGTATGTGAATCACATGTGTGGTGATGTTTGTTGAGCCTTGTTATAAGACATAGAAAGATAATGATGAATTTACAGGAAAGATATGATGGTCTTAATGAACTTTGGGCATGGTTGAGCCCTGAATGAGGCGTAATCCTCTTATGTTGACAAGGGTTGACACCATGTCATATTGTGGTAAGGATGTATATCCTGTGATAGTATGATGAAAAGTGTAGTCTCATGAATGGAAATTAATAATACCATGTGACGATGATGTGATGACAAGTATAGTCTCTTGATCGGTAGGTGAATAGTACCCTGTGATGTTGTGATGAGAAATTATGTCTCATACGTTTTATATTTTCTAAAGTTGTTATATAACAATGTTTTGTAGAGATGAACTAAGATGTGTATGTGCATGTGGTTGATGCATCTTTAATTCACCCAATTGGAAATAAATAATCAAGTGAAACCCAAATCATGTAGTACCATGTTCTATAGAACCATCTTCAATGTCAAAACAATATGGATGGTGAATTCAGTAATCCTAAGGGAAACTCAAAGCACATGTTGTTGAGTATGTGGGGTGCTTGTCATACTAACACCAAGTGTTTTGGGAGGATGGCTACGGTCATACCCAACCCGCTTTTTGAGAATGAATGTGGTTGAATCTCAGTGATTATAATATGATTTGATTGGAGGACAATTGCAGTTGTATGTCAGTGATTGAGTTTGAATATTCTAATTTGTAGCGCCATGACCTATACCAAGATGGGCTAGTTACATGACTATATGTTGTTGTTTTGTAGTTTGACTGATATGTCACTACGGTGCACAATCGTACTGATCGAGTAGGGAGAAGATCTTGGAGTCCGCCTCTTCCTAGATCTTGTACGAAACTGATTTTTAATTAGCAATGGTCAGTTGGATTTGGGTGGTACGACTCAAATCCTCACGTCATAATAAAAGATGTATTACATCAATGTAGCATATCTACTTCAGGTTATACATGATACTTCATATTGGATGATATTTTTCTCTTTACATAAAAATGATGATTAGTGCATTAATAGATAATAAATATGGTTATGTTGTAGAAATATTCATGATGTACATGTGTACATACAATAGTCATGCAATGATAATAGATATACTACTACTGTTGATTATGCTAATGGCAATAGTTATCACATGTTGTTAGCTATGCTTATATTGCTAGCCATGTCTATATTGTTATAGATACTTAAACTACTAATCATGCAGATGTAGATAATTGTGCTTTGATGTTACTTCTACTTATGATGTAGATATGTTCAACTTGATAAATATGATAACAATGTTAGCTATACTTATGCTTCTAGACATATTCATGATGTTACAAATACTTATGCTACTAGATTTCTTATATTGTTAGAAAAGCATAAGATGATAGTCAGACTAGTGATGACCTTTGTTATTTACTACAACCTTATAAATCCAAGATAATAGTCTGCATATACTGTGATAATTATACTTGTTTCTAAGCTTATTTTCTTAACTTGTTCAGTATGCTTGAACTAATTAATCTTCTCAATTGTCCATTAAATACTCCAATTGCTCAATCAACTTATTGATAAATAACTTTTTGTAATCAATATCTGTTGGAGAGAGTTATATCTCTCGTTGGGACAGGGTCTCACCCTAGGTCCCCACATCTTTTTAGGTGATCAACAATAACGATAATAGAGTGTTGCAACAAGGAAGAAATATGGTGATGGATCTGAGAGAAGGTTATTTAGTTGTCTAGTGTGTCCTAAAGTCATCCATGTACTCTCAAGTCCTGGTGAAAAATTTGTATACAAAGTTTCGATTGAATCGAGCTTTTGATATCATGTTGTTGCTTGTATAAGTGGAATATGTGGATAGTGTTCCTTTGTAAAGTTTATGTTGTAGCTGAGGCTACAGAGCAGTTGTAAAGGATTCTGGGTATTATATGGAATGAAGCAAGTTGTTGGGATTTTGTGTAAATGTTTTTGAGCATTTGAGAAATGTTGAAATTGGTTTCAATTTATCCTATTTTCTAGATTTGTACTTAATTAATGAGTAATCATGTTTTGTATTTTGAGTTATCTTGTTTAGTGTAACATGTTCTCATAGTATTCTCCAGTGATGATATGAGGGATTTTTATCTCGTAGTGATGTGATAATGTTGGTGGCCTTGTGTGAAAGGTGATATCAAGTGATGATGTGATTAGTCTATGCCTCATGCACTTTATATCTTCTCACATTCCAATATACCCTTATCTTTGGAGAGTTTGTTTAGGGTTTGTATGTTGTAACTTAATTGATGCTAAAATACACCCAATCGGCTTAACTAATCAAGTGAAACCCTAATCATGTAGTTGCCCTATGCCATAGGTCCATCTTCAGTGTCAATACTTGCTGGATGGTGAAATAGGTTCACCCTCAATGGAAGCCCGGAGTGGTATATTATTCAGTATATGCATTTCACATGATTGGTTGCAGTCATACCCTGGCAGGAGAACGGCTGTGGAAATATCTCAGTGATGTGACTCAATATTTATATATATATATATATATATATATATATATAGAGAGAGAGAGAGAGAGAGAGAGAGAGAGTCAAGCTAGAATACACTTGAGTGTATTGATCGCACAAATACACTCAAGTGTGTTTTCATATCAAGACTATTTCTTGTAAAATGTAAACCATTGATCTTCACTAGTATACTATAACAAGGCTACATACAAATTTTGAACCCATTTGGATGAGTTTAAGTCACTCATCCAAGGACAACAAAATCGACACATGAAACTAATTTGAAATGCATAATTTTTGCGGTCTTTATAATATGATCTATAAACGTACAAATGTGCTCAAATTTTTTATTTGAGCTATTCACAAGATGTTTAAGAAGATCAATGGATTATATTTTTGAAAAAAATATTGCATAATGGAAAACTACTTGAGTGTATTATGCTCCGAATAGACTCGAGTGTATTCTAGCCTGACTATATATATATATATATATATATATATATATATATATATATATATTGAGAATGGTTGTGGTCATACCTTGGCAGTAGTTTGGTTGCAGTCGTAACTCAGTTTTTACTAGTGTTGTGTCTACATACCAATGCAAACTAGATTGTTTTGCAGTTGGACTTTATATGTCACTACAGCGGACTCAGACTGACATAGGGTGTGGGAGATCATAGGAGTCTAGCTGTAAGGAGGCAAGTGAAATCACCCCTTTACTAAAAATTTGAAGAGTTGACATCCATTCCAAACACTCTCAGAGGTATGATGGAATGGACATAAATTTTCCAAATTTATTAAACATTGGTATACAAAAGACCATTAGAAAGCAGCGGAATAAAAAAATAACTGACTGTATTCAATTTCATAAAAGGTTTTACAAAAATACATCAAATTCTCCCATGAGGGTTTACATCAAGACACACAATTAGGATATAGATAGAGGGAAGTCTAGACAACTACAATCTTGTCTCCAAGTTACATCTCCATCAACCGAGTCCAAGCTAAAAGCTAAGATCTTCCTTGTCTTATCCATTGCCTTGCTCAACACCTGGGTGGTTGGGAAGGCACCCAGCGAAAAGGGAAAGGGAAGAAAAGTATGTGTCACAAAACTAATCTAGGATATCAAGATAAGTAAAGCAAATAAGAACATGCTAGGGTTCATCATAAGATGAAGATAACAAGAGTATGAGGCTATATTCAAAGAAGCTTCCCATTAACAAATATAATAAAAAGGATTTGCATGTAAGATAATTATCTCTACCTAACTAAGTAGGGTTGAGGCACCTACCGGGCCTCTAACCTTAGGTGAGGGGAGAATAAGACATTCCCAGTCACCTACAATATTATAGGGAGAATAATACATTCCCCAGGGTGATCATTTACATGCCCTCTGTGGGTGGTTGTACATAAGGACCGCTACTTTATTTTAAATAGAACATAAATCCACATGCTATAAAAGTAGTCATGGCAAGAGTAGTCATAAAATTCAATAAGCATGGTAGTGGGGTATAAGACCCAAACAAGAAGAAATTATAATCTAATTTGAGGTATGAACAACATTAGGATTTAAGAATAGAATATTTAGGGTTCATTTAAGCCTCATTAGGTAAATATAGGGTTGGGATGCAATTATCCCAACATAGGGTGTAAGGAATGCACATACATAAAGATGGATTGCACACACATAGCTCATACCTGGTGCGTCCCCTCTAGTGGTGCTTTTACACCCCACGAGGTCAGAGCACACGGGACATGGGATCTTATGCTTTCGAAATTTATGTTATCCCTAACCGAGTCGATCACTAAGACTAAAATAGGTTGCCCGCAAGCGTTCGGGGTACTGTTGTAGTATAGGTGATTGGCAAGATAAGGGGTCGAACCACAGAGATAGAGGGGGCACTAGAGTTAGGTAACATATGCTATGTTCCTATTGCGGAGATTAGGGTTTTAGGGTTTTAAAATGTTTTGGTTATTGATTAAGCTAATTGAACAAGTAAGAAATGCAAAATGGAAACTAAGTTATGGGAGAGTAAGCAAATTAGTAAACTAAGTTAACGAACTAACTAAGCAAGAGAAAGAACCTTAGATAACACTAAAGAGCAAAACTAATCAATTAACTAGATTAAGCAAAAGCGACTAAACTAGACTCACATTAACAAGCAAGCAGAGCAAGATGGGTATTAAGCAGTTGATTAGGGTAGGTGGGCCGTTTGGGGGATGTAACTTTGATATTAGTTGGGGGAGATCATTAAACATGCAAGGTTCTCATTTCATATCTAGATTACCAAACCAAACAACAAGGACAATGCCATTAGAATATACCCTATACTACTAGTAGAAGACTAGGGCTAGGTGTAATTCTAATGGGATTAGCCAAATCTAGGTTTCTAGGGTAAGTGGTAGTGATCAATTGAGGGTTGAGGGTAGAGATGGGAGTAGAGATGAGGGTATTTGACCTCATGCCACTAGCCACTCTAGCCTTTATAAGTCTCTAGGAAATTGCATCACTCTCACTTACACTAGCCACTTAAATCTCACACTCACTTGTAGGAGGGGGGATGTGTATGTAGGAACAAAGGGGGATAGCTAGGGATCCACTAATTGGACCTAGGAGCCAATCCTAAGATTGCCACATACACTCCATTCCCTCCTAGAAGCTAAGTGTCATCAAGCATCTCAAAGCAAGCAATCGATGTTATAAGCACAAACCACATGCAATAAAATAGGAAATGAGATATAAGCAAGAGGCAATCATCATAGATATGAATTAAGTTCATTACAAGCAACTTTCCCCCAACATGGTATCAAAGTCACATTTTAACCCCAAACAGCCCACCTCTAGGGGCTTAGCTACACATGATCAAAGAAACTACAAAAGAGAGGGGAAGAAGAGGAAGAAACTCCATGAAACTTGATGAAGTGGCCTTCTTCTTCACCTCCAAGCTGTTTTGGACGACCTCCCTCCTCCAAGGGTGCAGGAGAGCATGGAAATGTGGGGGTTTATGGATGGAAACCTAGGAAACTAGGATTCCATGGTGGAATGAGGGTGGAAATGGTGTGTGGTGAGCCAAAATGCAAAGGGTTTGCACTCAAAGCTCAAGGAAGGAGAAATGGAGCTTAGAACAGTTGTAGGGGCGTCCAACCTTCATGCCCTAGCTGCCACCTATGTATATATAGGTGGTGGGGAGGCACTAGGGTAAGTGGGGGGTAGTTTAGGAAAAATAGTGTAAAGTAGGGTAGGGTCGGTGGATCACCACGGTCGTGTTGATGTGCCACGATCGTGGTAAGGGTGGTGGAGAACAGTTGTAGGGAGTGAATACGGTCGTGGTGGTGAGGGAATGGTAAAAGGCTTAAGGGTGGTGTGGGCCACGGCCATGGCGGACTGCCACGGTCGTGGTGGGTAGTATGCACCACGTCCGTGTTAGGTAACACGGCCGTTTTGGAGGAGGGGGAGGTGGTTGTGGCGCAACAGCACATGCCTTTTAGTCTTCATCGGCCACGGTCGTGGCGATTTGGGGTGACAACCTGTAACTCTGGCCAAATTGGTGAAATAATTCCCACGACCGTGGTGGTTGCCCACGGTCGTTTTCTCTTCATCGTACCACGACCGTGCTGATGGTCACGACCATGGTGTCTTCAATGACCACGGTCGTGGCAGGTGTCCACGACCGTGGGATTCTGCGGAAAAACCCTATTGGAAAGGGCACTTCATTGCTAGAAAATGCACAACTGTGGCATTGTGGCTACGACTGTGGCATTGTGGCCACGGCCGTGGCGAGGCTTGCATCACTTTATTACACTTCAATCTTCATCATTCTCGGATGTCTTTGCTTGGTGATGACCCTTGACCATTGGAGGTAGGTTGAGGAAGATTTTGGGGCCTTCTTTGGATCCCTCCATGATTGGGGGAACCCTAAAACTTCTTCTTTCTCTCTCGTCCATCTAAACATGATCCAAATACCTGAAAATAGTGTAAAGAACATCCATAAGCATATTTGCAATGATAACCATATTAGGGGCAAAAACTTGTGATCTAACATGTTTAGATGTGATTTAAGTACAAAACGGCACAGGATGGAGCCCTAAAATAGGGCTACATCACCACCCCAAACTTAAAACATACTTGTCCTCAAGTATGCTCCAACTCAATCTCTCTACAAAACTTCCACAGGAAGAAATGACATATGCAATGTAAAAGATGTTTATTGCTTAGCGGGATCAAAGATGACTGAGTGCATGCATTTCACCTCTCTCCTCTCCTACTTTCACAATCCAATCATGAAAAGAGCACAAAGCACATGAACTTCAATTATAGTGCATAGAATATACAAGTTATCCATATTTCTTTCATTAAGTTCCGGGTAAACCATTTCATGATGGTGTTAATCAAGAATGACTAGGAGTGTTGTTTCACATTCATGCGTTCACTCTTATATTTCAAATCATACCAAAAGACCCACGTGGCTGCGGAAAAGGGGAAAATGAGCTAAGTTTGATGTTTCCTAGCTCAATGGGTATGAAAGTGGAAGAAAGGGTTGCGGTAAGATTCTTGGAGTGTTTTTACACACTCATATTTTCTTTATTTGAATGCTCTTAAACAGGAGCATCCTTTTATTTTATTTTTGCTTTTCTTTTTCTTTTCTTTCTTGCCCTTGGTGTAGATAGGGCATATGGTGGATAGAATGAAATGGGGAGGTAAAGATACAGCCACCCCAAACTTTTAGAGGTGGCCAAGGTTGATTATGTGCACTAGGGCATCTTTTTATGAGGCAAAGGGGTATGAAGATGGTGGAAGAAGAGTCGGGTCAAAGAGGGGTCATTGGTATGATTTTCCACATAAGACATCCTGCATGAAAGTTAATCAAATACTTCATCCTAGATATCACACCACATGAATGAACAAGATGAAATTGATATATCAAACAAGTGATTCCACGAACACTAAGAGTTCAAAGATTGCTCAAGTTCACAATTCAGCCAAAACAGTCACAATCATGAGAGAGGTGATGCACATGTAAAAAGTCAAACATTGATACCACCTAGCAATAAACAATGGTAAATCACTTGCATTTGTCAAAGGTCGTCATTTTTACTCGAAACAGTAGAGATTGGGTCAAAACATACTTTTTAGACAAGAAATCTCAAATTTGGGCGAAATTGGTCAAAATGGTGCCAATTTGCACTAAATCACATCTTAACCTACTTTAAGGAAATTTCAAGACATAAATCAGCAAATCCTAATTACCATGCATAAGAAACTACAAAAACTGCATGAAGATGCACTCAATGGTATGAAGGAGCAAAAAGAGCAAAATTTTTGAAAAATTACGCAAAAATGCATGAAATTAAACTACATGTTTGCATGAATGCAAGAAGACACACCAGGTCAGGGTAAACAAGTATGAAATGTCAGTCAAACTGTTTGATCATCTTGCAGAAATTTAGCACAAGGCACATGGAGAAAAGTGCGGTGAGAGAAGGGTTTACCACCCTACCACCCCAAACTTTTAAATCATGCTGCCCTCAGCATAAAATAGAAGTTTAGACTAGTAGGGTAAAAGGCGTGGGGTCGCGAAAGACAACTGCCAAGAGCTGGAGTGGTCAATGTAACACTAGGTGAGCAGGACAGGGCCACCACGACCGTGCTGAATAACACGACCGTTCTGTCCTTCTTCCTGTAGCTCCTCTATCGATTTGCAATCTCTTCTTCCATTTTGACCTCCGCTTTGACTAAACCCTTTTTGCATCATCTTTTCTTCCTTATACCTGTGCTAACATGATTCACAAATAGTAAAGCAATCAAGTATAGTGTGTGTGTTTATGGGAAACCAAAAGAAAGTATGATAAAACAAGGTTCGAGAATCTCAAACCACGTGGGTTGCCTCCCACTAGCGCTAAATTTATAGCCTTCAGCTGGGCTTGTTGCTCTTTTTCGCTATGTAATGACCCCCACGGTGTCCTCCTTTTCCTCTATAGTGATCCTATCCAACGTTCTGATGACATGTGATTCATCCCATGGAGTGTGCATCGAGCAGAAGTATGGACTTGATCTCCACATCTCTAGAGGATCATAATAGCATAGACTCTCACCAAAGTCTTCATTACCCAGCTTGTCCTTCTCCTCTTCAGTAAATATAAAGAAATCAAATTTCCTACTCTTATAGGTGACCGTCAGAGTGCCCGTACGCACATTGATTTCTGCACCCGCAGTGGACAATAAGGACCTCCCCAATATGAGGTATTCTTTCCCATCAATAGGTTCAGAATCCACTATCAGAAAGTCGGTCACATATGCAATGTTTATCCTTTCATCCATTGATACTATTGCGTTTTGCAGTATTCCCATGGGCTTCCTTTTGGTTCCATCACCTAAGATAAGGACACAATCCACCGGTTCCATTTTATTTAGGCCCAGACATATATACATGATCCATGGCATGATGCTTGTCCCTGCACCTAAGTCAAGGAGGGAGTGCTCGATGGGTTGTATACCAATGTAGCAGGTGATGAGAGGCACTCCCGGATCGTCTCTCTTTTTGGGGAAGCCAATGTCGTAGATGAAGTTCACAAACTTTGAAGCAACAATCTCCTTGGTTGGTAGCACTAACTTTTTCTTCCCCATGCACACATCCTTTAGTAATGAAAAGAATGATGTGATGCCCATCGTTCCTCGCTTCAAGTTTCCCAAGAGATTCATGATACTGCTATCCTTTTCTTAGAGAGTCAGACCTTCATGGAATTGCTTCCCGACTTCATCAAAAATCTCCACAGTAGTGGTTTGAATTTGAGGAGGGATGCTGGTGATACTCATCTCATGAAAAGGTTTTGGCTGCCATGAAGGTATGGCTTCAAGCACTGCTATGTCAATGGTATGTGAAGCAATGGACATGGCCTTGTCACAAACAGCCAGATGAGCCCTATCTATTGCTATTTCAGTTTTCCCAAGAGATGGTGGGGCAAGTGAGGCCGCCTTTACTTTTGTGCCAGAAGCAACAGAAATTTGGGTGCAGTTAACATCCTTTGGTAGTGCTTGAGTGGCAAATTCTTCAGATCTTTTGTGATCTTTGCTAGACCCTTCTAGCGTTGAGCTTTTGTCATCAACCTCAATCATTCTCCTTTCCCTTTTTTCAAGATTTTGAGCAGATTTTTCTCCCCATATGATAGACACCATACTCACTTGTTCATGGTGAGAAGGGGGGC
Source organism: Alisma plantago-aquatica (assembly GCA_963693085.1). Lineage (NCBI taxonomy): Eukaryota > Viridiplantae > Streptophyta > Magnoliopsida > Alismatales > Alismataceae > Alisma > Alisma plantago-aquatica. Next base: position 604,237,951 of record OY856413.1, read on the forward strand.
TTGTGGAGACGAAGGTGGTGGCGGTCTTTGATGGGTGGAGTTAGGATTTTGGAGTATGCCAATTGGTTGTTGAGGAGGTGGCTGTGTAGCTGGTGGTTGATAGGTATGTGAAGGTGGTGGGGGATATTGGTAGTTAAGTGGGGGTTGATGAGGTGGCAGAGCATATGGTTGTGGTGATCCTTGATATTATAGGAGTGGGGGTGCTTGGCTTTGTGGTGGGATGTATGCGGTTTGAGTAGCATTCAAATAACCTCCATCGTTGTTTGGATTTATCACGGGTTGCGACGGAAGTCTCCCCTCTTCACGACGAGCAAGTGAGATGGAGATTTGATCAAGTCTTTGTTCAAGGCGGCTTATATTCTGCCCTTGAGAGGACACTTCTCTCTTTACCTCATCTAAGTTCCTCAACCTCCCGAGCACCTCCTCTTCAAACTTTGAATTGTAATGTGGCTTTTGTTGCCCTTGTCCTGGTCCATCCTCATTCTGTTGTTTCCAAGAGAAGTTCGGATGGTTCCTCCACTCGGGAGTGTAAGAGTTGGACATGGGGCCTTGGTTGTTGTGGCCACCAAAGGATTGTAGAGCATTTACTACCTCTTCTACACTATCAACTGCCATTGTAGGTTGGCTAGAAGAGCCACCAAATTGTTTTTGCATCATCTTCATCATGTCAGCCATCATCTTCATCATGTCCGGGTCAGTAGCATTGTGAGTCAGGGCTTTGGAGGAAGGTGGATGAGTGTAGCTCCGGCTGCAATGCCCCCCCTTAGTAGAAGCGTAGTGGTGAGAATTCTCAGCAAGGTGTTCAAATAATGGCCATGATTCTTCGGGAGGTTTTGCCATGAAAGTGCCCCTGCATGAAGAGTCCACGTTGTTCTGGCTTTACTCTTCAAGCCCGGTGTAGAACACTTGAACGAGCTGCCACAAAGGCACCTCATGGTGAGGGCAGTCATAGAGCAGCTTCTGGAACCTCTCCCATGCCTCGTAGAAGGGCTCGTTTTCCTTCTGAGAAAATGACGTGATACATCTTCTCATGTAAGACAGCTTGGCGATGGGGAAGAACTTCTTGAAGAACTCATTTTTGACGTCATTCCATGAGACCAACTCTGGCTTGGACACATACCACTCTTTGGCTTTCTCTTTGAGGGAGAAACGAAAGAGGGTTCTTCTTATGGAATCGTCAGTGGCTATGGGAGTGCGGAAGGTTGAGCACGTCTCAAGGAACTCGTCAATGTGGTAGTAGGGGTTTCATTCTCCATCCCGAAGTAGGTAGGGAGGAGTCCCAGAAGTGCAGGTGGAATGGAGAATTGTTGACCGGGCAGCTGGTCAACCAGGGTGGCGATGGGGGAGTTGTAGTTACCTGGCGTAAAGTACTCATGGAGCGGGCGATGTGGCGGTGGAGGTTGAGCATCCTGTTGCAGGTTGTTTTCAGCCATCTCGGCTTCTCGGTACTGATTGCGGCGAGCTTGGCACCTCCTTCTACCAATCTCGGGGTCATACACCACCAAGTCGGTGCAAGTAGAACAAGTGCTGCACATGCACAACTGTCACCTGCGCAAGACACAAACAAACAACAAGAAACCAAGTTAGCAAACCAAGATGCAAAAAGTAACACAATGAATAAATAATAGCAATGGTGAGGGTAAAAGGAAAGGCTAAGCTACACTATCTAACTAGGCCGAGCGCCTCTATCCCTGGCAACGGTGCCAGAAAGCTTGGTGCATCCCCGCTAGTGGTGCTTTTACACCCCACGAGGTCATAGTGCACGGGATATGGGATCTTGTGCTTTCGAAATTTATGTTATCCCTAACCGAGTCGATCACTAAGACTAAAACAGGTGACCCGCAAGCGTACGGGGTACTGTTGTAGTATAGGTGATTGACAAGATAAGGGGTCGAACCACAGAGATAGAGGGGGCACTAGAGTTAGGTAGCTTATGCTATGTTCCTATTGCGGAGATTAGGGTTTTAAAAGGTTTTGGTTGTTGATTAAGCTAATTGAACAAGTAAGAAATGCAAAATGGAAACTAAGTTATGGGAGAGCAAGCAAATTAGTAAACTAAGTTAACGAACTAACTAAGAAAGAGAAAGAACCTTAGTTAACACTAAAGAGCAAAACTAAGCAATTAACTAGATTAAGCAAAAGCGACTAAACTAGACTGACATGAACAAGCAAGCAGAGCAAGATGGGTTTTAAGCAGTTGATTAGGGTAGGTGGGCCGTTTGGGGGATGTAACTTTGATATTAGTTGGGGGAGATCATTAAACATGTAAGGTTCTCATTTCATATCTAGATTACCAAACCAAGCAACAAGGACAATGCCATTAGAATATACCCTATACTACTAGTAGAAGACTAGGGCTAGGTGTAATTCTAATGGGATTAGCCAAATCTAGGTTTCTAGGGTAAGTGATAATGAGAAATTGAGGGTTGAGGGTAGATATGGGAGTAGAGATGAGGATATTTGACCTCATACCACTAGCCACTCTAGCATTTAGAAGGCCCTAGGCAATTGCATCACTCTCACTTACACTAGCCACTTAAATCTCACACTCACTTGTTGGAGGGGGATGTGTATGTAGGAACAAAGGGGGCTAGATAGGGATCCACTAATTGGACCTAGGAGCCAATCCTAAGATTGCAACATACACTCCAATCCCTCCTAGAAGCTAAGTGTCATCGAGCATCTCAAAGCAAGCAATCCATGTTATAATCACAAACCACATGCAATAAAATAGGAAATGAGATAGAAGCAAGAGGCAATCATCATAGATATGAATTAAGTTCATTACAAGCAACTTTCCCCCAACATGGTATCAAAGTCACATTTTAACCCCAAACAACCCACCACTAGGGGCTTAGCTACACATGATCAAAGAAACTATAAAAGAGAGGGGAAGAAGAGGAAGAAACTCCATGAAGCTTGATGAAGTGGCCTTCTGCTTCACCTCCAAGCTACTGTGGACGACCTCCCTCCTCTAAGGGTGAAGGGGAGCATGGAAATATGGGGGTTTATGGATGGAAACCTAGGAAACTAGGATTCCATGGTGGAATGAGGGTGGAAATGGTGGGTGGTGAGCTAAAATGCAAAGGGTTTGCACTCAAAGCTCAAGGAAGGAGAAATGGAGCTTGGAGCAGCTGTAGGGGCATCCGACCTTCGTGCCCTAGCCGCCACCTATGTATATATAGGTCGTGGGGAGGCACTAGGGTAAGTGGGGGGGTAGTTTAGGAAAAACAGTGTAAAGTAGGGTAGTGTCGTTGGATCACCCCGGTCGTGTTGATGTGCCACGACCGTGGTGAGGGTGGTGGAGAACGGTCGTGGGGAGTGAATACGGTCGTGGTGGTGAGGGAATGGTAAAAGGCTTAAGTGTGGTGTGGGCCACGGATGTGTTGAGTAATACAACCGTTTTGGAGGAGGGGGAGGTGGTCGTGGTGCAGCAGCACAGGCATTTTAGTCTTCATCGGCCACAATCGTGGCGATTTGGGGTGACAACCTGTAACTCTGGCCAAATTGGTGCAATAATTCCCACGACTGTGGTGGTTGCCCACGACCATTTTCTCTTCATCGTACCACGACCGTGCTGATGGCCATGACCGTGGTGTCTTCAATGGCCACGGTCGTGGCAGGTGGCCACGACCGTGGGATTCTGCGGAAAAACCCTGTTGGAAAGGGCACTTCATTGCTAAAAAATGCACGACCGTGGCGTTGTGGCCACGACCGTGGCGAGGCTTGCATCACTTTATTACACTTCAATCTTTGTCATTCTCGGATGTCTTTGCTTGGTGATGACCCTTGGCCATTGGAGGTAGGTTGAGGGAGATTTTGGGACCTTCTTTGGATCCCTCCATGATTGGGGGAACCTTAGAACTCCTTCTTTCTCTGTCATCCATCTAAACATGGTCCAAATACCTGAAAACAGTGCAAAGAACATTCATAAGCATATTTGCAATGATAACCATATTAGGGGCAAAAGCTTGTGATCTAACATGTTTAGATGTGATTTAAGTACAAAATGGCACAGTATGGAGCCCTAAAATAGGGCTACATCAATACCTTTCATTATGATTCATATTATCCACTTTCATCACTTGATTGAGTCCATGATCAAATTTTCCTATTTTCAATTCGTATACATGTATTAGAATGATATATATGCATTAAGGTAGAGAAAACCCATATTTTTACTTTTTATAGCAAAACCTCAATTTACACTATGAAAACATCACCATAGACTTAGTTAGGTTCTTTTGATTAAGAAAACATATAATTTTGCATATTTTGGAGTTACGATGATTAGAGTGTATTTTTTGTGATTTTTAAGTGATTAAATCATTTTCTAGAAAACCACCATCGACAAAACTCAAAACCAATACATGGAAATATTATTATTGAAAATAAAATGTTTTTATGAGTTTAGTATGTATTTTACTTTAGTTTTTGGACAAAGGAATCAAAAGTTATGAATTATTGAAATTTGTCCAATCAGAAACCGACACATCATCAAACCAAACGAGATAAGTAAAGAGAGAGAGAGAGAGGGAGGGAAAACACCATTCGACCTAATATCATGGTTTTAGATTAATAGTTATCCAAACTAGATCTTCTAGAGAAGGTAAACTGACAAGAAACCAAAACCCTAGATGAACATGGTAAATAGAGATGGAAATCATCGATTTTCAACATAGAAGAATGGGTTTTAATCATGTACTAAGCAATATATGAGAAGGGGGTTAACAAAACTTTCCTCTAGGGAAGATAAGAAGGTCTAAACAGCAAGGATCCGAGCTTAGAAGGTCTGGTTGCTCCAAGCCTAGATCCTTTCTTGGACAAAGATCACCTTCTCAACTTAGAGGTGATAAACCCTAGAAAAAGAGCATAGAGATGAGGTGTTTTAGGGTTCTAGGTGGGGTTTCACCATGGAAGTCCATGGTTACGACCTATAATAGGGTGTAAGGAAGACTAATAGTATGAAAATAGGGAAGGAAGGGAGAAAACGTACTAGTTTTGGATGAAATTACCAAGGAGGAGCTTTAGAAACCCTAATAGAGCAATTTGGAAACCCTAGGAGCCTTCTTCACCAAGGTAGGCTCCCTCTATTACCTTGGGACAGAAACTTCGTGGCCAAATACAGAAGGAACTATTATCTAAGCTAGAGGAAAGAAAAGGAGAGCAAGAGTTTTTGAATTGTGAGCTGGGAAGGGGTATACATGGCTATATATAGAAAGAGGTGAAGCATGAGGTGTCTTAAGGGACTTTCCATGTGTCTTTAGCCTAGGGATTGATGGCCATGCAAGAGGACAGCTCATAGAGGCTTCATGCATATCAAAAGTCGGTCCTAAGAGCCCATTGATCCTTCTAGGCCATCCCCACAGTTTTTCAAGAAAGAAATAACCTCATTGTTGATAGCTTTTAAGGATAAGCATCTTTATAAAGGGGGTAATCCTTATAATGCCCTTGGAAAGAAATACCATCAAACCAAGATGAAAATAGGTTCTCCAATGGTTTAAAATCTCGTTAATGGTAAGGGGATATCTAAGGATTGAAATTCAGTTGATAATTTGCAAAGGAAACCTCCCAATTGAGTAAATTTCATAAAAGTCCAGAATGTACCTAAAATTGCATAACTTGCACAAACAACATCCAAATCAAACCAAATTTGAAACTTAGGATCATTGTATGTTTTCAAATCATATCAAAAAGTTAGATTAAGGTTTAGAGAACTTAATTATGTTAATTAAGCTTTCAATGAGGTATTTATGCATAAACCCTTATATTGGTACAATTAGTGAATAAATGTTCACTAAACCACTATAAATTCCACTAATTAAATAGAAATGCCAATAAGGATAGAAATGAAAGGAAAAGATGGGAAATAGGGTCAAAAGACAAAATTACAAAATTTGGTATGTTACACTAGCTCCTCCTGGATCTTGTATGGTATTTATTTTGACTTAGTAGTGGTCAGTTGGAGCATGAGTAGTATACCTCATCTCCCCATGGCATAATAAAAGATGTAATACAACATAGTAGTATATTTTCTTAGGGTAAAACACAACTCACATTGGATGACCCTTTTCCTTATCTCTTGTTATGATTAGTTGATTTATAACGTGGTAAGAACAATCAATTGTTATACATGTTCGTCATATTCCTTCTAAAAGTATAAGATGCTCTACTGCTCAGTTATAGATGTGTATAGTTCTTAAATAGTGTTAATTGCTTTACTCATATCATTTAGATAATCTAATAAATTTGATGATAAAGTTATCTTCCTGCTTTAGCTTATATGTGTTAATAATAATTGTTGGTAGAGACGTATAGCTCTTGTTGGGACGTTGGTCTCACTCCGTGGGTTTCCACATCTTTTTAGGTAGTTGTGCACAATGAGATAGAGATTGTGCTGTTGAGGCTAAGGAACAAGAGGAGCAATAGTTGTTGAAGGTTGGACTATGTTGCTAGTATTTTTGTAGTAGAGTCATATGTGTTGTCCCTATACTCTCAGGTCCTTGGAGGTGTTTTATAGATGTTGTTCATCGATCTGAGTTTTTGGCAGTATGCCATGGTTGTACATATATGGCTTAAATATGTGAACATGTTGTCATGTGTAATAGGATGTGGCTAGTTAGTAAGTGAACAATGACATGTAATATCTTTTGGCATGATATATGAACACAAGTGATGTTGGTTATGGACCTGATGTAATATATTTCTGCTTTTGTGGTTATATGGAATCACTTTTAATTTACCATATCTTACTGTAATCTTGAATGTTTAGTATTAGTTTTCATTCTTTGTTTTGAGTTTTCTCATTTATGTAGTGGTTGGATGTCACATGAAAAGGTTGGTATCAGAGCCTTAGGTTCGTTGAGTCTACAGAGGCATAAGACTAGGGTTTGTGTCTGTTCTAGTGTCCTCTAACATATTTAATGGTAACTTCTACTTATGCAAAAGAATAAGAGAAGAAAATATATCTCTTGAGGATATGAAGAACATGTTGAGAGCAGTGTTGTTGTACTAGGAGGTGGTTCTAGGAGGCCGACAAGAGATGATGAGTGCTTGAGATGCCTAATTTTGACCAAGAAACAGTGGAAAATTCCACTTGTCAATTCATGTTTGGACAATTTATGGCCATGATAACACAAATGGTGGATATGATGCCCATACCCCAAGCGAGGGGAATAATCCTCAATGCAGAATCTGTGGGTTTCTGGGAAGACCTGTGAGAGGTTAAGCTGTGTGGGAGTGTTGGAGTATGTTGGTATGATAGATCCTATTGATGCTGATATGTGGTTAATTGAGTTGGAAAAGAGCTTTCAAATCTTCAATATCCCTACAGAGGATAAGGTGAAGCACATAGTGTACCTGTTGAAAGGGTGTGCTGGCCATTGGTGGGCCATTGAGGAGGAGAAAAGGCCTGGTGCTGTGATTAGTTGGGAAGATTTTTGGAGAGAGTTTGTGAGCCGATACTTCTCAGATACCTATTTAGATGAGAATATCACATAGTTTGAGAATTTCTGACAGGGATCTACGACTATTAATGAGTACGAGGAAAAGTTCATGGAGCTTATGAGGTTTTATCTGCATATGGTTGCTACAAATAAGGAGAGGATCATACATTTTGGGAGAGGTTTGAGCTCAGAGTTGACGACGCCAGTGTCAACTTTAGAGATCAGGGAATGATTTTCCATGTTTGTGGAGTCAGTTAGGAGAATAGAGTGATTAATTGTGGAAAAGTGAGAAGCAAATGATAAGAAGAGATTGAAACAGTATCAAAGAAAATCTTCAAGAAGCCTAGGTTTTCAGCACCTTAGCCACAGTAGAGGGCAATAGTTCAGTCTTAGTGGTCGCCAAGCAAAGGCAAAGGCCACGGTTTTGTCACAGATAGGAGCTCACAATGTGATGCCAGTGTCAAGGATAGGATCGTCTAGGCCATAATACGAGACTAGGACTTGCCACAAGTGTGGACAAGTAGGACATCTGAGGTGGGCATGTCCGGTGAATGTTGAATAGTTGATGCAATATCCAAGACAAAGTTAGCAAGGGTCACAACAATGATAGTTCAACAGTGGTGGAGGCTAAGGACGTGGACATGCATCACATGATTGTTCGTTTGGACATGCCAATAGAGGAGGGGGTGGCAACACAAAATGAATCGATTCTATGCCATGAATCAACTAGAAGAATTCATCAACCCGAGGGTCATGACCGGTCAGATGGAGTTATTTCATTTTGATTTGTATTCTTCCTACTTTATATCTATTTTGGTTGACACAGATGTGACACACTCTTTTACCACTAGAGAAGTGATAGCTAGCTATTCTTTTCCTATTAGTCATAGACGTGATAGCCTTTGCTTAGAAACCCCTTTAGTTGATTCCACTAAGCTGCGGTAGGTGTGTCCTTCATGTGTTGTTTCTTTCACAGGATGCAACATTCAAGTAGATCTTATACCACTTGACATATACGGATTCGATGTGATCCTTGGAATGGATACATTGGAGAAGTATCAGGTGTTCTTGGACTATATTACCAAGGTGGTGATGTTTTGTGATAGTGATGTATCATGGACTTTCCAAGGAGATAAGAAGATTCTCCCGATGTGTTTGGTGTCAGCTATGATAGTGGAGAGGTTGATGACAAGTTTGTGAAGAGTTTTTGGCACATGTGGTAGATATCAAGGTGAGGAATCCTAGTCTAGGAAGTGACAGTTGTTTGTGAGTTTTTGGATGTGTTTCCCAATGAGTTCCCAGGTATTCCCCCACCCCGACAGATTGATTTTGAGATCAATCTGGTTCCTGGTACACAACTGATAACACAGACACCATGCATGATGGCACCAGCTAAGATACAAGAGTCGAAGAAGATGTTGCAGGATTTGCTTGAGAAAGGTTTTATCAGACCGAGCATGTACCCTTGGGTTCTTCAGTGTAGTTTTTGAATAAGAATGATGGATCCATGAGGTTTTGCATCGATTACCGAAAGATGAACAAAGTGATGATAAAGGACAAGTATCCTTTTCCACAAATAGATGATCAGTTTGACTAGTTGCAAGGTGCCACTATGTTCTCAAGGATAGATTTGAGGGCATGATATCATCAGTTCGGATCAAGGTAGGTGACATACTCAAGTAAGCTTTTAGGACTCAGTATGGTTACTACAAGTTTGTGTTTATGTTGTTTGGGCTAACCAATGCACCAACAACGTTCATGGACCTAATGAATGGGGTGTTCACACCTTACCTTGATGAGTTTATGGTGGTGTTCATTGACAAAGTCCTGATCTACTCTAGAGATAGCCAGCAACATGAACAACATTTACAACAAACGTTGACCTTGTTGAGACAGTACAATCTATACACTAAGTTTAGCAAGTGTGAGTTTTGGCTAAAGAAGGTTTCTTTTGTAGGACACATCATATCTACTGAGGGTTTTCATGTGCATCCCAAGAAGGTTTAGTCTATGATAGAGTGGGAGAAACCATAGACATCGATAGGGGTTCACAGCTTCCTTAGGTTAGCAGGTTATTACATGAGGTTCATCAAGAACTTCATTGCAATGATATTACCCCTAGCAAAGTTGACAAAGAAAGGTGTGTTGTTTGTCTGTGATGACAAGTGTCAATGTCCTTTCCATCTTTCAAAGGAGAAGCTGACCAGTGCACCAATATTAGTTCTACCAGAACAAGGGAAAGGGTACATAGTCTTCTGTGATGCGTCAAAGAATGGTTTGGGTTGCATACTGATTCAAGATAAGAATGTGATTTCTTTTGCTTTGTGACAACTTAAGAAACATGAGGAAAAATACCTGATACATGATCTATAGCTTGAAGCGGTGGTCCATACCTTGAAGATATGGAGACAGTACCTTTTTGGACAGAATTGTTAGATCTTCACCAACCACAAGAATCTACAATTCATCTTATCAAAGTAGGAGTTGAACATGATACAAAGATGTTAGATGGAGATGATCAAAGACTATTATTGCACCATAGACTACCATCTAGGGAACACAAACATGGTAGTAGATGCCTTGAATAGGAAGTCTGCTCCGTCATCATCTATGGATAAGGAACGGTTGTGTTCTTCAGTTTGCCATAAGAGAGGCATGTTGGCCTCCTTGTGTCAGATGAATGTGAATTTGGAAGTGTCCTTATTAGCATGATTGTTGACATAGTTACAGGTGAATCCTATGTTAAGGAAGCAGATCAGATATGTATATCGTGATGATACTGTGATTCAACATATCCGAGTAGAGTGTGGCATCAAAAAGCGAGATGGCTTTCATGAGTCAGAGGATGGGATAATATGTTACCATGGTAGAGTAGTGGTACCTGATGTTGATGATCTAAGGAAGTTGGTTCTAGAAGAAGCTCACTCTTTGTTGTACGCCATGCATCCGAGTAGCACCAAGATGTACCAGAATTTGAAGGACCTATATTGGTGGCCTGGTTTGAAGTGTGATGTGGATGAGTTTGTAGCTAAGTGCGTAGTGTGTCAACAAATTTAGGTAGAGCATCACAAACCTACATGAAATTTGCAACCATTGTCTATATTATAGTAGAAATGGGGTCATATCTTGATGGACTTTGTAGTTGGACTTCCTAAGATAGCCAAAGGCCATGATTCCATATGGGTGATCATTTTTAGGTTGATTAAGTCAGTGCATTCCCTTCCCATGAAGACAACATATATAGCTGAGAAGTTGGCTTAGGTTTATGTGAATGAGATAGTTCATTTGCATTGTATTCCAATTACCATTGTGTCAGATAGAGGTCCTCAGTTTACTAGTCGCTTTTGGAAATGTCTACATAAAGACATGGGTACGCAGTTGAGGTATATCATAGCTTTCCATCCACAGATAGATGGACAGTCTGAGAGGACTATACAAACTTTGGAAGATCTATTGAGATCTCGTGCCTTACACATTTTTGGGCAGTTGGGATGTATACCTTAGTTTGATAGTGATTGCCTATGAGAATAGTTATCATAGGAGCATTGATATGGCACCGTATGAGGCTTTGTATGGGAGACGTTGCAGATCTCTGTTGTGCTGATATGAGACAGGTGAATATCAACTTCTCGGTCATAAGCTTGTATAGTAGACCACATAGAAAATTAATATGGTACAACAACAGTTGAAGGAAACCCAAGATAGGTAGAAATCTTATGTTGATAATCATGGTAGGACGTTGGAGTTCCAAGTGGGAGGTCAGGTGTACCTCAAGGTCTCTCCTTGGAAAGGTGTGTTGATGTTTGGGAAGAAGGGTAAGTTGGCTCCCAAGTATATGGGACCTTACCCTATAGTGGCATGTATTCACAAAGTGTCTTATAAGTTGGAGTTACCACCTAAGTTTCATAGGTTGCATCCGGCGTTCCATGTTTCAATGTTAAGGAAGTGTCACCCTAACATAGAGTTGGTTTTGTAGCCAGTGGAGGTTGAGCTGGATGAGGATGTGTCATATGTGGAAGGTCCTGTGTTGATCCTGGATAGAAGGATCAAGAAGTTGAAGAAGAAGAATATATTTTTGGTTAAGGTTTTGTGGCATCACCATGGCATGGAGGAAGACATGTGGGATCTTGAGGAAGAGAAGAGTAAGAAGTACCTATCTCTTTTTGCATAGGATTTTAGGGGCAAAATCCTTGTTAGGGGTTTATGGTTGAAAGGCCCCTAGCCTATCTTAGTGATTTATTGTGTTTTCTTTGCTTAATAATATGGTTAAACCTAAATTAATCTCTTGAGATGCCTTAATAACGTGTGACAATTTTATGTTTTTAGTTTGGTCCTTTTTGGTTGACGTTTGAGCTAGTTATGCTTGTTTTGGACCAAGTTGCAATTTATCCATGTTGAGGGTTTATCTTACAATATGTCACATGTAGGTTGTGCCTTTTTTTCCTTAGAATCATGAGATAGAGAATGATGCTTAGGGTCACCGTGTTATACCTTGGTTGATGAGGTGGAATAATGTATGATATTAGGGTTTACATGGCTTTTCATGGATGTTTGAGTTTGATGGTGTATCGACCTTATGTGATGGTTTTTGAAGTGTTGCGACCCGCAACACTTCCTTGGGTGATGTTTGTTGCGACGTCATGCCTTGGTCTAGAGTTTTGGTTTCTAGAGTTTGTCTTTGGTGACCTAATGTAGTAGTCACTACATGGGTTCCTTTGGTTTTGTTGCGACCTTGGGGTGTAGTGGACATAAGTGGTCGCCACACTACCTTGATTTTATCACCCTTTGCTACATGCAAGTCTAGAGTGGTTGCATGGCCGATCCTTTATTGGACAAGTGTCCATTTGGTTCTCTTACATCTTGACACCTCATATTTTCACCTCCTTCCTACCCCCTTGAGTATATAAGCTCTTTCTTTCACATGCAAGTATCTCTTTTAGCTCTTTTTCCTCTCATCTTCCTTGTATTCATCCTTGAGGTTGGTAGAGCTAGAGAAGGTAGTGGTCTTGGACCTTTAGTCACCGGTCATCCTTGCATGTGGTGATCTTGAGCTAGATCATCTCTCTTGTAGTGATCTTTGGTGATCTTCCTTCTTGGTAAGTGGATCTACCTTGATCAATTTCCTTTAACCCTACCTTCTTCTTATTTCTTGGTTGTGAGACTATGGATCACCATGGTGTCTATCATGGGGAAACTTTCCTCCATATCGGTCAGAGACTATGGTTTGACCATGGTAGTACCTATGTGAGATGAAGCTTTCCACCATGGTAGTACCTATGTGAGATGAAGCTTTCCACCATGGTAGTACCTATGTGAGATGAAGCTTTCTTTTTTCTTCTTTATTATCTCTTGTTCGTCCTAGGGTTTGGGTTTCCTTCATCTTGAGCTTTCCTTTGACCTTGGTATGTTTTCTTCTTCTTGAGGTGACCTTGTGATTGTGGAGTTGATCCTATTTGGATCTTCTTTTCTTTGTCTTGGAGCTTGTCGCTTTGGAGCTTGATCTTCATCTTAAGGCAGGTTATATAACTTTCCTCTCTACTATTATTGCACCATTATCTTTCTTGCATGTTGCTGATTTCATGAATAATGTATGTTCCTAAGATGCTAGATGAAATTATTATGATTCATGGTTTAATATTTTGAAGTTACATATATGGTTTACTCTTTCTCCTAACCCCTAATTCATGCACCCATTTTTGTAAGTGATAAAGGAGTTTTTGTTTCTACATGCAATATGATCTTTGGTTTTATTACCATGATATGTTTTGGCCATCATATTAAGTTAGAGGTTTGAGATTTAATTTACATGAGTTGGACGCATGATTTTTCCCTATATTATCATAGATTTCCATGTTTACCTTGGTATTGTTTGCTTTAGGGTTTTTAATGTCCATCCTTGCAAGGAATCCCTCCCCCCTTGACGATGCTTACTTTTCTTGATGACTATCATTTGTTTTGATTGTTGTTTGGTTCTATTTTGGAGTTAGTTATGTGTCATTTGGAGTGGCTTGACCTTTGGGTCGTCACCCATCACTTTAATGCTTGAGGTTGCTACATGTTGATGGGGTGTTGCAGGCACAATAACCCTAACTTTAGAGGATGTTCCCAACACATGCTTGATCTTAGTTTGGTCACTACAAGGGTCACTACACATGGTCTCCTTGCGATCCCAACATGTGTCGTGGTTGTTTGGTCACAACATGTGTTTTAGTATGGCCGCAACAAGGTGTTAATCACTTATGGTCTCTATACCATGTGCTTATTTTGGTCACTACACATGTGAACCATGTTGTTCGCTATACATGTATTAACCTAATGGGTCGCTACACATGTGTTATGAAGGATGATCGCTACACTTTGTTTTCGTGTTGGTCAAAACATAGTGCTTCCTAGGATGACTGGTTCATCATGTTAATAATGATTCTTAACCCTAATGTTCTCAAAGTATGTGGGAAGCGATGTATCTAGGGTTTAATGTTGAGTATTGAAATGGAAACCCTAATCGATTTCAAGTGTATGATGTACTTGTTGATCTTGCTTAAATGCATAACATGATTTGATGTTTTTTCTCTCATACTTGTATAACCCTAACCCTACAGGTGGAATGAATATCATAGCTAGTGAATTCTATGGTGTGTTTGATATGCCATTGGGTAATGATTGTGAGCCTTTATGAGGCATGATGAGACAATGATGATGTGCGGGAAATTTGTGATAATGTGGTTTGGGTCTTATGACCTGGAAGACGCTTTATGCTTATTGTGAGGTGGTATCCCCCAGTGATGAGATGAGGGATTGTTATCCTCTAGTGATGTGATAAATTTGATGGCCTTATATGGTAGTGATATCAAGTGATGATGTGATTATACATCATACATTTCATATCTTTTGACAATGCAACAGACCCTTATCTTTGTAGAGCCTTTTTAGGGTTACAGCATTACTTGATTGATGCTAAAAGTCACCCAATTGTCTTAACTAATCAAGTGAAACCCTAATCATGTATTTTCCCTATGCCATAGATCCATCTTCGGCACAAGTACTTTTCAAATGGTGAAATGGGTTCTCTCTCAATGGAAGCCCGGAGTCGTATACTATTTAGTATATGCATTTCACAGGATTGGATGTTGTCATACCCTGGCAGGAGAAAAGTAGAGACCGTCTCTCAATGATGTGATTCAATGTATATATATGATGTATTTTGAGGATGGTTGTGGTCATACCTTGACATGAGTGTGGATGTAATCTTAACTCAGTTTTCACCAGTGTTGTGCCTATATTCCAATGCAGACTAGGCTGTTTTGTAGTTGCACTTTATATGTCACTGTGACTGACTCAGACTGGCCGAGGGTGTGGGAGATTATTGGAGTTTGGCTCCTCTTAGATCATGTATGGAACTGATTTTAACTTAGCAGTGGTCAGTTGGAGCATGAGTTGTATACCTCATCTCCTTAGGGCATAATAAAAGATGTAATACAACTGTGTAGTATATTTGCTTAGGGTTGGAAATGACTCACATTAGATGACCCTTTTCCTTGTCTCTTATACTGACTATTTGATTTATAATGCAGTAAGAAAAAATAACTATTATACATGTTCTTCATATTCCTTTTAAAAGTATAATATGTTCTACTGCTCAGTTGTAGAAACCTATAGTGCTTAAACAATGTTAATTGCTTTACTCATATCATTTAGCTAAATCAGCTCAATGTGATGATAAAGTTATCTTCATCTTCTAGCTTATCTATGTTAATAATAGTTATAGGTGGAGAGTTATATCTCTCACTATGATGTTGGTCTGACTCTGTGGGTTTCCACATCTTTTTGGTGGTTGTGCACGATGAGGTAGAGATAGTGCGGTTGAGGCTGAGTAACAAGAGGAGCAATAGTTTTTGAAGTTTGGATTATACTGCAAGTGCTTTTTAGTAGAGTCCCATGTGTCATCATTGTACTCTCAAGTCCTTGGGGGTGTTTTGTAGATGTTGTTCATCATTTTGAGTTCTTGTCAATTGCGTTGGTTGTACATATATGATTTGTATATGTGAATAGGTTGTCATATGTAATAGGATGTGGCTAGTTATCTAGTGAACAATGGCAAGTAATATATTTTGGCATGATATATGAATACATGTGATGTTGTTTATGGACCCAGATGTAATATGTTTCCACTTTTGTGGTTATGTAGAAATGGTATTAATTTATCCTTATTTATGGTAATCTTGGATGTTTAGTATTAGTTTTTTCTCTTTATTTTTATTTATCTCATTTATGTGGTGGAGGGTTGTCACAAAAATCTTCCCATTGCACTATCACCTCTGTGATGAAGTGATGTGCATTTTTCTTTCATGAAACATCCGGTCTTTTGTGAGGTATATTGCACTTTGATTGTCACAGTAGATGGTCGTTTTCTTCTCAAGAATAAAAAATTCAGCACACAATCCTCTAAGCCAAGTAGCTTCTTTTATGGCATGTGTCAATGTCGTGTGCTCAGCTTCAGTAGTAGACAATGCAATAGTGGGTTGTAATATAGCTTTCCAACTTACAACACAACCACCAAGAGTAAGCATATAGCCTGTAAGAGAATGCCTTTTATCACAATCATTTGCAAAGTCAAAATCAACATAACCAACAAGCGTCTCTGTGCCTTTTCCAAATCCAAGGCATATAGAATATGTACCCTTAAGGTACCTAAGAAGTAGTTGACTACTTGCTAATGTAGCTTTCCCAAATTGTACATGTATCTAATCATCATACTCACTGTTGGAGCACTATCTGGGTGAGTGCAAATCTTAGCATACATGATGCTGCCAACTGTAGTGGAATAGGGTACACGAGACATGTGGCTTTCGTCCTCTTCATATTGCAATGACTAATCAGATGAGAGCTTCCTGAACTGGTCGTCTAAAAGATTATACACATGAGATGTATCAGACATAGAACACCATTGTAAAACTTTCTTCATATACTTTTCCTAATTGAGAAATAACCTTCCAACTCTATGACTTCTAATAATTCCCATCCCCAGAACTTTCTTTGCTTCTCCCTAGTCTTTCATTTCATGTTAGCCACTAAGTAACTGCTGGAGACTACGGATTTAAAAAATATCTCTTGCTTCAATCAACATGTCATCAACATAGAGCAAAAGGTAAGTAATAAACTCATCAAAAAGTTTCTTCAAGTCAACACAAACATCATATCTACTCCTGGAATATCCATGCTTGACCATGAAAGAATCAAATCTACTATACCACAAACATGGGGTTGCTTCAAGCCATAAAGAAACTTCTTCAGAAAGCACACATGATCAATTTGTGCAGCAGAAACATAACCTTTAGATTGCTTCATGTAGAAATGTTCCTCTAAGTCACCATAGAGGAATGGGGTCTTTACATCAAGTTGCTCAAATCTAAATCATACAACTAATTCCAATATAAATATGATGGAGGTGTGTTTGACAATAAGAGAGAAAACATCATTGTAATATCTACCTTCCATCTAACTGTAGCCTTTTGCAACTAACCACACTTTGTACCTCACAGTAGTGTCTCCAGGACCAGCTTCCTTCCTTATGAATACCCATTTGCATCAAACAATCTTCTTTCCAATAGGAGGATTTATAAGCACCAAAGTATTGTTCCTTTGAAGATATGTCTTCCTTCATAGCTACAATCCACATAGCAGAATCTGGATTACCAGAATCATTTCTCTTGTGCAGTAGCCAAGGCACATACATGAACTTAATGTGAATGCCTTACAGGTGGTCTGATTTATTGTTTTGGTCTCCCACAAGAATTGATATATCCCACAAGAATTGATATATGTCTATTCTTTAGGAGAGTCATCTTCATTATCATTTGGATTTTCTTGGATATTAACATCAGGTCTCAGGATGTGTGCACTAACTTCAAGCTCCACCTACTCTATTAAACTCTGAGAACCTGTAACAGGATATCTAACTTCATTTTGTTTTGTAGAAAACATGGCAGACTCATCAAATGTGATATTTCTTTCAGTCAATAACTTTGATGAGTTTGGCTCAGTGCACCATAATCTGTATCCCTTCACACCATCATCATAACCTAGAAAAAAACACTTATTTTCTATAGGCTCAAACTTTCCTTCATTTGAATAGACATATGCAGGACAATAAAAATATGCAAATTTAAATATTTTGCAGGATGACCATGTAACATACCAAAACTAGAACCCTACCTTAGAAGTTTGACTCCTTTGACTTAGCCAAACAAGGATAAGATAATATGTGTCATTTAAGCTAATTATGAAATCTAAAATGTGTCACAAGAAGTGTAACATAACAAATCATGCTTAATAATCATATATGACACACACAAAGATAATAAGAATATAATAGGTTAAATAATGAATTAATTGGCCACTAATGGGCCAAATGACCTATCTCATAAAAAGAAGTTGCAAAAGTAAAGTCTAAGTTTCTTGGGTCCCAATTGCCTTGGGAGTCAAGTTTCACATTATTCACATAATAATAATTCATTTAATTCAAAATTGGAAAAAAAGATGTGTGTTTTCCCCAAAATATCAAATAAAATATTAAATGAATCCAAAATAGGAAAATAATCTTAGATTTGTAATCCACATAATAAATATGGCATTTGGGTGAATTTTCATCCAATTTGGAGAAAGTTTGCTTAAAAGGTGAAATCAGGAGAGAGAAAGTGTGTAGAATCTTCAAAATATTAAATAGTTGCATAAACAACTCCAACATGTAAAATTGATGGCAAATTCGTATCCAACACATTAAATATGACTTGTGTGTCAAGTTATATCAAATTTGGATAATCCTAATGTCATTAATTCATGAGGAGAGAGAAACTAAGGTTTGAATAATTAATACATCAAAAGTTCTCAAAAGGAAAATATAATAGCAAAATCAGAATCTACATGCCTTATTTGGCTTATGTACAAAATTTCATATAATTTGGGTAATGTTTGCACCCTCAATTTAAGTTGGGAGAAAAAGACATAATAAATTAAATGTCACTTTACTTTGATTTCTGATTTCCTAAAGTGAATGAGATTTTGATTTTGTCACGCCAAGTTTATTTGTAGACTCTTTTCTGGCCATTAGATGTTGATTGTACGGTATCTGTACTCTCTTCCTCCTTGCTTCTTTTTCCCTCTTGCGTCCATGTAGTAGCGCGACTTTCCCGATCCTTCCTTCTCCGATTTCTCCCTCATCTCTCTTTCTCCTTCTCCTTCCTTACCTTTCTTTCTCTCTCCTCTCCTCCACTTTCCTTGCTCCTCCCCAAACCCTATGGTCCAATAAAAGCTAGGACATCAGCTTCACATCCCTATTCCGTGTGGCGCCGACCCCCTACTCTGCTACCTCTTTGTACTTCCCCTGCCACTCCCTCCTTTCCCTCTTCTCGCAACCCTAGAGCTATAGACTCACATTGAACCTTCTGGTGACCTTCACTGCTTCTTCTTGGGCCTTTTGATAGCGTAAAATTGGCCTCCCTCATTCCCATCTAGTTTCCGTCTTCTGGTTTTATGGTTGGAGACCGTCGAAGCTACCCAGGTCTTGGAACCTTGCGAGGGTGCTTCTGGACTCCTCCTCGACGACAATCTGTGCTTTTTGGGCCTTCAATTTCATGCTTTTGAGGGTAATGTGTCGATGCCTCTTTTGCCTTCATGTCTTGGTCCTCCGATCCCT
Source organism: Alisma plantago-aquatica (assembly GCA_963693085.1). Taxonomy (NCBI): domain Eukaryota; kingdom Viridiplantae; phylum Streptophyta; class Magnoliopsida; order Alismatales; family Alismataceae; genus Alisma; species Alisma plantago-aquatica. The sequence continues at coordinate 604,257,088 of OY856413.1, forward strand.
AAGAGCTGATACCTTGGTAACGTTTGTTTTGTCGCCGGATTACCGTCGCCATAGATTCAATTATCCTCGCAGATTCAATCATGGTGGCAAAAACCACCTTGTTGCTCCTGGCCTTGCCTGACCATAGGAGCTTATCCACAAGTTTCTCCTATTCACAGTTTGCTTTGTTGGAGATAAGGTTGAAGATGGTTTCTCAAGATTTTCCTCATCTGCCCTCTTTTACGAATTGGTTTTGTTCTTTTGCCCAGAGGCATATCTGTCTTTTCACGCACTCATTTTCTCCTTTGACCACATGTGGGCTTTTCCTTGACTTGGGTTTGATCCAATCCCACTGGCCATCACCCATTGGGCCACTCAACCAATGTGGCACCAAGATCTTCCAAATCACTGCGCCCATGTGGCTTTTACAGAGTTTCTGATTGGTTGATTTTCGAAAATCAATAACTAATTATTTATTGGTCAGAAAAATATGGATAAATACTCGTTAGAATCAGAAAAATAAGACCTATCTAATGATATTTGTTTTTATGAGTAAATCCAATGTTTAATAACATGTGATTTCAATGGATCTAATTAAATAGGAATTAACTTGTAAAATTCATAACTAAATATGTTTTGGACTCCTAATGACATAAATTAAAACATAGCATGGTTTTGATAACCTAATTCATATCATGATAAAAAGGTGGTTTTAGGGTTTAGATAATGTTCATGAAATTGACACAAAATCTACATATGTGTTTAATAGGTTCTTTGGATGCCTAGTCTTGGACCTATATGTGACTTTGGACTTTGGATTTTGAAGTTGAGGTATGTTTTCATTAACTATTATTTTATGTTGAGCAATCACATATATTCTTCTTTCTCTTGGCCATATGGGCATTAGCCTATACAATATATCTTTTCTTTTGAAAATCATGGTTCATGTGAACTACCTTATTATTATTGATCATGTGATCATAGATATTCTTTTGGTCTCTTACTTATACTTTATTCATGTTAGAACTATATATGATGACATGTGATGTCTTTTGCCCACTTATGAGGTGTATGTATATGTGGGTCACTTATATGGTGACTAGTTTGTATAATTTTACTATACTTTCTACTTGCCTCTACATTTAACATGCTATGTGATTCAGTAGCACTAGAGTAGTGTAATTCTATTGGTTTTTGTTTATGACAGATGTGTTATTTCCTACCAAGAAGATGTGATATTTCCTGCTCTTTTGGAATGGAAATGAACCTCATACCCAGGGCAAGATGTGTGATTCTTGGCCCATTATATATATATATATATATATATATATATATATATATATATATATATTTGGGAGATTGGCAGTATTTCATCTCTATCAGGTTTCAAGTTTATGAGGCTTGGCTGACTTTGTTGTTATATTGTTCTAGGGATATTTTTATCTCACATGCATGCAGGATGATATTTATGGATTATGGGTTATGTGCCTTAATTTCATATGTGATTATGTGGCACCACTTTTATATGTTGTTTTATGGCAAGTATCATTCTTATTGTGATTTGTTTCTCTTGTTACCCACTTGGGTGGTACTTTACTTTTCTATGGGAAGCATTTTATATTTGTTGTCCTTTATTTCATAAGGTTGCTCAATTTCCTTTTTAGTATGCACATACCAGCCTTTATTGATGTCTTTTGTTTTTCTCTTCTTTTTGGGGTATGCTTCCAACCCTAGGTGAAGGACATGGAGGACTTATCATAAATATGTGGACTAGCTTGAGAAGTTAAAGCTTGGAGACAATCTTGAAGTGGTTTAGATTTTCCTCTACATGAATCCTTATGATGTAAGTTTAAGATGTTCCCTTATTTTATAGTTGAATATAGTCATGTTTTTATTCTACTGCTACACTTTGGTTATTTTATAAACCATTAATAAAGATTTGAAAATTTTACACCCACTCGAAGAATACCTTTGAAGTGTTTTTGGACTGGTGGTTCTATTGTTTAAATTTTTAGTAGAGAGGTGGTTTCACTTCTTTACAGACCAGATCAAACCTCTTGTAAAGTTTTGGAACCAAGTGGAATAGATGGAGAATAGTTGACTAGGTAGGATGCAGTAGAGATGGCTTCATCCTAAAAATCTTTACTAAGACTTTTACTAATTAGCATGCACCGTGCACGCTCTAGAAGAGTTATGTTCATGCATTCTGCAATACCGTTCTACTTAGGTGTATATCTCACTATGTGGTGTCTTGCAATACGTTTAGATTGGTAGAATTCATTGAGTTCAGAGGAATAAAACCCCATGTCGTTATCTGTCCTCAGTGTTTTGATGAACCTTCCCATATGCTTTTAAACTAGCATCTTCCACTTCTCAAACTGATCAAAAGCATCAAACTTATGCTTTAGAAAATACACCCAAACTTTCCTTAAGAAATAATCAATAAAGGTAAGCATATATCTAGCATTACCCTTAGAAGGCAGTTGAGATTGACCCCATATGTCAGAATGAATATAATCAACAATACTTTTTTGTAGTATGGTTTCCAGTTGAAAAACTAACCTTTCTCTGCTTTCCCATTCCAAAGTGCTCTATTCCAACTTTTTAGTACTGATATCACCTACAAGTCCTCTTTTGTTTAATAATTTGAGACCTTTCTGACTCAAGTGTCCCAGTCTCATATGCCACAGTTTTATGGTATCCATATTTGAAGTGGTTGAGAAAGACACAACAACAACTACACAGGACATAGTTTCACCAAGCATCTTGTAAAGGTTTCTAGGAATTCATACTCCCTTTATAAGAACATCATCTCTTTTGGTAATGGACAAGATTCCATCTTCAGCCCTGTATGGAAAATCGTTGGCTTCAAGTAGGCCAATTGAGATGATATTTTTCTGAAGGCCTTGATCATGACGAACATTTGAGACTATTCAGATAACAACATCAAATATCTTTATGCAGATCGACCCAATGTCAATAATCGTATTGGTGGTATCGTTCACCATGTTTACTACGCCTCCATCAAAGTATTCATAATAAGAAAACCAATCTCTATGTGGACACATGTGATGCGAACAGCTGGAGTGTAGAATCTAAGAAGTTTGAAAATTGATGGATGAGGAAGAAGATGATGTTACCATAAGAACACAATCTGGATTTTCTTATGTTACATTAGCATCTACATGTTCTTATTTTTTATTCTCCCTCTTCTTCTTATTCTCTAACTTGTAGCATTCATCAACGACGTGTCCTGTCTTCTTGCAATATTTATAGATCTTCTTTGATTTTGACTTAGATCGGTATGTCACCTTCTTATTGTTAGGCTTTTCCTTTATTCGACTCGTCACCATAAGAGCCTCTGACTGACTCCCGCTAGTAAAAGAAGCAATTTAGTGTTTACCGACCATGGTCTTTGACAACAATGAGGATATAACATCCTCCACCTTGATTGTAGTTTTTTCATACAAAATAGTTTCACAAAATTGCTTTTATGATTGGGGGGGACAAAGAGTACAAAAGAATAAGGGCTTTATGTTAATCTTCGAATTTAATATTTGTGTTTTCCAGATCTATAATAATAGAAGTAAACTCGTCAATGTGATCATAAACAGAATTACCTTCCACCATCTGTAGTAAGTAGAGACGCTGCTTAGTTTCGTTTGGGGAGACTTCGTCATATTCGAGATCTTTGAGTTTCTTCTAAATCTCTACAATAATAGTTTCTTTGACAACTCAGCCAAAATCTTGTGTTCAAGGATAACTGGATGGCGGTAAAAGCCTTTTGATCCATCTCCTTCTTTTCTTCATCCTTTATAGTGGCTGACATCTTCTCAATCCCTTCCAAAGACGCAACACCCCTTGTTGAACAAATACACCACACATCGTGATTTGCATGATCCGAAATTAATTTCATGATCAAATTTCTCAATCTTGTATAAATTCATCATCGTTCAGATCTGGAATACGAGGCTCTAATACCAGTTTGTTTAAATTTGAACGATAGAATACGATAAGTTCGTAGCAGAATAACAAGACGAGGACGAAGAGAACGATCAAACAACCAAAGAACACATGATTTACTTACTTCGAACAGATCACATAGTGGGGTGTGGATTATATCTACTATTCTACTCTACTAAATGTCACTACTCGTCTCCGTCAATTATAGTTCTTTCAATTAGCTGGGCACTTCTCTTTGAAATAATTTTTGTGGTTTGATTACTCTAAAAGATAAATAAAAATAAGTGACGTGAAAAAGATGGATTCATGACAATAGCTTTAGGTTTGCGTTTCGTTCCGACACTGCAATTAAGCACGACGTTGTTTCATGACGGACTCCTGGGAAAAGCTTTAGCGTGGAGTCTGACGCTGCAATCAACTATGATTTAGTTCGTGTGGAAGAAAGTAAATAGTGTGTGCGCCCGGACCTCTACAAGATGTACTTAGGCTGGCTTTCTGTTTGGTTCGATGACTTATCATGGAGTTCATAACTGGCCAGAGAGAACCCTATTTGCCGTTGCTACGTCTTAGGTTCTCGTTCCACAAAGGTTGTTTTTCATGTACCCATGCAGGCAAGCACCCTGCAGCTGATTCCGTGAATCGTTCTCGCTGTGTCTATTATCCGATTATGACGAAATATGTAAACTGTACACTCACTACTAAAAAACATACTATAGATGACAGTCATGTAAAAAGTGACGCACTTTGGATGACATGTTTGTACATGACTTATAATCTATGTAGGCCTACGTAAAATAGACGACATACATTTTTGTATATTTGAAAGGGTGACATACTTTAGGTGACATGCATGTATGTCACTTGTAGTATGTGCAACATAGGTGACAGACATTTTATCATTCTTGAAAGGGTGACACACTATAGGTGACATACATTTGAATCACCTATACTATAATGGGGGTTTACACATGTATATGAGTCAAGTGTAATATACAAGGAGACATAAGATTTAGGTGACATGTATGTGTGTCACCAAAGTTATAGATGACATAAATTCATGTCACCTAACCTTAGAATTTTTACAGAATTACTATGAGAGGAGACTGTCTTGATATGGGCCTTGAATTCTCACAAATACATTACGGGGGACTTGTTGTTAGAGGAAATTCTCATGATATGGGCCCCAGCCCTCACATATACATTTTTATAGAATTGTTGTGAGTGGACATTGTCACTATATGACCCCCAGTTCCTAAGAAATGCATTGAAAGGGACTTTTTGTGAGAAGAAATGTGTCATGGCTCCTCCCGAGTGTATTTTTGTTGGAATATATCAACACTTATTTGGTCACCGCACGTTGGACGACGACGCGATGTGAGGGCGCCAAGCCACTGCACATGATGTGGGAACTGACGACGATTCTGTTTGGCTTTCACCTACTTTTGATTATTTATTGTACCTACCCCGGTGTCGTTGATGTTAGGGGTTCTCTTCTCGTCTTGTTCCCCCACACCATAGTATTAAGATCCGACTTCCATAGTATCTCCTGAACGCGGACGGAAGGCGACCAGAAAGGTCTGGCGGTAACTTCAAGTCTAGTTCAACTTATCGACTTATGTTGGACTTGGCCAGACCGGCTTTGAAGGACTTTTTTCGACAACCACGCCCATAGCAGCAAGGGATTAGGGAACAATCACGGTCAGAGCATCCCTGGTGCCTATCCGTCCAGGTCTTAGTACGTCGAGGATCGATACGATAGAGTCTGACATCAATCCCCGGAGGCAGCAACCCATACATGGTTCCCTACAGTCGTGTGTTAAGCAGGCTTGCCCTGGTCAAGTTAGCAGGAAGGATTGCCGCCATACACGAGAGGTAAAATTCAATTATGCTCTCTTTAATGGCAAAATTTAGTTCTCCCACACCGGCAACGACACATTATGATCGTCTTACTGCATCACAAGTGAAAAGTCGTGAGGTTGTTCCTATGGTCCCTTACCACGCAGGGCCTACATCCTGCATGGTTGGACCTGCTGCACAAGTTTCATGTCCTTTTAGGAGCCTCCATACATGTCGTGGAAAACCGTTAGCAGCTAATAGTTTTGCTAATCATCTTCAGGTTGTTCATTTATCTTCACTGATTCATGTTGATGGAATCTGTAAGGCGTTGGAGTATGCTGATGTTTGGGAGGGCTTGGTGTTTTCTCTTTGTTCTTCCAAGCATTGGATGTGTGGTGTATGCCTTGGCATCCTATCATGGTCTAAAGCATGTCCTCATCAAGCTTTGTCCTCATCAAGCTTCTGATGTGTCTGATGTTACTACCACTCTACCTCAACAGCCTGGTGAGGCATCACTCGATGTGATAGTTGGTTTGCATGCTCCCATCAATTCTGACTTTCCAGATTCTATTTCTTGCACCCTATCAGCTCGTCAGCGTATTGAGCCACCGCCTCTGCCTGTTGACCGACTACAGCTCGACACAGATCTTGTAGATTCTGTCTTCCGTACGGGTGTCCCTACCGCAAAGCGCATCCCTCTTCTTTGTCGTTTGCCCTTTGCCGACACTCTTCACTCTTGCTTACTCCAGGTGGCTTCTTGCCCACACTCTATTGATGCATGGATTCGTCTTTTGTTGCTTCCAGCATGTGTTCTGTATCACTTCTCCCCTAAGTCTGCTCAAGAATAATCTTCTCAAAAACACATCTCTCTACATTAACTTATGATCCTTAAGGCTTTGGAGAGTTGGAATTCAGGACCTAATGTCATTCAACAACTCCTGGCTCAGATTTTGGCTCATTGTTGTCCTACCGGGCGAGAACATTCTTCTGAAGCTTGTATTCTACGTGCCAAGTCTAAGATCAAAGATAGCCAATTTTCTACTTCCATTCGTGTTCTAGTGGTGTTACCCCCATAAAAGCTACTAATCATATCTTGAAGCTAAACACCCTCAACCTCCACTGCCATTGGTACATCCATCAGTCTGAAATATCAAGCTCTCCATTTGTTGTTTCTTGATGTATGGTTGAACAAGCCATTTTCTTACGTACGTGATGGCCTACGATCACAACATCTTATTGATTATATGTGTGGGGCTGCCACTACAGTGAGATGATTTTTTGCATGCAGTTTCAACTGTGGTGAATCTTTGGCTCACTGGTCATTGTTTAGATTCCCTAGCTCTCTACTATTTGGCATTCGGCCTATTGACTCCTCTTCTCAAACCAAACAATGGCATTCGGCCTATTGCTATGGGTACTATTTGGCAGCGCCTTGTATCCAAAGTTGCAGCAAAGGGTGTAAGTTCTGATGTCGTCAATATGGTATTGGTATTTCTGGTGGTGCTGAGGCCCTTCTACAAACATGTTGTCACTCGACTTGTCTATGAACAACAACACCACACTACGGTCACCACGGCTCTTGTTGACTTCAACAATGCCTTCAACATGGTTGATAGATCTACCGTATTCTGAGAGGTTCGTCTTCATTGCCCTTCTATTGCACGATGGGTTAAATTTTGGTACATATCTCCATCTACTCTCTAAATGGATCACGGCGAGCCTCTTTTTTCTTCTTTCGGGGTACAACAAGGAGACCCATTAGCCCCCCTAGTTTTTTCCCTAGGACTCCACCCTCTTATTTTACAGGTAAAGGATGCATGTCACCTTCACCTCCTTTCTTTCTACCTTGATGATTGTACCCTCATTGGGGACACAGAGGTTGTTTGAAAGGCTCTATCCCTCATTCAGGAGTGAGGCCCGATGTATGGACTTCATCTCAATACTAAGAAGATAGATATTTTTTGGCCATCTGATGACCCTAGACGAGGCTTGAATGTGGGCTTGTTTCCTACTGAAATCTCTCATCTAGAGCGTGAAGAGATTCTAGGTGGCCCAATTTTCTACAGATGCATCCTTTACGAATGAATTTCTCCAGAAACGTGTGATGAAGACCATTGATATGATGGATCACATGTCCTCACTCCAAGACCCACAATGTGAGCTTCTTCTTCTTAGGTCTTGTGTTGGGATGTCCAAATTGTTATTTGGTCTTCGTACAACACCTCCTTCTTCTATCACACATGTGTTGGATATTTTTTATCACAGTCTTCGTCGTTGTCTGGAGCATATTGTGGTCAGTGACGACCCATGTTTTGGTGATTTACAATGGTGTTTGTCTACACTTCCTATGCATCTAGGGGGATTGGGGATCAAGTCCTCTCATGATGTTAGTAGATTTGCTTTTGTTGCCTCTCAAATGCACACTAAAGATCTCCAAGACCATATGTTGTGTGAGGTCACATGCATGATTGGAGGGCTCCCCATTGTCCAAGCACATGCTTGCATATGCAATATCTTACCATGTTTTTGTTGGTCTATGTTGACAAGTACGCCGTCTGCCACCCCAAAGACCCAATTTATTTTGTAGACGCTTACTACAAAATGGTCATCCAACAAATCATGGCAAGAGACCTATCCTTACGGCAATAGGCTATTCTCACTTTTTTACAAGCCGATCATGCTCATAATTTCTTGAGGGTTGTTCCTATTGATGGCCTTGGTCTGTCTATGTTACCCATTGAGTATCGATCTATCCTTCAGTATCAACTTATGATTCACTTATATCCAGGTTATGAATGTTGTCCAATTTGCAACATCACCGATCTTGATGCCTTTGGTGATCATGCAGTGTACTGCCGCTCGCGGCCTAGTTATAAGTTTCGTCATGATGTTGGCACTCGATCTGGATTAAAGGTTTGAAAGAATCTCCTTTGGCCTTCCTTAGCACTCAATCTGAAATTGTTCATTCATTGCGACCTGCAGACATTCTTTTATTTCACTGAATGAACGGAAAACATGCCTGTGTTGACCTAACAGGAGTTTCTCCCTTGACATGTATCCTTTCAAAAAACTTTAAAGTAGGGCAGGCAGCGTCCGAGGTAGCAATACAAAAAGTTCATAAACATGGAACAACATGTGAGGCCAATCCACATCGCATTCATAAACTTGTCGAAGATGCAGTTTCTCTTCTTCGATGCCTTCAACATATAACAAATAGGAATCTTATGATGCCTTCATCTACATGTAATGATTTTATTTTTGGGTTTTGCCATCCAAAAAGGATTGACAACCCAGTTTGTTGTTCGCGCTTCTGTGAGAGCTTTTATGTAATCTTTTGAGCAATTATATGAAGAGTTTTATATCTTCTATTTAAAAAGGACATGTGTCGATCGAATTACTGTTGAGAGTCATTAAAATTCAATCGAAGTCATTCATGAGGGGATATTGACATGCCAATTGTCACCATGCTCATACAAGTCTCTTTTGTGATCATTATAAGGCTAACATGTCTTTGTCTTATTAGGCACATTGCTCCTTAGCAACAGATTGTGTAGACCACCACCCCCAACACCAATGGATATAAATGGACGGTGGCTCCTCCCAAATGTATTTAATGTATTTCTAGGGACTTGTTGTGAGAGGACATTGTCATGATATGGGCCCTGGTTCCTCCCAGAAACATATTCAGTGACATGCTATGAGACGACACCATCATGATATGGGCATTGGCTCCTCAGAAATTTATTTTTAGGGACTTATGGTGAGAGCACACTATCATGATATTGGTCACATATCCTCCCAAATGCAATATAAATGACATGTTGGGAGAGGACATTGTCATGATATTGGAGGTGGCTCCTCTCAAATGCATTTTCAAAGACTTGATGTGAGAGGATGCCATAATGATTTGGGCCATGGTTCCTCCCAAAAACATATTAAGTGACATGTTGTGAGAGGACACCATCATGATATGTGCCCTGGTTCCTCAGGAATTTATTTTCAGGGACTTACCTTGAGAGCACACTATCATGATAGCAGTCAAATATCCTCCCAAATGCAATTACAATGACATGTTGGGAGAGGACCTTCTCATTATATTGGAGGTGGCTACTCTCAAATGCATTTTCAAAGACTTTATGTGAGAGGATGCCATAATGATATGGGCCCTAGTTCCTCCCAAAAACATATTAAGTGACATGTTGTGAGAGGACACCATCATGATATGGGCCTTGGCTCCTCAGAAATTTATTTTTAGGGACTTACCGTGAGAGCACACTATCATGATAGTGGTCACATATCCTCCCAAATGCAATATAAATGACATGTTGGGAGAGGACATTGTCATGATATTGGAGGTGGCTCCTCTCAAATGCATTTTCAAAGACTTGATGTGGGAGGATGCCATAATGATTTGGGCCATGGTTCCTCCAAAAAACATATTAAATGACATGTTGTGAGAGGACACCATCATGATATGTGCCCTGGTTCCTCAGGAATTTATTTTCTGGGACTTACCTTGAGAGCAAACTATCATGATAGCAGTCAAATATCCTCCCAAATGCAATTATAATGACATGTTGGGAGAGGACCTTCTCATGATATTGGAGGTGGCTCCTCTCAAATACATTTTCAAAGACTTTATGTGAGAGGATGCCATAATGATACGGGCCCTAGTTCCTCCCAAAAACATATTCAGTGACATGTTCTGAGAGGACACCATCATGATATGGGCCTTGGCTCCTCAGAAATTTATTTTTAGGGACTTACCGTGAGAGCACACTATCATGATAGTGGTCACATATCCTCCCAAATGCAATATAAATGACATGTTAGAAGAGGACATTGTCATGATATTGGAGGTGGCTCCTCTCAAATGCATTTTCAAAGACTTGATGTGAGAGGATGCCATAATGATTTGGGCCATGGTTCCTCCAAAAAACATATTAAGTGACATGTTGTGAGAGGACACCATCATGATATGTGCCCTGGTTCCTCAGGAATTCATTTTCTGGGACTTACCTTGAGAGCACACTATCATGATAGCAGACAAATATCCTCCCAAATGCAATTACAATGACATGTTGGGAGAGGACCTTCTCATGATATTGGAGGTGGCTCCTCTCAAATGCATTTTCAATGACTTTATGTGAGAGGATGCCATAATGATAAGGGCCCTAGTTCCTCCCAAAAACATATTCAGTGACATGTTGTGAGACGACACCATCATGATATGGGCCTTGGCTCCTCAGAAATTTATTTGTAGGGACTTACCGTGAGAGCACACTATCATGATATTGGTCACATATCCTCCCAAATGCAATATAAATGACATGTTGGGAGAGGACATTGTCATGATATTGGAGGTGGCTCCTCTCAAATGCATTTTCAAAGACTTGATGTGAGAGGATGCCATAATGATTTGGGCCATGGTTCCTCCCAAAAACATATTAAGTGACATGTTGTGAGAGGACACCATCATCATATGTCCCCTGGTTCCTCAGGAATTTATTTTCTGGGACTTACCTTGAGAGCAAACTATCATGATAGCAGTCAAATATCCTCCCAAATGCAATTACAATGACATGTTGGGAGAGGACCTTCTCATGATATTGGAGGTGGCTCCTCTCAAATACATTTTCAAAGACTTTATGTGAGAGGATGCCATAATGATACCGGCCCTAGTTCCTCCCAAAAAAATATTCAGTGACATGTTGTGAGAGGACGCCATCATGATATGGGCCTTGGCTCCTCAGAAATTTATTTTTAGGGACTTACCATGAGAGCACACTATCATGATAGTGGTCACATATCCTCCCAAATGCAATATAAATGACATGTTGGGAAAGGACATTTTCATGATATTGGAGGTGGCTCCTCTCAAATGCATTTTCAAAGACTTTATGTGAGAGGATGCCATAATGATATGGGCCCTAGTTCCTCCCAAAAACATATTCAGTGACATGTTGTGAGATGACACCATCATGATATGGGCCTTGGCTCCTTAGAAATTTATTTTTAGGGACTTACCGTGAGAGCACACAATCTATGATAGTGGTCACATATCCTCCCAAATGTAATATAAATGACATGTTGTGAGAGGACATTGTCATGATATTGGAGGTGGGTCCTCTCAAATGCATTTTTAAAGACTTGATGTGAGAGGATGCCATAATGATTTGGGCCATGGTTCCTCCCAAAAACCTATTAAGTGACATGTTGTGAGACGACACCATCATGATATGGGCATTGGCTCCTCAAAAATTTATTTTTAGGGACTTACCGTGAGAGCACACTATCATGATATTGGTCACATATCCTCCCAAATGCAATATAAATGACATGTTGGGAGAGGATATTGTCATGATATTAGAGATGGCTCCTCTCAAATGCATTTTCAAAGACTTGATGTGAGAGGATGCCATAATGATATGGGCCCTAGTTCCTCCCAAAAACATATTCAGTGACATGTTGTGAGACGACACCATCATGATATGGGCCCTGGCTCCTAAGAAATTTATTTTTAGGGACTTACCGTGAGAGCACACTATCATGATAGTGGTCACATATCCTCCCAAATACAATTACAATGACATGTTGGGAGAGGACATTCTCATGATATGTGATGTGGCTCCTCCAAAATACAATTTTAGGATCTTCTCGTGAGAGGAAACCGTCATGATATGGGCCCTAACTATTCACAAGTTCATTTTCATGGACATACTGTGAGAGGAAATTTTCATGACATGGGTCATGGCAACTCCCACAATACATTTTGAGGGAGTTGATGTGAGAGAAAATTGTCATGATATGTGCCCTGTCTCCTCCCGAAAGTATATTCACGAATTTGATTAAAAGATAAGATATGCCTTGACGGCTAAAACTGAGGTGTATTTATTCATGTAGGGAAAACCCTGACACTAACCCTATTGCATCTACTTTCCTAAAATATAATTAAAATTAAAAAGGAAATTGCTAAAAACATAGACTGACTATTTTCGCGACTTGTGTTTATTGGCCCATTTCTCTTTCCGAAAAGGTATTATGCAGATTTTTCTGACGTCGGACGCCGAGTTTGGAAAACTTTACCAACCCAGATTTTACTAATCAAATAATTTGGTGTTATAATGGCCTTTGCATTAACAAGTAACAACATTTCCCTCCACTTAATCCCTCTGACCTCCAAATCACCCGCGTAACAATCTTTCCCTCCACTTAATCCCTCTGACCCCTAAATCACCCACGTCTGAAAACTGATAAGCGCTAAAAATTATCAGCTTACCCCGACTTACGGATTCCTTAATCTTCTCATTTCAGTTTCCCTCTCCATGATTTATTACCCAAATCCCTATTCTCCGTCGGTGATAATTTCCTCTCACGATTAGAGTTTGCAACAGAAACCTCTCAAGCACAACATAAAAAGTAGCCGCATTTCCTGCTAAATCTGCTCGCCGCTTCAGACTCCAGGCTTAGCGCTTCGGACTCCAGGCTTTGCTTGTAATCGAGCTTTCTTTCTTCTTAGCAGCAATAGGCTAGCGCACCGGCGGTGATACACGCCTAGACCAGCGGGTGCCCGATCCCGGACCAGCGGCCTCTGCAACAACACCTGCAGCACAGACTGTCTGCTCCACTACCTGAGACACATCCGGGCATCGTCACTGGCGGCAACAGGCACCCGTTTCGGACTAGCGCAGCGGCAGCTATAGGAAGCGAGGGCATCGGCGGAAACAAGCACCAAATCCGAGCGAGCTCCTGAGGGCATCGGTGGTGGTGACAACATCAGTTGGTGGAGGTGGTTGCATTGTCGTCATCGTCATCCAGGTAAGCCCCTGATCTTCACGTATTTCTCCACTTTTTTCTTGTTACTTTTCTATTCCCTCTCTCTGTTTGAATTCCATGCACACTGACTATTTGAAAAAATGCCTACAATAGCAATCAACCATGTTACGACTAAGATTGAATAAAAGTCAGACTGCTCCCTACAAGTACAAAAAGAAGGCATCCATCAGATGGAACTAAAGAGTTAGATGACAGTAAACTGAGGCAACCATGTTACTTGTTTACATCGATGAACTGCTGTCCAGAAGTCACATGTATATGTGTCAAATTCAAGCACATACAGCAGAAAAAAAAATGTAAGATCTACCACTGAATGTAGATCACATCCGTACATAAATAAACAGAGCTGCTTCAGAACAAAAATATCTCAAAATGTTAAACTTGCAACACATCTGCAAGATAAAAAATGTATGGTCTTCTGAATGTGGACCACAGAGCCATGCATAATTAATCAAGATACTGCAGAACCAGCAGATCTCCACGACAATTTGCCAACACATGCAAGAGAAACTTGTTGTATGGACAATTTCTGAACATAGACATAGCTCATACTGATCATGATTATAACAAGTGTCTACATATACGAAATAAAAATTCTCTAAACCAGACTTGATAACACGTACAAGATTAAACCTTATGGTCTACTGAATGTAGACGAACACAACTATAATTGTAGTAATTCAGTTTGATCGCATATATAATAACTGTTTATAGATACAAAATGTCAGTTCAAATTCTCATTTTCACTCATATTCTAATCATACATAATAGCTACTTCCATGTGACAAAAATATACGTTAGACTATTGTGCTTCCCATGTACCAAAGACAACCATCTAGGGAGTACATGACTGGAATCTTCAAAAACCAAGAACAGTAATCCAACCAAGAACAGTAATCCAACCAAGAACAGACTAGAGTTCTACAGAACAGATCAAAATGACATTTAAAATCTTTTAAAACTCCAATCTGGAAATCACAACAAGCTTGCTCTTCTTTGGTCTCTTCTTATTTGTAGGTCTAGGATCATCTTTGACTTTGAACTTCTCCCTAAGGTCGTGCTCAGAATGAAATAAATCATCTATACCTTCCAAATCATTGCAAACCTGCTTCCTTTGTTACCAATCCAAAAAGATGCCACAACTTTACATAACTTGGTTCGCATTGCAAGAAACATCACCATCTTGAGCTATAGAGAAATTTATCTCCCACTCTAGATTTTAACCTCCGGCCTTCACCATCAGGGTACAGAATATAACCTGATTATTCCACAAATGAGTTAATTGCTAGGATTTGGGGATCAAGATATCCCTTTCTTGTCTCACCACTCACCCCATTATCCCTGCCAGTAGAAGTAACTTCTCTAACAACTTCCTAACCAAGGGAAATATGTGTCTCCTTGGCTGAATTCACACTACCCTGGGGATGGTTAGATGTTGAAATTTTGTTTTGCACCACTACGGCAGACTCTGCTCTCCTGGACACCTCTATAGCTGGATCAATTGATACCTCTGTAGCTGGATCAATTGACTCGACCAACTCCATTGTTGCTGAAGATGATGAAAAGAATGTAAGAACTACTAGAAAAGTAATAAGACCAATGGCATGTAGGAATCGTATTGCGTTTGCAAAAAGTTTATAGTTAAGGGTTTGAGCTATAACACTCACATGAGTGCTGAAAATTTTGAATGTACAGAAGTTCTATAAATAAATTGGGGGACCATAATTTTTTTTTGAGGGAATATGAATTGTAATGGGTGGGGACCAGTCAATTGCTTATTTTGAATATTCCTATACATAATTAAACACACCTATGAGCCAGTCCTGCACACTTGTCGAGATTGCTTCAGGAAAACGTCGGTTTTGAACCCCTCTTCCGGTAGTGTGATTCTCAAAATCATAACAAGGTGATTTAAATTGAACAAATTCAGACCAAGCTATGCTTTAGATCAGCTTAGTTCATATTTTGAGGTATATAATCCCTCAATTAATTTCCTATATATCAAAGATTTAGATGATGGATTCGACTCTCCTATCCCAAATAGGAACCATTCATAAAAATTTAAAATTTCCTTTTAGTTAGAAAATTGTTTTGTCATAACAGGATACATCTTACCTTACAATGCATGCTATATTAAGTTATGCCCGCAAATGATCAAAATGCTCACATTCTGTACAAACTCCAACACTGTTACTGTTTACTGTCTATCATCCTAATTGCTTCATCAACTTCTTAGATTTTTTTGTATTGAGGAGGTCAACAAAATATATTACAATTGATACATTACAACTTGATTTTGCATTAATACTTGTTCATTTTTTTTCCTTTCTATGATATATTTTGTTGAACTCGTGTGAATTATTCGCATCTAGCCTCAATGTCTAAATAGATTGCTAAAACTAGAGCACCACGTCCTAGGTATTGAGGAGTATCTACATTCATGATTAGGCCTAATTCAAGCCTCATTTATATCAACAATAATTGGTTCTTATACAAAGATTTAATTCAAGCCTTAGGTTTATATTTGAGATGATTCATCTATTCCTCCCAAGTACAATCGCCGCTCAAGCAAACTCCTCAAATCCCAATTATTTGCCTCAAATTAGAATTTTTTTCTCCAAATCAGTCATTATTGTCCATATTTGCATGATTTGGCCTAATTAAAATCTGATTTTACATTATGTGACCTAATCGGATCTAAGTCTAAAATAAATCCTGCCAAAAAAAAGAGAAGGCTGAATAGTATCTAGGAGGCTAAACAACACTTAAACTAGACCTCAATGGTTCTTCTCGGTGAAATAGATTCTCTATTTGGTTCTGCTTTCTATTGATTTCCTCTTCAATATAGTTAGGCATTGGATAAGTTTGTTAGGCATTGGATAAGGTGCTAATAATTAAGTATTTACATTCATGATTTGGCCTAATTCAAGCCTAATTTACATTAACAACAATTGGTTTTTATACATAACTGAAAATTTAACAAAATTACATGATCATTTTTCAGGGAGCCATGGATAAGAGTTGGATGAGTAGAGGAAAATCTAAACATGAACGTTGCCAACAGGCATTCATGCAAGGATTTAACTTATTTTTGGATTTTGCATTTAGTAATCGTACTGAGGTCAGGTGTCCATGTGTGAAATGTGAGAACAAATTCTTTCATAATAGGGAGACAATTACATGGCATGTTATCAGATCTGGATTTCTATCGACCTACACTGATTGGGAATATCATGGTCATATTGACAAAAAAGATCATATGGTCAATCAACATATGGCTAACTCTTTTGACGATATGGAGGGGTTGATAAATGATGCATGCTACGAGGAAGTAGAAATGAACACAGACTTTCCTGATAGTGGTAGTGAATATCCTATTCATGATGATGGTGGTAGTGATAATGAAAATCATATTCATGATAATAAGAAATTTGAGGAACTACTTAAAGACGCTTGTGAACCATTATATCCAGGTTGTGATAACTACTCAAAGCTCTCCTTTGTTGTTCATCTATTTAGACACAAATGCTTGAATAAAATAAGCAACAAGGCGATGTCAGGATATTTGGAACTTCTATCAAAAGCGTTGCCTATGGGACACAAGTTGCCAACAACATGGTATGAATGTAGAAAACTCATGTCTTCTCTAGGGTTAGATTGTCAGAAAATCCATGCATGTCCCAATGATTGTATACTTTATAGAGGAGAATACTTGAATTTAGACAAATGTCCAAAGTGTTCTACCTCGAGGTGGATTGATACAAGCCGGGGAAGAAGGATAAAGATCAAGAAAAAGACACCACGAAAAGTTCTTCGCCACTTCCCCCTAATTCCTAGATTGAAAAGATTATTCAATTCAGTTAAGACAGCTCCTTGGATGATTTGGCATTCCACAAGTACGGCTGGCGCAGTAGGTGAAATGGAACATCCAAGGGATTCTAAGGCTTGGAAAGATTTTGATACCAATCATCCTTCATTCAGCATTGAGCCACGAAATGTCAGACTTGGCTTAGCGACAGATGGATTTAGCCCTTTCAATATTGCAATGGGGAGTAGTAGAAGTATTTGGCCCGTCATCTTAATTTGTTATAATCTTCCTCCCTGGCTCACTATGCATCAATCTTTCTTAATGATGTCACTTCTTATTGATGGCCCAAAATCACCAGGAAACGATATTGATGTTTATCTCCAACCATTGATTGATGAATTGAAGATGTTGTGGGCTGGAGTGAACACTTTTGATGCTAAACTAGGTGAGGTATTTAACATGCGAGCAATGCTTCTATGGACCATTAGCGACTTTCCTGCATATAGTATGTTGTCTGGTTGGAGTACAAAAGGCTACAAGGCTTGTCCGTATTGTCAAACTGATCATGGTTCTATTTACCTTCCATACAGTCGAAAATGTGTCTATCTAAGACATCGGCGTTTTTTACCAATTAACCACCCATGGCGTGTTGATAAAAAAAGCTTCAATGGACTTGAAGAACATGAACCTGCACCTCAACCTGTAGATGGGAAACAAATTGAAGACTTGTGGAAAGATTATGATAATGTTGTCTTTGGAAAGGTTTCAGGTAATAATTCACATGACCAACATGAACTACCTGAGGGGTGGAAAAAGAGAAGTGTTTTTTTTGAGCTCCCTTATTGGAGCTCATTGCTGGTTCGACACAATCTAGACGTTATGCACATAGAAAAAAATGTGAGTGAAAATATTTTGGCGTGGTTACTTCAAAAGGATGGTAAAACAAGGACAATATAAAAGCACGATTGGATTTGCAACACTTGCGAATACGTAAATCATTGTGGCCTAAACTTTCAAAATCAAATAATATTAGGGAGCTTCCTCATACAATATACAGTATGACAAATGAAGAAAAGGAAAACTTTTTGTCTGTATTGAAGGACATTAAACTCCCTGAAGGATTTTCATCAAACTTCTCCCCTATGGTTCAACTACAAGAAAGGAAATTAATTGGTATGAAGAGTCATGATCACCACATATTGCTACACCATCTCCTTCCAGTAGCTGTGATAAAGGCATTAACAAAACCTGTCAGAAAAGTTCTAACGGAATTCTGTGTTTTTTTCAAAGAACTAAGTGCAAGGGTCATTACTATTGAGAAGATGGAAGAGTTGGAGTAGAAAATTCCTATAATAATGTGCAAATTAGAAAAGATTTTTCCTCCTGCATTCTTTGATGTCATGGTCCATTTAGCTGTACATCTAGCAACAGAAGCAAAACTTGCTGGACCGGTTCAATTTAGGTGGATGTATCCCATTGAGAGATATCTACACACACTAAAGAATTACATTCGTAATAAGAGTAGACCAGAAGGTTCTATTGCTGAAAGTTATTTAATGGAGGAAGCAAGCATATTCTGTGATAGGTATCTGCATGATGTGGAAACCAAGCTACATAGACCTGTAAGGTATCTTGATGGTCCCCTTGGCTCTCGTTCTATAGTGAGCATATCTGTCGAAGAACTACATCAAGCATCACGTTTCATATTGCTCAATACTGAGGAAGTTCAACCTTATGTGAAGTAAGTAACAATTTATTAATTATAAAACATTTTTGAAAATTGTCTAACAAAATTTATCCGTGACATACATAAATACAGGAAGCATCAGGATATCTTAAGATGCCAGCACCCTAGTTGGGATGATTTCACCTTACAGTCACACCACCACAAATCATTTGTAAATTGGTTTGAAGATCATGTAAGACAATACAAGTATTTGATTTAACATAACGTTTTTATCCTATCTTATTTCTTAATTTCAGCCATATTTCTTTTCTAACTAGGTTGCTTCCTTACAAGAATTTGATGAACTTCTCAAGCCTATCCAATATCTGTCTCAAGGACCTAAGATAGGAATATATTCTTATAAAGGTTACTTTGTGAATGGATACAAATTTGAGCGTCAAGATGTTGATAAAGATCGAGTAACACAGAATAGTGGTATCGCCACAATAGGCCCTGATGGTGAAGTATATTATGGACTTCTAGATGACATCTTTGAGATTCACTACCATGGAATGAATCCTTATTTTCTGTTTAAATGCTCCTGGTTCAATGTCGATGAGGAAGGGTTGTCAGTTGATGATCTTAACATTGCACATGTTAACACTAGTAAGCGAAGCTTTGAAGATGAACCATTTATATACCCAGAACAAGCTGAACAAGTCTTTTACTCAAGAGATCCTGTAGATGGACATTGGAGTGTTGTATGCCACTGGAAACCTAAAAATGTATATGTAGATCATGATCTCATTGTTGAACAAAAAGATGATCACTTAGGTAAATATCATGAGCCTTCAATTAGTTCTGGGTTGAATGATGTTCCTAATGTTGGATGGACTAGGTCTGATATATCTACATCTTGTAAAGTTTCTAAAAGTGTAATCGGTGAAATTTTACAACCTAAAAAGAGAAGGAGAGTAGAGGTATAATCAATACAAGTGTTTTGTTAATATTTATGATTGGTTTTTGTAGGACTGTCTGATATTTCACTTCGGACATCTAACTAAGATTTAATACAATCATTTTTTTCCAGAGTCATGCCACCTAAATCTATGTTCAAGTCTGTTAATCAGATCATGGAAATGGAAAATCAGGGCACCAATCTTGCATCAAGAAAAGCAGGTATGTGAAACCTTATTTTAATTTTTTGCATACACTTTTTTTGCCAGAAATTTTGTCAAATATTTTGTCTTTTATGTTAATTTCAGAACTAGAAGTGGTTAATGAAAGTAAGAAGAGAGCACTCATAAAGTCTGCACCCACCTTTAAGGATCCAAATAAGGAAGTGAGTAGCAATGTGAATTCAATTGCAGCTGCAAAAAGAAAATCTGCGTCCATCCTTAAGGAAAGTATGGGTAAGATAAACTCAATTTAGTTTGAAGGTATTTAATTTCATGTGTTTATGTTAATATTGTATATATTTGGTTAGATGGATCAACAACAAGACCAACAAACTCAGATTGTTTGGATGATAACATTCCAATTGCAAATGTATTCAAAAAAGTCAGAAATTGTGGTATACTCTTTACTACATTAATATCATATTTTGTATTTTCCAACATCATGTCCTCTTAGGTATGTGAAATTATTGCATTTGTAT
Organism: Alisma plantago-aquatica; assembly: GCA_963693085.1. Taxonomy (NCBI): domain Eukaryota; kingdom Viridiplantae; phylum Streptophyta; class Magnoliopsida; order Alismatales; family Alismataceae; genus Alisma; species Alisma plantago-aquatica. Next base: position 604,277,833 of record OY856413.1, read on the forward strand.
AGATGCATCTATAAATGAAAAAGGTGAATCATACACTTTCAAGAAAAGTGTGCAGCCAAGTTTGAAGAAAAAGTCCATTGCTGAAAATGCCATGCACCTAGAAGACCACATGAGAACAGATCAAGAAATTGAACATGAACCCAGATGCAAACAATGTAATTCATACCATTAGTTTTTTTTTTTCTTCCAATCATTAGTGTTTTTTATTGTGTAGTAACTTTTGATAAATTTATCAAAATATTAATGATCTTATTGTAGTGTCTAATCATGGTAGTCAAGGGAGCACACCACTTCAAAGGACCAACTTCAGAGGTATAATTTTCAATGTCCAATTAATTTATACGCTAAAATGTAATTAGGTAGATACAGCGTTAGAATGGATTTCAAACACACTTTATTTAGGCTCGACCAAAAGTACTGGAGGAAGTAAGAATTTACATCACCGTCATAGATCTGAAACTGGTACAAGTTATATTTGTGTATGTGATTTTTCCCCTTCTATTAGCAAACACTATCAATTATGAATCCTTCTACTTTTCATAGTGATAGAGAGTACAAATGCATATACAAATGCCAAAGGAAAGCATGTCCCCATCCATAACAATCCACTTAAGGAACGCTTGAGTGAGATAGCATCAAGTAAGTCTTAATTAATTTAGTTGCCTATGTATATATCGCCAACCCCTCAATCTTGTATCATTTTTTTCCATAAATATATTAGAAACGAAGAGACCAAGAAACTCAGAAATTTTGGAAGAAGAAATTCCAGTTGGCGATGCATTTAAAAAAACTCAAAATCATGGTATGAATTACATTATTTACTATATTAATTGCAGAATTTTGCTTTATGACTGATCTCTTACTACCTTGAAATGATTGAAATCATGTAGACAAATCTATGAGCAGAAAAGGTGAATCAAGTACTCTAAAGAAAACCATCCATCCAAAATTAAAGAGAACCTATGTCCATTGTGATTCTAGTGCACCAAATCATAATGCATCTCGTAGGACTGAACTTTTAGGTAAGCATTTTTAATATTTAATTATATATTTTGTCACCCTAATGATAAAATATTACTATAGCCACTGGGAATGTGAGATGCAATAAGCGGATATCTATTCCACCTGAAGATACTGAAATATATGAAGAAATGTGTGGATCACCTGTGGATTTTGACATGAGCGATGAGGATGAAACTTTAAGTGAGTTATGCATCTATTATACATAATACTATGCTAGTAATTTCTCTTAGTGTATCTCATTATTATATTCAATCTTTTAAGATTTTGATGAAGCTCACATCCAAGAAAATTTGGATACCCTTGTCACAGGTAATAATTCTAGTTATATTATTCTAGCTATAATAATTATCCATAATCTATTCGTTATTTGGATATTAATGTAGAAGGTGATAAAGATAATGTTGGTGATTTCCACTTCAATGAAACTTTAGATGAGAATTACTCGCCCGTCCATAGAATTTCAGATATCTGTGTTCCAGGTAATTTATATAGTTACATTATTATTACTGCTACGATAATTTTGCATAACCCACTAGTTATTTGTAGATACTACTGTTGAAGACGATGGCAATAATGGTGATGACTTACATGATAATGGAACTTTAGATGGCTATTTATCGGGTAATAAACTAAAAATTTCACATATAATCACCCTTACTGGGTACTATGCTCTAACAACAAATCATATTTCTATATTATGACAGAAAATGGTGATCATCTTGAAGATGAGTTGCACCTAGAAGACCAAATGAGAGTAAATGAAGAAATTCAAGATGACCGAATATGCGAAAAAGGTATTGTATGTCATACAAATTTTAGTACAAATTTTTATAGTTAATATTTAATGGTTATAATTTCATATAAAGCTAAAAAGAATACAAGAGGATGCACCACTTACAAAGCAGTCGCTCCAAAAGATAGAAAAAAACGGGTTTGCATTGTAGATAAAGAATTAGGTGTACCTGCTTGTGATGAACGTCAGAAACTATCAGGATGGTTGGGGTTGTACGCTAGACGCGCGGAGCAATTTCCTATAGCTAAAATTTGGGGACAAAAACATCAAAGAAGTTTTGAGAAGGTGATGGAGAAATTAAAGGTATGTAACATTATAGTTAAATTTAAGTGCATGTGTTTGTAAATGAATAATATAAGTATTGATGACATGGAAATTTTGTTACTTAAAATTTTGGTAGGATGATTTTGAATTTGTAATGGAAGATGGGGAAACCCAGGCTCCTCTAGATGGTGTTGTAACTGCTTGTAAAAGAATTATGCAACAAGAACTGAGAACTTGGAGATATAGCCTGAAGAGCAAATATTATGATGAAAATAAGACTATAGAGGAACAAGCCTCAACTTGCGGAGACAAAAGAATTGATGCTGAGCAATGGAAAGAGTTGTTGCAATACTGGAACAACAAAAAGAACAAGGTGATAATACTTTGTATTATACTATTTATCATCAAATCTGACATGACATAACTATTATACTTGTTTCAGGAATTGTCGACTAAAAATAAGAGCATTCGAAACATAGTAAGGCCTACCTATACGCATGGACCTATTTCTTTTGCAAGCCATCGCTTTAAACAAGTATGAATATATAATTAATTAATTTATAATGATGTTTCTATATTACAAGCTATCCAGAAAGTATTGTCTATTCTCTAATCTTGTATTCTCTAATCTTGTACTAAATATTTAGAAAAAGGAGCATCCAGCATTGGAGGTCTACGTCTCAGGCCATCTAGATAAGAAGCAAAAATTTCCCAACAAGGACACTAAAGACATTCTTGTAAGTTGTGAAATATACTATTTTAATTTATTGTATAATTTTTTTGAATTACACTAACTTTTTAAATTTACCAATGATCATCAGCAAAAAGTTATTGATGAATGCATAAGTCGGGGGCTAGACAAGACACGTGATCCATTAGAGTTTTCATCATTTTTGGATGAAGTGATTGGAAAACATCGCGGAGGATTTGAAAGAGGTTTTGGTGCCATCGTATCTCGTCGAGATATACAAAATCGGAAAACAAAAGAAGTTCTACATGGCATTGTTATAGAACTTCAACAACAACTGAAAGATACCAAAAGGGAGCTAGAGGATAGTAACAGAGAACTTGCTGAAGCTAATTTAAGAATAGCTGTACTGGTATGGTATTTACACCTCATATACTTTATTTTCATTAGGCAGAAATTATTAACATTTATTTTTGTATGTACTACTAGGAGAGAAGAAATGGAAAAAAGAATTTGGTTGAAAGAAGGCATGCTCTCCGACAGGTTGTTCTTCGAAATGCGGTAAGTTGATTATTCTACTTATTCTACTTAAGTTATAAGAAAGACTAAACTGTATAACAGGGATTGGACACTTGTAGCTTATTTTTCTTTCTTTTGTAGGGTCGGTCTTCACGCATTCTACAATCATCCACTCCACCAGAAAGCACGGATCAACTGAGTGATTAGAAATTAATGATCTACTTCCCATTAGAGTTCTAGATTTAGTTATTAGTTTCTTAGGAAGACTTTTTCATATCCTATTCATTTAGATAATGTATAGATAGATTTTAATAATTTGTTCTCGGTACCATTTAATTTATTTGTTACATTTCCAGAACTTCTGTGTGCAGTTTGCATGAAATAAAAATATCTATATTTTTTGATGTGTCATATATGTAGAACAAAAGTTAATCATGTTATATGTCTTTGTTTGTTTAATTTTAATTATGTATGTGGTTGGGAGACCCACAGTTAGGGTGGGGAATTAATGGCGAATCATTTGATTGATTTGGCTTCAATTGACTTGAATACGTCTACTTTTTAGGCAAGTTGAATCCATCAAAATGCATTTCTTGCTTTCTTTACTAGCCATTTCTTACGTTCTTTACATACGTAAAAAAATACTTTGTTTTGTACAGGTAATTAAGAAACTCAATGCAGATAAAGTCTTTTATAGTGGTTTGTTGGAATTTCTTTTGGTATTTGAGAGCGAAGAAGGTAGTTTCCATCCCAGTACCTGAATATATATATATATATATATATATATATATATATATATATATATATATATATATATATATATATATATTCTTCACAATTGGTCCTTTTTCTAGTAATAACTCTCACCCATCTGACACGAACATATTGATATGATGTTAAGATCACAGTGGTTCCATTCATCGATGCTAGTTCCAGATTTTTGCCATTATTGTAATCTGTCCTATTTAATATTTCATTTCATGTAGTTTGTTGAAGGCATTGAGGATGTTGGTGGACATGGGGAAGGATCCACAAAATGCTTTGCTACAACAAGATTTGATCTCGACTAGGCAAGAATCAGAAGAGACTAGGCTACTGAATGAACCCTTCAATACTTGTTGGTATGAATCTTTCCTGTTATTGGAAGCTATAATATTGTGTTTCTTTAGCCCTTGTTTCAATAACTGAATCTCAAGGTAAACAATCCCGTTGCTAATGAATCAACAGGTTCTATAAGCTCTCTAAATGGGGAGGAGAACAAGGAAGGTAGACCTGTTCGGTATGCTGTTGTGGAACTGGGGTCAACTCCTGATGCTTCAGAAGTTGGGAACAAAACCCATCAGAAGATGCCTGTTGAACCTGATAACCTTAGCACTGAGCTTTTACCTGGCTCTTGTAACGGCAATATATCAATGGAGGATAAAGAGGTTACCAAGGAACTGCATTTTCAACTGCCAACAAATGAAGGTGGTGTGGTACCTCAAGGTTCAGCATTTGATGGCGCTAAAGTCCATGAAAGCACAGTAATGCCTTTCAAAGCTCTGCTTTTATTAATGTGGTTCATATATTTATTGAACAATATAGTACATGACTCTGATGACCTTTTCTTCAGGGTTTTAAAACGATACATATAGTGTCAGAAGCTCTGCCGAAGATTGTACCTTATGTTCTAATAAACCATCGCGAGGTTCTGATTATCGATTTACTTGGATATACCTAACCAAAACTGCTAGTTACATGTTTGTTTTTGTTTCTTACATTTCTCGTGGTATTGTGTAGGAGCTCCTTCCATTAATTATGTGTGCAATAGAATGCCATCCTGACAGTGGCATCCGAGACTCCCTTACACACACATTGTTCAATTTGATTAAGCGGCCAGATGAGCAGCAGAGGAAAATTATAATGGATGTAAGAAATTGTTTTCTGCTTAAGCGATATCCACCTTTTCCTTAAGGTGATTCTGTTCAAATTTGTCTTTGTTTTGTAGGCTTGTGTTACCCTCGCCAGAAATGTTGGTGAGATGAGAACAGAAACTGAATTGCTTCCTCAGTGTTGGGAACAGGTTTGTGAAATGGATCGAGTTCCGGTTTAGTGAAATGGATCGAGTTCATGAATCTATTTTTTCTGCAGAAGTGAAGCGCGCGGCTAGTTGGCAGGAGCTTCAACGACCCAAGTGTGCACGCGGACATCAAGCTCTGGCCCTTCGCAGTGGTTGAGGGCAAGGACGGCAGCCTATGATCAAAGTCAACGACCATGGGGATGATCTCCTTTACACTGCCGAGGAGATATCAGCCATGGTGCTCGTATATCTGAAGGAGGCGGCCTCGAAGCGCCTTGGTCGTGAGGTCAAGAACGCCGTGATCACTGTCCCCGCATACTTCAACGACGCTCAGCGCTGTGCGACAAGGGATGCTGCAGCCATTGCCGGTCTTAATGTCCTTCGCATCATCAATGAGCCCACAGCTGCGGCCCTGGCATATGGCCTCGACAAGACGAGGAGCGGTCAAGTGGGAAAGAGGAATGTTCTTATATTCGACCTCGGCGACGGGACCTTCGATGTCACGGTGTTGGAGGTCGAGAATGGCGTGCTCGAAGTGAAGGCCACGCCTGGTGACACCCACCTCGGCGGCGCCGACTTCGACAACCGCCTGATGAGGCACTTTGATCAGGAGCTTGTACGTGCGCACGGGCCGGATGCATCCAGAAACCCAGAAGTCCTGCGGAGGGCCGGAGGCTGAGGACTGAATGCGAGAAGACCAAGAGGATGCACTCCACAGCTCTTCACGCCCAACTCCATGCCGAAGATCTGTTAGAAGGTGACGATTTCGTGGCTGAGATTAGCCGCGCCAGATTTCAAATTCTGAACGAGGATCTCTTCGAGAAATGCATTGATCTGGTGGAGCAATGCCTCAAAGATGCGAACTTGGAGAAAAACGTAGGTGGGCGTCCTCACGTATTCCTATGATCAAAGATCTGTTGCTTGAATTCTTTGAGAGGGTTAATCTGTGCACCTCTGTAAACCCGGATGAAGCTGTGGCTTGCGGTGCTGCTATTCAGGCAGCCATGCTGATATTCAACAGCAATACACATCATGCAGTCATCGAAAGTTGTGTGGAGTGTGGACAGAACTGGTATTGTAGTTGTACATTTGAGACATGAAACATGGAAAAAACGTTGAATGTGTATGAGTCATGTATACATTGATTTTTAATAATATATTTATTTAGTTCTTTCTTTTTGGCTCCTTTGGTTCTTTCTACCGTGAGAATATGATATCTATATATGCTATCATGATTAGTAAATGCAACCAATATATGAAAATGTTGATACGTTCTGGACGTACAACACCATGATCTTCCTAATCATCAAACACCCACTCTGAACCAGAATTTATGTGATCATCAACATACATTATATCGATTAGGTGACAACAAGTGTCATCATCAATTATTACATAGGTGACAACAATAGATATTGCTTTTACTTGTGACGATGATAGTGTTTGATGTCATCTAATGACAGTTTCCAGCAAACCTGTAATTGGCTTTAGATGACATGCTTTAGAAGAGCCTACATAGCACAAAGCTTACACATAAAAGATGACATGTATTAGGTACATGACAATCAATCACGTCATCTATTAGGATAAAGGTGACACACTTGAACGTAATAGATAGAAGTATTTTCTAGTAGTGACTTCAAGATGTCGTATTAAATTGCATGTTTTGAAGGAGTTGGAATCTGGAGGCACACGTCAAGGTGGAATAGATAATTTATGTGACTGTTGTGTGGTAGTTCCTGTCGGCACCATCAGGCCAGGTGGGATGGGTATAGATTCATACTGCCTGTTCTGGCTGTATATATCTTGATGGCAACCACAACATCGGGGTTACCACATGTTTCAAGGATAGCAATAGAGCTGTATAAGGATCCGTTTCTCATGGATGAACGGCTCATGTAGTATGACGTCGCAGAGATACCTGAGGAGGCTAAAAGATTGCAGACGTGATCTTTCCCGGACTACCTTATAAATAGATGTTGCTTGAGGTCTGAGGGCTCTTTTAACCTGGGTTCGGTAACTATGGCTTTCCTCGAAGACAGATACAAGGCGAGTAGTGGTGCCATTAACATTATGGCAGAAGACGTTTGGATCATATGTGGCAGATGCGTCAACTTCTTCCTCGTTAATAGCTTGTCCATTATCATGACTTTGGCGCACGCCGCGCACCCTCGGCCATGGTACTAGCTCAGGTAAGTGCTATAGTCTTTATATGCATGATTGACATTGTGTTGTTTTTTAATTCTTGGGTCTATCTTCGATCCTATATCATCTAGTATGCAACACTAAAGAAAATTCCTTGGCTTCACTCATCGGTTTCAATGATCACCAAATAATTAACCATCAACGTGTCGGCTACTTTTATTCTTTTTTGTTTCTCAAACACCATCAACTACTTTTAAAGATTATATGCAATTGCAGCCGAGCACCTATGCCTCATCGTAAAATGGTCAGGCCTTTGTTTTTCTTCCTCATCGTGCTTATATCAGACAGTTCCACCGTCTTCCCTCCCAAATCTGTTATCCATTCCTAATTTTTTTTTGCGGTCATTACCTAAAAGAGAACAACATTTTTGCCAATTAAAAGAATTGTCAGCTATTGCGACCAGTGGCATAGCCAGAACAATTCGACACGGTGGGTACTGCTTATTGGGAGAGTAAAAACACTACATACAAGTAGGGCACACATTAACATTTACATATAAATCTGACCCTTTCATGACTGCAAGTTTCCACTGTTATTAAGCCAAGGTAGGGCACATGCCCACCTTGGCCTACATGTGGTTGCGCCACTAATTGCGACATGCAACCATAGAAATGAGTGGCGATTAGGGTTATTATCAGCAAAGTAGAAGTGCCTGTGATATGGACCTATACATGTAGAGGACATGGGAATGGATCCGATTAGATTGCAGGTGGAACATCCACTAACGGAAAGACCACGATGAGTAAGTGGGTATGATATATGACAGGACGAAGACATCAAAGAGGAGGTATGGAGGCATACATTTTTTGGATGTAAGAGTGAATGAATGATAGGGCATCAACCCTCTCTAAATTTGATCTATTAGATTTGTTCATTCAACCATAAGATCACTATGTTGACCCTTGTGCTCTACATTAAGGTTGAAGACTTGGTCACCATCTAACTTGAGGGAAGCGAGACTCAACTCAGCTTGTTTAGTCTCGTAGGATGACATGTGGGCATCTATGTGTCAGCCATCTCATAACAAAGGTAAGTATCGTCTGATCATATTTTAAAGATAAAAGTAGTTATACATGGACATGATACCAACGTTTTATTATTTTCACATAAATGTTACCCTAATAGAACCAACAATTGTCTATTATCGATTGGTTTTACTTCAGCTAGCAAAAATAATGTGATTTTTTTGTGTTGGTATTATGTTCGTAGTGAAAAACCACTAGAGGGGGGGGGGGCTGAATAGGGTTTTATGATTATTTAACAATAATTTAACTCAAACAACCACAAATGATAAATCAAGAAGGAGACAAAGGGTTTAGAGTGGTTCCAACCTTAACAAATACTAAGGTTGTCAGTCCACTACCCGGTTGCTTACCCAATCGGGATTTTGAAAGTATCAATTTTATTACCTTCACAAGGAATTATACAAAATACAATACTTTCTTACACCCCTTAAACAACCTTCACTTGAAGTAGATGCACCAACCCGAGGTAGCCTTCTTGAAGTAACTCCAAGCTCCCCCTTGAAGTAGCCTTCCTCTTTTAGAAGTAACATCCCGTTGCACCAGCCTTCTTGAAGTAGCTCAAGGTCCCCTTTTTCACCAAGAAGATCTCTAACCTCTCCACTCCGCAGCCTCCAACCTAGGAGTAGCAAGGAGAGTACAAATAATAATAGTGAACAAGAAAGGAAAATGGAAATTACAAATTATCCTTTGAAGCACAAGGCTTGATTTGCCTAGATCAAGCGTGTAGATCTCCTAACCAATGTGTATGGAATTGTGATTGCTGTGGATAGGAGATGCTAGCCTATAGGACACACAATTTGAGCTGAGAGAAGAAATAGCCAATTGTCAATATGCTCAATTGCTCACAAACAGGTTGCTCAATGTAAGTGTATGCTCAAAGATTGCTCAAGTGTAAAAACAAGTGAGTTTAGGTGTCATAAGGCATGTCCTATTTATAGGAATGTCCTACAAGTGCTTAAGGACGTTCTAGACACTTTCTAGGGGTTTCTAAGTGCTTAACTAGTCGTTAGGTATAAGTTAGTTGCTTTAACAACGGCTAGTTAATTAATTCTGCAGTTGCTGTCAGAGTCCATCTCAGTCGAGAAATGGTCGACCGAGACACCTACTCGGTCGAAGTTTTGTCGACCGACAGGCTCTCTGGATCAAGTGTTTTGCAACGTTTATCTCCAACTGCCAACTACCTTGTCAGCTGTGTCTAACGGCTACTTGGGTCTTTCTCAGTCGAGAAGTTTGTCGATCGAGAGTGTCTCGGTCGAGGATTTTGTCGACCGAGATAGACCCTGTTTCAATGTTTCAAATAAAGACATTAAGTGTGTGTATGAGTGTGCATATGTGACACTATTGAAGGGGATGACCTATCTAAATGTGGTGTTTAGCTAGGGAAGATCTAACGCTTGATTTACATGAAGTCTAAGTACTTGTACATTATATATTTGTACAAGTTTACAATTGATTATATTTCATGACATTTACAATCATTCAAGCATATAGATTCCCTAGTGCTTTGTCATTCACCTTATTCCTGCAACACTCAAGTAGCACGTTAGATCAACAAGAATGAAATGTTTGTCATTATCAAAACAAAGGGATTTACAGATGTCCATTTAGCCAACACGTAGTATTTCTGTTTTGTTGTTTGCATTTTATATTAAGTCAAAATATATACAATTGGCCTATTTTTTCTCTACATAAGACTAGATATATTGATTGTGATGTGTGACTTTTCTCCTTTAGAGAAAATGAAATGTGTGATACACTATGACTAACGGGAACCTTCAAGTTGACCTATGAACCTTAATACATTAGGTTTAGTTTGGTTGATTATTACTGCCACACATTCAAGAACTATAACTTTTAAAACCACACTTGTGAAACCTGTTTCCTAATGTACACAATAAATCTTAACATTAACCCACATATATTTGATGCCCCAGGATTTGTTGTTTCTAATTAATCAAGGAGTATGCTGCACCTTGGTTCAGATTATGCCACTTGTTACATGAACAAAATTCCCACCCTACCATTTAATAAGTTGTGACACGTGCTGACATATGAGAGAAAGAGTAGCCTACTCCTAAAAAAATAAGGAACAACAAATCCAAACTAAAATTTGGTAGGTATACCCCCAGCATCTTTTTCATAAGTGGTAGTGTTCTGAAAAAGAATGGCCCTAGGTTCAAGTCATATTGGCTATTAGTCAGCTTGGACCCAAATTGTCACGTGGACCACCATTTAGGTCTGCAACCAAATATTGTATCAAAGTTATATCCTGTATTCAGTCCAACCAATAAATCTTTCTGCATCCAGTTTAGATATAACTGAAAAACACATTGAATAGCTAACATTTACCTACATATACATATTTTTGTTAGGGCCACCAGTCAAATTTTACATAAGTATTTGTTTATTCATAGAAACATACATACTTCCATTAAATAAAATTTACACATATGTGCATATATAGAAAAACTAGGTTTTGGATTGGGATTACCTTAGTTCAAGATCATTATGTATAAAGAAATTGATATAGTTTATTTCCTTGCATAACTTATATGTTGTGCAAGCATGATACAAGTAGAGTTATGCATGTAATCAAATTGATCGTGTGGCCCAAAACCTAGATGTAGTGAACTAAATAAAGAAAGAGAGTTTGATGTGTAGTGTTGCATAACCAATCAAATGCAGAAATTTCAAAGAGAAATAATGCAGTTCATAGAAAATATCTACATAGTCTAACCAGAGGACTATAAAAAAGACAATGCCAGTAATGTAAAGTACTAGAGACAAAGCTTTATCATGGTGTTTCAAATAAGCACAGACCACATTAACATTTATTATAGAAAATATATTAAAATATTCTTTGACACCCATTATTAGGGGATTAGGTGCCTTAGCAGTTGAGTCATCGTTCATATCCACTTTTATTATGGAGGAATTTCATGAGTGAGCATGGAGAAGAAACAAATTTCTCTTATAGGCTAACAAGGAACCTAAGTAGAGGAAACATTGCAAAAAAAAAGGACTACACAATAGGGACAATTCATGATGTTTTCATCTTTGTAGTTGGGTTGTCAGAAAAATACCAAAATGACCAAAATATTTGCAAAACTAGATTTGATATGTAGTGGTACTACCTCTATTTTAAGATAAGATTTTTGAGTAATTAAAGGTATGCATTAACATATTTTGTTTCATCTTATTAATTAACAATATGTATTGATAATGTGAACCTATGATCTCGGAATAGATGTGTACTCGGAAGTCAAAGTTTTATTGTTAGAGTTAACTAAATGACAACTACTATCCCAAGAAAATAGTTATTTTTCCATTAATGATGGAGATTGTCATGGTTTACAGGTGGCTAATTGAACCACTTCTTAAAGAATACAATATATGTAAAATGGTTATGGTACATACCACCAATGTTTAATTATAATTGTCATTCCTGCATACTCAAAGGTTTCATAAATAAAATTTATTTAAACTAAGTAAGGACAAAATAAAGTGCATATATCGAAAAGATACAATCTCTACCTGTAATTTTTCTTATTGTATAAATTGATTACGTTTAGTGGGTTACATTTAGATATCATGCCTTTTTAAATGACAATAGAAAATCACTCAACATTATTCTTCAAAAAGATCAAAATTTATCTTGTTTAGCATCTACAACTAATTCAATGATCCGACATGAAAGGTGAACTTATTTTACATTTCACTATTCATGAACAAATTTCTTATGATAAAGTTAAAAACTACTCCAAATATTAATCTTTGTAAAAATTTTGATTAGACATCAATATGCAAAACTCACATGATTACACCCCATGTAAATTTTCTTGACCAACTTACATCAATTTTAGGGAATTCAAATATGATAAGGTTAGGACACTACTTTGCTCAATGAATAAAATATCGCCAACTTATTAGTATACCATATTTGATGTTAGATTATAAATTCACTATTTTTTATATAATGATGAACCCCTCACTGACAAGGCAAGATTAGACCCAACTTGACAGAGGGTAAATCTCAGAATCAACGACGTATATGGGGCCACCATGGAAAAAAGTGTACTATTTTATAGCAGTAATATATGGAATTTACTGGTTTTAGATGTCCTTTTTAAATTTTTAGTTGTCCAATAAGTAAAAAATATCACTATAAAGATTTATTAATCCTTTATTACCATTGAATGTGTATTATTTATACATAAAGTACAATGATAAGTTGGGTTCAACTATATAAACAAAGTGGCGGCATGTAGTAAAAAATAATCAACCATGAGTTGTACCCATCATAATCAATATATCTGGTCATGTGGGTCAGCCCATTGTGAATTTTTGAGATCCTCATCGGCGAGTGGGTAGGTGGGTAGCGGAGAGTACTTTCTCTTTTAGGGTGGGTACAAAGTGGTCATGTCTCGAAAAAGTTCTCTCCCTAATGAAAACAAAATGTATGTAAAATCATATTATCTACATGTATTAAATTTTCTATTAAAGCTAAAAGTACATGTTAAACTATAATATTTTCATTTTTACGTACAAAATATGTGCATTTACTAATATATATATATATATATATATATATATATATATATATATATATATATATATATATATATATATATATATACTACTTAGCACACTAAGCATACTAAGCATGAACTGACTTTCCACTCATTTACGTCCTTCCTATTGACCACACTATTTAAAATTCTTAAAGTAACTACACATGCACTAGTACAGAAAGGGTCTGTAGCATCGGTTTTTTAAAGCCTGCAACGTCACTTTTCGACCGAGGCCTAGGTGGCCGTCGCTACAGAATTTGGTCTATAGCGTCGGATTATTTAACCAAATAAAACCGACCTTACAGAGTAAAAACCTACGGAAAAGGTTGTAAAAATGCTGACCTAGGCGAGAAAAAAGGAGCCTGTAAGGTCGGTTATTTCATAAAACCGACCCTGTAAACGTTCTCGGTCGAGAAAATTGTCGACCGAGAACGTTTACAGGGTCGGTTTTTATGAAATAACCGACCCTAAAGATTGAATAACATTTCAGTGGTAACTCTCGGTCGAGAAAATTCTCGATCGAGAATGTTTACAGGGTCGGTTTTTATGAAATAACTAACCCTAAAGATTGAATAACATTTCAGTGGTAACTCTCGGTCGAGAAAATTCTCGACCGTAAGTATTTCGGTCTCGACCGAGAACCCTCTATAAGGTCGGTTTTTTGAAAATAACCGACCCTAAAGATTGAATAAAACATTTCAGTGTAACATTCGGTCGACAAGTTTGTCGACCGATAGATATTCGGTCGAGAATGTTGTCGACCAAGTCCTACACTGAAATGTTTTAATCAATCTATAGGGTCGGTTATTTCAAAAAACCGACCTTATAGAGGACATTATAGACTCGGTTTTTTACAAAAACCGACGCTAGAAGTTCTATTTCGGTCGAAAATTGTTCGACCGAAGAGTGTACAATCTCTAGGGTCGGTTATTTAAAAAACCGACGCTAGAAGTTATGATTTTTTTTAAAAAATTCTGCAGAAATTGATATAGAACAGAAGAACAAGAAGATTCATATATTCTGGGAGAGGGGAGCATTGATGCTCAACCGTCACCATTCAAAACCACACATTCATAACAAAAATGATAATCAATATCATAATTTACAAAATGATAGAGTGCAAGTCTGAGATGACATATTACAAAAGTAAAAATATGAAAGAGTACGTACTCAAACCACATACATAAATGGAGCCGACATATTTAATCCAATACTATTTCGACTTCACTTATAAAACACTCTGACCACTCTTCTCAGAATTCATTCAAGTCCACATGTGTGTAACGCTGAGTTGTAAAGATCTGTAACAGAAAATGCACATGTTAATATTTTATAAAAATGACTACAATCACTTGTAAATTTATGATGTTATTCTTTATTACCTGACTTATAGTCTGAATGTCATGTGATGCTTGTTTGACAATAGCTTGCATGTATTTCATTACATAGTAGCCACAAGCCCAGTCATTATTTTGCATAGGACACTACAAATAATAAATTATACTTAATGTTAGTAAACTACTATAAACAACAATTGAGATAAGAGTATAAGAGTTGACATATTATAGTTGAAAATTAATACATAAAGAGTAAGCAGGTGTCAAAGTAGCTACCTTGACATTTATCAAAGTCAATATCTTTAACTTTGTGGGTATTTGTCCTCCAGCTTCACGAAAAGCCTTTATACCCCTATCAATTAAACGATAGTTGGTAAAATAGAAATTCTAAATAAAAATATCATGTTGAAGCAATTGATTAAATTTATGCTTACTCCATAGCTGACAATTTTAGTTTGTGACTCCTTGTTGTTTTACCCATTGGGTCAAGATAATAAAAAGTCATCAATTTTGGGACAATCACCAGTAATTCCCAATGTCTAGCTCTGAGTAAGAGTAAAACAAACATTAAAATAAATAGTTTCATTCATTATTAAAATTATATTGAATAATAATACTTACTGGACGTTAAAAGGAATTAGGATAATTTCCTTCCCCTCACTAGCAAAATATTTGAATGCATCAAAGAAGTACTCATTCACATCCTCAATATTTGTCTCCACCTGACTAGTGACCGAAGGAACTAAGAATGCAATATTATTTATATCAAAGTTGGTGACCTCGATATATAAATGGCTGTTAAACATTTGTAATTATTTTCATATGTAGAAATAAGCTAAAATGTGTATTGGAATTTTCTATATATTATTGATATATCCTTACCTTATCCATACTTCTATTATCGAAGTGTTCAGCCAATCATACCGGAACAACTCTATAATATCATCAAGAAAAATAAAATTCTCAAAGTCCCTCCCAACTGCATCTTCTGTTAACTTGACCATCATATTTCATCCCGATTTTTGGTTGGCTAAGTATCGACACAAACCTTTAGATTTGCTTCCCAATTCGTCGAATGTAGTTTCGAGAATGAAAGATGGCTTGGGCATAGGAGGACGACTAGCAGAAGTTTTACTTTTCGGTTTACAAACATGTTAATTAAATTACATACTTATATTACATGAGTTCATATATGCAGTCAAATATGAAAAATATGATAGAAATAAGGTATACCTTGTCATTGATAACCAAGTGTCTAGTCCAACCCACCATAGCACCCTCAGCTTCTTCAACTGTACTATATTCAACATTAGGTATGGGTAGTGGTTTGTCCCCCATTCCGTCATACACAAGATGGATGGACACACGGCAGATGTCATCAGTAATTTGTTGGCAATGCAATGTACCACCAAGGTTGTACACTTTGCCCGCTGCCACAACATTATATTCTGGAACCTCCACTGCAAGTTTACAGTTCATACCAACCTAGATTGAAATAATATAAGTTATATAAGAAACAGTAGAACAGATACATGTTACAACTATATATATTATCAATATATTTATCATATTAATAACACAACATAATAGAACAAAAACATACTGCAGATTGTTGTGGTGGTTCATCGGGAGTGCTCCCATGACCTTCTACAACTGTAGCATGGGCTTGTACCTCATCACTTGAGAGACGTGCAGTATGAATAGGTTGAGAAGGTTGAGTAGGCTGATATGTAGACATTATTTCTTTTACTTTCTGCGCTATAATGCTTCAAGATCCACTTGTGTAAGACCTCCTACACGACCTCTTTTAGATTGCGAAGGGACAAAATAAGACTTGAATCCTATGCCAGCTCCTAATCCCCTAACACGGCTAGGATGCTCCTTCGTACCAAGAGCAACTGCTAGTTCATCCATGTAGCTAGTTGGGATGAACTTTCCTTCCTTCCTTTGCTCGTGGAGATCAATCTATTCATAGTTAATAAAAATATTAAATCACAATATCAATTAGATATAAATAAATCTAAGTTTGTGGAAGTTACTCTTTACTTAGTTGGGATAAACCTACCATCTTTTGTGCCACCTCCTTAGTTGCAGGGTTGACAATTTCACCGGCTCGATTCTTTCTAGCATCAATCCATGTCATGTGTCAGGGTGGTGTCTCAACTTGAGTTGTACTAGATTCTTCTCCAGAAGATGATTTCTTCTCTTATAGTTGGCGGCAGAAGGCATAACCACCGGGCCCCAAGCGATGATCATGCACATTTTTAGCCTGTCTTTCCTTTTGAGCCTGGTGAATAGCCTGATCATTTAAAATGAGGTATTGCAATTTAGTCTTGACAAACATGTATAAAAAGATTCACCTCCTTAATTTTATAAAATATTCATACAATACATCACAATCTTTATTACCTGAAACTCTTCTGATCTCCTAGCTACAACAAATCTTTCCCACACCTCAGGATCAATAAAAATATATACATCTGTAACTTTCTTCTTTTATTTAGGATTATTTATAAATTCCCTTACAAGATATGTCTTAAAACCCCTCCATCGTACACCACAACGTTGTAGCACTCTTTTCTTGTGATCTTTTTCATTTAGATGAAAAACACCCTATACATACAAAAGAAGCAATTAATAATGTTGTTTTGAAAAGGAATTAATTCCAAGCAAACTAAATTAAAATCAATAGATAAAAAACATATTAAAATGATATCACTTCCACTCACAGATATATCTTTCCATATGAGGTCTTTTTTGGCATTAGGAACATCATGCCAATTTTCTATATCTATTGGCACCTTACTGCGCGCGGTCGCCCCTACGTAATGCTTGAAAGCACTAGCATGTTCCCCAACAGGTGCTCCTGTCATATCAAACTGGACTGGCAATTTATCCCCTTTAGCCCTGAGCTCCTGCAGCCTACGCATCAATGTAGGACCTCTACTGTTCTTAGCATCACCACTACCATCCTCATGGTGCTCATGCTCAGAATGTTCATCTTCATGGTGCTCATGCTCAAAATGTTCATCTTCACTCGCCATATTAGAACCTGCAAGTATACATGATAAAAAAATAAGTGATAATAAAAGCACAAGTGATAAGGTATACATGATAATAAAATAAATAATTCAAAGAATACATGCCTTTAGTATTGGTTGAGTTGTTAGTCAAGGAAAATTCCTTCAGCATGGTCTTGACGTTTATAATATTCATCGGTGTTATCTTCAACATTTACACTTGGCAAACCAACTGAGAATGGACTAGAATCATCATACTTTTCGTAGTATTCTTCTTCATTTATAGGATCTACAGTAAACTGTCTTTTTCTATTAAGAACGACATACCAATTTTTATTTGCCAGGTCATCAATATAGAATACTTGTTTTTCTTGGTTTGCCATGATGAATGGCTCATCTTTGAAACCAATCTTTTCAAAATTCACCAATTTGAAACCCAACCCATCCACTAAAACTCCTTTATTGTTGTCAACCCAATTACACCTAAATATAGGAACTCGAAAATTTGTATAGTCCATTTCCCATATGTCCTCAATGACGCCATAATATGACATCTCAGCTTCGCGTGGTCTTTTATCTTTGGCACTAGCAAAATACAATGAACAAGCTTTAACAGTGACCCCACTATTTTGAACTACACTACTTTCATCTTGACGCTTTGTGTAGTATGAAAATCCGTTAATGGCATAACCTTCATATGACATGACATCCATTTTTGGCTTAAAGGCAAGCCATTTTATGTTCTCAGCAACATTATTTGGCGATTCAGATAGTTGATTAAATACTTTCTCTTCAAACCACCTAATAAATGTTCGATTATGCTCTCTTGCAAGCCACATTGAACTGGATCGCGGATGATTTCTCTTGATAAGATCATTGTGTTCTGTGATGTAGCTACTAACTTCATCGATGTTGTGTAAAATATATAAATGCACTTGTTCCCACAACTCACGACTGATTCCTTTCACTCGTCCTCCCAGAGTTCCTTTACCACAATAAGATCTAGTGTGATGCGAATTTTTTTGATCGCTACAAGTTTCATTGCAATTCAAAAAATCATTACAAAAATCCATCACCTCCCTAGCCACGTAACCCTCAACAATACTCCCTTCAGAACGATAACGATTCTGAACATCACCTTTAAAAACACTCATGTAGCGTTCAAATGGATACATCCAGTGTAAGAAAATTGGACCCAACATCTTCACCTCCCTTGTAATATGTACTATAAGATGAACCACGATATCAAAAAATGAAGGAGGAAAGTACATTTCAAGTTGACACATGGTAACAATTACATCTTTCTGTAATTTATCGAGAGTATCAGGATGTATCACTTTGTTGCATATTTCATTGAAGAAGAAACATAGTCTTGTGATTGCAAACCTTACATGCTTCGGAAATATAGATCGAATAGCCATAGGTAAAATTTGTTGCATTAAGGTGTGACAATCGTGAGATTTGAGACCTATCAGTTTCAGATCCTTCATTGATACCAATCTACAAATATTAGAAGAGTATCCTTGTGGAACCTTAATATTATACAAGCACTCACATAAAGTCTTTTTCTCTTTCTTTGACAAAGTGTAACAAGCCGGTGGAAAATATGTGCGGCGACCCCTGATCTCCACTGATAATTCTTTTCTAATACCCATTAATTCTAAATCTTTTCTAGATTTGATGCCATCGTTAGTCTTTCCTGGTATGTTCAATAGCGTACTGATGATGCTATCACAAATATATTTTTCAACATGCATGACGTCAATGTAGTGTCTAATTGCCAAAGATCTCCAATAAGGAAGATTCCAGAATATTGACCTCTTCTTGTATAGAGATTTGTCACATGCAAGCGTATGACTACTTGAACTCTTTCCAAATTCATTAACAATATGTTTCACCCTATCATATACAACATGTCTTGGTATAGGTTTAGGAGCACTTCGTTCCTCAGTTGACCCATTAAAGGTTTTGTGTTGCCTTCGATAAGGATGCACTGGTGGGAGAAATCTCCGATGACCAAGATATACGATTTTACCATCATGTTTCAGTCTGATTGAATCAGTATTTTCCTCACAAACAGGACATGCTTTGTATCCTTTTATGTTATATCCAGACAAATTTCCATAAGCTGGAAAGTCATTAATCGTGCAAAATAACATAGCACACAAACTGAAGATCTCTTTACGTGAAGCATCATATGTCATAATACCTTCTTCCCATAGTTTCATTAGGTCATCAATTAGAGGTTGAAGGTAAACATCAATATCATTTCTAGGTTGCTTGGGCCCTGATATCAATGTTGACAACATCACATACTTATTTTTCATACACAACCAAGGAGGAAGATTGTATATAACAATCATAACAGGCCACGTGCTATGTTGGCTGCTTAATGTACCATAGGGATTCATTCCATCTGTATAGAGTCCAAGTCTTAGGTTTCTTGGTTCTTTACCAAATTGAGGGTATAATAAATCAATTTTCTTCCATTGTGGTGAATCAGATGCATGTCGTAGGACGCCATCATCATTGACCTTTAACTCCCCATGCTAAGAAAAATTTTGCACATCTTCTGTATTAGCAAATAAGCGTTGAAATCATGGTATTATTGGTAGATACCACATCACCTTGGCAGGAGAGCCATTTGTAGCCTTAGCTGAATTTGTAGTCTTATACCTTGACGCACCACATTTTGGACAATTTATCAAATTACTATAGTCCTTCTGAAATAACACACAATCATTTGGACATGCATGAATCTTCTTAGCCTCCATTCCCATTGGGCACATTATTTTCTTTGCTTGATATGTTGAAATTGGAAGCTCGTTGCCTTCAGGAAGAATTTCCTTTAACAAAGACAACTGTGAAGTGAAACTCTTATCGCTCCACCGATTTTGAGCTTTAAGAGTGTATAATCGCATCACAACACTCAACCTCGTGAACTTAGTACAACCCTTATATAATGGTTTTTCAACATCATGGACAATGTTTGCAAATAAAGAAGGTGGATCAATGACATTGTCTCGACAACTACGTAGCATCTCATCAATCATATCATCCTGAATCTGGTCATCTTCAATCGGTTCATCATTAACATTATCATCATTATCTATATCTTCTATGCCACAACTATTAGTATCGACATTTTCTACTCCATAATTCAATTTCTCTCCATGCCAATACCATTCATTATAACCTTGTATGATCCCATTGCATATGACATGATTCTTAATTTCCTCATGAGTACCAACTTTCAAATTGTTACAACAATTTCTACATGGACAATATAGCCTATCTGTAGGTAGTTTCCTATGTTCCTCAGCAAATCTGATAAATTCATCAAGACCTTTGGCAAACTCTGGACTGCAACGGTTCTTGATAGACATCCAACTTCGATCCATTTTCTATATCACATTAAAATTAATCATAAAACTAACAGTTTAATATTGATACTATAATAATATGTAAGTTTTTATTGATAGAAAGTATACCACCTATCCCATTTTTGAATATTTAATCTCACTAGTAACTGTATAATGTATGTTTAATTTTGAAGAAAATTTCAGCAGCATATCCCCTAAGTTCTCCAAGTACACCGATGTAAATGGAAAATAACCACTCACATATGTACCCAGAGAACAAATGGAGAAATCCTACTTAAATAATCTACAAAACTAAACATACATTATACAGGTACATCCTAAGTGAGATTAAAATATCCAAAAACAGTCCCAAACCGGAGACTATCCAAAGTTTACTCCTAATGAGTAAATTTTGAACGGGTTTCTAAGTTAATATATAAATGCATTATTTTCATATTTATATATTAAGTTAAACATCATGCATCAACCCTAAACTGTCAATCTAGGAGTACATATGTCTAATCTAGTATTAATTTCTAAAATTTATATAATGATTACATATGAAAAAAGACATGCATGTTTTGATTACTTGTACAAATTAGCAAAGTAAGGCCGTTTCCAACAGTCCAAAGATTGAAATCATTATAATATTCAGAACTATTTGTGAACATTACAACAAATATGATTAAAACATTTATAGCTTCAACATAAATAAGTTCCAGGTCCATCTCGGTTGACAATTAGTCGACCGAGAGCCCACCTGCGCGCAGCGTCCAGGTCCACTCTCGGTCGACAAATTGTCGACCGAGAGTGGACCTGGACGCTGCGCGCAGGTGGGCTCTCGGTCGACTAATTGTCGACCGAGATGGACCTGGAAGCAGCAATGGCGGCGGGCGGAATGAAGGGAACAAGGAGAAGGAAGCTTGAACTTACTTGGAAATGGCAGCGAGCTTCGTGGAGGAAGAGACGAACTTCACGGAGAGGCGGCGACCTTCGTGGAAGAGTGTAAGGCGGAGGCGACGACGAGCTTCACGAAAACGAAAAGCTTCACGGCAAGGAAGAGAGCTTCACGGCAAAGAAGAGAGCTTCACGGCAATGACGGGCTTCGTGGAGTAAGAGTGGAAGGCGGCGACAATGAGCTTCACGATCGTCTTCACGGCGCCGATGAGCTTCACGATCCTCTTGGCGGTGTGGAGAGGTGGCAACGGCGGAAAAAGAGGTTTTGCGGCGCCGCGGGAGAGAGATTAGAAAAGAGAAAAGGGTTTCACGGGAGGAAGAAAGACTAAAATTTTGGCTTTTTGCACGGTGCGAAAAACTCTAGCGTCGGTTAACAACCAAAAACCGACTCTACATATAAACGGTGCCCGTGTCGGGTTGTTTAATAACAATCAATCGCAACCTCGGTTGACGAACTTGTCGACCGAAATGATTTATAGGGTCGGATATTATGTGAAACCGACGCTACAAGGGCTAATACGAAGAAATCTGGCTGGTTTCGGTTGACGATTTGT
Source organism: Alisma plantago-aquatica (assembly GCA_963693085.1). Classification (NCBI taxonomy): domain Eukaryota; kingdom Viridiplantae; phylum Streptophyta; class Magnoliopsida; order Alismatales; family Alismataceae; genus Alisma; species Alisma plantago-aquatica. Next base: position 604,300,210 of record OY856413.1, read on the forward strand.
CGATTGAAAAGGAGCAAGACTTCCTTCGTACAATCACCTCTAGGGTCGGTTTTTTCGTATAACTGACCCTAGAGGTGCTTATACATGTGTGAAAAACTAAACTGGATATTGTCGGTCGACAATATTGTCGACCGAGAACCTTATAGGGTCGGTTATTATAAAAACCGACCCTAGAGGTCCTTCTAAAAAAGAAATTTGGCTTCATTCGGTCGAAAGATTCGTCGACCGAAGATGTGTGAAAACTGGATCGAAAATTCATTCCGGTCGACAAATTTGTCGACCGGGTATTGTTCTAGAGTCGGTTATAAAGGAAAAACCAACCCTATAGGTGCTTATACACGTGAAATCTGACTCTAACTCGGTCGACAAATTCATCGACCGAGGAGCTCTAAAGTGCTTCCACAACCCTAACAATGATGTTATGTGAAACTTTAATATATGGTGATGTCGTATGAAACCCTAATATGGGATAATGTTATGTGAAACCCTTATATGGAATGATGTTATGTGAAACCCTAACATGGAAATGTTATGTGAAACCTTAATATAGGGTGTTGTTGTGTAAAAACCCTAATATGGGATAATGTTATTTGAAATTTTCAATATGGGATGCTGATATGTGAAACCTTAATTGATAAAGATGGAAACTCTAACCCTAATGAGGGAATAGAGATGTTATTTTTGTATTGCATGATGTTGATATGAAATTGATATGGTTGATATGAAATTGAGATGATTGTGTAACAAATATCCTGAATACCTTCGTCAGATGACCTGAAGGTAATAGTTACCTAATAAGTGATAACCATGTTTAGTGATGAACTAAGGGTTTAAATACCCAGAATCAGCAAATGTGATGATGGTGGTATTGAGGGATGTGAATTCCCAACAATGAGACAAGATTGAGATCCCAATGCTTTATAACGTTTTGAAAAATACTAAACTCTATTCAAAAATTCTGTCAGTCGACTATTTGTCGAACGAAAAATCTCTAAGGTCATCCTTGGTCGACTATTTGTCGAACGAAAGAGCTCTAAAGTCATCCTCGGTCGGCAATATTGTCGGCCGAAATTAACCCTATTTCAATGTTTTAAATTAAGTATCAAGTGTGTGTGTATGAGATTAACCAAGTGATGCTTTGTCAAATTTAGCCATAATTTATTTTTCAATCATTTGAAATAACAATATTCTATATAACATGTATATATCCAAATGAAGCCATGGAAAACACTTTTATTCATAACAATTTAATGCCCATACACTTTATAAGATGAAACATGACATACTTGCTTTATAAAAAGATAAACATTACATCATTACAAAGATATCTCATAATCTCACTGAAAAGACCGAAGGATTACATCAATGTCTGGATCTTTTCCAAGAAAGGGCTCAGCTCCATAATAATTGACCAGTGTCTGCCACTCCAAGGCACCTATCTTGGTTAAGGCATAAGCCTCCAAGAAGGTGGGAACACGATCAAAGCAAAAGTAGGCAGCAATGTCTTGAAGTTGAATTGGGGAAAATTGAGTATGTGTGAGATCAGGAGATGGTGGAGGTGGAATTTGATAGTAGTTGTAGGAAGGATTGTATGGATTTATCATGCCAGGATTAAGGTAATAGGGATATTCATCAGGTTGGTTAGGAGAGAGAGCTTGCATCCTTTGGTTTAAATAAGTCATGCCATGGTGATTATAATCCAATTGCCTACTTAGGTGATATTGGGATCCAGCAATGTATGTCAAGGTGTTTGTAATAGGATCATGGGGTAGGTTGGTAGGAGGAGGTGGTGGAGGTATGTCTTGGGTGGATGTCTCCCCTTCAGTCCTAGCCCTTTTGTGGCCAAAGTCGATTCCCATCTTTTCTGCTGTATTTTTACTTATTTTTTGGGGTTTTCTATCCCATGTGTAACTTAAGTCGTCCTCAATATTCTTCTTAAGAAAATGTTGAGTGATTTGGCATACAAAGTCAGCATATGGTGGATTGCCAGAAAACTCAAACATATTCTTAATGATGATACGAATAAAGTTTATAGGAATACTTTTGAGAATGGCATAGATAAGGTACATACGAAAGGTGGGTACCTCAGATTTGTTTGCTCTAGGATGGATATTGGTGGCAACAATGAGATTTATTATCCTAGCTTCAAGTTTTAAATTTATGGCATAATAGGTACCTCTATCTTCATGACAAGTCGTATTGGATTGAAAGATGGCTGTTTTGACATCACTAAGGCTAATTACAGTGTTATCTTGGGAGAGTTTGTTGAGTGGAGTTCCTCTAGTGAGATCAATAAAATTTTTATATTCTTCTATATCTATGTCAAGCATTTCAAGAATACCCTTCTCAGTAAAATGGAATCCATACCCACCAACCATAGAGGAGAAGGAATCATGGTCAGGATGTTCGACTAAATTGGCATAGAATTCATTAACTAGTTTGGAGGAGTAGGATTGGAAAGAGGGATTTAGAAAATCAGTCAAATGTTGCACCTCGAAAAGTTCCTCCAAATCGAAAATGCTTTGGAAGTCCATGACGTCGACTGGCCGTCGTGGAAGAGGAGTTTTTGAGGAGAGCCTGAGGTAGCGGTCGCCTGCAGCTTGGTCGATGAAAGGGACGTCGTTGATGAACGGAAGCGGTGCAAGGCCCGTCCTTCCTTTCCTACCTGCAACTTGCTTCTTTCCGCGCGTAGATGATGAAGCCATTTTGTTGCTTTGAAATGGAGAAATAGCAAGCAAGAATTGGATGTAGAGAAGCTGAAGATTTTCACAAGAATACACTAGAGAGGAGCTAGAGAAGTGAGAATGTGAAGGTGTGAAGAAATGGATCATTTTGGGTGCTATTTATAGTAAAACAGACCCCATTTCGGTCGACAATTCGTCGACCGATGCCCCCAACGGTCGTCTTCTGGACCGTTCTCCTGGTCGCCCAACGGTCATATTTATGGCCGTTACGACGGTTGAAATTCTAGCCGTTATGACGGTTGATTTATTTAGTCGTTACGACGGTTGATTTTCTGGCCGTTGTGACGGTTGGTTTTTTTAGACGTTATTCGGTCGACAAATTAGTCGACCGATATGATTCGGTCAACGATTCGTCGACCTAGATTGAGCCAGAATTCATTCGCTTAAGTACCTATAGGGTCGGTTTTTAGGTTAAAACCGACCCTACAGGTACTTATTCATGTGTGAAATACTAAACTGGATCCTAGTTTATCTCGGTCGACAATATTGTCGACCGAATGTGCTTCTAAGGTCGGTTATAAAGAAAATACCGACCCTAAAAGTTGCTTATACACTTGAAAACTGACCCTTATCTGTCGACAAATTTGTCGACCGAGAAATGCTCTAAGGTCGGTTATAAGAGAAAATCTGACGCTAGAGGTGCTTGTACATGCGTGAATTATCTGGATCCAGAATAGATATCGGTCGACGAATTTGTCGACCAAGTATATCGGTCAAAATATTGGTCGACCAAGGAAGCTCTAAGGTCAGTTTTAAGTGCAAATCTGACGCTAGATGTGCTTATACATGCGTGAACTTTGATCCAGAATAAATATCGGTCGAAAAATTTGTCGACCGAGGACGCATTTAAGGTCGGTTTTGTAGAAATAACCGACCTTAGAGGTGCTTAACCGAGGAAGACTGTAAGGTCGGTTATAAAGGAAAAACCGACCCTATAGGTGCTTGTATACGTGAAATTCAGCTCGTTTTCGGTTGACAAATTTGTCGACCGAGGTGCCCTTTAGGGTCGGTTATAAGGTAAAACCGACGCTAGAGATCGAGGCGCGAAACAAAAATTTTGCCGCGGGAAAAATTGTCTATAAGGTTGCTTATTTTAGAAAAACCGACCCTATAGAGATGTACTACAAGGTCGGTTATTTTAAAAAAAGCGACTCAAAAGGTCATAAGTGGTGCCCGTGATTTTTATAGACATATAAGGTCGGTTATTTGGAAAACTGACCCTATAGAGATACACTACAAGGTCGGTTATTTTAAGAAAAGCGACCCAAGAGGTCTTAAGTGGTGCCCGCATTTTTTATAAACATATAAGGTCGTTATTTGGAAAACCGACCCTATAGAGTTACACTACAAGGTCGGTTTATTTAAAAAAACCGACCTAAGAGGTCTTAAGTGGTGCCCGCGTTTTTTTAGATATATAAAGTCGGTTATTTGGTAAAACCGGCCCTACATGTAGTGACGTTATAACTCATTTCTGTACTAGTGATGATGACCTAGTTTTTGGTTTCCATAATATATAAAACTCTTGAAACAATCACGTACAAATATCTTTGTTTTAGATGCAGAGGTTTATAGAAAATAAGTAGAAACCTGTCGTCAAACTAGATGAGAATAATGATCCCAAATTCTATGCATCGGTGGCAAGAAATATAGTTCCCATCATTAAATCACATAAATGATGAGAATAATGATCCCAAATCCATCCGCGTCGGCGGCAGTGAAACACATTCAGTACCCAACATCTAAGGTAAGAGATAAACTTACTAGGAGAGAAACCCTTAGCCATGGTCAGATTGTTCCAGGAAGTCAAGATGCGTCAAACTATCTCCACTATCTTACCCCGATAGCCATATACCACAACAAAAACCTATTGCTTAACCACCCTATGCTCTTCCCTGTAACGCGTGCACAGTAGGCTAAAACTATCTATACATCTCCTACAACATATAATGCAACCTCCTATTTCTTTATATCTTCTAAAGGGTCGATGGAACCATAGTTGTGCAGATATACGTCTGTCTCCAAGTATGACATGCATTAAAAATTATAGGGTTGTGCTCTTCTCATGACGCTGAGGGGATCCAGCAAGTGGTTGAATATATTTTCTAACCCAATTTGTGACCTCCAACGTGCAGGTGGTTAGTTGGGAAGAGACCAAGAAACATGTAACTAAGGTAGATTGGGCGATAATAACTAATTAGCTCCACCATTTAGGGCTATACGTAATGGGGGTATGTTCCAGCTAATGCATATTTGTTGTCTTTCAATTAGTATAAGGTTTGTGACGAGTGACCTATTCATTGTCATGTTAAGCATAAATCTATAGATTACAAATTCTATTCCTAAAGCACACTTTCCGTATACACTTTTGATAAATTTCAAAATTTTATTAAATCTTTAGTGCTTTATAAACAATTTATGAATCGTTGAGTAAAAACTTTTTGAGTCTGCCCATGCATTTTTCTCTCTTTATATTGCATCTTTAAAAGGAACATAACTCATCTAAGATTCTATAATAAATCTCTCATTACTATTGAATAAACATATTACATTGAGTAAGAAGGATATATTTTGGCATTGCAGAAGTACATTGCACCTCCACATACTTCCACTATGATTAGAAGGTGTAGATGCTCAATTAAATTTCCTGGATATGAAAGATGCACAAATTTTTGTTCCTAAGGTATTGTATATATCTAGGCTGTTAGGGCCATACATGTTGTTTAATTATTCACCAAAAATATTTCAACTTTTGGTTATGCAATAACTTAATGGATGTACTGCAATATAACAAATCAGTAAACATTAGAATTCAACCATGATCCTTTTTCTAGAGTCTTTCAATATTGATTCATCATGGTACTTGGTCTACAAACTTACTAAACAGAGAAGAATATTTCCAAATTATTCGTTGTACTAAGAACACATGTCAAATTTAAATGTTTTCATATCACGACCATTTGAAATTCTATAATGCATCTTGTATTTTGGAGCGGGGGTTTAGACTGAATGGTTTTATCCAAATTAAATACAATCATTAAATTGCTTCAAAACCTAAGGATAGTGCCATTACAAGGGAAGCTTCTATTTTATATTACAAGCATTTTGTCTAATGCAACATGTGAAGCGACCGATATGGAATTCTATATGTATCTTTTTGTAGGAGATTTATGTGTTTGGCAAACCATTGGTCATTGACATATAGTATGTGTGGAGGGTTAGATTTTCATAGTAACACTTATGTACTATAATTAGAGCTTGTTGGTGTGCCCTTATTCTACCATCAAGCTTCCCCTACGACCAAGAAAGTGTGTGAAGCCAACAAAAGTGGGATATGGAAGAGAAACTGGTCCACGAACAACTATATTTGAAAAGCACCACTGAGGAGGACACATGTGATTGCAGTAACTATTATTTTGTCAAGGTTAAAGTTTACACATTTCTAATTGAGATCAACTTCTATTTCCTCCCGTTCCTGATTCTATACACCTTCAAATTATCGATGGAGATACATTTTCCTAACATGTTATTACATTGTGATAATGTGATCCTAATAAGACATGCTACAACTAATATAAGTCCAAGAACTTATTGATGTCAATTTTAGAATTTCTCTTTATAACCCGTCATTATAATATTACTATTTTGAACTTTCAAGTCTTTTCAATTTAGTGCGACTATGAATATAGTATTTTCATCTATGATAATCATGCCATTTACATTTAACAATAATGTTACTGCTTGATTCAACTACCTAACTTTTAGAACTCTTTTAGTATACAGTTGTTAAAATGACTTTTTCCCGTTCTTTCTTCAAAATACATCTTCAACCAATTTATTGCCTCATTGACAATATTTTTAGCCATTTTTATCCTCTCATTAGAACAAATCCAATAAATAACTTTTAAAATTTCAAAAGCAATTAGAGTAATACGTTTGCATGAAAATTGATGTAAACACAATAGCTCATATTATGTTGCCCAAATTTTATCATTGTTTTTGTCATTTTTGCTTCATCACTACAATGCCATACAACCACTACTATGAATACATACATTTACTATGAAAATAAAATCTTATACCATATACATATATATATATGTATATATATGTGTGTGTGTGTATTAAATGTAATTAACTTAGATAAGTTTGTCATACAAGTCTTATTGGTAGTATTTATATGTTGGAAACAATCCATGCAAAGAAACTAATATTGATTCCTATCTTTTATGCATAGTTATTTGGGTCATAGAAATAGTCAATGTTTAAATAGAATTCTTGCCATTTAGAAGGATTCATGATCAATGATCCTTATATACTTTGTTATTTGAGAAATATATAATTATTAACTAATGGTTATTATACAGATGATAATTTTAAGAATAAATCATGTCTTTGTGTAGTTGTAACCCTAAACTTACATACAAGAGTTGTGAATCATAAAATTTCAAGAGCTCATCCCACAACAATAAATATGACAACTAATTTTTGTATTAATTAAGACACCCATTCAAGCAACATATCAAGATAAACCATACCTTGTTAAAAATAAAAGACATTAGAATTATAGATCAACCAACTTGATTATTGTACATATATCAAAAATATAGGTAAATATATTATGATACCTCAAAAGGGAGCAAATTACAAACAACACCCAAGAGTGTGACCTATCTAAATAGGTGTGTGTGTATGTCAGTGAATGTCACTCCTCTTTAAGTCTGATATTTTGGATATGTGGCCTATAATCATGCATAAGTTTAAGCTAGATGGAGATCTTTCATATACTATATGTGTTAGTTTTTCCTATGAAAAAACATAGAAATTATTTTATTGAGACATGTAAACAAATGAGCTATATTACATTAATAACCTTTCTATATCCCTGACACCCATTGTGTAACCATTTTGTTTAAGCTAAAAATACTTTCTAGATCATCCATGTATCATACCCAAGATGAAAATGATTGTCTCTTTAGATAAGAAAATATCAAAACAAGATGTTATAACATAAAACATTAGAAACTTTAATGTGACAAACCCAACACAAGGTAACGGTGAACCTCTGAGCTACTTAGATGAGTAAACTAAATGTGCATTTGGAATAAGATGGATAGTGTAAGCAACTTGATAGGAGGTCTTTAGACCCATGATAATTTACAACATTGTGAGAACACATTAAATGATTGAGCCAAAAAGTTGAAAAGTGTTGTCTTATTGTTGATGTTTCTACAAAGGTTTTAAAGATAGGTTAATCCTAGGTAAAAGACCATATAGACCCATTCCAATGAAGAAGATGAGATGGAGTAATTCAATTTAGAATATCATATATAGTCATAAGCTTCTATGATTATGATCATGAAAAACCTATCACAACTATAAATTATGCCATTATTGCAAGACTAGATGTGTTTGGTATCATTGAAAATCCAAGTTGAAAGAAAAATCAATGCATGCGAAATACCTCCAATGTTTCTTTTTGAGTGAGAGAACCCACCCCAGGTGCACCCATCATGGTAAACTCTTAAGGAATGACAGTATGTTGTTCAGTCATCCCCTCCCACACCCAATCAGTGTGGGTTGCCATTCGCAGACTGCCTTTGGTGTAGTTCAAGCCCGGGTCCTTCATTGGTGGACTTATCGAGCTTTTACCACCACTCTGGTCAGACAAATTCCTCTAATGCTTCCAAACAACATGTATGAATAATCCTGAAACCATGAATATATATAGTTGTATTCATGCATAGGTAGGAGGGATGAAATCGACTATAGTTAGTCACAAGTGAAATGGATGAAACAATGTAAGTGGGAACAATCTTAAGGTTTTTGAAAGATTATAATCACGAGGAGATGAAAATTCATGAACATATATATTTTGTCTATGATCCACATAAATCCTCATTATTCTTTATATTTTCATTAATATTATGGTGACTTGAAAATAAAACTTTGAAAAATATAGACAATGCAGAGTTGCTAAATCATTCAAGGTCATATATCTTTATAGCCAAATTTCAATGAAATGACAAAATGAGAAAGATGGGTTGAATTTTTCATCAGGTTACGTAATATTTAAAGTAAAATTACTACCACAAATGTTCACACTTTGATAATTCAAATTTGAAGATAAGGAAAAAAAGGGAATAGTGTATTCAATTGTTTCCAATCCTCAAATATGCATATGCATTAGAATTAGTTCCATATCATAAATTAGTGTGCAAATAGAACAAAATAATTAGGCTTGGAATGCAAGATTTAGAAAGTTGTAGCATTGTTTAGGTGATGTGACATTGTGGTCATATGAACTTAGTTTTTTGGCAACACAATACTTTAGAGACAAGTATGTTATCCCATGTATTTTTCATTTCTTTTCTTCATAATTTGAAGCCAAAGACAAGAATATATTTTCTGCACAAAAAAAGACCTGAATATATCGGTTCTTCTATAATTGCATTCTCAATTACTCAAAGATTTCATAAGTATATTCATGATGTTGATTTTAATTCAGAAATATGTCACAACAAACAATTTAGAAAATGTAAAATATTTCTATAAATCCATCAAACATAAATATAATGTATGTCACTTATTTATCATAATATAAATTGCAACATAATGAGGAAACAAATATTCATTTTCCTGATTGACCATCCATGTGATAAGAATATGAATACAAAATATAGGATTTGAGAACTATGTGTATCGAATGATATTGAGGATTGAAGTATAACAATAGAAGGTTATTATAGAAAAAAATTGTCAATTTTCTTGATATGAGTGTTATCTTCATGAAAATGGTATGCTAGACACTTATTTATGTAATGGAATATATTATTGAGCCCAACTAATTTACTTTAATTTCTACCTAATTCTAACACATAAAAAGTACATGTATATATTAGGAGTCACGTGCATTGCACGTGCATATACTAGTACAATCAAAACGTCAAAACGTGGCATCATTTGCTGTATAGTGTAGCCTACTCCTCATTAAACCAGGATCAGTAACCCTGCATTATAATGTCACAAACTCCGCATTGTTTTATGTATCGTGCACGAACACTATATATACACAATTATTATGTATATGTTGCGACGATAGAAAACAGTACATCACGTCAGCAAAGATCTTGCTTGTAAATATTTCTTCAGTTTCTAACAAAACTTTTTTAATATTTATAGAGTGAAGAGAACTTCCTTTAATAGTAGAGAAAAGAGGATGCAACCCCAGCTTTGCATAATGTAATGGCAAAAGGGGAAATCCGAAAAGAAACTTACACTTTGTATCAAGAAAAAAATAAAGAAGATAAAAGGAAAATATAACCTAGACAGAAGCTACAGTATTGTACATTTCTTTTCTATCTTTTATAATCAATATGTTGCAAAACAACGTATAATAATACTATCTGCATGCTGTTGTTGCTGCTGTATATTCACCTGCAACCCCCTTTCTAACAATAATACTGAAAAGAATGAACCAATCCCAAAAGCCCAAAATATCAGGCCTTCTTGAGTGTGTAGGCCCTGGAGCACGCGATGTGTGCGACGAAGTTGAAGGCACAGATGGCGGCGAGTCCCCAGAAGAAGTAATCGAGGTGGCCCTTGTTGAGGTCGTCGGGGATCCACCCTGGGGAGCCTTCCCCGACGGTGAAGTTCTGGACGGCGGACACAAGGAAGGAGCTGAGGTAGTTTCCGGCAGAGATGGAGAGGAGGTAGATGGCTGTACCCATCCCCTTCATGGAGTCCGGGCTCTGGTCGAAGAAGAACTCGAGCTGACCGATGAAGTTGAGAGCCTCAGCGCCTCCAATGAGGAAATATGCCGGCAGCTGCCAGAGCATGCTGATGGGCTGCCTGCCGGCATGGACGGCGTCCAGACGCACGGTCTCGATGATGGCCACGGCAGCCATGGCGAGGATCATGAGGAACCGGCCGGCACCCATACGCTGGAACAGGCTGAGGCCGCGTGGGTTGCCAGTGTACCTCCCCGCAGCGGGCGCCACGACCCGGTCGTAGAACAGGGTCCAGCAGACGACGAAGACGACTTCCACTGCAGGCAGGGAGGCGGCTGGGACGTTGAATAGCCCGAACACTTCTTGGTCCATGGTGGCGCCTTGCTCGATGACGGTGGTCATCATCTGGCAGTATGCGACAGAGAAGACGACGCTGGTGAGCCAGGTGGGAACCATGCGGATGAGGGCCTTGAGCTCCTCTACCTGTGTGACAGTGCACAGCCTCCACGGATCAGGGGAGACCTTCTTGGCCGACATAACCAGCAAGTCCTCCTCTTCCTCTACCACGGCGGCTTTGTCAAGGAACTTGAAGTCGGAGGTGTGGGTCAACCTTGCATACTCAGCAGCGGCGGCGGCATCTTGCTGCTCGTATTCAACGCCGTCGTCGCTGATAGTCTTCTCGTACAAGAGACTGGGATCCGAGGGAACCTTGGCCCCCATCTTCCTGCAAGACGCGACGAGCACCTGGGCGACACTCTTGAGCGGGCTCCCCGTCGGCATTCGCTTCTTGAACAGCGGCGTGGCAATCAGGAAACCTATGAGTCCCACAGCGATGCACGCCGCACTGACTCCAAAACCCAATACCCAGCTGACATTGTCCTGGATCCACACGATAAGTGTGCCGGAGGTGAGCATCCCGATGGTGAGGCAGATGTAGAACCAGCTGAAGAACGCGCCCTTGCGCTCGGCGTCGGCCGGGTTGTCGTCATCGAACTGCTCGGCGCCCAGAGGCAGGAGGGCGGATTTGATCCCTCCGCTTCCGAGAGCTACCAGGTAAAGACCCCCGTAGAACACGAGGTTCTGCGCCGTTGCCGCGGAGGGGAGTGGAACGCCGCCGCTGACCGCTGCTGCTGCGGCGGGAGCAGACGGGATCAGTGAAGGGAGCAGAGCCGAGAGGGTAATGGTGAGAATGCCCTGCACGTAATTGATGCATATATAAGACGGAGTCCATGACAGAACGGAACCAGGGGTCAATTATGCATCTCTGTGGGCACATACCATGAAATAGATGATGGCCGACACGAAGGTGGTCTTGTAGCTTCCTAGAAAGGAGTCAGCGATGAACGCTCCCAGAAGCGGCGTGAGGTAGCTGGTGCCCGAGAAGACGGCGGCGTTGGTTGCGCTCTCGGAGTTGGTCTCCCCCATCACACTGGTGAGGAACATGACGAGGTTGGTCGCCACGCCGAAGAAGGCCGTGCTTTCCAGACATTCGAAGGCTGCATCCGCCGGGATATAATTGCCAGTTAGCTAGTTATTTGGTTGCTTGATTATCTCAACGGTTAAAGTAAATGCATGGGGATTGTAGCAACAGTTAATGATGATAATTACCAAGTATGACGAAAGGTGCCTTCCAGTCGCTGGGCTTCCTCTTGAGCAGCGGCTGTTCGAGGTCGCATTTATCTTTTACACTCTGAAACATCCCAAATGAAAAAAAAATTACATTTAACTTGAGTCCAGCCCGGAGAAAGCGGTACTGCATGTCGTTGAAATCAAAAGCATGCTGATTCAGGTTACGTACAATAGGGCCTAGTTTGGCCGCCTATTTCTTAAATGCAGGTAATTAGTATGATAACAGATAGCCGTTTCCATTGTACATGGTACTCATAACCGCTGTCCTGTAATTGTGATAACAGTAAGAACGTGCTTTTCCAATCACGCCCAGATCGGAGGTACTCAGAATACCAGCATCTTCTCCGGTTTCCCGCCTCTCACGCTACCTTAATAATACTAATGCTATCTATCAGAATACCAGAATTTGAGAAGTTGTCGGCCAAACTAGGCCTAGGTGTGAAATAATGGAATATACCACCTACCAAACATCGGAATTTAAAATGATGGACAGTTACATGGACAAATATCGTGAAACGCCGCAAGAAGGATTCAAAGGGGGCTGGCGACATGCATACGTAGCGCTGATTTCATGCAAGGAAACACTTGCGAATAGCCCGACGCGTCATGGGTGCACGTCAAATAGTGTGTGTTGGTAGTGTAGTTGAAGAAATTCACATCTAACCGAGCAAGGACAGATGACGAATAGGATACAAAGTCAATTCACACACGCGTGAAAGAAAGAAAGTGCTTAGTAGCCCAAGTTAGGATTTTCATTGGTTTACATTTTCAAAAGAACCATTACCAATGCTGATCAAGTAATTAAACATTGACGACTCGATCAAGGAGATCTTTCCAGAAGACAAAACCCGCCTGTTGTTAGGTAGAAGAGGATTTACATTTGATACTACTATTATATCCTCAAAACGGCGGCAGATTTGTTTCACAGGTATCGACAGATTTTTTTTTTTTGCGGAGGTGTTAATATTATTTAGGAAAAAGAAATGGAAAAACTATATTTTTGTAAAAAGATTTATTCCGGTCATAGTACCTCCATGAAAATAATTGTTAGGGGTGTCTTAAATCAGCGGGTAAAAGATGCTACTCAGTTTGACGTTGTTAACTGACTGAAAAATGGAAAAAAAAAATGTAGACTCCAAAACAAGTGACGTTGATATCCTTTATGACTTTCTTTTTCCAATTAAAAGTGGTAACACGTGAATTTGTAAACGCCAATTTAAGCGGTGAGTAAACTATGTTGGATTATTTTCAAAGGTTGCTATATCCAAAACATTCTTTTTTCAAGGCACACCATCTTAATTAATTTCCCTATTATTGATACCCATATTTTTGCTAACAATAAATTGTTTTCCCCTCTTATGTGTTGAGTCTGTGCTGGCGACGTGCCATAGTTGTGATCGTTTGGTTGAAAGCCTTTTTCTGGAGGATATCGCTTGGTTGGAAGTTTCTTGTCATGTCAATTCGGTAAAGGCCGTTGGACCGATTTGGGTTTGCGGCTTGAATCGCTTCAGAAAGATAGACGGATCGTACACGACAGAGAGAGACACCGGAATACGGAAGACCGATCGAGGAAATAATTGAAAGATCAAGCCTAGAAGGAAGTGACGATGCTGGATGAGAATCTACAGGAATCTTATCATCCGGGGTATCTTGAATAGTTGAATCAGACAAGGTATTGTGCTCTGAACAGCGATAGGCTGGAATGGCGGCATCCAAGGATGTCTTTATTCCTACCAGTGGCAATATCGTTTTTGGCTGGGAAGTTAGCAGTCATTTTTTTGCAGAGACGGAATCTGAGAAACATAGAAAGGGAACGGCGATAGGAATGGAGAGGAGACGCCGAGCTGCTTCCGATCGACCAAGCTGATGGGGGAAGCAAGGAAGTTCTGCCCGATTGGATTGCAGAGGGGGTTGTCATGATCGCTGCAGAGTTTGTAGCATTAACAACAGATGGGGACCGTTGAAGAACGTCGATCGCGAATCGTGATCAATGGCAGCGGGCAAGTATCTCGTCAATCGGAATTATTGATTTCAACACAAACACTTGATTACAGAGCTGCTCACCTTAATTATCAGAGAGCCAGCTCCGTCTCCTTTCTCTAGCATGCTTCCGACGTCATCGTGATCAGCTCTCGCCATGGAAAAGATACGTGGAAGGAATGGAGAGGAGGAGGAGGAGCAGGGCGGCTGCTCGCCTACTATACTCTCCTGAGTCGAGGGAGCTTGATGGCTAGAGTTGGTAGCTGCTCTGCCCTGCTCTACCCCTCAACTGTGTCACAAGTCGATCAAATTGATATTTCCCCTTCACTTTTCCGCTGCTGGTTTAAAGAGAATATAGCTTTTCCGACACATTATATAAGGATTTGCGGCTCACCTACCTTTATCCCTTTCAGATATCCACATTAAATTTAAAGAGGAGGGAACCAAAGGAGCTGCCAACGTCGACGCTTGTGGATGACAAGGTACTTCGCGAGCAGATGGGGTCTACTCGGTGAAGAAAATTGCAAGCATTGGGTTGGTGGAATTCGAAAGTTTGGAAGGAAAAGGTTCTGGGTTCAACAAGTGGCTGCTATTCCTCTAGCACGAATGACATGAATATTCCACGTCAGAAGGTGTCAATGCATCAAATCGATTGTCCTATGCTCGTTTAATTTTTTCGATAATTTTTTATGCATTATGCCTTGCACGTCATAGCTACAAGAAAAGATGGTTGTTAGCCGCCAGATCGGAGCCGGTCTGCTAATTCCACTCTTTGAAATGTGGTCTAGTGCGTGCCGGTTTCATTTGGTCTAATGTTTTGGAAGATCACTTCATTGATATCTACCTCGAGCTACTGATGTAATCAAACGATAATCAATGGTGACATCCCTCTTACGTAGTGTGTTGTCCTGATCCTCCCAATCTTCAAACTACGTTTTCAACATTCATATTTTAGTCCTTCCTTTTTCCCTCTCATGACCATTTGCTTTTATACAACTCTAAGCATTTGTCGTTTCTATACACCATCACGGGTGATCCAACGGCTAAACAAGGGAAAGAAAATCTATGTAGATAAGTTTGCCTAAGATTAGGCCGTAAGTGGATCGAGTTTGAAGATGATAGTACAATATCCAAATTTAATTTCATTCCGATTAAAAACAAATCTGACTTGATATACGACAGGTTGCATACCATGACATCCAAATCTGACCAGAGCAGATAATATCATAATTCAAAAAAATATCTGATCCGAAGAAAAAACGTTACATTAACATTGATATATATTATATGCACATGAAAATTACATTAAATGTATGACATTTTTTTATGTTTAATTAATTTATTTTTATTAATATATGTATTTATTTATCAACTTTGTCACATCTTATCCATAGTTTTAAAGTCCAAATTTGATATTCAAAATCCAACCAAATTTGGTAGTATCAAATATTTTTGAAATTTCAAACAGAATCACATACTAAAATTTCATACATCCTTTTACATGTTTGTGTAAAATAATACCTTAAATAGACTACACTGGAATTTAATTCCCCAAAAGTAGGGGGATTTGAGGTGAAGTGTAAGGCCCATGAACTTTCTTAATGAGTTGAATAAGCTTAATTACCATAATTGAATGTCTATAACCCTAATCTAACCTTTTGATATGTTTTGAAATCATAAGACAAGCTTAAATTTTCAATTTTGGTCCAATTTGGACATTGTTTGAACAAGTTATATAATTTTCTATATATTTTGGACTTTTCTGCAATTTATCCAATTGAGGAATTTTCTTCGCAATTTGTCACATACATTATGTTCCTTAGATGTTATATTATCATTCTTGAGTATTTTGAGCAATGGGGATCTTATTTGAGCCATGGTTTGAAGGTGTTTTCCTCAAGGGTATTTTAGGGTTGACCCCTTCATGGATGAGCTACCTTTAGTAGCTATCAACTAATGAATTATGTGATTGGTTGGGAAATTTGATAAAGGAAAGATAAGTAGGTCTACAAGGATGGTGGGGGAGCTGCTTGTGTGTGTGCTTGTATATTTTTAATAATTTAAAGCCATGGACACTTGGATAGATACTAGAACTTCAACTTTTTCTTTTTCTTTCTCTTAAAGTTATATATACTTATCCCTAAGCACCAAAATGAGCCATTTTCTCTCCACCACTTCCCACCTTCTCTAACCTTTGTTCTCCCTCTGTTCTATTGCAAATTCCCTGCCCAAGGAAGAAGAAAGTGGGGATCTTCTGGGAAAAAAATTCTAGGGTTGCAATTGATTTTCTTTTTGGGTCCAAAAAGCTTCCTCCTAGTGATCTTAACCTAAAAATGTAAGTATTAACTTATTTAATCCATTTATTTCTTTTCTCTTCTGCTTCCTATATCTCTCCAGGTCAGAACCCTATTGTTCAATGGTGAAAGTGGCTCTAGAACTCAAAAATCTATCCTTCTTGTTTCTTTCTCTAGGATTTTGCTTCTTTGTAGAGAGAAGTACCTATTTGGCCAAGTTCAGATCTAAATCCAAGGTTTTCTTTCCTTATTTTGTCAAGATTCCTGCTGTTTGGGATCTGACCTACTCTATAGAAGTGAGTTATATAACATTCTTCACTTATATTTCTTGTTAGAAGCTTGTTAGTTAATGAATATACTTTAATGTGATGAACTAAGCATAGAGAAATCATGCTTGTTTAGAATTACGGATTTTTGTGGTGTCCCCTATTTTGTTCCAGTTCTAGATGAACTTGTAAAAATGTGTACAGCCTTTCTAAGGTGTAACATGATCTGGGACACGTTGATGGCATCAACCTATGGTTCTAAGCACAAAATAATTGATGGTTCAAAATAGGGTTTTCAAGCTATTTCCTTCCCTATCACACAACCGATGGTCATATCATTCAATAACCAATGGTGTTTCTATCTTGGCAACTGATGTTCGTGATCAAGGGTGTCAAATTTATGGTGACAACCTATGGTCAACCCCTTAGGTCAGGTTTTGGCTCAATTAGATGTTTAATTATCATTTACTAAGTATTCCAATGATGTTATCAATCGATGATGATATTAGCTTAATATTTGATGATGTTAACTGGATGTATTATTGTTCTAACAACCAATGATGACCTAATGATCACAATGAATGATGGATCAGGTCATCACCATATATGATGAGTTAAGAATGTAATTGTAGATTTCACTAATCCTTGAACCAATGGTTCCTTGGTTCAATTGATCTAATGGTTAAACCTATACTTCAATTGATTACCTTGAACAATGAACCTGATCCAAAGAATACCATTGTATGCTTTAACATCCAATGGATTAGAGAAAATCAGATGTATGTGGGTCGTAGTGATGATAATTTGATGGTTCAATACCATTAATTTGTAGTCTTACCTTTGCCATTATATAGTTATATTTGATAAATCACTATAATAAGTGGATGCATAACTCCCATGTGATCTAGCTTGTTATACCTAACCTTAATGCAATTATATGATGTTAATTGTCTATAATCAGACCTCTTGAATGATTAATGTGATAATGAATTACACTCTTCTTGTGTTGAAACCACAATGTAGTATTATTTGAATATCATAGTGCCTTGCCATGTTAATATCTATGGGCATATATGTGTTAATGATCTTTTGAACGTTGTTTAAGGCATGGAATGATGATAATAACCTTACTATGAATAATGTGATGGTCTTAACGACCTTTGGGCATGTTTGAAGCCCTGATTGAGGTGAAATCCTATTGATGTTCCAATAAGGGTTAAAACCCTAGAACTTGTGATAAGATATTGGTATCTTGTAATAGTATGATGATAAGTGTGGTCCATTAATTTGTAATGAATGATAGCAGGTGGTAATGTGATTAAGATTTATATCTCAAATGTTTTATATCTTTTGAAGTTGTTATACATATACTCTTGTTAGAAAAGAATTAGGGTTTGAATGTCCACTTGTATGATAAATCCTTAATGCATTCAATTGGCAGTAAGTAATCAAGTGTAACCTTAATCATGTAGAGCCCTGTGCCGTAGAGCCATATTCAGTGTTAGAACTTACTGGATGGTGAAACGAGTATTCCCAAGGGAAATTTGGAGCACATACTATTGAGTATGTAGGGGTGGTAAGTTGAGGATATATCCTTTTCATCCATAATTGTAGGTTATGGAGGATGGCTATGGTCACGCCTCAAACATTTGATGTGATTGAGGACAACTACGGTTGTACCTCGGATTAGAGGGTTTTATATACCCTATTTTCTAGTGTCGTAACTTGTACCAAGTACAGACTAGTTGTTATCAGTTGACTATACGTAACTGTTGGTAGTTTGACTTGTATGTCACTATAGTTTACTCGTACTGACCGAGGGGAAGAGATTTTGGGATACTGACACTCCTTGATCTTATATAGAACTGAATAGCACTTCACAGTGGTTAGTTGAACTTTGAATGGTACGACTCAAAATCCCTAGGGCAAAATAATAATAGATATAATACTAGTCATGTAGTATAATTGCTAGGGTTATGCGTATCGCATTGGTTGATTAACCCTTATCTTGTATTTACACTACATAGTTCTTACATGATGCAGACTTATGAAAATTGTGTAATTCTACTTGATGTTACAACTTATTTTCTTAACTACTTAGTATGCTTAAACTATTCAATTTGTTCATATTTCTTATTCAATATCCTATATGTTCAATGTATTTACTGTTAATTAATATTTTATAATCAATATATGTTGGAGATAGTTATATCTCTCGCTGGGACTGGGTCTCACCCATGGGTCACCACATTTTTTTTAGGTGGTCGCGGGCAAGGAGGTCGAGGTCGCACTGTGGAAGAGAACCAACCTGGTGATCAATAGATTCAAAAGGTTTGTTAGTTGTAGATGTTAGTAGTATAGCTCTAGTGTCATCTTGTACTCTCAAGTCTAGGTATGAGATGTATTTTCCAGATGATATACTCATATCGGCATAAGATTTTGATAGTATGCCAATGTTTGTAAATATATGGCATGTACATGTAAAATATCTTTTGTATGTAGGATGTGACTAAGGTCTTTGGACCCATATGTAAATACTTGTTACAGTATATGAGAATGGAATGATGGACCTTTTATAAATTCTCTAGAGTTTATTTACATTGTTGGAATTGGTTTTAATTATCCTGCATTTTTGACTATGTCATTAATTAGTAGTTGATCATGTTTTGTGTTTTGATTAATTTCATTTAGTGTGACGAGGTGTCACAGTTAAGTTGGTATCATAACTCTAGGTTTACTGAGTCTATAGGGACATAGGACTTAGGTTTGAGTCTATTCTTATGTATCCAACATATCTGATCATAGTTTATGCTTATGCAGATATGTATGGAGGACATGAAGAACACGTTGAGAGTATCTATGTTGCACCAGGAGGAGGTGTAGGGAGGCAGACACGTGATGAGAGAGTTCCTGAAGTAGGGCCAGAGTAGCCCACAATGCCTCATATAGACCCTACAATGATGGCCAATCTTGAGTTTCAGTCTATGTTTAGACAGATGATGGCCACAATTACACATATCGTTGACAGATCGCCAACACCGCAATCTAGGGAAGCTGCCTCTAATGTGGAGTCCCAAGGTGTCAGGAAGACATTTGAATGTCTTATACGTGTTGGGTCAATTGGATATGCAGGTACTTGTGATCTAGGAAACACAGACATGTGGTTGACTAGGCTGGAAAAGGCATTCAAAATCCTAAACATCACTAAAGAAGACAAAGTTAAGCATGTAGTATACTTGTTGAAGGGTAGTGTTGGCCACTGGTGGGCCATAGAAGAGGAGAAAAGGCAAGGAGTTGTGATAGGATGGGAGGATTTTCAGAGGGAATTTGTTATCTGATATGTTCCAGAGACCTACCTAGATGAGAAAATCTCACAGTTTGAGAAGATTCATAAGGGAGATATGACTATCAATGAGTATGAATCAAGGTTTATGGAACTTCTGAGGTTCTTCCTGCACATGGAAGTAAAAGACAAGGAAAGGATCTGGAGATTTGAGATGGGTCTGAGTATTGAGTTGACTACTATAACATCAGCCTTGGAGAACAGGGAATGGTTTTCCACCTTTATGGAATCTGCCAGGAGGATTGAGAAGTCTGCCATAGAGAAGCATTAGCTAATGCTAAGAAGCGACCTATGCAGTTTCAAGGGCAATCATCTAGAGGCTTTAAGAAGCCAAGGTTTTTCCCACCGCCATCGCAACCAAGGTAAACCTTCAGTGAACTAAGATCACATGCACCATCACAGTGGACCCCGAGTCAGGGTAGAGGTCATAGTTTTCCACCAATAGGAGCCCACAGTACCTCATCGATTTCAGTGACAGGGCCGTTTAGGCCATATCAGGACACCATAACATGTTACAAGTGTGGGAAAGTGGGACATACAAGACCTTATTACCCTATGAAAGACGAGGAGGTGACTCAGTAGACAAGGCAAAGTCAACAAGGTCCACAATATTGACAGTTTAGTAGTGGCAGTGGAAGAGGATGTGGTTAGGCATCCTATGCAGGATCCTCTAGACAAGCAAATAGAGGACGTGGATGGCAGTAGGTGACAACAAGGTTCTATGCCATGACCCATCCAGAAGTAGAGATAGGTCAGATGGAGTTATTTCATTCTAATTTGTCTACTTCTTGTTTTGTATCTGTGTTAGTAGACCGAGGTGCGACACACTCTTTTATCATAAGAGAGATGATAGATAGTTGTTATCTACCTATTAATCTTAGATCTGATAGCATGCAACTAGAGACTCCTTTGGTTGATTCCGCCAAGTTGGGAGAGGTGTGCCCTTCTTGTGTTCTTTCTTTTTCTAGACACAACATTCGAGTGGATCTTTTGCCACTTGACATGTATGGTTTTGATGTAATCCTAGGAATGAATACCTTGGAAAGATACAAGGTAGTTTTGGACTTTAGTGCTAAGGTGGCGACGTTCCATGATGGAGATGTATAGTGGATTTTCCAGGGTGATAGGAAGATTCTTCCTACATGTTTGATGTCATCTATGACAGATCAGTGGTTGATGAGACAAGGATGTGAGGCTTTCTTAGCTCATGTTGTGGATACCAAGGCAGTAGGTCCTAGTATCCAGGAGGTATCAGTGGTGCGAGAATTTGAGGATGTCTTTCCTGAGGAATTTTCCTAGCATTCCCCTTCATAGAGGGATTGAGTTTAAGAAACAGTTACAAGAACTGTTAAAGAAGGGTTTTATCAGGCTGAGCACTTCCCCTTGGGGTGCTCCCGTGTTGTTTGTTAAAAAGAAGGATGGTTCAATGAGGTTGTTTATAAACTAAAGATAGTTGAACAAGGTGACAATAAAGAATAAGTATCCTTTGCCGAGGATTGATGATCTTTTTGATCAATGGAGAGGTGCCACTGTGTTTTAAAAGATAGACCTAAGGTTAGGTTACCATCAGTTGAGAATTAAGGCTGATGACATACCCAAGTTAGCTTTTAGGACTAGGTATGGTCATTATGAGTTTATGGTTATGATGTTTGGGCTAACCAATGCACCTGCAACTTTTATGGATCT
This sequence comes from Alisma plantago-aquatica, assembly GCA_963693085.1. Taxonomy (NCBI): domain Eukaryota; kingdom Viridiplantae; phylum Streptophyta; class Magnoliopsida; order Alismatales; family Alismataceae; genus Alisma; species Alisma plantago-aquatica. The sequence goes on from OY856413.1 coordinate 604,321,879, forward strand.
CATGAAAAGGGTGTTTAGACCATATCTTGATCAGTGTGTGGTCGTGTTCATAGATTATATCCTGATATACTCTAAGGATAGTCAACAACATGAGAAACACCTTTGCTTGGCATTGACTTTGTTGAGGCAGCACCAACTATATGTTAAGTTCAACAAGTGTGAATTCTGGTTATCTAAAGTGTCTTTTCTGGACCATGTTATATCTGCAAAAGGTGTTTGAATTGATCCCAAGAAAGTAGAATTAGTACTAGAATGGGAACGACCAAAGACACCGATAGAGATCCGTAGTTTCCTATGTCTGGCGGGTTACTATAGGAGGATTATCAAAGACTTTACTTCTATAGTGTTACCCCTAACTAGGTTAACCAGGAAGGATGTTTGACGTGTATTTTACTACGTGCTAAAAACACAAGTGTACGCGTCGAGTAATATAGGCCTTTGTGAGGCCCGAGTCGAACACAGGGATACGTTGAATTATTGGAGACTTCTACTAACTATTTGCGATCAGCTAAGCCAGATAACAAAGTAGGGTTTGTTGTCGAAATTAAAAGAAAATAAAAATAAAACAAAGAAAACAATCGATTAAAGGTTGATTTAATCAATTAAAAAGGATATCTTTAGGATTTCGGTTTCACCGCGGGTCAACATTGCATTAGGTTTCATATAACTCCTCAATCTTCTCTCTCTATCCGGGTAGTGGCATGAAAACAGAATTACCCACTGTCATGGTGTAATTCACTACTTAGGTTTAGGTTGATTCCACCGTCGTAGTAATCATTCCCCTAAACTAAGCGCATTACAGCCGGTCTCTCAGTTTCCACCATTAATTTTTCAACTCCTTTGTCAAGGGTTTTATCGATTAATGTAGGTTTCGTCTCTTTTCAACCGTTAATCCTTCTGTCGAAGTGATTAAGGGCATTAAGTTATTATTATGGTGATCAAGCATAACAATATATGGAGAAAACGAAACTATACCACGGATTTAAGAGAGAAAATATGAATTATTGATATAAAATTGTCATACAATGCATTCCCCGGGCTACTCCCGGTCCTAAAGACAAAGGAGATTAGCCCCGCATGGTCATCTCAATGAAAGACAGAGGAGTAGAGAAGAAAAACATGGGAAACATGGAGCAAACTCGTGTAACCCCTGATACAAAGGTGTTCCTGGAGATCCTCCTCGAGAAACGTGCGTTTTGCAGTCTTCCGGCAGCAAAATCTCCCGTCGGAGGTGCCCGGATCGCTCGGTTGACGGCCTTCGTATCTCGTCTCCTATCTCTCTCTCTCCTTCTTGGATGTTGTGCAACACCATCTCCTCTCCCCCTCGGGCCGTCCGTGCTCTTCTTAGGTCATAGGACCACTTTACGGCTCCGAAAAAGCTCAACCGTCGGATTAAAACGCTCCGTTTTAGTGCTGAAAATCGCCAGATCCCGACGCTGTCGATGGTATCGACCATGGCACAGGTTATTCCTTTCAAGATTGCGTTTTGGGGTTGCTTTTTGATGAAATGTCGATACTATCGACCTGGGGGTCGATAGTATCGACTCCAGACAATGCAAAAGTGCCTGAAAAAGTGCCGAAACATGTGTATAAGTCCGGGGATTATATAAAATCATATAAATATGATAAAAGAAGTATAATTTGATGCAAAAAGAGTTTAAGGGCCAACTATAGTGAATTATGCAAATATAATCAAGAAAATGACAAATACATGCATAAAACAGATATAAAATAAGCCTATAAAAGTGACTCAAAACCCATGCATCAAACTCCCCTAAGCTTAAACCTTGCTCGTCCTCGAGCAACAAAACTTTAGATCTGGTTGAGATAAGTCAGCAACAAGACATAAATACATGAAATGAATCTACATCATCCCCACTTTCTTTCCACAAACCGGCCCTCATTGACCACTGAACACTAACTGCCATCCAGGCGACCAAAGACCTATGTAAAAGATGCCTATCCCCCAATCAGTGAAACACTATCAATTAAAGCAGTTAATATGATAAACTCATCAGGTCCATACTTGATGCATCTTGTGATCTCCTATCTACGTTGCTCATTTCCTAACTACCATCTAAATGGAAGCAGATCTCCTGATATTAATGAATGAGGAGAATATCATGGGTGGCCTACCGATTAGAGCAACGGGTGGATGGGATAGGTGGTTGTGGAAGAGATGGAAGCACATAATAGTCAATCATGCAATACAAAAATTAATGACCTATCATGATGCAAAATGCAAGTGAAAATGTCCTAATGTTACATTTTTGGTAGAATGATGCATGCACTATCATTCCGTCTCAAGGTGAGATGGAATATCTAAGAAAACTACACCATGTGCTTATTCTTCTTAGTATGTAAGTGAGAACATGTTCCTTTCTCCCTCTCATTCCTACTTACTTCTCAATTTTTTTTTCCTTTTTTTTTCTTCTCTTTTTTTTTTCAAATTTTTTTTTTCAAAATTTTTTTTCAAGCCCTAATTTTCATAGATGACAATGAATTATTTGTCGGGCTCACTTCTTGTTACATACTTGTGCATCTGAAGCATTCTATTTGGAGGATATGGAACAAGTTCATCACCTTTAATGTTTTCAGAGTAACATAAGATACATGGTGTACAATATGCTCAAAAGATGTAAATGCAACTACATAATGACAGTTATGCAACTACTATGACATGCACCTAAGGATAATGTGCATGTATAACTACTCTATCTTTTTTTTTCATTCTCATGCAAAAAATGTGAAAATAGTTGTAATGCAAGACCTATCTACATGGTATGCAATCAAAGAGTGAAAGACAGTAATGTGCTCCCATTTCTTATGGTGGAGTGTGAATGAAATTGCGGTGGATCAGATCACAAGACTAATTGACAGAACCTTTCGAAAATATCATATGTCCCTCTCTAAAGACCTGTGTACAGGGTAACTAAAGGATTTCTCTCTTAAACTTTAGTCTAAGGTCACGTTAGCATTTGGTCGGTTTGGGCTCAAACATCCTTGTCAATCACTTTTCCTTGGACAATAAAGATGGTCATTCATGTCCCCGTGTCCTGAAGCTGATTCACCCAAGCACTTCCTCAGTTATGCCACTCAATTACTCACAAGAATAAGCTCAAAAAGTTTTCAATATGCTCATATTTTCATGTGCACACAACCCAAGAGTAAAACTTGCAATTGAAACCATGCATTTATTGCTCCACAGATTACACTAGATAGATGTGGATCCTACAAAAGCGGTAAACCTAAAAATAAAAACAACTAATATCTCAAAAGTAAAATAAACATGAATAAGTAAGTAAAAACTAAGATAGAGGGTTGTTCCAACACCCCCCTAAGCTTGAATATGACTATGGCCTCATAGTCAACATTCTCACTTAAGAGGTGGAACAACGGTACCGTTCGCTTTGAAGTGTGGTGAAGAAGGATGGTCAGATGCTCAAGTAGACCAAGTGATTCTTTCTATCTCCCTCCTTTTTGTGGCCCATTTTTGTGTCTTAGTGGTTCTAAGACGTGACTTGCTTCATCCATCTTTCCTCTGCAAAAAACGGTTCGAAAAAATCTCATTTCGATACCTTTTACGGCCTGTTTTATGTAGCTGTCCTGCAGGTGTCGATACCATCGACCCCGACTCAGCGATTTTGTTGAATCGACGCATCTAAAAGCCTGTGAACTCAAAAGTGTCGATACTATCGACCCTAGGGTCGATGGTATCGACTTTACTGGCACCAATTTTTCTGTAAATCTTCAGGAATCTCGATACTATCGACCCTAGGGTCGATGGTATCGACTTTTCTTCAGCGTTTACTTCTCCAAACTCGATACTATCGACATGGGTGTCGATAGTATCGACCTTAACATTCTGCACACTTCAAAACACGAGTTAAGGTACCATTTTTACAAAAATTATCAAAACCTAAGCAAAAACTAAGTACATAAACATAAAAGAACATAACCAAACATAAAATTGAACCTAAAGTTGGGTTGCCTCCCAACAAGCGCCCTTGTTTAATGTCCTAGGCTTGACATAAAGATACCTTTAACCTGGGTTGTCAAGAGATGTCTCCAATGAGTCATGTGGCAATTTGAATTGAACTCGATCATGTCCAATCCCCAAGGTCAATGTACCTCTCCCAATGGCAGCGATGACATCAGCTGTAGCTTGGAACGGCCTTCCCAATAGCATCTCGCAACTTTGGAGCTGTGGCATGTCCATGACAACAAAATCTACCGGGAAGATGAACCTGTCTACCTTGACGAGTACATCCTCGCACACTCCATATGGCCTTACAATGGACCCATCTGTCAACTCAATCGTTGCCGCCGATTTCTTTATCTCCTTCAACCCAAGCTTTTGAAATGTGGACAGAGGCATAAGATTAATGCTGGCGCCCGAATCACACTGTGCTTGTGGAAAATGTTGGTCACCTATTGAACATGGGATATAAAAACTCCCCGGGTCTTTCTTCTTCTCTGGTAAGCTCCCAAGAATGATTGAGCTCACCATTTCATTCATCCTGCATACATCAGTATCTTTGATCCGCCTCTTTTTGTTGATTATATCTTTAATGAACCTCCCATAGGCGGGAACCTTCTCAATCATTTCCACCAGCGGAATGTTGATATGCAGCTTGCGGAATATTTCCAAGAATTTCCTATAGTGTCGGTGCTCCTTCTTCGGCTTCAGATTGTCCCGACTTGACACATCTGCCGCATTGACACGCTTGTGAGGAGGCACATATGAGCTTTTCGGGGCCAGCTCCCCTAAACTTGCTTCAATTACTCCCTCTGACGTGGGCTTTGGCGAGACATCGTCAATAGTAACAGCTTGTTGTGGTTCCTCTCTCGCATTCGATGTCTCCACACGTGCACAAACAACCTTCAATTGTTCTTTTTCTCTAGAGGGAGATACAATATTCATAACTCGCTGTGATTTTCTGAAGAAAGGGTTTCCGCCCGGCAGTCCATAATAAGTGCGTGGATACGGTATCGCCGGTGACGCATGCGTATTAAACGTCATTTTTCTTTCCTCTTTAGCTTCTTGCACCTGAGATTCCTCCTCATTTCTTACCACAGAAATATACTTGACCTGATGGTGTGCTTGGGCCACGTTTGCATTCTCGGCCAGTTTCTGTTGATTGGCGTGCTTGATGGCTGCCACTTCACTAGAAATCTGTGCCACGGTGGTTTCTAATGCCCGCATTTGTGCTCCATGGCTTTGCAGCGTCTGTCCAAACTTGGTTAGAATATCACCTTGAGATTGCAATTGTTTACCAAACATAGCCATCATCTCCTGATTCTGCTGCACCATTTGACTAAGCAACTCGGTGCTTTTATCTTCAGCTCTCGGTTGTGTCTTTGCATCCGGATCTTGTAGGAAATTGTTAGGATCCTTCCATGAGAACTTCCTATTCTTCCTCCAAGCATAATCATTATTTCTATAGCCCTGTTGTTGCATGAATTTGACCTGAGCTTCTTCATTGTCTTCTGCATCTTCTTTGGCAAGCAATTTCTTAGCAAGAAGGTCTAATTTATCATTTAACTCTTTGATGGCCTTTGACTCCCCCACAGCCTGAACATGCTCTACGGTGTCTCTGTCGCCCCAGGATTGCTTCTTTGCCATATTCCTCAAGATCTCCCAACATCGAGTGTCTGTGTTATTCAAGAAGAATCCGGAACCAGCTGAATCAAGGTTGCTTCTATCATGCTCGGAGAGAGCAAAATATAAGATCTTCACTTAGGTCTCCTTATCCAGCCCATGATGCGGGCATCGCCTGAGCATGATCTGAAATCTCTCCCAGATCTCAGAATAAGTCTCGCCTGCTTGTTGAGTGAAGTTGTGGATCTTTCTTATCATGTCATTGGTCTTTTCAGGCGGAAAGAACCTCTCAAAGAAGACCTCAACCACGTGGTCCCAAGACTCCACATATTCATCATCTAAGTTATGCAGCCATTTGCGTGCAATTCCCGCTAGTGAACTCGGGAAGAGCTTCAAGTAGAGCACGTCCTGTGGAAATCTATCGATCTTTACCATATCACAATTCTCCACAAATTGACTTATGTGCGCGACGGGGTCTTCATTTTTGAGCCTGTGGAAGGCATTAGACTTCACCAAGTTGATCAAAGCTGGATCAATCTTGTATTTCGGAATATTCAGCACTTGCTTCTTTATAGGCCCTTTGGAAGCGGACAAGGAAGAAGCCTTGATCTTCTCCCATATTGTCTGTGGCTCGTCCATCTCTTCGTGTTCGTGTTCAGAATTTATATCCTCCAGCTCGTCTTGATTATATTCGCCCTCGTCTTCTGGTCCCGGCAGCGGAACCTCTGGTGTGCGACCCGCGTAGTCAGTACTACACGTCTGCACCATGCACAGTACCTGAAAAGAGAAAATTCGAGTTCAATACAGTGCTATGACGAGTATAAAAATTATCGAACAATTTAAAAATATTTGAAGTTGTTTCAATCTAAATAAAAAAAATTTTTGGCCTAGAGTGGCCGCTCGTAGCACTCAAAGTGCCAACAATTCGCCGTATCCCCGGCAACGGCGCCAAAAACTTGACGTGTATTTTACTACGTGCTAAAAACGCAAGTGTACGCGTCGAGTAATATAGGCCTTTGTGAGGCCCGAGTCGAACACAGGGATACGTTGAATTATTGGAGACTTCTACTAACTATTTGCGATCAGCTAAGCCAGATAACAAAGTAGGGTTTGTTGTCGAAATTAAAAGAAAATAAAAATAAAACAAAGCAAACAATCGATTAAAGGTTGATTTAATCAATTCAAAAGGATATCTTTAGGATTTCGGTTTCACCGCGGGTCAACATTGCATTAGGTTTCATATAACTCCTCAATCTTCTCTCTCTATCCGGGTAGTGGCATGAAAACAGAATTACCCACTGTCGTGGTGTAATTCACTACTTAGGTTTAGGTTGATTCCACCGTCGTAGTAATCATTCCCCTAAACTAAGCGCATTACAGCCGGTCTCTCAGTTTCCACCATTAATTTTTCAACTCCTTTGTCAAGGGTTTTATCGATTAATGTAGGTTTCGTCTCTTTTCAACCGTTAATCCTTATGTCGAAGTGATTAAGGGCATTAAGTTATTATTATGGTGATCAAGCATAACAATATATAGAGAAAACAAAACTATACCACGGATTTAAGACAGAAAATATGAATTATTAATATAAAATTGTCATACAATGCATTCCCCGGGCTACTCCCGGTCCTAAAGACAAAGGGGATTAGCCCTGCATGGTCATCTCAATGAAAGACAGAGGAGTAGAGAAGAAAAACATGGGAAACATGGAGCAAACTCGTGTAACCCCTGATACAAAGGTGTTCCTAGAGATCCTCCTCGAGAAACGTGCGTTTTGCAGTCTTCCGGCAGCAAAATCGCCCGTCGGAGGTGCCCAGATCGCTCGGTTGACGGCCTTCGTATCTCATCTCCTATCTCTCTCTCTCCTTCTTGGATGTTGTGCAACACCATCTCCTCTCCCCCTCGGGCCGTCCGTGCTCTTCTTAGGTCATAGGACCACTTTACGGCTCCGAAAAAGCTCAACCGTCGGATTAAAACGCTCCGTTTTAGTGCTGAAAATCGCCAGATCCCGACGCTGTCAATGGTATCGACCCCAAGGTCGATGGTATCGACCATGGCACAGGTTATTCCTTCCAAGATCGCGTTTTGGGGTTGCTTTTTGATGAAATGTCGATACTATCGACCTGGGGGTCGATAGTATCGACTCCAGACAATGCAAAAGTGCCTGAAAAAGTGCCGAAACATGTGTATAAGTCCGGGGATTATATAAAATCATATAAATATGATAAAAGAAGTATAATTTGATGCAAAAAGAGTTTAAGGGCCAACTATAGTGAATTATGCAAATATAATCAAGAAAATGACAAATACATGCATAAAACAGATATAAAATAAGCCTATAAAAGTGACTCAAAACCCATGCATCAATGTTCCTTTTGCCTGGAATGACAAGTGTCAACATTCTTTCCAACTATTGAAAGAAAATTTGACTAGTGCACCGGTGTTAGTACTTCCAGAGAAAGGGAAAGGCTATATTGTCTTTTGTGATGCTTCAAAGAATGGGTTGGGATGTGTGTTGATGTAGGATAAAAATGTGATTTCTTTTGCTTCGCGACGGCTTAAGAAACATGAGGAGAATTACCCAATATATGATCTGGAGTTTGCAGTGGTGGTCCATGCCTTAAAGATCTGGAGACACTATCTTTATGGAGAAAAGTGTCAGATCTTCACTGACCACAAGAATATATAATATATCTTCTCAAAATAGGAGTTGAATATGAGGCATAGGAGATGGATGGAGATGATTAAGGATTATTATTGCACAATAGATTACCATCCAGGGAAAGCTAATGTGGTAGCTGATGCATTGAGTAGAAAGTCATCTTCATCATCAATGGTAGATAATTCACAATTAAATTTGTTGATGTGCCATAAGAGAGATATGCTAGTGTCTCTTCACCAAATGAATGTACAACTAGAAGTTTCTTTGATGGCAGGATTGTTGGCATAGTTACAAGTGAAACCTACCTTGAGATAGCAGAATCATGATGCACAACAGAATGATACTGTGATATAGAATATCTGATCAGGGACTGGCAGTGAAAAGTATGATGGCTTTCATGAGGCAGATGATGGTACAATTTGTTACCACAATAGGACTGTAGTTCCTAATGTTGATGGGTTGAGGAAGATGGCACTTGAGGAGGCTCACTCCTCCATACATGAAATGCATCCTAGAAGTACCAAGATGTACTAAAACTTGAAAGACATGTATTGGTGGCCAGGTCTAAAGTGTGATGTGGTAGAGTTCATTGCCAAATGTCCCATTTATCAGTAGGTGAAGGCTGAGCACCAGAAGCCTGCAGGGACATTACAACCCTTGCCAATACCACTGTGAAAATGGGATCATATTACTATGGACTTTGTGGTTGGTCTTCCTAGGATAGCCAAGGGTCATGATTCCATATGGGTGATAGTAGACAGATTGATTAAGTCAACTCATTTTCTGCCAGTTAAGACGATGTTTATAGTAGAGAAATTGGCACAAATATATGTTGATGAGATAGTCCGTATGCATGCCATTCCAGTGACTATAATTTCTGACAGAGGACCAGAATTTATAAGTCATTTTTTGGGAGCGTCTGCATTCAGAAATGGGAACACAACTGAGATTCAGCACAACTTTTCATCCGCAGACTGATGGCCAGTCTAAAAGGTCTATTCAGACTTTATAGGATCTCTTGAGGGCATGTGTGCTGCAATTTCTTGGTAGTTGGGATGTACAATTGACTCTGATAGAGTTTGTGTACAATAATAGCTATCAAAGAAGCATAGATATGGCCCCTTATGAGGCTCTATATGGGATATGATGTTAGTCTCCTCTTTGCTGGTATGAGATAGGTGAATATCAACTTTTGGGTCCTGAGCTAATACAATAGACTATTAGAAAAGATTAAAGTGATACAACAATAGTTGAAAGCATCCCAAGACAGGAAGAAATCTTATGCAAATAACTGACATAGACCACTTGAGTTCCAAGTGGGAGATATAGTATATCTTAATGTTTCTCCTTGGAAAGGTGTGCTGAGGTTTGGATAGAAGGGTAAGTTGGCTCCTAGATTTATGGGACCATACCCTGTCCTAGCTCATGTTGGAAAGGTAGAATATAAGTTGGAGCTACCACTAGAGATACATAGATTGTATAATGTCTTTCACATCTCTATGTTGAGGAAATTCCATCCAGCTACTGAGCATATAATCCAACCAGTAGAGGTTGAGTTAGAGGAGGATATCTCCTATGTTGATCTTAGATAGAAGGGTGAAAATGCTAAAGAGAAAAGATGTAATACTAGTGAAAGTTTTGTGGCACCACCATGGCATATAGGAAGTCACATGGGAACTAGAAAATGAGATGCGTATAAAATACCCATCTCTTTTTGCGTTGGATTTCGAGGCAAAATCCTTGTTAGGGGTTTATAGTTGTAAGGCCCGTAAACTTGCTTAATGAATTGAATAAGCTTAATTACCATAATTGAATGCCTATAACCCTAATATAACCTTTCTATATGTTTTTAAATCATAAGAAAAGCTTAAGTTTCAAATTTGGTCAAATTTGGACATTGTTTGAGCAAGTTACGCTATTTTCTGTACATTTTGGACTTTTCTACAATTTACCCAATTGAGGGGTTTTCTTTGCAATTTGTCACATACATTATGTTCCTTAGATGTTATATTATCATTCTTTTATTTTTTGAGCCATGGGACTCCTAGTTGAGCCATGGTTTGAAGGTGTTTTCCTCAAGGGTATTTTAGGGTTTACCCCTTCATGGATGAGCTACCTTTAGTAGCTACCAACTAATGAATTATGTGATTGGATGGGAAATTCGACAAAGGAAAGCTAATAAGGTCTATTAGGATGGTGGAGGAGTTGCTTGTGTGTGTTCTTGTATATTCTTAATAATTTATGGCAATGGAGACTTGGATAGATACTAGAACTTCAACCTTTTCTTTTTCTTTATCTTAAAGTTATATATACTTATCCCTAAGAAGCAAAACGAGAAATTTGCTATGCACCACTTCCCTCCTTCTTTGGCCTTTGTTCTCCCTCTTTTCTTCTGCAAATTCCCTACCCAAGGAAGAAGAAAGTGGGGATCTTCTTGGAAAAACAATCTAGGGTTGCAATTGATTTTCTTTTTGGGTCTAAAAAGCTTCCTCCTAGTGATCTTAACCTAAAAATGTAAGTATTAACTTATTTCCTCCATTTATTTCTTTCTCTTCTTCCTCCTATATCTCTCTAGGTCGGAACCCTACTGTTCCATGGTGAAAGTAGCTCTAGAACTCAAAAATCTATCCTTCCTGTTTCTTTTTCTAGGATTTCGCTTCTTTGTGGAGAGAAGTACCTATTTGGCCAAGTTCAGATCTGAATCAAAGGTTTTCTTACCCTAGTTTCTTAATATTATTGCTTTTTGGGATCTGACCTACTCTATAGAGGTGAGTTATATGACATTCTTCACTTATATTTCTTGTTAGAAGCTTGTTAGTTCATGTTTATGCTTTAATGTGATGAACTAAGCATGGAGAAACCATGTTTGTTTAGAATTACAATTTTTTTTGGTGTCCCCTGCTTTGTTCCAGTTCTAGATGAACTTGTAAACATGTGTACAGCCTTTCTAATGTGTAACACGATCTAGGACAGGTTCATAGCATCAACCTATGGTGCTAAGCACAAAATAATTGATGATTCACATTAGGGTTTTCAAGCTATTTCCTTCCCTATCACACAACAGATGGTCATATCATTCAATAACCAATGGTGTTGCTATTTTGGCAAATGATGTTCATGATAAAGGGTGTCAAATTTATGGTGAAAACCTATGGTAAACCCCTTATGTTAGGTTTTGGCTCAATTAGATGTTTAATTATCATTTACTAAGTATTCCAATGATGTTATCAATCAATGATGATATTAGTTTAATATTTGATGGTGTTAACTGGATGTATTACTGATCTAACATCCGATGGTGACCTAATGATAAAAAATAATGATGTATCAGGTCATAACCATATATGATGAGTTAAGAATGTAATTGTAGATTTGACTAAACCTTGAACCAATGGTTCCTTGGTTCAATTGATCTAATGGTTAGACCTATACTTCAATTGATTACCTTGAACAATGAACCTGATCCAATGAATAACATTGGATGCTTTAACATCCAATGGTTTAGAATAAATCACATGGTATTATATGTTGGTCCTAGTGATGATAATGTGATGGTTCAATACCATTAATTTGTAGTCTTACATTTTCCATTATATAGTTATATTTGATAAACCACTATAATAAGTGGATGCGTAACTCCAATGTGATTTAGCTTGTTTTACCTAACCTTAATGTAATTATATGATGTTGATTGGTTATAATCATACCTCTTTAATGATTAATGTGATAATGAATTACACGCTTCTTGTGTTGAAACCATAATGTAGTACTATTTGAATATCATAGTTCCTTGCCATGTTAATATGTATGGACATATATGTGTTAATGATCTTTTGAGCCTTATTTAAGGCATGGAATGATGATGATAACCTTATCATGAATAATGTGACGGTCTTAAAGACCTTTGGGCATGTTTGAAGCCCTGATTGAGTTGAAATCCTCTTCATGTTCCAATAAGGGTTAAAACCCTGGAACTTGTGATAAGATATTGGTATCTTGTAATAGTATGATGATAAGTGTGGTCCATTAATTTGCAATGAATGATAGCATGTGGTAATGTGATTAAGATTTATATCTCAAATTTTTATATCTTTTGAAGTTGTTATACAAATACTCTTATTAGAAAAGAATTAGGATTTGAATGTCCACTTGTATGATAAAACCTTAATGCATTTAATTGGTAGTAAGTAATCAAGTGTAACCTTAATCATGTAGAGCCATGTGCTGTAGAGCCATTGTCAGTGTCATAACTTACTAGACGGTGAAACAAGTATTCCCAAGGGAAACTCAAAGCGCATACTATTGAGTATGTGGGGGTGGCAATTTGAGGATATATCCTTGTCATCCACAATTGCAGGATATGGAGGATGACTATTGTCATGCCTCTGACATTTGATGTGATTGAGGACAACTGCGGTTGTACCTCAGATTACAGGATTTTATATACCCTATTTTCTAGTGTCATAACTTGTACCAAGTACGGACTTATTGTTATCAGTTGACTATATGCCACTGTTGGCAGTTTGATTGGTATGTCACTGTAGTTTACTCGTACTGATCAAAGGGAAGAGATCTTAGGATACCGACACTCCTAGATTTTATATAGAACTGAATAGCACTTCACTGTGGTCAATTGGACTTTGAGTGGTATGACTCAAACTCCCCAGGGCAAAATAATAAAAGATATAATACCAGCTGTGTAGTATAATTGCTAGGGTTATACGTATCAAATTGGTTGGTTAACCCTTATCTTGTCTTTACACTACATAGTTCTTACATGATGCAGACTTATGAAAATTGTGTAATTATACTTGATGTTACACCTTATTTGCTTAACTACTTAGTATGCTTAAACTGTTCAATCTGTTCATATTTCTTATTCAATATCCTAACTGCTCAATGTATTTACTGTTAACTAATATGTTATAATAGATATATGTTGGAGAGAGTTATATCTCTCACTGGGACTGGGTCTCACCCGTGGGTCACCACATTTTTTTAGGTCGTCGTGAGGAACGAGGTCGAGGTCGCGCTATATAAGAGAACCAACCTAGTGATCAATAGATTCAGAAGTATGGTTAGTTGTAGATGTTAGTAGTAGAGTCATAGTGTCATCCTTGTACTCTCAGGTCTGGGTATGGGATGTGTTTTCTAGATGATATACTCGTATCGACATGAGATTTTAGTAGTATGCCAATGTTTGTAAATATATGGCATGTACATGTGAAATATCTTTTGTATGCAGGATGTGACTGAGGTCTTTGGACCCATATGTAAATATTTGGTATAGTATATGAGAATAGAATGATGGACCTTTTGTAAATTCTCTAGAGTTTATTTACATTGTTAGAATTGGTTTTAATTATCCTGCTTGTTTGACTATGTGATTAATTAGTAGTTGGTCGTGTTTTGTGTTTTGAGTAATTTCATTTAGTGTGACAAGATGTCATAGTTAAGTTGGTATCATAGCTCTAGGTTTACTGAGTCTACAAGGACATAGGACTTAGGTTTCAGTCTATTCTTATGTATACAACATATCTGATCATAGTTTATGCTTATGCAGATATGTCTGGAGGACATGAAGAACACGTTGAGAGTATCTATGTTGCACCAGGAGGAGGTGAAGGGAGGCAGGAACGTGATGAGAGAGTGCCAGAAGTAGGGCCAAAGCAGCCCGCAATGCCTCATCTAGACCCAACAATGATGGCCAATCTTGAGTTTTAGTCTATGTTTAGACAGATGATGGCCACAATTACGCATATCACTGGCAGAGCGCCAACACCTCAATCTAGGGCAGCCACCTCTAATGTGGAGTCCCAAGGAGTCGGGAAGACATTTGAACGTCTTAGATGTGTTGGGGCAATTGAATATGTAGGTACTTCTGATCCAACAGACGCCTTGTTGAAGAGTAGTTATGGCCACTGGTGGGCAATAGAAGAGGAGAAAAGGCCATGAGTTGTGATAGGATGGGAGGAGTTTTGGAGAGAATTTGTTAGTCAATATTTTCCAGAGACCTACCTAGATGAGAAAATCTCTTAGTTTGAGAAGATTCGTCGGGGAGCTATGACTATCAATGAGTATGAATCAAAGTTTATGGAACTTCTGAGGTTCTACCTGCACATGGCAGCAACACACAAGGAAATGATTTGGAGATTTGAGAAGGGTCTGAGTATGGAGTTGACTACTACAACATCAGGCTTGGAGAACAGGGAAAGGTTTTCCACCTTTGTAGAATATGTCAGGAGGATTGAGAGGTCTGCCATAGAGAAGGGTGAAGCTAGTTCTAAGAAGCGACCTATGCAGTTTCAAGGGCAATCATCTGGAGGCTTTAAGAAGCCAAGGTTTTGCCCACCACAGTCTCAACAAGGTCAACCTTCAGTGAACCAAGATCACATGCACCATCACAGTGGACCCCGAGTTGGGGTAGAGGTCATAGTTTTCCACCAACGGGAGCGTGCAATACCTTATCAATTTTAGTGACAGGGTCATTTAGGCCATCTCAGGACTCCAGAACATGTTACAAGTGTGGGCAAGTGGGGGCATACAAGACCTTATTGCTCTATGAAAGATGAGGAGGTGACTCATCATGCAAGGAAAAGTCAACAAGGTCCACAACAATGACAGTTTAGTAGTGGCAGTGGAAGTGGACATGGTCAGGCATCCCAGGCAGGATCCTCTGCACAAGCAAGTAGAGGACGTGGACGGCAGTAGGTGACAGCAAGGTTCTATGCCATGACCCAGCCAGAAGTAGTGGTCAATCTATGAGTCATGATAGGTCAGATGGAGTTATTTCATTCTAATTTGTCTGCTTCTTGTTTCATATACGTGTTATTAGGCCCAAGTGTGACACACTCTTTTATCACTAGAGAGGTGATAAATAGTTGTTATTAACCTGTTAGACTTAGATCTAATAGGCTGCGGCTAGAGACTCCTTTGGTTGATTTTGCCGAGTTGTGAGAAGTGTGCCCTTCTTTGGTTCTTTCTTTTTCTAGACACAACATTTGAGTGGATCTTTTGGCACTTGGCATGCATGGTTTTAATATAATCCTAGGAATGGATACATTGGAAAAATACAAGTTAGTTTTGGACTATAGTACTAAGGTGGCGACGTTCCATGATTGTAACATCCCTGACTTGGGTTATGCTTTAACCCTAGATGTTTTGTTTAAGAAAGATAATTATATGCTTTCTCTTATCTTTTGAAAAGTACTTAAGGCCCAAGAGGAACTTATGTTTCAATTGTAGTCCTTTTAAATAATGTTGAAAACAATGTTTTGTCTATTTTGGACTAAAGTGCAAATTACCCAAGTTGAGGGGTTAACTTGAAAATGTTATAGGGTAAAATATTCCTCAAGTGTTGAAGCATCATAAGAATGAAAATGATGTAGAGGCATGGCTTGTGGCAGCCTGAGCACCAAGAAAGAGCTTATTGAGCAATGTTTGTGCATTAAAACCTAGTTTAGGTGTAATGTGCAATTTACCCAAAACTTAGGGTTCAATATGCAAAATACCACTTTTAGAGAGTCTCTAATGTTTCTTGATATCATTTAGAGACAAGAAAATCAGAGGGACATCTCATTTGAATCTCTTTGGAAGAAGGAGAGTCTTGATATTAAAATAATCAAGATTTAAGCATAATTGAAACCCTAATTTAATTTAATGCAAAAGTAATTATATTAATGGAAGTGCCCTTCAACCAAAAGTGTTATGGTTGAATTTTTATAAGTATGGACATCCTTGTGCCTTGCAATGGCATCGAAATATCCTAAGTAGGTGAAGAAATCCACTTGCATTTGTTAATTAGAAAGAATTGTCCACTAAAAATGGATAATAATACGTATTATAATGATTAAGGTGCTTAAAGTGGTTGCTTTCAATTTAAGGATAAATGAGAGGTTTTTGAAGGCAAGGATGATGGATTCGTATGCAAGGAAGTGAGGGGGATAAGTGGCACCAATTTTGGGAGTTGAAGGAATTTTGTATTCCTTTCTCTCTCTTGAAATTTCCTTACATATATCCCATTTTTCACCCACATGAAAGACTCTTTTTCGACTCCACTTTCTTTCCTAGCTTTGGAAGAACACAAGGAAGCTTAGGGGAAATATGAGGACGTAACCCAACCTGTAGGTAAGCTCCATAGTCATCTTCAACCTTGATTTTATGGTGAAAAATCGAAATTCAATGCTTATTTTCTTCTTTTTCTCCATTCAATCTTCAACTTTAGCCAATCCTTTCACTCAAAGACTTGAGAATGGACCTTGGACAGTTGAGAGATCTTCATTCACCATTGAGGACGTGAAGCTTGAAGCTTGGATTCAACTTTGAAGGTGGGTTATATAACTTGAACCCTTAAATATCATTATTGATTTCATTTCTTCATCATATGTTGATTCCTTTTTCATTCCTGAACTTTCCTTTGATTAATTGATGAAATCACCACAAAGATCATAGCAATTTTAGAAGGTTTGTAGATTTAAGATGATGATGTCATATTAGCACATACCTCAATAAAAATCATGGGAAACCAATTTTGAGCTTTGATGACCAAACAATCTCAAGACCGTTTGGTGATCAAACGGTCTCAAGACCGTTTGAGGTCAAACGGTCTCAAGACCATTTGGGGTCAATTGCTGATATAGTTGGATGAGGATCCAATGGTTCCAATTGATCTAATTAAAATAGTTTCAAGAATGGATTATCCATTGCTTACAAACCCTAATTGGATTGAATGGTTGAAACCCTAAATCGATTGAGTCGATTTCTAAGTTGAATGGCTCAAACGGTCTCAAGACCGTTTGAGACCAAATGGACTCAAGACTATTTGGAGGTCAAGGGCTGTGATGCATGGTTGGAGATCCAAGGGTTATGATTTGATCTATTTTCAATGGTCCAATCGATGAATGATTCAATAAAGCAAACCCTAAAATCAATTGATTGATTGAAGGAAACCCTAGATGACCCTTTCAGTTTCAAGGTGGTTTGGACAAAACGGTCTTGAGACCGTTTGAGTCCAAACGGTCTTGAGACCATTTGGGATCAAACGGTTTTCAGACCGTTTGGAGAGCAAACGATCTCAAACCGTTTGATGATCAATCAGTTTCAATGATGAGTTGCTCATTCAGTTTCAAACCGTTTGGGGTTAATTAATATTTAATTCAAACGGTCTCAAACCGTTTAGGGAATGTGGGATCAAGACCATTTGATGATCTAATGGTCTTAAGACCGATTGAAGGTTTTGGGACCAAGATCGTTTAAGGTCTAACGGTGTTTAGACCGTTTGGAAGTGCAATTGAATCAAAGACCGTTTGAAGGTCAAAGTACTTCAAGACCGTTTGAGGGTCTAATACCTCAAGACCGTTTGAAGGTCAAACATGTCAAAACCGTTTGAAGGTTCAAAAGTATCAAAACCATTTGGATATCTAATAGGCTCAAAGCTATGCAAGATTAATTAACCCTATGATTGTTAATGATGTTTATCAAAGATAATTACAATGGTTGTACCTTTAAGGTACTAGGGTGATTAGTATCCTTAGAGGGGTTAACCTTTAATGCTTATGGAAGCAATGCCTCAATACACTATGCTAACCCTAAGTGTATGCACTTGAATGAAGGGTTAACCTAATCTAATCAAGTTTGAAGTAATTAACATCCTAGAGAGAATGAGAGAGAGAGGAATCCATACATATATGATAATCATGTAGTGGTTAAGCCTCAACACTTTCAACATGAGTAAAATATGTAGTTAGGGTATGATCCTTGATAAAGAGATCATGAAACCCTAATTGAGAAGGTTGATCACCCCTAACCCTAATTTAGGGCAATTCTAGGTGTAACCCTAATCTAGGGTAATGATGTAACCCTATTCTAGGATAATGATATAAGAAATCCCAATTCAGGGTAATATAATGAAAAACCCTAATTTAAGAGGATGTTCCATGAAACCCTAATTTTGGGTAAAGTTACATGGAACCCTAATTGGGTAAAAGTTATAAGGAACCTTAATTCAAGATAATGATGTGAAACCCTAATCAAGGGTGATGTCATGTGAAACCCTA
The DNA here is from genome assembly GCA_963693085.1 of Alisma plantago-aquatica. Lineage (NCBI taxonomy): Eukaryota > Viridiplantae > Streptophyta > Magnoliopsida > Alismatales > Alismataceae > Alisma > Alisma plantago-aquatica. Next base: position 604,340,198 of record OY856413.1, read on the forward strand.
ATGCAGTGATGTCATGTGAAATCCTAATACAGAGATGTGATGTGAAACTCTAATCCATGGAGATGTTATGTAATGCTATATGAAATCCTACCCTAATATAGGGTGAAGGTATGTGAAATCCTAATTTTGGATTATAGTGCATGAAACCCTAATGTTGGGTAATATGATGATAAACCATATCCCTAATTCTAGGTAATGGGATGAGTATTCCTAATTGACATGAATTTGGGAAACCCTAACCCTAATTAGTGAATAGTGATGTTACCATTACATTGCATAATATTGATCTATAATTGATAAAACTGTTATCATGTGTTCTAATCATGTAGGTATCATGAGATGTTGGACATAGCTAGGTATGAGCTATGATGTTTTATTATTGATATTGTTTTAGGGGCCTTGTGAGCCAAAATATGTTGTGTTTCCTAGTGAGAGGTAACAAGAGATTAATCGTCTTTAAGAGCCATGTGAGATGCCTGTATTGCAAGTATCATGTTTACCTTGGTCAGATGACCTGAAGGTATTAGTTACCTTATAAGTGGTAACAAGTGTTCTCTAATGAACTGAGGGTTTGAATACCCATATTCCATAATCATGATGATGAGATGTTAAAGAATGAGAATACCCCTGATGTGACAAGGGATTGAGATCCCAATGTTTTATAAAGCTTTGAAAAGTACTTGATAGAAGTATTAACCATTCTTTGTAGCACTTGTTATAATAATTTATGTTTGAAAACCTGACTGATGCTAAAAGAATATGATAATGTACTTAATTAATCAAGTGAAATCTTATGATGTAGAGCCCTAGCCATAGATCCATCATCGTTAGTAGTTGGTGATGGTGAAACATGTTTTCCTAAGGGAACTCCTGGAGGGCATACTGTTGAGTATGTGGGGGTTATGGGTGCTAATATCCTTACGCCCTAATGGAGGAATTGATGTGAGATAAACATTAAATCTCTCAATCCTTCATTATATATATGTCGGGATGGATGTATCACTGATCTCCCGAATGTCGGGATAGATGTATTATGAATCTCCTGATAATGTTAATACCAGATTGATGTGAGATAAACATGAAATCTCTCGATTGCGAAGAGAGTACAACTGCCACTGTAACTCTATAGAGAAGTTGCCAATATACCCTGGAAAGCTATTTAGTAGAGACACAAGATGTCCTGCATTTTGTACTCACACTGACTGAGGTGGATGAGGTCATGGGAATCCGGCTCTTCCATTGACCTATGTATGTCACCGATTTCAACTTCGCAATGGTCGGTTGGAGTATGAGTGGTATACCTCATCTCCTCAAGGCTTAAATATGATTGTAAAATGTAATCAGCCGTGTAGAGTATTTGCTTAAGTTTGAAATATGAGAAACACTGGTTGATGATACCTTGCTTAGCATATCTTAAACAAATAAATGTTATATATGTTCTTCAATTCCTTATTGGATAAGTAACATGCTGCTTTATCAAGATATAGCTGAAATGATTTGAATAAGAATATTGTTCTAATCTATTTAGACATTGATTTATCTGCCAATAAACATATATGATTCTTTTGCTCAGTATTATTCCATTAATTTTCGATAATAATATTTCTGGTGGAGAGTTATATCTCTCGCTGGGACAATTTCAATTGTCTCACCCTCGTGGGATCCAACTTTTTAGGTAAACACAAAAGAAGAAGCAAAAACCCTATTGAATGGGAAGACCAGCAGCATCAGCAATAGGGACAACAGTGATATTCCAGGTGGAGGCACAGGCTGTCATGTTTTGTATAGAGAGTCCTATGTGTCATCTCTGTACTCTCAGGCCCTCGTAGTTAGTAGTTAGTACCTTTAATGAATCGATCTGAGATTTTGGCTTGATGCCTCAAAGTTCTTAAGTTGTCTGTGTATAGTTTTTAACAAGGCAGTTGATGATTGTAATCCTCGAGAAGAGATGGTACAAGATATGTACTTATGAACCAAGATCTAAATGAAATACATTGGTTCTTGATAAAAGAGTTTTCCTATGTTTGGATCTCTTT